>OY856411.1:138190666-139390666 GCA_963693085.1 Alisma plantago-aquatica | reverse complement strand
CTCCTTTAGATGCATGACCTATAAGTGTCCAAATGAGCTAAAATTTATTATATAGTACGTTCTTATGATAATTAAGAAGATCAACGGTTTAGATTTTTCAAAAATTTATTGCATCTTCAAAAATGACTGAGGTGTACAGTGCCTCCGGTACACTCGAGTGTACACTAGCCTGACTATATATATATATATATATATATATATATATATATATATATATATATATATATATATATATATATATATATATATATAATAAGCACATGTTGCAGGAGTCAACTCTCCCAACCGATTGATCCATCCTCCAACTGATCAATCTGTCCCCAACAGCTCAATCCACACCCGCAATCGACTGACCGACAACAGGAACGCACTTTTCAATTTCTTAAAATGCCCCCACGTAAATCTAGGTTAGTCATTGAGATACACCCTAAAGATGTTCGAAAAATCTCAGTTTCGCAGCTGAGATTGCGTTCAGCACGTGCTAACAGAAACCCTGTGCATATTGGATCTTTATAAGTTGTCTAGAATTCTCTTTTCTTTTTAATGCTCTGCTACATAAGCTGTGTAAATGACTAACACATGCGTGACGCTCTACTCTCTAGAAAATTCCTCCAGTTGCACCGTTGCATTGTCGATCACACACCGGCAGAATGTTTTATTGGATAATTGTTCGGATGGTTACACCACATGTAACATTTTGACATGTCATCTCACAGTTGAAAGTCTAGAAATTCAGCTCCTTCAGTTGCTCGTAGTGCGGGTTATATACATACTGTGCAATCATCATAGTCACCAATTTTACTTAGGTTTTTTTAAAGTTAAACATACAAATTTCATTATGGAGTAGCCATTAGGCATCTACATGAGGAGAAAAACAAACTAAAAGACCACACAAAGATCAAGAACAGATACAAACCACCACAAAAACTCATATCGGAATCTGATAAGGACAATGATGTATAGATCCCTCTTCTCCTTCGCTGGCTAAGGCAGCTTTCTATGAGGAATACCTTCAACCTGAGTATGTATATGTGGTAGAGTACCTGCACCAAATCAGTGTTCCAAAAGGATATTTTTCCCGCACTTGCTGCCATACAAACTCTACAATAAAATTGACCGAGAAAAAAAATCTACCATGAGAAGAGAAAGCAGCGCTGATTAACAGTGAGATAGACAAAACAAGAGAACAATTTAAACAGAAAGCTAGTAAAAGAGAGAGGGGATAGGAAACTCGTCGCAGCCGGGCTCAACGACAGGGAGGAAGAAGATCGTTGCCTCCAGAGACGCCACGCTCACACACCTCCCGAAGAAGAGACCATGTTGATGATGGGCGAGAAGAGGCCGAGGGGGAGCGGGGCACCGCTTTGCGGCGGCCAAACCCCCTCCCCCCAACCAGCCGCCTATGGAGGAAGAACCCTAGTGGCGCTAGGGTGAGAGAGCGGGGAGAGAGTTTTTAGACTACTTAGGTTGTACCTTGTGTAATTGAACATATGCGTAAGTTTGTATATGAACATTAATCTCTTGTGTTGCGATGACACGAGTAACTTGGAGACAACATAACAAAATGGGTAAAAAAATAACACACTGAAGATAAATTTTGGAATTACTGAGGATCGTGTCTATGATTCTGACAACTTCATAAAGACCACTAAACTAGGCTCTGAAGCCACATGTTAGTACCCTCTATTTTGATACTTCAAATAAGGAGTTTGTGGTTTGTAATGAGTTTGTGATTTAAAACGAAACCTCATTAGTCATTTTCACCCAAAACAAGGTGCATAACTGAAGAAATTCAATTTCTATTCTGTTAAACGGTTTGGTGTTTGTGAAAGACTGAAAGGGACAAATAAGGTCCATTTTGAACTTTAAAAAAAACTGACTACACATAATATTTTTCTTCAAATAATGATATGGACTGATCATTTATGTGAATAGTCACGGTCTATAATGAGATTTATATGACCAAGCCACGTTTAGACCATGTTGCTATGTCTTCGTTCCTCTAGTAACAGGACAGCTGGTCGTAGGAATCTCAATCAATCTATGTATACCAATTGATTATCAATATCATTCAAGAAAAGGAAGATTTCTTTCAGACACATATGACGAATTTCAGAGTTGAGACCTGTCACGGTTCTATCTGCTAAACCGAGACAGAAACAGTCGGGTCACTGGATATATCATCGTTTTTATTGCTGGGAGACAGCTGTAGAACATGCCGTTGTATCTGTTAAAATTTCTTCATGTGAGTTTACGCGTTGACACAAAAGTGAATGGTGAAATTGGAATCGTATCCAATCAAGATGTCACCTGCGGAATCGACGCGTGGTAGGACGGATTGAGAAGTTTGTTAGGAGATGCATTGATATCGTAGAACCAATTAGTGCCATCCCATTATCAGGAGCTACCTTTTTAGTTCAGTGTTGATCATTTATCCAACAAGCACGCCACGCTCAATTTTGCAGTTAAGAGTCACAAGTCACCATAAAGTCAAGAGTAAATAACTACAATTTGATAAAGACTGAAGATTTTGTTTTCTTTGCAAAGTGAACAATTGAATTTTGTAACCTCGGGAAAGATCGCACAAGGGTGCTATTCGAGCAAATCCGTAGGTGTAACCCACAACCGGTGTGGGCAGAAAATGACATTTCCGCAATTTTGCTAATAGGCCAGCTTCTCCTTCAGCAATAGCAAAGGAATTGTGCCACACGCTACACATTCAATTCTACCAGTTCTCCACGAGGGTAAGATAAATCAACCTTCTCGCCCAAGAGAGGGGTATAGCATTTTCTAGTCTGTCTTCGGTCTTGAGGAAGACGCTGTCGGGAGGGACGACAGTGAAGGCCGCAGGAGAACGTACAGAGCAGGCCCTACCACCGGGACCAGGGATATAGGAAGGAGCCAAGAACCTTTGTCAATCCTGTCGTACACAAAATAAAACACGTGAATCAATTGTTTTCAACAGTTTGAAATTATAAATTTATAATATTGCACAAATTACCAGGAGCCTCAGTTATTACAACTCACCATCTTCTTGCAGTCATGTCATTGTAGACCCAGAAGGCAGAGAAGGCACTCAACAGTGTGAAGTCTAGAGAAGTTGCATGTACCTGAACGAGAATAACAACGGAAACATTTTGGTTTCAGAAATGAAAATGCAAACTTAGACTTTTCCCACATGGTGCGCAAATAAACAGACGAGAAACCGTCATTTGTTACAATACACAGAGCATTAGGCAAGGTTAGATTACGCACAAGCCTGCTTTCTCTAAAATACTGGAAAAAATCATCCCAAACTTCTCCTGAAGCAAAGCCTGCGTAAGTCACCAAGCCCAAACCTGCAGCAAATAGGACCTGATAAATTGTGTTAACAATTTCTTCAAATATCAAAAGATTTGAAACATCAAATGTAAATTATGGAAATGCTAGTTCAGATAATTAGGAAGCAGCAAATAACACCAAAACTGAAATTCAATTCATGGAAATATGACAGTTAATTAAGATGCAAACTTACAATTAATTAACAATAAGTAATCAAATATGAAACAGCAAGGTAGTTGTGTTAGCAACTTCTATTGCCGATTCAACCGACTCCTGCTCCTTTTGCAAGAAAGTCAAATAATTTTCCCTTTAAACCTTCTTCATGGAATCTCACTTTCAAAAATATATAAGGTTGCCACTATGTTCTCAATATATGGGCAAACACACAATGACCTTGATAATCTGAGTACTAGCCTCCTCACTAAACCCTTGGTAAGAGGATACATTACGTCCACCTACATAATAACAATAACTTAATAGAGGTAGCTTCATGAATAATAAAATCCCTCATCCCCTCATATCTCAATCCCATCAATCTATTTGCAAGACGCAACTTCACGTGTTGTAAATATTGACAAACTGCATACCAATGCCCTAGACCCATGGGTCAGAGTAATCTTTAGCTTGTTTGCTTGCTTTGTTTGTGGCTAGCTTATAATCAGTACGTAGAAATTGTAGTTAGTTGCCTTAAACTATTAGTAAGTTCAGCATCCAATTGTTTCAAGCCCATCAACTTGATGGGTGTCAAATCTAAAGCATCAACTCAACCTCCACTACGTTCTCACTCACATTTCCAGGACATTGCAGCTCCTAAGAAAACCACATACTCCCTAGTATAGATGATCTCATCTAAATTGTAATGTTGGGCCCACTACCAAGATTGTAATAAAGATTCAAGAATGATGACTGGTCTCACAGACTACCACTAGCCTCAACTTCACGCATTTGGCTTCACTCACACACAGTCCAGGATCAACTTCCTCACATGTCATCCATCATAATACTAACTATAGGCGGGGTACGTTTAACTGCAAAGTTCTTAGTGATGGACTCCCTGAAAAGGAAGTGCACATTGGTGATATGAGTAGTACAATCATTCCTTTTAAGATCATTTTATCTGAGGCCTCAAACCACAAGATGTCACAATACCTCACTTTGACTCTTGACGTCCTCGTCAAGGCTTGATTATAAGGCATCATAATCTTTTTCCATTTTAGTGTAGACCCATAATGACCCATGTACACCCAACCCTCGATCACGGCTACCAACGCAAGGGTAGCTTCATCACCATGAATAGCTCTTTCCAACAATGCTTGGATCGCACAAGTCAAAGACTAGCGTGTCACATGCCCAAGTCGGTCCCACCTACTAGAGGAAATTGACTATGATACCATTAATAATGTTTGGGCCCACTACCCAAGGCTCTAATAGAGTTTTAGGAATGACGTTTGGCCCGATAGACCACCACTAGCCTAGACTGCACTCTTTGTCCTCACTCACGCATAGCCTGGGCAACTTCCTAATGGGTCACTCATCCTAATATTACTCTAGGATGAGCACGCTTAACCGCAGAGTTCGTAGTGATGGACACCCTAAAAAAGATGCACTTTGGTGACACGTAGTTCAATCATTCCTTTTAAGATCATATTATTTGAGGCCTCAAATCTTGAGATGTTACAGATATCTTTTGATAAGTTAGCATCAAAATATACTTCTAAAAGCTACCACTAATTGATGCAATGATATCTATAGTTGACAGGCCCTTAAGGTTCTTCAACACCCAAACCAAAGTTTTCCAATGGTTTTTAGTAGAACAATATATTAACATTGTATGCCTATAGTACTATGAAATTGTCTGGTTCAATAACAGTTTGTAAGATCCACAAAGGAAGGTGGAGCGCAGCCCTAGTTGCATCCCCTTATGGCTCGCCCTAGCGGCGGGGCCACTATCTGGAACCTCTGCCCTTGAGGGTTTCCTATTCCCCATCAGTAGTTTTCCCCCTTCCCTCTCTAAAGCCCCTTCTCTCTCGACCGACATCACCCCAACCTTGAGATGTACTTTCTGGGGGCTTTAGCTTCGACGTCCTTTGTTCTCGGTCATGTCGTCAGGCTTCCTCGCCTCCCATCAGCCCATGTCTTTTGTCAAGGGGTTCGAGCTCCTCGATCGACCGAATGGTTGCAGCGCACTGTCCTCTGCCAAGCTAGATCCAGATGTCTTGATTCAGCATATTGCAAACTTTTTTGACCTAATGAGCCCCTCGAACATCAATAGATCTCTCTCGTCCGACGTCACCCCAACCTTGGGATGCACTTTCAAGGGGCTTTGGCTTCGACATCCTTTATTCTCGGTCATTTCGTCGGGCTTCCTCACCTCCCACCACCCCCATGTCTTTCATCAAGGGGTTCGAGCTCCTCGGCCCATCGTATGGTGAGGCGCACTGTCCTCTGTAAGCTAGATCCAGATGCCTTGATTCAGCACATAGCAAACCTTTTTTGACCTAATGAGCCCCTAGAACATCAGCAGACAATGCAGGCCCCTCCAAGCAACGGTGAGGGAAAGGAATGGATGATCGGCCATAATATCTTTGGTCTGGATGAGGCATTGGAATCTCAAGAGGGTTTGATGTATCTGTCGACCATCGAGGTGCAGACTGCCATGACTGAGCTCCAATTGACAACAGATCAGTCATTCGACCAGTCTCAATAGCCTAAACTAGAGAGGTAGTGAGCAGATGCGCAGCCCCTCATCATAGATGCAATGAAAGTGTTGATTTTCGTCTCTTCTCACATGGTGAATCGGAAGGATGTCGATAGATCCCTATGTAGAGTGGACGAGACAGACTTATCAGACTTGCTCAAGGATGTGTTTTTTAGAGGAGAAGTCGCAAGCTAGTCCAGAGGTGGTTTTGGAGGAGCCCCCTTTGGCAAAGGACAGCAGCAAGGAACCCCCACCTTGATCCCCCTCAAGAGCTGGACAACATCAAGGATCAGCCTTATTCCATATTCCAAAGGACATCTGCTATCTGTGTCTTCGATGATGTCATTGGCAGACTCACTATCTGGACAATTATTGTTGCTACCACTATCGGCGCCCCGGTCATATGGCGAGTAGATGCAATGTTTTCACCAGCCCTTGGTTTGCTCCACGATCGGTGCCCTGCCGAACAAGGCCTCATATTGGATATAGAAGTGTTTGTGATTTGGAATATGAGGTCCTGATTAGTTTTTTGAGGATTATTTGAATTTTAGGGATAAAATTCTTTTTGAGGGAAGGATGTGATAAAGTGATTTTTCCCACATTCTTAATTGATCTAATTACATTTATGTCCTCTATATCAGATGTTGCTCAACTCGATCCCATTTTATTATTTCAAGTAAGGACTCCATAATTAAAATGTTAGAGCTTGAAATCGAATAATTGATGCTCAATTGATTAAAATTTAGCCTTGATTCAAAATGATAATCATCTAGCTCAATTCGTGATCAAACAATGTCCAAATGACTTCAAACCTTTTGTCTGAAAGAGAATGAGATCTTTGATCTGCAGTTAGAATTTCATCAATTTTGGATCATTCTACAATTTGTTATGATTTTTCAAAGATCTAGAAAAAACTAAGTTTAAATTCTCTTTTTCCTTTATTTTGCCTAGTCATTGATTCGCTTTATTGGAGAGTGAGCAATGGGGGCCCTAGGATCAGGCTCACACAGATTACGAAACGATCCAAAGGCACCCAAGTGGTCTCCTACCTCCCACAATCAGCAGAAGGAGCGACCGGCCACCATGATTGTTGCCTCATGTCATAAACGGCAATCTTTTCCACCCCAAATGCTTTGTTTCATCACTCTGATCACATCTCTCACAAGTTTATTGTGAAACACAAAGCAGTTTTGGGAAGCGTAGGGTTGCACAATGTGTGCACCCTCATATATATAACACTGAAACATTTACAGAGAGGTCCACATATAATATGGAAATAACAAAACAACTAACAGAATATATAAAACAGGAATATATATTAACACTCCCCCTCAAGTTGGAGCATAGATATCAATCATGCCCAACTTGTCCGTCAGTGTGTAGAATTGCTTCTTCGCCAGCAGCTTGGTGAAGATGTCAGCAACTTGGTCTTCAGAACGAGTGAAGGGAGTGCAAATCTTGCCAGTCAGAATGGATTCCCCAATAAAATGACAATCTACTTCAATGTGTATAGTGCGCTCATGATAAACTGGATTATTCGCAATGAAGATAGCAGCTTTATTATCACAGTGCATAGGTATAGCAGAAGAAGAATCAACCCCGAACTACTTTAGCTGAGAGCGCACCCACAACAATTCACAGGCAGTATGGGCCATGGCCCTATATTCAGCTTCAGCACTGGACCTGGCCACAACATTTTGTTTTTTACTCCTCCAGGTAACAAGATTACCTTCAACATACGTACAATACCCAGAAGTAGATTTTCTGTCAACTCTGCTGCCTGCATAATCAGAATCAGAGTACCCTTCAAGAGAACAGTGTCCATGCTTCCTGTAGTGAAGTCCCTTGCCAGGAGACTTCTTCAAATATCGTAGAATCTGACAAAGAGCATCCCAGTGACACTGTCTGGGTTTATCAAGGTACCTGCTAAGAAGACCCACTGCAGTAGAAATATCAGCTCTGGTGACAGTCAAATAAATGAGTTTACCAATCAGCCTCCTGTACTTTTTATGATCAGCAAAGAGAGGAGAAGAGTCATCATCCCAATTTACATTAGGATCTAGAGGAATATCAGCAGGTCTCGTCCCCAGCATACCAGTCTCCTGCAGTATATCTAGGACATATTTTCGCTGAGACAACACAAGAGCATTAGAATTTCTAGAAACTTCTATGCCCGGAAAATATCTAAGCTTGCCCAAATCTTTGGTAGCAAAGTGTTTGCCTAGATGAGATTTAGTAGCCTGAATATCAAGAGAATCACTGCCAGATATGATAATATCATCAACATAGACAATCAGAATAATAATACCAGCTGAAGTCTTCTTGGAGAAAACAGAATGATCCACCTGAGAACGCAGAAACCCAAAATCAATCATAATTTTGCTCAATTTATCAAACCAGGCACAGGGACTCTGCTTCAGCCCATAAATAGACTTCTTTAACCTGCAAACTTTGTGAGACTCCCCCTGAGCAACAAACCCAGGAGGTTGCTCCATATAGACTTCTTCTTGTAAATCACCATACAAGAAGGCATTTTTCACATCTAGTTGCAACAGTGGCCAGTCAAGATTAACAGCAACAGACAGAAGAATTCTGACAGAATTAAGACGAGCAACAGGAGAGAAAGTCTCAAAATAGTCAATACCATACGTTTGGGTGTAGCCTTTAGCAACTAACCGTGCCTTCAGCCTTTCAACAGTACTGTCAGGTTGATATTTCACAGCATACACCCATCTGCAACCTACAGGTTTACACTGAGGAGGTGGATCCACCAGCTCTCAAGTATCTCGTTCAGCAAGAGCCAACATCTCTGTTGGCTAAATGGACATCTATAAATCCCTTTGTTTTGATTATGACAAACATTTCATTCTTATTGATATAACGAGCTACTTGAGTGTGCAGGAACAAGGTGGATGACAAAGTACTAGGGAAATCCATATGCTTACATATTTATATTCATGAAATGTAATCGCTTTGTAAAAACTTGTACAAATATATAATGTACAAGTACTTAGATTTCATGTAAATCAAGCGTTAGATCTTCCCTAGCTAAACACCACATTTAGATAAGTCATCCCCTTCAAATAGGATCACATATGCACACTCATACATATAATTAGTGCCTAAATTGAAACATTGAAACAGGATCAATCTCGGTCGACCAACTCCTCGACCGAGACACTCTCGGTCGAACTCTTGTCGACCGAGAAAGATCCAAAGTAGCCGTTAGACACAACTGACAAGGTAGTTGGCAGTTGGAGATAAACGTTGCAAAACACTTGATTCAGAGAGCCTGTCGGTCGACAAGAGTTCGACCGAGTAGGTGTCTCGGTCGACCATTCCTCGACCGAGATAAACTCTGACAGCAACTGCAGAGTAAATTAATTAGTCGTTGCTAAAGCAACAAACTTGTACCTAACGGCTAGTTAAGCACTTAGAAACCCCTAGAAGTTGTCTAGAACGTCCTTAAGCATCCTTAGGCCATTCCTATAAATAGGACAAGCCATAGGACACTCAAACTCACTTGTTACACTTGAGAAATCCTTGAGCATACTTTGAGCAATCTGTTTGTGAGAAAATTGAGCATTGTGACAATTGGCTACTTCCTTCTTTAGCTCATATTTCGTGTCCTATAGGCTAGCATCTCCTATCCACTGCAATTACAATTCCATACACTTTGGTTAGGAGATTTATACGCTTGATCTAGGCAAATCAAGCCTTGTGCTACAAAAGGATAAGTTGTAATTTCCTTTTTCCTTTCTTGTTCTCTATTATTGTTTGTACTCTCCTTGCTACTCCTAGGTTGGAGGCTGCGGATTGGAGAGGGTGGAGATCTTCTTGGTGAAGAAGGAGACCTTGAGCTACTTCAAGAAGGTTGGTGCAACGGGAGGTTACTTCTAGAGAGGAAGGCTACTTCAAGGGGGAGCTTGGAGTTACTTCAAGAAGGCTACCTCAAGTTGGTGCATCTACTTCGAGTGAAGGCTGTTCAAGGGGTGTAAAGGAAAGTATTGTATTTTGTATAAATCCTTGTGAAGGTAATAAAATATATACTTTCAAAATCCCAGTTGGGTAAGCAACCGGGTAGTGGACTGACAACTTTAGTATTTGCTAAAGTTGGAACCACTCTAAACACCTGTCTCCTTCTTCCAATTTCAATTGTGGTTGTTTGAGTTCAATAATTGTTAAAATTGTTTTAAAACTCTATTCACCCCCCTCTAGTGTTTTTCAATCTCCTCCTTCATAGCAGACAGCCATCCAGTACTCTGTAGAGCATCCTGGATATTCTTTGGAACAGCAACAGCAGACAAGGCATATACAAAATTGCTAGAATGAACATTCAGATGATCAGTAGAAACAAACTGAGCAATACTGTGTGATGTGCAGGAACGAGTACCCTTTCTAAGAGCAATGGGTAAATCAAGATCAGAATGTACCTCAGGTGTAGTAGAACCTTCTGGAGGTGAAGATTGGTTTTCATGGGGGGTTTCTTGAGTAGAAGGTGCTCTGTTCCTGCGTTGATAAACTATAAGAGGAGGCTTATCAGCCTCAGTAGTGACTTTGTCAGTAGTATCAGGCACACAATCAGAAGTAACAGGTAGAGGTGAGGCAATAAGATCAGACCGTAAACTGTCACCACGAGTCGAATAGTAAGGAGTATCCTCAAAGAAAACTACATCACTGCTAGTATACCATTTTCTTGCAGTAGGACTGTAACACCTGTATCCCTTCTGGGTACGAGAATATCCCAAAAAAATGCACTTCTCAGCATGAGGAGACAGTTTATCAGAAGTAGGTCCAACTAACCGTACAAAACAGGTACATCCAAAGATCCGAGGAGGCACAGTAAATAGCTGAATATCGGGTTGAAGAACTTGAATAGGTATTTTGTTTCCAATCACAGATGATGGCATACGATTTATCAGAAAACAAGCAGTCAAGATAGCCTCAGGCCAAAACGAGCGAGGAACATGTGCATGCATCATAATAGTTCTAGCAACCTCTAACACATGTCTATTTTTACGCTCAGCCACACCATTTTGTTGAGGTGTATAAGCACAGGAGGTCGGATGTATTGTACCCACAGATTTACAAAACACATCCACATCTTTTTTAACAAATTCCAGTGCATTATCAGTACAAAAAATTTTGACAGGCATACCATATTGTGTTTTTATTTCAGCAAAAAAGAACTTGATAATAGACAAAACTTCGGACCTACTTTTCATCATAAACAACCAAGTAGTCCTTGAAAAATCATCAATAAAAAGAATAAAATACTTATGACCAGATAGACTCGGCACATGACAGGGTCCCCATACATCAGAATGCACTATATCAAACATATTTTTACTGCTAATCTGACTACGTCTAGGATAAACAGCTCTAGTCTGCTTTCCAAGTTGACATGACTCGCACTGAAAACTACAAATGCCAAGATCAGACACTAAATGTCGAAGCTTTTCAGATGATGGATGGCCCAGCCGGTAGTGCCACTGTAATGCAGAAACTGAGGTAGATAATGCAGGAGTCACAGATGCTTTAGCTGCTTTTGGCAAATGATCCAGATAGAAGAGTCCATCAGCACCTTCATACCCCCCACCAATCTTCATCCTCGTGCGAAGGTCCTGAAAAACACATGAACCAGGAATAAAAGTCAGACTACACTGTAGGCTTCGCAATATCTTGCTGACAGACAACAGATTCAAAGGAAATCTAGGCACATATAAGGCAGATTTCAGCAGAAAGTCAGAAACAATATCCCCTACTCCAGACACCGCAGACTTGGAACCATCAGCCAACATAACAGATGAGGGTCTAGCAGGTTTAAATAATTTGTGAAACAGTGATCGATTTCCAGAAATATGTGAAGAGGCACCGGAGTCGATGACCCGCTTAGTATTACCAGGAGTAGAAGAAGAGCTCAGGAAGGCAGTGTTATAACCAGAATAAGTGGCGGCATGAGCTCCACTAGTCGAAGCTTGAGACGACGCACCAGCTCGCTCAAGAAGAAGACGCTCCACCTCAGCACGGATGTAGTCAGCAGTCGCACCCGAGGAGGCAGAGTCAGTAGGCTGAGTCGTGCCTTCTGATGCAGTAGTAGTGGAGTCAGCAGCTACATTGGCCCACGCCGGCTTACCATATTTCTCCCAGCATTTTTCTTCAATATGGTTGGACCGGCCACAGAAGGTACAAAGGCGCTGTCCTGACTGAGGACGCGCATCAACAGTAGGGGCAGTAGAAGAGGCTCCACGACCAGGAGCAGCCCGTCCTCGTCCTCCACCCAGGGGAGGACGGCTATCAGTAAAGCGACCACGGCCACGACCAGAAGTTGCAGCAAGAGCCGAAGAGTCCCCAACATCAGTAGTCAGAGACGAGGAAGACGAAGGCAAACGCTGAAGGCGTTTGTAGGCACTTTGTAGTGATGGCAGAGGGTCACTGGCTAAGATCTGGTCCACAACTCCAGCGTAGGACTCGGGCAAGCCACATAGAAACTGGACCAACTGAAGCTCCTGGCGCTGACGCTGCATGGTAGCCAGGTCCGTGGAGAGAGGATGATAGGATTCCAGTTCACCCCATAATCCAGTGAAGTCAGAGAAGTAATCTGCAATGTCCGTCCCCGTGAACTGTAGACGTCCCAGCTGCTTGGTGATGTCAAACACCTTCTTGGGGTTCTGACTATGCGAGTAAGTACCAGCGAGCTGATCCCACATCTGCTTCGCCGTAGGTAGGTGAAGAAGTGTGACGCTAATCTTCTCAATGCTGCTGTTGAGAATCCAGGTCATCACAGTGGAGTCGTCACGAACCCAGTCGTCATACGCCTTCACATCTTTAACATCAGCGTCCTCTGCGGGTGCTGGCGGACCAGCACGGGTAAGATGTGAGTACTTGCCCTGGGATCTGGCATAGATCGTCATGGAGCAGACCCAATGCGGATAGTTGCGCCCATCAAGCTTCACAATGGTAACCTGACGGCGGAAGTCATCATGCAAGGACGCCATGGGAGCAGTAGGCACAGCAGGAACAGGCACGATCAGGCAGGAGACGGTCTACGCCGTCAGACAGGCACAGCAGGCACAAAGAACACGGAGAAGACCTCTCACATACGGTCTACGCCGAAGCGCAGAACAGAACCCGGTGGCACAACAGCCTACACGGGCAGGCAGGCAAGAGACCGAAAAAAAAACGGTCTACGTCTTCAAGCCACCGGATCGCTGTAGGACTTCACGGAGCCAACGTACCGGCGGCTAGGACCGCGGAGGCGCACCGGCCCCCGGCGGCGGAGAGGGCGCCCGGCCCCGGCGGCGGAGAGGGCGTCCGGCCCCGGCGGCTGCTGCCGGTCGGCTGCTGCTGCCCGGCGCGGCGCGGCTGCCCGGCGGCTGGGTGGCTGCTGGGCGGGAGGGGAGGGGGGGCGACCGGCCGGAGAAGAGAGAGAAGGGTGGGAGGGTGGCGGCTGGATCTACTGCTCTGGTACCATGTGAAACACAAAGCAGTTTTGGGAAGCGTAGGGTTGCACAATGTGTGCACCCTCATATATATAACACTGAAACATTTACAGAGAGGTCCACATATAATATGGAAATAACAAAACAACTAACAGAATATATAAAACAGGAATATATATTAACATTTATATTGTTTTAATGCACTGAGAACAAGTTTCAAATGTTCCACCCTCTCCCGCTCTCTCTCCTATGAGGAGGGATTTCAAAGTCTCTTGTCTAACCCTAATCGAGACCTGTAAAAGCCTCCATTGCCTCTTCCAAACCATGACCTTACTCCCCAACACTTCCATGTCACTAACAAACCTTAAAAGACTCCATTCCTTCTTCCCATCTTCCACCTCCTCCACGACGTCGGAGCACAACCTAGTTTGGGCATTCCCCTATTGAGCCACCTCGACCTTGTTTAGAAGCACCATCGTCCCCGCAAACTCCCGTCGGGTCCAACAACCACTTTGCATGGTCCCTCGAGCACCCTCCTTTTCCTCTTCCCTCCAGCTGCAATGTCGTTGTGGCGTTTGCCCCTCTCGCGTGTGGATCCGGAGGTGGGCAACCACCATGGTGATGGGCAGGGATGGGCAAATGCACATAGCCGCTTGTGCCCAATTGAGGAGGCCCAACACTAGAAAGTGGCCCAACATGAGACCATATGCATGCCAACTAGTTGTCGGGCCCAACTCGGGCTAGTCCAAGAGGCTAGGGCACCCCATCCTAGCATTATGTGGCACCATCCTAGGGCCCAGGAGGCTAGATCTAATGGCCAGAAAAGGTAAATCTTTCAAAATCCCTAGAAAAGGCTAAGAGTATCATACTATAGCATAGTCACAATATACTCCGTTTTTTTGAAAAAAACGCGTTTAAAACGGGTATTATTCATGTGACGTATATGACGGTCGTTTTAAACTCCAAACCGAATAATACGTTTTAAACGCGTTTAATTCACATTTTATTCGCGTATTACGTTTTAAACGTGTTTAATACGTTTTTTTGCCGTTTTAAACAGTTCTGTACTTTTGCTTCACATTTATTTTTTCCACGTCCTTTTTAACTTGTAGTAGGGTTCCACTAAACCGTCCAACCTTCCTCCTCTATCCCCTGACACACCAGGAGTAGTAACCCTCGACATTCTACATGTACACTCCATCTTTCTCCTCCATTCTCCCCCTTTCTTCCCTGATTTGTGCCTGCTGCTTGCTGCTCCCACTTCTTCCCCTTCTTCTAATATTGAGTAAGCAGTTCGATGTTTAGTCATTTTCAATCATTATATGTGCGGGTGTATATATATATATATATATATATAGAGAGAGAGAGAGAGAGAGAGAGGTTATGAAGTGTGTACCGGCCAGTACATATAAGTTACGTGTACCGCTCATTAAAATAGCACATGTGGAGTATGTTGATAAAATCCAACCATATGGATTGATTCCACTATATATAGATTAGATGTCTTTGGAAAACCATAACCATATGTCAAATAGATCATGATATATAGTAATATATTATTCAACGGTTTCTGTAATTTTAGCAACTTACCGTTGATTAGAAAATACACATTTTCTTTTATTGAATGATCTATGAATATCGGATTTTTGTGATTTTTTGTACACATCTTATCTAAGGCGTACACTTTACATCCATAAGGTTAGATTACTGAGTAGAATGTTATAATCATCATATATGAAGATGGGTACATGTAATCTATATGTACTCGGGTACACAATTCTTTTATATATATATATATATATATATTTATATATTCCGCTTTTTTGCCGACTTTTTTCCGAATAGTTGACCGAACTTTTACCGTACGTTGACCGATTTTTATCCGAATTTTCCGCATAATTCCCGATTTCCGAATTTTTCAACTTGGTCGTACGTATCCCGAATACCGAATTTGTGACTATGTACTATAGCATATAAGAAATTTTTTCATCATAAAAAACATGAGGAAGTAAATAAAATTATTTGTGTAGGCTAACTTTTATGCTAGATCCCTGAATATCTTGAAACCTCTCTTGATTGCTTGTTTGAAACATCAGCATAAGTGGATTGAGGTGTTATGAGTTCTCAACAGGCGACTGGTGACTTGCATGGCACGCTAGGGTTTGTGACTGTGGATGATGGTGATCCCAAGAAACCAAGGCAAGGGGTTATACCGCTAGGAGCTTCTGGTATACATCTGGTGTACGAAGAAAGAAGATCTCAATCTGGAAGTCCTAACCTATTTCACAATGTGTGTGAAAGTTGGAACCCTAATGGCATGGAAGTGGAAGGTACCACGAACACTAAAGCAAATTTTCCGTCTTTAGGGAATTATGTTAATCAAGAAGTAGGGGGTATGGGTCCAAATAGTGAGGATGGAACCATGGAGATGTCCTACAAGGATGCAGTGGAAGGACCAGATGTAGAGGCGCATGGGTATATTCATATAGACGCGGAAAATCTGGATATCCGACTGAAACCATAAGACATACTATCAACTACAGTGGATGGGATTCCTGGGTTTGATATCAAACAAGAAGCTTTTGAACATCTTCTCAAATCTTGGACGTTTGCGGACGTCGTTAAGCTATTGTCAAAGGAGATAGGATTTCTGATGATGAGAGACATGATCCCACTTTTATGGAAACCAAACAGGGTTTTTGACCTTATTGATTTGGAGAATGATTATTATCTTTACTTACGTGCATTGACGGGAGAACCATGGCCCCTTTTTGGTTCATACTTATCGGTCCAAAGATGGGACCCTTGGTTTTCGCTAGAGCATGGAAAAAAAAAGGCGTGCCCTGAGGCACTAGAGGCGTACGCCTCGAGGCGAGGTACACCGCAGGGCGCCTTGAGGCTTAAGCCTCACCTGTGATCCAAAAGGCGGACGCCTCATTTTTTGCAAGGCGCAAAGAGGCGCAAGAGGCGTTGAGGCGCAAGTGAGGCGCTAGCCTCAAGCTGCAACCCAAAATACAGGTTTCCTGGTTCATTTTAACTACATATGGGCCTGGCCCAATGGGTTTTCCATTAGCCCCTTTGATTCAAACGAAAAAACAAACAAATTGTGGTTAAAATACTACTGTTTGGGTACAACTTGTACTGCTTTTATTTTCCATCTGTTTAAATTTAGATTATAAAGAGGTAGTGTAATGTGATTTTATTATGTAGTTGTCTAATTGTATTAACTTACATTGTATATATATATATTCTTATATATATATAAACATATTAATACATATAAATATAGGAACACCTCGGTACATTTTGAGGCTTACGCCTTGACCGCCTCGAGGCTTACACCTCGCCTCGCCGAGACAAAAACGCCTCGTTACGCCTCACGCCTTTTTCAACCTTGCGCTAGAGAATGGGCAGCCGAAGAAGATGGTGACATGGATTAGGATACCAAATCTTCCTCTTTATCTATATCATGATCGGTTCTTGAAGGAAGTGGGTAACAAGATCGGGAGGACAATCAAGGTAGATTTGAGTACAGTCATGCAGAGAAGAGGTCATCTTGCAAGAATTGCAGTGGAGATTGAATTAGGGAAACCATTAACATCGGCAGTGTTGATCTTGGGGAAGAGTATGTTGTACAATATGAAAATATAGCATTTATATGTATTAAGTGTGGGAAAGCTGGACATGTAGAGAAGGAATGTCCGGTGAGATTGGAAGAAAGTCTACCTTTGCACATTAATAACAATGAACAATCGCTGACAAGTTGTCAACAAGCACAAAGAAAGGAGGGATTCACGAAAGGTATCCACGCTCAACCAATACCACGGAAGAATAGACGATCGAGTGGGGGAAGAAATAGCAATCAAGTCCAAACCCAGAACCGCTTCCAAGGATCAGAGGATCCTGAAAATGAAATTCATGGTATTTCAGATAGAGAAGAGCCGCAGGCAGGGACGGAACATACTACAGGGGGTATAGACTAGAGTGAGAGGAAAAGGAGAACGAGAAATAATAAGAAACAAATGGAAGAATCTATCCGGAAGACTGTAGGTGATAAGCCTACAAGGAATGCGGGAAAAGAAGGAAATGTACAGACTAATACTGATCATACAGAGAGAGGAAGGAGGCGGGATCGAATCATTCTATAGTAATTCTGACTGGAGACGAAACCACACAAGAAAGGGAAAATTAGTATAACCCGTTTGAACATGGAGGGTTCCACGCAGAAACAAGTGAGACATTTGCATCTCGTATGGGGGGCGCCCAAGGTAATAGTAGCGTTGGGATTCATCTGAGAAATCACAAAATATTTAATATTAGCATGATAGCAATCGCTTCGTTTCAAGGAAAAGAGGGAAGCAGACACAAAAAAGAGTTGAAGGAGGAGGTAGCGATAGAGAAGTGTCGGAGCTAGTTGGTTAATGATAGTGTTAGCTTGGAATACACAGGGTATATGTCACTAATATACCCAAAATATGGTGAGGGAGTTGGTGAGTAAAGTATAGAGTATGTATATTGGCTTTGCTCGAACCTCGAACAAGTGGCGAAAATGCTAATATGATCACTAAAACACTGGGTTTTTCCAATTCTCATAAAGCTCTCAGTTGCTTGGGAGGGTTACGGATCCTATAGAAGAATGAATCTCACCAGGTTGAGATAGTCTTGAGCCATAGGCAGTTTATACACTGTAAAGTAGATAATCAGTTATTACTCACTGTAGTATATGGAAGCACGCTAAGACGGGGAAGGAAATTGCTTCGGAACCAGATGCAACAGTTGTCTCAAAATATGAAGATGCCTTGGATGGCAGTTGGTGACTTCAACGCATACTTGCATCTGGAGGAGAAGATCGGAGGGAAAAGATTGAATATTGGGAGTTGCAATGAGTTTTCAGAAGCTTTGATAGATTGTGACCTTACGGAGCTCAATATGAGTGGACCCTTAATGACATTTAAGAGAGGTCTGTTACAGATTAAGTTGGACTGAGCTCTTGGGAACCAATACTGCCTCAATCAACAGGACACATACAAAGCTGAAGTGATGGAGAAGGATAGATCGGATCATGCCATCCTTATCACCTTGGAACATAGGAGCACAAGAAGGCAACAAAGACTGGGAACCTGGGCGCACTGGCCAGGAAAAGGAGTCCTTTGGAAGGCGGATTAAGAAGGAATGGAAAACATATCATGGATTTGGAAACTCGCAGGTTCCTGGAGAAAGCACCAGATTGGGACAAGGAAAGACAAAGATTGGTCAAGAAGAAGTCGTCCATTCAGATTCGATCATTATTGGCTCAGAATCAACTTGCGCTCAATATAATCCATAGTTGGAGAACAGAATTATTGATCGGCAGAATGACCTAAAGGAAGAGTTACGAATCGAAGAGATCCAATGGTAACAAAAAGCACACTGTGATTGGCTGAAAGTTGGAGATGGCAATACGAAGTTTTTTCACTCTTTTGTTAAAGCAAGAAGAAATCAGAATAAATTTTGCAGGTTACCGAATGAAGATGGCCTATGGATTGAGAATCAGGAGGAGTTGAAGTCAGAAAGTTCTATGAAGAGTTATTAACTGATGAGGCACCTGGCTCTAGAGATCGAGCCAGCAAAGTTTACCCGGGGAATTTTCCAGTATTGGACTCGTGTCTAAGGAATCATATGGGAAGAAGACCTGAGGAGAATGAGATAAGTGAGTGTCTGTGGGCAATGGCACCACTTAAAGAACCAGGCCTCGATGGAGTAGATGCAACATTTCTGCAAAGAAATTGGCATATTGTGAAAAGGACCATCATTGAGTTTGTTCACAGGCCTTTTGAGAAAGATAGTTTGGAGGAGGGAGCCACCGACTCCTCAATCGTATTGATTCCAAAAACTCAGCAACTAGAGACTTGCAGTCATCTGAGACCGATCTCTCTAAACAATGACCGGATATCCCCAACTCATATGAGATTCATTCTGGGTAGGAGGATTACGGATAACGTCCTACTATTTCAGGAAATAATTCATTCTGTGGAGAATTCAAAATCAAGGAATCATGCTATGGCAATGAATTGTCCAAAGTTTACAACAGGATGAGCAGACACTTTATACAAGACACTCTGAGAAGGACGCCCTTACCTACTAACCTGATTTTGATAATTATGCAGGTTATCACTACAGGTTAATCTTCGATCTTATGGGGAGGAGAGGTCCTGGAGAAATTCAAACCCTCCAGAGGGTGAAACAAGGAGATCCTCTGTCTCCGTACATATTTGTGCTATGTGTAGAAAGGTTGAGCCAGGCGATTGCATTAGAAGTGGATGAAGGAAGATGAAAACAGGCTGTTTTTACTAGGAAAAAATTTCTTTCTCATATATATGCTTTGTGGATGACATCATATTGTTTGGAGAAGCAACGGTGAAGCAAAATGGTACTATGATGAAATGTGGAAGACAATTTGAACAAGCATCAGGGCAGAGACTCTCGACGGAGAAATCCAGCATCTTCTTTCCAAAATGTACACCGCTTGCAACTAAGAGACAAATACGTAGAAGTACTGGGATACAGCAGACCGAGAATATAGGGAGGCATCTCGGGGTCCCAATCATACATGGAAAAAACTCTAAGCACATGTAGGATGGTTTGGTGAGTAACCTGAACAGAAAGGTCAACGGTTGGACGCATCGAATGCTTTCACTAAGCCAGCAGGATCACTTTGGCAAAATCAGTGTTGAATTCCTTGACCTCTTACATCATGCAATCACGTAAGTTACCCATCTCGGTCTGTGATAGGATAGATCAGTTGATACGTAACTTCATATGGAATGGAACGGGAGAGAAGGCAAAAACCAATCTGGCGGCTTGGGAACGAGTGTTGGCTGGTATGGCAAAGAAGGCTTAGCAGTTCTCTTAGCTAAGGAATACAATGAAGCGTTAATTATGAAGGTGGCTTGGGATTTTGTCAATGAAAGGAAGATCGACTGGAGGGTACTTATGGAGTGTAAATATAAGAATCAAGGAGGTACAGGAAGTGATTTAGAGAAGATGGGTTCAGTTGGGATTTGCAGAAACATGGAGTATTCTCTATCAAAACTATCTATCAACTGCTGATGAAGGATAGAGCGTGTAATACTGAGGGAAAATGGGATTGCATCTGGCTCAACTATCTACCTTAAAGAGTGAAGTGCTTCCTGTGGTGTCTTAAACACGATAGGCTATTGACCAATCACTTAAGATGGGTGAAGAAGATGACAGAGAGTCCAGCCTGTGAAAGGTGTGGGAGCGATGGACGAAACCGGGTTACATGTGATCAGGGACTGCCCATTTAGTATGGAGGTTTGGGAAGCTATAAATACGAATTGTGACAATGTTTTTCATTAACCAGATGTTGAAGGACTGGATGGAACTTAATCTGAAGGAGAAAGCGGGTAATGGTGATTGGCATAATTGCTTTGCAATATGTTGTTGGATACTATAGAATAGTAAGAGAGTTTATTATTAGATGGATATAACAAATTATAGAGGACTCTGTTTTATAGGACAAGAGAGTAAGCCTATCGTCAGAGATAGGCAATATGGGATAAAACAAAAAGGCTAGAGACAAGACAAGTCTAAAGCCCATAGCATAGAAAATAATAATAAACATAAATCAATAAAGCACATATACTAATACTCCCCCTCAAGTTGGAGCGTAGATATCAATCATGCCCCACTTGTCAATCATCCTATGAAATCTGGCCTTAGGAAGAGATTTGGTGAAGATGTCAACCACTTAATCAAACGTATGAGTGTATGGAGTGGAGATAGCACCAGACAAAACAGCTTCTCTGACAAAATGACAATCCATCTCAATGTGTTTAGTCCACTCATGAAAGGTTGGATTGCTAGCAATAAAGATGGTAGCCTTATCATCACAATTAAGACGAACAAGCCAGAAACATTTTTCTTAATGAACACGGAGTGATCAAAACGAGAACGACGAAAGCTGAACTGCTGGAGGATATTACTGAGTTTATCAAACCAGACACGGGGACTCTATTTCAGTCCATAGATTGCTTTACACAGCCTGCACACTTTGGAATGCTCCTCCTGAGTGGGAAAACCAAGAGGTTGTTTCATATATACCTCCTCTTGTAGATCACCATATAAAAAAAACATTTTTAACATCTAGCTGAAATAGAGGCCAGTCACAATTAACTATTACAGATATAAGAACACCAACAGAATTAAGACGTGCTACAAGAGAAAAAGTCTCAAAATAGTCAATGCCATAAGTCTGGACATATCCTTTAGCAATAAGATGAGCTTTCAGACGTTCAACAGTGCCATCGGGCTGTTATTTGACAGTAAAGACCCAACGACAACCGACAGGAGAATAAGAGGCAGGTGCATCAACTAAGTCCAATGTACGATGATCAGTGAGTGCCTACATTCCAGTTTCCATGGCCTAACACCATGCAGGATGCGCTAAGGCCTGAGCAACATTTTTGAGAACACAGATAGCAGATAAAGCAAAGGTAAAATTTGCAAAATTCATCCCCAGGTTAGCAGTCGTACAAACATTTCCAATAGGATGTTGAGTACAAGATCGAGTCCCTTTTCGCAAGCTAATAGGGACATCTGAATCAAAAATTACCAGAGGTGAAGACTAATCTGCCGACAAGGACTGAGGAATCGGAGATGGAGGGGCTATAGAGGGAGTTGTATTTCTTAGGCGTCTTTGATACACTTTCAGAGGAGCAGCGGGAGCCATATCCGGAGAAGACATGTTAGTGTCAACCATCATAGGTAAAGGTGTATCAAGCAAATCAAATGTCAGTGTTAAACCTGCTAGAGAAAAGTAAGGAGACTCCTCAAAGAATACCACGTTAGACTAACAAACCATTTCTTTGTAGCAGGATCATAGCATTTGTAACCTTTCTAAGTCTGAGAACAACCCAAGAACACACATATGGTAGAGCGAGGGTCAAGTTTACTGCCCGAAGGTTTTTGACAAAGTAGGTGCTTCCAAAGATTCGAGGAGGTACATGAAAAAGAGGAGCATCGGGATACAAAATTTGAAAAGGTATTTGGTTGCCAAGAACCGATGAGGGCATGCGATTAATCAAGTAGCAGGCAGTTGAGACAGCTTTAGGCCAAAAAGTTCGGGGAACATGATAATGAAAAAGAAGAGTACGGGCAACTTCCAAGAGATGTCGATTTTTGCATTCGGCAACCCCATTTTGCTGAGTATATGAACAAGACGTCTAATGAATAGTACCCATTTTTCTACAAAATTGGCTGACAGATGTTTGCATAAACTCTAAAGCATTGTCAGTCCGAAGAATTTTGATAGGCTTATCAAACTGGGTACGAAATTCAGCAAAAAAGGTCATGATAGTGTCAAGCATGTGAGAACGATCTCTTAAAAGAAACAACCATGTGGTTCGTGAGAAATCATCGATAAAGCTCAGAAAGTAACAAAAGGCCAGAATTCTAATAACAGGGCATGGTCCCGAAACGTCAGCATGTATAATATCAAAAGGTGCTTTTGAGCCAATACAATTTTTTGAGAAAATGTAGCACGAGTTTGTTTGCCCAAAGTACAAGTTTCACTGTAAAAAGTAGAATCAGAAATGGCACGAATTAAATGCTTCAACTTTGCAGCGGATGGATAGCCTAGTCTTTAATGCCATTGAAGTCTAGTAACAAAAGCAGTCAGTAGAGCAGTCGGCTTCGGCAAATCCATGTAATATAGCCCACCAATCCTCATCCTCGTGCATAGATCTTGAAACACAACACCGTTTGGGTCAAAAGTGATAGAACAATAGAGGCTCTTGACAGTTCTACTAACAGATAATAGATATAATGGGAACTTTAGAACATAAAGTGTTGAATGCAATAGCAAATTCCCAGGAGTGCATATATTTCAAATTCCAGCAACAGGCAATTGAGGTAAAATAGAAGACGTTTTACGAAAAATAGAAAACATGGCAGCATTGCCCGAGATATGAGATGTGGCTCCAGAATCAACACCCATTTGTTTTTACTAAAAGGTGCAGAAGATGCAAGAAGGGCAGAATCTTCATCAGGAGAGACATCAGAAGTGGAAGTAGCAGGACGAGCTAGGAGTAGCTTCTCAATCTTAGAACGGAGCCAATCCACAGAAGGATGAGAAGATGGTGGTGCAGAATCGAGTTGATTAGTAGTGATCTGATTTGCCCATGCAGGCTTTCCATGTTTTATCCAGCAGCAGTCTCAGTATGTTTGGTCCTTTTACCAAAGTTACAATAACTTGACTTGGTAGAGTTGGAACCAGAGGAAGTGGAACCTCGACCAGGCCCAGCAGTAGAACGGTCACCTCCACGACCACGACTATGGCCACAGCCACAAAAGGAATCGCCAAAGCGAGCAACAAGAGTAGCCTCTGACTGATCTAGTGGCATCAGGGAGACAGACGGTAATCTTTGAACTTGTTTGAGGACATTGCATAGAGTAGGTAAAGGATCACTAGATAATATCTTATCAACAACCCCAAAAAAGGAGTGGGCTAATCCAGCAAGATTTTGCACCAGTTGCAATTCATTGTGTTGCCTTTGTATCTCGGTAATATCAGCGGAGAAAGGGTGATACACCTCAAACTCATCCCATAGAGCAGAACATTGATTATAATAATCTTCCACAGAGTCAGTCGTAGAGTACTCCTTGGCCAGTTGTTTGAAGATTTTAAACACCTTCTTTGGAATATACTAATGCAAATAGACATGCGAGAGCTAATTCCACATTGCTTTAGCAGTCTTCAGGCGGAGAAGAGACTGCCTAATTTTAGGTTCAAAGTTGTTGACGAGCCAAGTCATGACACTAGAGTCATCCTTCGACCAGAGATCATATGCCTGCTTGGTTTTAGTGTCTATACCTTCAGCAGGTATAGCCGGCCCTTCAGAAACAAGATGCAAATAGCGTCCTTGAACTTTGGCATAGAGCTCAAAGGCCGCAGACCATGGGTAAAAGTTGGAGCCATCCAACTTGACAGTGGTGACACAAAGTGTCCTAAGTGGATCAGCGGTCGCCATCAGTCGAATATGTCAAGAGCAGAACAAGCACAAGCAACTGGACGTCGGGGCAGCAAGTCGTAGCAGTAGTCAGCAGGCAATAGAATAAGCAGGAACCCAGCACATGGGCAGCAGAGAACCTGATCAACAGATCCGACAGAACCCGCAATGAGGCAGTATGTAGAAGTAGCAGATCTGACGCATCAGATCTTCAGAGACTCGCACAGGGACAGCAATAAAGAGACTTACGCCAACATGGGGAGAGAGTTACTCCACCATGAGGCACAGGAAGGCAATGAAGGAAGAGCGTTTAGAACCTCAACGTGTCGTCGTTAAAAAGTTACTGAAGACTCAGAGACAAGGAAGGGAGAGGAGAGGGAGATGGATGGAGAAACTAGATGATGGGAAGAATGATGGTAGATGAGTGGGAGAGGAAGACGATAGAAGGAGGGGTAGTCGGATGGAGGGAGGTGGCAACAGAGAGGGCTGGTGGGAGGGGGTAGTGGCGGCAGGGTGGGGTGGGGTGGGGGCGGCAACGATACGGAGAGGTGGAGGACAGCAGGGCAGGATGGGGGGGGAGGGAAAGGGTGGAGGAGAGGGAAAGGAAGGTAGGGAGAGGGCGGTGGAGTGGCACGGTGAGGGGAGGAGGGAGGACAGGCGGCGGTAGGGAGGGCGGCTGCTGGCGGTGGCTAGAAGGGAGGAGGTGGGCGGCGACTAGGAGAGAAGGTTAGGGTGGAAGCTAGGGTTAAGGTAGATAGGGTTAGGGTAGATCATAGTGCTCTGATACCATATAGAATAGTAAGAGAGTTTATTATTAGATGGATATAACAAGTTATAGAGGACTCTTTTATAGAACAAGAGAGTAAGCCTATTGTCAGAGATAGGCAATATGGGATAAAACAAAAAGGCTAGGCACAAGACAAGTCTAAAGCCCATAACATAGAAAATAACAATAAACATAAAGCAATAAAGCACATATACTAATAGATACTTTCGAAAGAGAGGAATGAAGAGGTCTTTAAGAAAAAGAAGAATGTTCGAGTATAATACATTGATTCAAATTAAGTCTCTGGATAGTGAGATTTTGGTGGCTAATAAAAGAACATCCATGCGGCGGAAAGACAATGCAATGGCTCAAGATTTCAGGTCAATATACCCAGCGATTTAGATACCATCATCACAGTAGATGTTGCGGTAAACAATATAAGTGCAGAAGCAGCAAGCTATGTATTAAGAGATCGGCATGGTAGATGCATCCATGGAGGAGCTAAGAAGTTTGCAGGAAGTGAGCCTTTGGAAGGCGAACTGAATGCTATCCTGATAGGATGTAGAAAAGGATTGGTGATGTAGAATAGATACATAATAGTTCAGACTGATTCAAGAGTTGCAATAGACCTTGTACAAGGGAAATTGTGCTGCCCGTTGATGTTCAAAAGCCTAGTAGAAGTTGTGAAGGAATGTCTCATGAAGCATCATCGAATGGAGTTGTTCAGTTCCAGAGAAAACAATCATCTAGCAGACAAGGTGGCAAAGATGTTAGCAAAGAGTCACGAAATGGAGTCTATGTTCAATGTGTGCCCAGAGTGGTTGATGACGGACTACATGAGGGAGCTATCGGTGGAAGTTGATGTTGAAGGGAGTATGAATGGCGGGAATGGGTAGGCAAATGCAGTGTGTGGTGTACAAAAAAAATCAGCATAGCAAGCCAAAGAGATGTTCGGAGACGATGGTTTCTTGTACATGAGACCCCAGTTAGGTGCACTTTTCAGATATCATAGAACGTGTTATACCTGACTCCAATAGCATGCAAGAGGTTTGGCCATGTGTTGACTGACCACAGTAACAACAAAGGTTGTGTTTGGTTGGGTAATCGAAAGATAAATGAGTTCCCCAACTATGCGTCTATAATGCTTAGGATCGAAAAAGGACTCTCCCTCATACATAACTTTGGTGTGATAATCCATAGGAGAAAAAATAGGTTTAGAATTGAGCCTACCAGAATCTCTCAGGAGATCAAGAACGTGCGCTAAGATAGATAGGTTCCCTGACTAGAGCATATACTTCAATTCCCAATAAGTAGCGAGGTTGTCCCAACTCCTTGGTATGAAAATGTAGTTGGATTTCCTGCTTCAGTGATGAAATCCTAGGAGCATCACTACCAGTGATAACGATATCATCAACATAGACAATGAGGATTATAGTTCCAGCTTGTGATCTAGAAAGAAGAGGTTGTAATCACTAGAAAATCTTATAAAACCCTGGATAGCAAGAACTCCATTGAGCCTTGTAAACCAGGCTCTTGGTGATTACTTGAGGCCATACAAAGAGTGTTTGAGATGGCAGACACGTGAAGACTCACCCTGAGCATATAGACTTCCTCCTCCAAATCACCATAGAGGAAGGTATTGCTTATATAAAGCTAAAAGAGGGGCTAGTCCACGTGAGTGGCGAGAGAGATAACAATCCTGACATAAGCAATGCGAGTGACAGTTGATAAGGTTTCACAGAAATGCACACCGTATGTTTGGGTGAATCCTTTGACAACAAGATGGGCTTTGAGTCGCTCCACCGATCCATCGGGATTGAATTTGATAGAGAAGACCCAACAACAATCGAGAATATTCTTGTCTGGAGGGGAGGAATAAGATCTCAGGTCCCATTCTTATGCAATGTTGTCATTTCCTCGAGCATCGAGCTTTCCAACAAGGGTGTTGAAGGGTCACATGATAATTTTCATAATCTGGATGAAATCAAGTTGTTGGGCAATGGTTTTAGCAGTATGACAAAGTTTGGATAAAGTTGGATAGGCAATAGGTACGAAAAATTGGATGACGAAGGGTGTAGGAATGTATACCTTTGCGGAGAGCCACAGGGCGCGATAAACCCTCAGAACTGGACGATTGTGCCAGGTCCTGAAGCTGGAGATTAGATTTTGGACGTTGATGATAAACCTTGAGAATTTAACCATAGTGGGATGTGTTAGTGGTAGAGGAATGACAAGACTCACAGGAGGATGGGGTCATGGGTACATAGTCCACTGGGTCAGAATGATCTAACTCAATAAACTCATGTTGAGGTGGAGAGGATGACAAAGGAGAATCAAAGAACACATAAAATCCATGACATGTAACATCCGCGGAGACGTACATCCAATGGTTCCTTGGGCTATATCAATAGTAACCTTTCTAAAAAGTAGAATAGCCAAGGAAAACTGTTTGGATGGAGCGGGGATCAAAATTATTTTCCTTTGGATCGAAGTTATAAACAAAGGTAGTGCACTCAAAAATACAAAGAGGAGGGTGAAAAGCCTTCTAGGTAGGGAAAACAAGCAAAAATGTGTCTTGCTTCATACAATGAAAAAGATTGTTGATTGATAAGGTACCAAGCAGTGAGGACAACTTCGGACCAGGTAATTTGTCTTGAAAGATAAAGAGTGGGAGAAATGTCAAGTAAATGACGACTTTTACGTTCATTAACCCCATTTTGTTGTGGGATGTGACTGCAAATATGTTGATCTATAGTTCCATCGCTAAAGGAGAGGGAAATGGGCAAGCAGGAGAGAGGGAAAGTAACGGTAGAGGAAGAAGAGGGAGGGGGATGACATTAAGGAGAGAAGGGGTGGCTGGTTGCTGCTCCTTCCTAAATCCCTAGGGTTAGAAGAGTACTTTGATCCCATGTGAAAAGAAATTCTTATTATATTCTAAGAGAGGTAAACAAAATCATCTATATAGACTCGTCTCATGGTATGGTGTACCGGAGACACAACATAACATAAACTAGACTAGCGCTAATGGGCTGAAGTAGAGTCAGCCCGTTTAGCTATGATAGAGATAATAAATAACATAAAATAACACTAACAAAGAGTTTTTCCGAACAAAGTCTGAACTCACTAGCATCTTCATCATAGAGGATTTTGCTTCCGGTCTAGATGTGAATCATGTAAAACTGACACTGAAGACTTAGCTCATATTTTGAGTACTTGCAGCTTCACTAATAGAATTGAGTGTTGCTTTTTGTGTAGATTATTTACCTGATATTCCAGTCCATTCTCCAGTTAAGCTCCTTCACTAGAGGAAGGTCAAGATGTAATCTATGATTGTCCTCCATTAAGTTAGGAAGGAATGCAACCTTAGTTTTTGGAAGCAGGGAGAGAAATGCTTTAGGTATTTGAACTTCTGTGAAGATAGATACAGATTCTTTTTGCTCCCCGCCTCAGTTTCACCTTGTATGTTCTTCTCTCTGTTTCTTATTGTTATTTTATTATTTGTACAAACACTGTTTTGAAAAATACAAAAAAGGGCAACAAGTTTTGGGAGACCCAAAAAAAATCCACATATACACATGCATTCATATCTATACATATATATATCACACTGTAGATGTATATTTATGTGTTTACATATTATTATATATTATTATAATATTGTACATTGTAAGTATCTTATATTATGCACATATATATTTAATTAATTAAAAAAATCCAAAACCGCCCATGCACCCGCATTCCACACATACTCAATGCAGTACCCTGGCAAAAAACGCATACTGTATACCGCTTTTCAGAACATTGACACAGTAAAAAATGGTAGTTGCAACTTTGGAGATGCTTCTAAAAAATATAAATAACGAATAGCTTCTACGAAATGTAGCAACTTTTACAATCAGGTTTAAAGTGACAACTAAATGTTGTCACAGTATTTTCGACTTAAGAGGAGAGACGTCCATACTGTATAGCAAAAAGGTGCAGCTTCCAAAAATTTAAGTTTATTAAAACTTACAAAATGCTAACCTATACATACAACCACAAGAAGCACAAGTCAAAGTTGTAAGTTATATACTTACTCCTGCAGTAACCTTGGATTCAAGGAAATTCAATGGCCATTTTCCAATTTCTTCTTCATCAACTGGTGGTGGAGGTGGACTCCAGAGAATGAAATACGGAATCAAAGCATAGGCTCCAAAAAAGAAAGAAAGTGAAAGGAATGGCCAAACAGGGACCTTGCTATTTGAGCTGCAAACAGCAATTAATTAGTGGTCAGTTTAGCATATAAAATAAGGAATCACCTGCAGCTCTGTATCAAATGCAAAGAGCAGCAACACAAAAGGGATCAGGTATTCCTGTTTTGCAGTGTCCACTTTCCAATCCACCCTAGCCCGAATGAGACAGTTTTTATCACAGCAAAGGGTCAATCAAATGGTTTAAATGCCTTCTTAACCCCAGTGGGTCTCTGTCAGAAATAAATCTATTTTGACACACCCCAACCCGCACCAAAAATGTTATATTGTTAGAATATCTGATCCCTGGTGGTCTGGACGATCTTGCTCAACATTTATGCCCAGAGTTAGGTAGTAAAGGTGACATCAACCATGAAGAAGTGTCTGTATCTAATCTACCCGAAAAATATAACCATTGTATTATCTTGAAGAACACATGGCCATTTCTTTAAAAAAATGAAAAATATAACGATTGTATTATCTTGAAGAACACATGGCCATTTCTTAAAAAAAAATCATAATCAAACTTATATGAATAGAAATCACCAAAAAGAAGTCAACCAAGCAGTTTTTACAAACCAGGCACTTAATTGTACACATTAACTAAGCCGTCATCCATTCCCCAAACTGGTCAGAAACAGTAACTAATGCTATAATGGTTTGAAACAAACAATTGAAGGCAATGATTTTTAGGATAGAGAACTTCTATCCAGAGCAGAGAAAGAGAGCATTAATCTATAGGTTCTTCCAAGAAGGGTTTACATAGGGGATCCCACTAATAACATAATACAGGAAAAGGCCATGCAAGACTGACCTGAATCAAACATTCGAGTAGCACATTTTGTCGTGTGAATTGTGTAAAATGTCATACCATGCATTATCATCTAAAATAAACATTTCTTAGGCTAGATCTATTCAAACGTTTAACTAACACACAGTTTTAAATGTACTTAGTAAAAGATCAAAAGGCAGTCCAGAAAATATTCGCCAAGCAGTAGCATCCATCATAATATGTGATGCCAGCAATTTAGTAATCAGGATAACATAGATAACAAATGAACGAATGAGATTACATCAGAAAGCAGCAAACCTCCTTGCTGTTGGTAGCAACAACATACTGTACAGTAGGGACCACAGTGGCATCACATTCCATAGAGCCACTAGCACCTCATTCATTTGGAACCCATCATCTCCTTTCAGGTTCAAAAGCTTTTGCACAAAATAGAGATCTCTAGACTGAAGAATTTCATAACAAAATGGCAATGATGTAATTATAAAAATGGAAGATATGCTCAAAGATGCAAGTTACAATAACAAAAACAGTTCTAACAGGAATAAAGCCCTACAAAACCAGATGTCCACCCGGCCCTTTGGAGGCCTCGACTAGCAAACATGCAAACATGCCTCCCAGCCCCTACATTCTACCCCCACCCCCCAACCAACGCACGTCTCCCACCCCTCACTCCTAGTAAAATCTAAAGCAATTCTCCTATGGTACTCCCATGATCACCCCTCTCTCCCCCATGCAGTGGCGGAAGAACGTGGGAGCCGGCAGGGGCCGTGGCCCTCCCAAACCCATACATGCTAAATGTAATTAGTTTTCGGTCAACTTTAATAATCGCACCTGCAATATTATTAATTGAATTCAATTAATACGAATACAGACCGATCGCTAGTTTCCTTTGTGAGATAGTTAATGATGTGTAAATCTTGCCGTAATATCTCGCCACTCACGAAGCGTCATGAACGAGGCGGTTGTTAAATTCCGCTCTTCTTCCCTCAAAACCAGGATGACTGACTAGGAATAGAAATCAATATTGTACCATCCAAATACCGATTATTCTTGGTGTACAGTTTTCCTGCACAATCGTTGCTTCAACACAATCGTTTCTTCTGTTTTGCTTCTGACACATCCACTGAGGGGCATAGAGTTCCACTTACAGAGCAGCACGGCGAGGTGGTATCTATCTGTATGGATTTGTTGATTGTAAGCATTGCTTCTTCCGACGTCCTATATAACAAAAGTGGTGAGTCAGCCCATTTGTTCTTTCTTTTTTCAGATCTAATAGCAGTACCAAAGGCCAAGGATCATGAGTGTCCGTTTTTCCTTCATCCCTGGAATTGGCTGTGCAAATGTTACCCCCGACAACTTGTTTTTTCATTTTTTAATGTTATCAACAAGTCTATACCAAAACGCACAAGAGAGCCGCAAATAGATATCTGTTTCTTTTTGCCATGACGACAAGGTTTTATTTGCAAAGTTAGATACTGGTTTACCTATTGTTCCACCAAAAGATATATAATGACTGCATTCAAACTTGCACCACGAAGATTGGTAAACCTATATATATATATATATATATATATATATATAATGCCTCTGTCAAAAGCACTTTTTATTCTAACCAGTCAAGACCAAGCATCAATATCAATCATGTTTGTTTCTTTCTTTTTACTAACTGAATAATATTGATACTTCTATCAGAACGGAACTCTAGTAGCAACATAAAATTTGTTCAATTAGGCATTAGGAGTGTGCTTGCTTCCGTAGTCTTTTTCAGCATTGCTTCCATAGTCTTTTTAAGCATAATTTTTAGTAGCATATCATGTATTCTTGTCCTTAACAACAGTTCTTATTTTTTAGGTTCAATGACATATTTATTGATGTTTCTTTTGATCATCTCTTACGGATAGCTATGTATGAAACTTTGAAGTTTGGTATATCAAACGTGAAATAATTATCGATCTAGATCTGATCTAGATCTGAACCATGACAAGAAAGAGAATGATTACTCGCCACAAAAAAACGGCAACACATATAACGATCTTGATCAAATGCATTGTCCAATACTCTTCAGATGGACCTTGTATTATCTTCAATAATCAAATTATTACACAATCTGTATAATCATTTGTAAGCACGCATGTGTTTTTTAGTATCAACCTATATGACATTCTGATTTGTTTAACAATATTATCTGGCCCCTCCAACATCAGATTCCTGGTTCCACCCCTGCCCCCATGCATCCTCTCTCTTTAACTCTTCCCAGATTTCCCACATAATGCACTGCAGTACTGTTCTTTTGGATGGTGCAAATCGTCGTCATGCCCATAGTTGTTCTGTTTCCACAACTCCCATGCAACTGAATAACCCATGTCATCAGCCTTACAACTCCATGCAACTGAATAACCCATGTCATCAGCCTAGAGGCCCTTGACTATTGTCATCATTGTAGCCATCCACATGTGTGCCCCCTATGCAACCTGGCATTCTTGACGAACCCACCAACGCCATTACCCCATGCCTGCCCCCTGTGCACACATCATGGCAAATGCTGCTTCCCCTTACCTGTTGCCTCACCTATTGTACACGACATCACCAAAGAAAGTAGTCCAACATGCAATGCAAGTCATCATCCTAACAAATAAGCCCCATGGAAGCAACACCCCATTCTTTCCCTCCCACTTGTCGTGTCATCCTGCATCCACTTTGCAATGCATTTTGAAAATACCCAAACAACCAGTCCACTCTTGTCACATGCCATCACCCTTTCCACAACCATTCTCATTTCTTACATGCATTTAACTACCTTGACCATGTCAACCACTATAACCACACCAACACCCATGATTTGTTTGCATTGCGGCATTGAACCTGATGCATTCTATCGCTGAATCTGATACATCGAACCATTGAATTATATATATATATATATATCGCACATTCCATATTTACATTACTTGTTGTGTGGAAGTTATACATTCCATAATTAAGTGTATGCCCATGCATTTTTTGTGTTTAGCCTCACCAATCAGCATAATATCATCATCAAGTAACATATACCATATGGATATCATCTTGAACTTGCTTTGTCAACTCATCCATTTTTTTTTTTGAGTCTTAGGGAGACCCCGCTCCCCCTCCTCCTCAAAGAGGTGTCAGAGCCCGGATGACCCAAGGAGTTGGTAATTACAGTGCGCTCAGGGGGATTCGAACCCCATATTAATGGAACTCATCCATATTAAGAACAAATAAAAATATTTCTAACCGATCATTTATGTACAACTATAAATGGAAATCTTAGAAGTCTCCCATGCTAGAGTCCTAGCACTAGCATTTGAGTTATTACACGTCTTTAATCTAATCAACAATTACAGAGACAATGTTTTTCTACATGAACACACCAAAGCACTTCCCTCGGTAGTAGATCATAGGCCTTTTCTAAGTCAATGAAAATCATAGAGATCTCTTTGTTTTCTCTGTACTTTTTCATAAGCCTCCTTGTCAAAAAAAATAGCATATTTGTGGATCTTCCAAGCATGAAACCAAATTAGCTATGGATATCTGCATAATAGATCATAATCTTTGCTAAATAATCCTCTCTCAAAGCTTCATAGTGTCACATCAACCTGCTACGTTTACAGTTTGTACAATTTTGAACATATACGCAGTTCTTGTAGATAGGGACTATCATATTGTTCCTCCACTCATCTCGTTTTTCCTTTGTCCTCATAATTTTATTAAAGAGAGTCGCAAACCACAAAACTTCTCTCCCCCATACTCTTCCAAACATCAATAGGCATACCTTTTGGCTCACATGCCTTTCCAAATTTCATCTTTTCAGAGCATTATTGACCTTTGATTGAGTATTTCATCGAGCATAGGTGATATCTCGTATTCCATAGTGCATAATTCATTGACATTATTTGAAGCATCCATAATAAATAAGTCTCCGACGTCTACCCCAATTCATTAAAAATTACTGCATGCACTGAAATCTAAACCTAAATGGAAATGTCTATCATACGTGTGATACTATTCAATGTGTCAAATATATGACATATTGCTACATATGAAATAAAATGAGGAACAAAAAATTCAAATTTGTCTTGATGTAATTTGACTAATACAACTTAGGAAGCATGGACACTTCTAGACAGTCTCCGTGTCAGGCACGTTTTGGATACAGATACGACTTGGACACGGCACAAAACGTTTTGCACAGCAAGGACGTGTCCAGTCCCTTTTGTCCTTATTTGCAACCCGCACACAGCTGGACACATCGTGGACACTTCTTGGACACGCCAGCATAGCAGTAGCTGCTGTACAGAGTTCGAAAGGAGTGTAATTGCAGCTCAGACAGCACCATTTAAGTACATGCTTCTTTGAGAGAATGTAAAGGCTGAGGTCATATCAAGAAGCAAAACAAATCTAGAGATAGCATGAACCAAATTCTAGTCTACTAAATTTACTAAATGGGAACTCGTATATTTATTCTAAAATGTACCATATGTACTGAAAAATTGTGTGTTGTGGCTACTTTTATATTGTTTCTACTGTAAATATTTTCACATACATACTTTCCTTTTACTATATATAACGACAATATATATACAGCTGCTGTACAGAGTTATTGTGGAGTGTAATTGTAGCTTATACATCACTAAGTACATACTTTCTTCGAAAGAATGTAATGCAAGGTTGGATCTTATCAACAAGCAAAACAAAATCTCTAAAATATATTTGATCTGTATATTTGAGATTGTTGAAAGGTGTGAGGGGAACACTCACTTGTGATATGTTGCTGTATTAGATGGCACTCCACTGTCCTATATGTAGGAGCAAGGGGGGACATATTATAGACTTGGGACTCAAGGAAGGCTATATGAGCCAAGACACTTAAGCACATTAACTAATCGACCTCTTCACTAAATAGGCTTTTTGATAAAACTATTAACTAAATAGGCTAATACCTCTTTCTAACACTCCCATTCAAGTTGGAGCATGGATGAAACTCATGTCCTAGTTTGGACCTACAAGACTCGATTAGACGATAAAAATGTCACTCCTCGTACAAAAATTGTCACTCCCCCTTAAACAATACTTCTCTACTAAAAACATACGATGAAGCCTCTTCTAAGTTGTGTTCTGCGGGGTGGAAACAATCGAGCTTTGAGAAGGTCTTTTGAAGTGCATCTGGAATGAAGAACATCTATAAAGGGAATCCATGCGCCACAGCAAAATCTCGCCACAATCAAACTGGAGCACACGATCAAAAGTACCCCGACTACACCATCTTCACTAGAGAGGAATGTGTGAGTGGCATAAGCGCACAGTCAACACATCCCGTGTACATAACATGGCACGAAGTTGAGGCACAATGTCGATGTAGAGTAGACTCATAGAGGTATCTTCAAACTGTCTGAAAAGTGTAGCCAAGGGAATGAGTGCAGAAGACTACAAACATGCATAACGTGACACAAACACAAGTTGGACGAGGTGTTGATGGTTGCTACACTGGTTCCAAAAATTTGGCGCATGAACCTTGGGGGCTTGATAGGAATGAAGGCACCATCAAGGATAAGCCCAAAAAGATCAGCAGAAAAGTCATGTCAACTGATGCAACTCGGAGAAGACGTAAGGAAAGTAGCTCGGTAAAAACAAATCTAGATGAAATCTTTGTAAATACAAAATGTACATGCTAGAAGACTTGACGAGCTTCAGAGAAATCTAATGAAGAAACAACCATCTATCTTATGAGAATGCAACGAGAATGATCAACTTAAACTCATTAACACCAGAAGGGGAACAAGAGGCCAGAATTATCGCAGCAAGCTCTTATCCTGACGTACATAATGCGGTACGAATGCGAAAAGCTTGGTGTCAACCCTACAATTAAGATCTGTAACGCTGTCTGAAAGCGGTGGCTAAATGAAATTAGTGCAGATAGCCAACCCACATGTAAAGTGATGCTTAGTGGGAATGACACGCCACAAAGACATCAAAAAAGTAGATGTGCTGAATAAATGAAGCTTCATGAAGTTAGCCTAGAATATATCACTTTCATCTCTCTCCTCATGTGCTCTCTCTCATACTCTCTCTCTCCTCTATACCCCCTCGCACACCAAATACGAAGAGAATGAGTATGTGGTGTGAGAAAGAGACATATGACCCCCACACACACCAAATACGAGGAGAATGAGTATGTGGTGTAGGAAAGAGTGACATATGCCCCCCCCCCGCACATGGAAAGAGACGTACAGATGATGGGTGGAAGGGAGGGAAAGGAAAATGTAAAACAAGAGGTGCAGTATGTAGAGAAGAGAAACCAATAACCAAAATCAACATGCAAAATGACCTGATTATAAGATCCGGATAGAGAAATTAAATGGATCTTTTCTTGACCTGAAAAAGAATATTCGTTCGACCGTTAGACCGAAAAATCCGGAGGTGTAGGGCGGAGCCTCGCAAAAAATTTTGGACCAGGTCAAAAAAATAATAGGATATGATGATCATTAGGTATTGGAGGAGAGAAAGACCTTTGGAGGACGCCATAACTTGAACTGGAAGTACACAGACTACTTTTGCACACCGTGTAGCTATATTGCTCGAAGATGATAGGGTCCCTACGACACACAATGTGGAGATTCTGACACGCCATGTAGGATCGTCGAAGGCGTGAAACAAATGTTCGCCAACACATCGTGTTAGAAGATAACACGCCGTGTAAGATTGTTGAAGGCGTGAAACAAATGTCCGTCATCATGCCGTATTGGAAGATGACATGTCGTGTAAGTTGCAATCTGAATGAAACCATGTGCCGTCAGGACGATTTTTGGAGTGCGACACAACATGTCAGTTGGACAACATGCCATGTCAGCAGTTGTTGATGCACGATTTGGACAGGAATTGACGTCATCGATGAGAACACAACCTCGGAAAGATGTATCGAGGGATGACGGGAATTAGCATAGTCACTTGTAATCATGGATCATGCGGATTTGAGCAACAACACCCCCTTACTAGACTAAGGATCAATCTGGATGGGAATTAGCGACACCCAGGGAAAGACGTCTAGGGAATTAGTGGAGGCATCGAGGATGACAATAGTCACAGGGGGATGACGGTGGCTCCTTTGCTAGACTACGAACAAATCTAAACAGGAATTAGCATCGTCCAAAACCAAGAGGATCAAAGTGAGAACTAGACGGCTCCTCTACTATGTCTTTCTTTGTTGTTGTGACGACAAAGGAGATATATGCGACAAACTGTATTTGAATGATGATTGGGATGAACACTACCTGCAGATGATCGGGAAGATAACCTTGGGGAAGAGACGACCAATATATCTGGACGGAAATTAGCATCTTCTAGAGACTCCGCGAAGCGTAGATGGCTGGGAAGGATGGTGTCGGCTTATAGATTAAGATATATATGAAAGGAGAAGAAGAGCAATCATAGAGGCTGGGAGGATGTCTGGCGAGCAGTCGGCCTAATCCATGGAGAGACAATGGCCGCCCAAAGCGGAGGCTCTCTTTATTACTCGAAGGAGAGAAGGCGGATGCTAGGGCAGCAGCAAGTGCAGAGAGGAGAAGGAAGCAGAGTCGGCGGCTAGGGTTAAGTCCCCAGGACACACTCTGATACCATGTTGAAAGGTGTGAGGGGAAAACTTACTTATGATGTGTTGTTGTATACATGGCACATCCATGTCCTACACATAGGAGCAAGGGGGTAATATTACAGACTTGGGACTCAAGGAAGGCTATATGGGCCGAGACACTTAAGCCCATTAACTAATTAACCTATTAACTAAATAATGGTGTGAATCACGTTCCAGTCTAGTAAATTGACTAACTGAATGGGAACTCATCAATTCATTCAGAAATTTGTCATTATTCACTGAAAATAATGTGGTGTCTATTTTTTATTGTTTCTACTATACAAGAATTCACATATATACATTTCTTAAATATATATAAGGCGTCGTGTCTGTGTCCTATACTTTAGAAAATCGCCATGCCCTGTGTCCCAGTGTTGGTGTCTGTGTCCGTGCCATGAACGTGTTTGTACTTATTGTGGAAAAATACTATGAGAGGTTAATGGGATGTTTTCTTGTTATTGATAGAAGGCAGCCTCTCCTATATATAGGAAAGGAGGCAAGTACAAGGGTAGAAAACACAAACCTAATGGTCCAAGATAAGTAGGCCCGTATGACATAATAAACTAAATAATACTAATTCTAAACCCCCTCAAGATGGAGTATGGGTGAAACACATACCCAGCTTGCACGACAAACTGAAAATAAATATGTCACTCCCCATACAAGATTTTCACTCCCCCTTAAACATGACTCTTCAATAATAATTGATGACGCCACCATTTGAGTTGTGTTGTGCAGGCTAGAAAACTCGACATTGGAGAAGGTTTTTGAAGTGTATTTTGAATGAAAGACATTTGAAAAATGGAACAGAAATTCCTTAGCAATAACTTGTCACAATCAAACCGGTGCAGACGATCAAAGGTACCTGACTACGCTATCTTCATTGGAGACAAATGTGCGAGTGGTATAAGCACACAAGCAACACATTTGACGTACATAACGCGACACAAACGCGGAGGCACAATGCCGATGTAGAAGTGGAGGTATCTTCAAATCGTCTGAGAAGTGTAGCCAACTAGAATTAGCATAGAAGACCACATATATGCATAATTAGGCACGAACACAAGTTGGATGAGGTGTTGATGGTTGTCATATAGGTTCCCTAAATTTGGCACATCAATCTTGGGGACTTGATAGGAATGAATGGCACCATTAAGGAGGAGCTCAAACAGAAGGGCCATGTCAACAGATGCAACTCGGAGAAGATGTAATAAAAGTAGCTCGATGAAGATAAATCTAGATGAATCCTTACAGAAACAAAATGCACAGGCTAGAAATTGATGAGGTTCTAAGAAATTTGATGTGAAGAAGTTACCATCTGTCTCATCAGAATGTAGTGAGAATGATCAAATGAAACATCATTAACACCAGAGGAACAAGAGGTTGGAATAAGCGCAACAAGCTCAGTCCAGACGTACATAATGCAATACGTCGTGAAAAGCTTAGTGTTAATGCTGCAATTGAGATCCTCCAATGCATGAAAGTGGTAACTAACTGGAAGAAGCTTAGATAGCCAACCTACGTGCAGAGCGTGGCACAAAAACAAAGAAGCACGGTGTCATTTGGAATGAAGTGCCAATGATGCACCGGAAGCACGATGCTTAGTAGGAATGAAGCGCTACGAAAACATCGGAATGACGATGTGTTGAACAAGAAGAAGCATCATGGAGATTAGAATAGTTTGGATTAATGCATATAGTCTCTTTCATACTCTTTCTTCATACATTTTTCCTCTCCTCTATCCCCCCCATACACCAATTATGAAATGATTGAGTAGTTGGTGTAGAAAAGAAACAATACCCCCTACACATGGAAATTGATATGCACATGAGGGGTGCTAGGGGGATTTTTTAATGTGGAGGAAGAGGAAGAAAAAAAATTAAAATGCCCCTTTTATTGGTGCTTTATAAACTAGCATGGGGTCTTTTGTTTCTCTCTTTTTTTCTCATTGTTTCCTTTTTTCTTCAATTCAATATGTTTCCTTTTTTCTCCTTATCATTTTATTTCATTCCAAGTCGTCAACAACTTTCCGTTCTATTTCTTTTCTTTTGACTCACCAACCCCTTTGACCCCGTCAACAAATCTTTAATTGAAGATGGGAAAACAATTGAAAAGAAGCATATTGGAAAGGAGCTTGGCCAACGTAACAATAATTCAAGATTGTTGGTAGCAAGTTATTAAAAAAAATAACAGACGATGGTTTAAATAAAAAATGAGAAAAGGAAATATTAGACGATAATGGTTACATGAGAAAGGTGAAAGAAAAGAGAGTCTTTTACAGGACAAATAATGATGACACACAAAAAACTAGACCAAAAAGGAAAAAATTGAATGGCGTTGTTATTGAAGAATGAAATGAGAAAATGAAACCTTAGACCAAAAGGACGATTTCCTCGGCGTTGCGGGTGTGGGAGATGGATTTCAAACATGCCAAGGCAAGGAGGATGCTAGGAAGCGACGACTTGATAAATAAGACTCGAGGATGGTACATACAATTGAGGATGGTCGGGATGGAGGGATGATGCCTGGCGGAAGGCCAAACCAAGAAGGGACGGTGACCGCCCGCGGGCGGAGGCTCTCTCTTTTTCCCTAGACTTAGGATCTCTGATACTATGTGGAAATATACGATTAGAGGTTAATAGGTTGTTTTCTTGTTATTGATAGAAGGCATCATCCTCTCTTATATATAGAAAGGGAGGCAAGTACAAGGGTAGCGAACATAAACCTAATAGGCCAAGACAAGTAGGCCCATATGACACAATAAACTAAATAATAATAATTCTAAGACTTAGAATACAACTCATTATGATAAATATTTTGATACACTTTTTATTATTTCCTTTTATTATTTTATGCAATTTATTCATGATAGTCCATATGCAAATTAAACTACACAATGCTATTGATGGTCCTTAAAGCATGCTTGCATAGTGGAGTCAGTAGGTGGCGAACTGGATCCAAATTGTGGGGAGTAAGGGACGAATTTTAACTGGGAGATGATAGTAGGTGGCATGGTGTGGGAGTGAGGACTAAACCAAAGTCTAGTGTAGTCAAGGTAGAGTACCAATGATCATAACCCCTACACACTCAAATGCAAATTAGAACTTGGAAGTCCCCAACCTAGCTGAGACAAATGCATGCCTCTAAACCCCTACATTCCATCTCCCAACCATCCTCCCACCCATGGACGCTTCCCCGTCTAGTATCTTCATCCTTCCCTAGATCATCCCACCTCCTCCACACTATGTATGTCACTGTGTTGCATTGATACCCCAACAATGTCTCACTACTTATGTCAACCACAACCTCTAAAGATCATCCATGCCTTTCCAGCACACACACTCAACATGTGTAGGCAACCAAACCTCCCCACTCCATGATTACTTATGCTTGCAATGCCATAGTGGTTGTAGCCCCACCTTCATTCACATTATTGTCTGTGAGGCTACGAGATTTGCCCAATATATCACACATGCTACCACCCTGTTGTGGCCATTCCAACTACCAGCAACCGTCTGACCATATATACATAGCGCCATTAAATGCTCATGTGTTTCCATTACTCCGTGTGACTTAAACCCATGAATGCACCGTCTCAAGCAATAAATATATAGTGAAACATTATCAAGTGCATTCCTAGGGGACGTGTAAAGACATTTATCAACTTTTATGTAAGTGCACTGGGGAATCCAATGCATCGCCTATGTATTTTTGGGTGTATATTACTAATGAATTTAATGTATCATACAAATACAAAAATCTTAACTAGAGGATATCAATAAAAAAATCCAAAATTCCAAATACTAATTTTTGTCTTGGTACAAAATAAGATTGAACTGTGACTGGACTTCACTTTTGGTGTAGTCTAAATTTACACAATGTACACAACACGCTACAATGTGTTGGATGTTACAGTATAATAACCCTAAAATTAATTATTGTAGTGGTAGTGGTATTTGAAAGATTGGCACCATTCGATTACAAAATTTAATAATGAATATAAATAAAGAAACTTGCAAATTATGTTCATTGTAAATCATGTTTGACTGGCTGGTACGATACATTTCATTATGCAAAATTAATACAAGGAAAAATTAAGCCTGATTTACTTAGCTCAAATGAAATGGCAGTCTGGAGTTAACTGTCATGGATGAATGCATGCATGGTTTCTCCATGTGTGTGTGTGTGTGTGTGTGTGTGTGTGTGTGTTTGTGTGATGCTGGGAATGGGAAGTAATTCAGGCAATGCACACTGGCCATGCCACTGTGTGCTATGATGTGGTGCATGATGGCAATTGTTTTCCTATGCCCATGAGCTGTGATATGCAAATCATTTTCCGAACAAAGACTGCCATGTTAGAGATTATAGCATATCTGAGTTGGCATTTCACCGAAACTTCTACGCCCGTAGAGCTATGAGTAGCTAATAAAGGCAGCCATAGACACTCCTAGCCATCATAAGCAAAACCAATCAATTGCAGCTACAAATATTGGTTATTGCACAGACCGCCATGCAAATACAGGATTCTTTAGTTTTTTCTCTCTTTTTTAAAAAAAAGGGCAATCTCTTCATCACATGCCCATGGGTGAGAGTCGAACCCTATTAATGTATTGGATATGTGTCCTCTGCAGTTTCAGACCAAATAGGTGTCCCTTCTGGACTTTCTTCTTTTTCCTCTGCCCAGACAGTACACCTTCAGAAAGTTCATGTCCCTTATATTTTCTCATTTTCTGGTGATTGTGACCTTTATAATTGAGTCACCGAATCATAAGCACAAAATATGATGATGAGATCTGTAATTTTCCTGTATAAGCTTGGTGGGGTACCTGTTCCTGGGAAATAATATTCTCATGCCTCAATACATCAAAACAACTCAATTCTGCTGGACGATACCCCAGGACTGGGTGCTGATAGCTTAAAATAAAATTATAAAACATGAAAACTAGTAAAATTTCTAAAATGGAAAACTATAAAATACTACAAACGTCGATTTTAACCAGGCGATCTTGGGGTCTTTGGGCCTGAACCTCCCTAGACTAGACTGTGAAAAACGAACTCCTTGGGATCTAAACAGGAACCTCGATGCAGAAAGTGAGAATTGTTCATTTTGTGGCCAGCTGTGGTTAAGGCGGCGTTTGTTACATGGTGAATCATAGTGATAGGGAATGATGGTGAAACAAAAATGTTATTTGTTTGCCATGGTGATAGGAAATCATGGTGAATCCATGGTGAATCCGTGGTGAATTTTGATCTATTTTTGTCCCCATGAAAAAGCACGTTGAATCGTGGTGAATCATGTTGAAAGAAGCTTTCTTTCAAGACTCTACTATTTATTTTGACAAATGTGCAAAAAAACATTCTAATAAATATGATTCTTACTTGTGTAGGGTGTTTTTTATAAAAAAAAATTCCCTCCACATCACTATAACCATATAACAAACAATATTTTTTAATTTTTCACCATCACCAACCCTATCACCATGCATATATTACCAAACAACACATTTTAATAAGTTCACTATCACCATCACTGTCCCTATTACCATCACCATCAATTTTATCACCCAAGTACCAAACACAGCTTAAGTGACCTACGGAAATGGACAAACACTTGAATCACATAGTGTTGGGTTACGTGTGAATGAATGATAAGGCAAAGGGGAGAGCATTTTGAGTACTGAAGCGAACAGAATTGTACGGTTAACAAGCTGCAGCGTCATGGGAGAAAAAATATAACAGAGCTTTTGAGCAAACACGCCCACACCCATATGTTTACTTACCGGGGTTTGATTGGGAGCGAGCACGGAGGCATAGTACAAAATGGCGGCGTAGAACCCAAAGAGCAGTACTGATGTCGTCCAGTCGCTGAGGCTTGGAGACCGACTTCCGCTGCTTTGCTTCCCAATCACCATTCCATCTTCTTCCACCTCCTTCGCCACCAGCTCTTCCCCCGCTTCATCCTCAATGGCAGCCTCCTCGGCTTTCTCTCCGGTCGAAGCCCTCCTCTCAATAGGCACCAGGTGCTTCCTTCGAAATGACAGGACGTGAGGCGAACATCCGAATTCTGAGGTGATGAGGGAGTGAGGTCGTCCTCGAAGGCCTCGCAGCGCAGACAGGGGGGTCTGGGAGGGAGAGCGGGGAAGACGGAGGGGTTTTGTGCGCTGGAAGAGGAGGGGGTTTGGGTGGGGTGCCGAAAGGAGCATGGTTCAGTTGGACACAGTCCTGTGCAGAAGAACGCGCGGGGTTGAAGGCGGGAGAGGGGGTAGATTAACCAACCCACCGCCTGTAGGATAAGGGCAGCACCTGTAGTCTGGATACTTTGGAGTCTGGACACAGAAGAACGAGGACCTTGGAGACGATAAGAAAATTATAGAAGCGCTCCCATGCAAAATAAAATACAAGGCCCAAGCCTAACAACCGAAAGCAACTGACCAATCTTAGACTTATCAAATGGGTGGGTGGGTGGGTAGGTTCGTCATTACCGGTTTGGGTCATGGGTCATTACCGGTTTGGGTCATAGGTGTGGGTTAAAAAGGATGCAGAAGTAATACATTCAAATCCAATCTAGCAGGTTGTGAATCGTCCGCGGATAGCCATATAATATGTACACAGTGAAAAGATATTGCTAGTTTCTTCTCTATGATAAAAAGTAAAATAATTTATTAATAATTTTGGTGTCAACATGGGAAAATGAGAGCAACTTCCACGACCTTTTGTATCTAACACAATGTTATATATATATATATATATATATATATATATATATATATATATATATATATATATATATATATATATATATATATATATATATATTGTGAAAAATTGTAAGAGACAAAAAAAAAACCATTGTTGTAATGTAAAATAAAAAAAAATATAGAATAATATATTGCCATAACAACACTATATTTTATTTCCTTATATTAAAAATTATTGATATATCATGTTCTTATGGTTTTTTATTGCATGAAGTGAAAAAAAAGAGAATATAATTATTGCAACTAAATATAAAATATACATTACATTGTATGTTCATTAATATAAATAATATGGAAGATAACTACTTTGTTTCCATTAGTATAAATCAATTAACAAAGGATATCAATCACGACATGTAGAGTTTATGTCCTTATATTGTATACATCACACATCATCAATTTAGTTACTTGATAATGTTTGGGAGTGACATGTCTTGAGAATTGTACAAGTATTATATTAAAATTAATATATTTATTTATTTATTTTAGTTAATTGGGCATTCGCGATGCCCGCGGGTCACCAGCAAAATCCAATAATTAAATGGGTGGGTATGAGGGAGTGGTAAATTTCATCACCTGAATAACTTAAACGGGTCAATTCGTAAATGTCCGCGGATTTTGACCCAATTTGACATGTCTAACCAATCTTGAGGAGTTGAGACTAGTCCCAAATTGTATGGGGGTCACCCCAAAAAATAAGGATCAAGTATGATAACATCATGCGGGCGGGGTTACTTGTCTTCGGCATTGTCGGGGGAATAAAGACGACAACATCCATAACCAAAGGCATCAAGCTGGTGGAATGAGTGATGGCTCACAGATTCATAATCTAATGAGAGGACTGGATCATGTCGGCATCCACCTCAAAGTTGATAACTCCAAACGGAGTTGATGTATCAACATCATCAAAATGGACAATTGTTGGATCCTAGATGGGTGATTAGATGCTCTAGAGGGGGGGTGAATAGAGCTGAAAGCACTTAAACAAAACTCATTAAACATTCAAGATATATGACAAGATAAGGTTGCTAAATGGGTAATTTTTGTGCAACTAAAACATACATAGCAAGGATGAGAGAGATTGAACATACACCAATAGACAAGCTATTTAGAATGGTTCCACACTTCAAACTAGAAGTGTGTCAGTCCACTTGCCTAGAGAGGTCAACCTCTAGGACTTCCAAACTATTGCATTCTTATATTCATTCATAAGACTTACAATACATGACAAAACAAAGGGCTTACCTATCCAATACAAAGAGTCTTCAACCTTACCAAGGACTTACCCACTTTGCAAGGAGTCTTCCGCCTTCTTCCAAGGACTTACCTACTCTTGTACAAGTCTTCAGCCTTGTAGGAATTACCCACTCTTCTTGGATCTCCCGCCTTTGACTTCACCTTCACTCGGAGAAGCTTCCACCAAGGACTTACCCACTTGAGCAAGGAGTCTTCTGCCTTCACCAAGGGCTTACCCACTCTAGCTCCAAGTCTTCAGCCTTGATCTTCACCAAGGGACGCCTTCCCTTGTTCTTCTTCACATCTCTTGGAAAAGAGAGAGAACCTTCATCTTCATGATTGAAAGAAGAGATAGGAGGTGGTGGAAGTGAGAGCCTCGCAAGATATATATGTAGGACTAGCTCTCTTACAGATTTCCTACTCACTCTAATGGATGTAGCAAGTGATTAAGCTTAGAGAGAGAGAGGAGGCTGTAGGAAGCACTCAACTATAGAATAGGAACCTCACATAGAGTTTTGCAATGAATGCTCAACCTTGAAATGAAGCCCAAGGGGTCCTATTTATAGTTGGGGATGCCTCTTAGCCTTTGGGAATACTTGAGAATGAAAACTAGCCATTTTGTGGCTTGCAACGGATATATTTTCACTTGTTGCAACTCCACAACGGCTAGAAGCACTTTTCTGCACTTTTTTGTACAATGCAATCGGTCGAGTTTCTATAAGCGTAACTCGACCGATCAAGTAAACGACAAGGTCGATACTCAAATGATCGGTCGCGTTTGTCCTGACAAAACTCAACCGACCATTAGGAATCGAAATGGTCAGTTACTTGATCGGTCGAGTTCTGTGTAAACACAACTCGACCGATGCAATCTGCAGAAAATTGATCAAGGATGATCGGTCGAGTTTTCAGGCTGGGAAACTCAATCGACAAAGTGTCTGTAATCAATTTTCAAAGTTGCATCAAAAGTGCTCTAACATTCGATCTAAGTTCTCCTGGTTTTTTCTAAGCTTAATTACAAGTCATACAATCATTACAAGTGATTTACAACATGATTCTAATGGATTTACATCATATTACAAAAACGTACACTTGTATTGACTTTGACTTGTCTTTTCTCCAATTTGATATGCGCAAGTTAGGGCATTTGGAGTGTGTCTATACCTAATCTGAAATCACTCAAGTAGAGACATTAGACACCAATATGTGGAATGGTTAGTCATCATCAAAACACAGGTTTAGTCAATTTAGACGTGAGTCAACATTGACCTAATTGACCTTGAGTCAATATTCTTCCCCTTTTTGAAGATGACAAACCATTCCATAAATGTATTGAAAGCTTTTAAGTAAAATCATACCTTCAGAGAAAAATAGGGGTTTCAATGGAATTGAGTTCATATGCTCCCCCTCAATTGATGCTATTTCTCCTGCATGGTTAGCTTTCATAACATTTATAGAAACTATATCTTCTACTCATATATGTTCTACACATATATGTCTTCTCCCCTTTACCTACTCCCTTTACATGAACATATTTCTCTTCTTCATGTAAGACATGCCTTCTTCCTCTTTTAAAAGAAGACACACCTTTCTCCCCCTTTGTCATTTCAAAAAGTGGGGAAGAAATAAGAAACATCACTTGTTAAAGAGAAAGGAGATAACACAAATATATATAAGGAGAGTAGAAGAGAACAGATAGGGGCTTGTCCAAGCATAGAAAGAAAAGCAAGTTAAAGCATATACTTGAACAACCCAAAATGCAAGATAAAGAGCTATAGAAAAATAATAAAACTTAATTTTGACCCTCAAGATGACGGATTTTGACCAAAAACCATCAGAGCTCATCACGAAGCAATGAGTCTTGCTCAGAAGGTTGTTTCTGCATGAAAAACACTAGTCTTGCACCAAAAACTGAAACTGGAGCAAAATTTGCATAAAATCCAAAAATACTCCAATTTCTACATATAATGTAGATATATGTACCCTGCATCACAATGTTATGCAAGAAACTCAAGATAGTAGATATGCAGTTTAAGGAACAATCTTGAGCATGTATGAGACAAGATACAAGCATAGCATATAGATGAGCAAAGATGCCAATTATAAACAAGGTTAGAACTATATGTATATGAATTACTAGTAGATGATATCACAAGTTAGGACTACTAGTAGGATCTAGATCATAGCAAGAGATACCAAAATATACACAAGATAAAGCAAGCTATGAGTAGATAATGAGATATATCCAAACAAAGATATATGTAATTTTAGAAGCATGAAAGGATATAACTCACTAGATATGCATCCTTACCATAAGATGGTTACCCCTAAGAACCTCAAGGTTGTATCAAAACAAGATATACACCTAGATAGATGTAGCAAGTTAGAGCACAACGGAAGCAATTTAAGACACGACCAAGAGATCCAAAGAGATCATCATCAAAACCTGCAAAATAACTCAAAGCAAGTAATTACAAGATATAGATATTCCAATTTAGAGAAATTAGTGAGATAGAGTTGTAAGCAAGATAGGCAATTTAGAACATGGCAGTATGCATATATAAAGTACCAAATGAGAGTGCCAAAGAATAAGGTTATTGGTTGAGAAAATCTAGTTGAGAGGGAAATTCTCATTCAATAAGACAAATGTATATTCTGTGCACAGTGTTATCAGTCGAGTTCTATGCATTGACAACTCGACCGATGACAGCTGTTGGCAACACCCATTGGTGCCTATCGGTCGAGTTTCAAACAGGGCAAACTCGACCGACAGATCAGCTGTCAAAAAAACATATATTTCATAGAAACAATTTAAAGGCATGCTAAATATACAAACCATATCCAAACATGTTTGAGCAAGTTAGTAATGCATTATAGAAGCATTAGAAATAGTTTTTGAGCAAGAGTGTGAAGAGAAACACAAATTACCACTTTTGACTCAAAAACCATATGTATAGTGCACACTAACTTGACAAAAACAAGTTAGAAAAGGTTATAGCAAGAGAAACATTACCTTTAAGCTTACCATTGCTTTTTGCACTTGTTGTCACCCTCTACACATCTCACCTTTCTTCTTTCATGTGGATTGAGAAGTCAATTTGCAATTCAATAGCTCAAATCAATCCATTTGCAAGTACCTACAAGAAGAAAGATGAAATGGTCCCCAATCATATTTTTGGGTCCTGAGGGGTTAGTTTAGCAACCCAATTTCTATTGCTCTTGGGTGCTTTCCTAAAAGGACAACAAGTAGAATAATGACCAATTTCATTGCAATAGTTACATGTGCCCATAGTCTTAGAACTAGAGGATTCTCCATGGAATATTATAGGTCCTTTATCTTTATTGTTCCTTTGACTACTATGATACCCCGAACCATGTCTACCAATTTGTTTGGTAGTATGGTGTAGGATATCATTAAGGCTCTTCTTACCAACTAAGAATCTTTGCAAAGAAGATCTCAAACTATCATTATCATGCATAAGAGAAGTAATAGTAGAAGACAAATGATTGATATTATCTCTAGCATGCAAAAGATCATTTTCTAAGCAAAGAGATTTAGTTAAATAAGAATCTCTATCAATATGAAGAGCAGAAACATCATTCTCTTTACTAGTAGAACTAGAAAAAGATTCATGCATGTTGATTTTAGCAAGCAAGGAGGCATTTTCTGTTTCTAATTCTTGCAAAACAAAATCTTTGTCCTTGTTTTCAGATTTAAGAATATCAATATCATGCATGAGAGAATCAAGAATTAAAATATGGTCTTCATTTGAACTAGGCATGAGAGGTTGAGCTTCTAAAAATCTAATCTTATCAAGTAAACAAGAATTTTCAAGTTTAAGAGAGTCTACTTGGATAAGACAAGCATTTTTGTCATCAAGCAAGCAAGAATTAGCATATTCAAGATCATTTAATTATACATGCAAATTATCAACAATTCTAGCAAACTTTTTCTTTTTCCTTTTAGAAGACTTAAGAGAGGCACAAGTATCATGAATAATAACAATCAAAGATTATTTATCTAAAGAGTTTAGATTTACCTCACTTGAGTCTTTAATTGTTGATGCTATAAGAGCAAAATGGCATTCTCCTTCATCACTAGAGCTTGAGCTTGATCCTTCACTTGAATCTTCACTTGAGCTTGAGTTGGAGGAGCCACTTGAGTTTGAATGCCATTTGTGCTCCTTCTTGTGAAGATGGGTCTTTTTGCCTTGTGGACAATCTTCCTTGTAGTGACCCTTCTTTCCACATGTGAAGCACCAGATGGATGAGGACTTGCCTTTGTAGAGTTTACCCTTGGAGTATATAGCATCTTCCTTAGCTTGAGAGGATGGAGAGACTTGTTCCATGATAGCTTCAATTTGAGCCTTCATTTCAGCCTTCTTCATTCTCTTTAACTCTTTCTTCTCTTGTCTTTCTACTTCCTCCCTCTTATCAAGTGTGGCTTCATGTGCTTGTAGATTTCCAATGAGCTCTTCAATAGGAATATCCTTAAGAGACCTTGCTTCTTCAATTGAAGTCACCTTGGGTTCCCACCTCTTGGGGAGAAATCTAAGGATCTTTGAGTTGATCTCTCCACTAGACATAGGATGTCCTAGAACAACAAGACCATTCACAATGGTGTTGAGCCTTGAGTACATGTTGGCTATACTCTCCTCCTTTCCCATCTTGAAGTTCTCAAGAAGCCCTTTGAGCATGTAGACTTTGCTTTCCTTCACTTGATTTGTCCCTTCATAAGTGATGCAAAGCTTTCTCAATACTTCATAGGATATTTCACATGAAGAAATCCGGTTGAACTCAGTGGGGGTCATGGAGGCATAGAGGATGTGAATGGCTCTAGCATTTAAGGTTGCTTTCTTCAAGGTAGCTTCATCCTATTCTTCAATATTTGTCTTTGGTAGAATGTATGGGATGTTCACCATTTGCCACATCTCAAGACTTGATCCTTGGATGTAGAATTGAAGCCTTCTTCTCCAATATAGGAAATTGCTCCCATCAAAGATTGGAAGGCTGGTCAAGTATCTCCCTCCTTGGTAGTCACCCATCTTCTCCTACTTGTTAAATTATGCTTGGAGAAGACCCGCTCTGATACCAATTGTTGGATCCTAGATGGGTGATTAGATGCTCTAGAGGGGGGTGAATAGAGCTGAAAGCACTTAAACAAAACTCATTAAACCTTCAAGATATATGACAAGATAAGGTTGCTAAATGGGTAATTTGTGTGCAACTAAAACATACATAGCAAGGATGAGAGAGATTGAACATACACGAATAGACAAGCTATTTAGAGTGGTTCCACACTTCAAACTAGAAGTGTGTCAGTCCACTTGCCTAGAGAGGTCAACCTCTAGGACTTCCAAACTATTGCATTCTTATATTCATTCATAAGACTTATAATACATGACCAAACAAAGGACTTACCTATCCAATACAAAGAGTCTTCAACCTTATCAAGGACTTACCCACTTTGCAATGAGTCTTCCGCCTTCTTCCAAGGACTTACGTACTCTTACACAAGTCTTCAGCCTTGTAGGAATTACCCACTCTTCTTGGATCTCCCGCCTTTGACTTCACCTTCACTCGGAGAAGCTTCCACCAAGGACTTACCTACTTGCGCAAGGAGTCTTCTGCCTTCACCAAGGGCTTACCCACTCTAGCTCCAAGTCTTCAGCCTTGATCTTCACCAAGTGACGCCTTCCCTTGTTCTTCTTCACCTCTCTTGGACAAGAGAGAGAACCTTCATCTTCATGATTGAAAGAAGAGATAGGAGGTGGTAGAAGTGAGAGCCTCACAAGATATACATGTAGGACTAGCTCTCTTACAGATTTCCTACTCACTCTAATGGATGTAGCAAGTGATTAAGCATAGAGAGAGAGGAGGCTGTAGGAAGCACTCAACTATAGAATAGGAACCTCACATAGAGTTTTGTAATGAATGCTCAACCTTGGAATGAAGCCCAAGGGGTCCTATTTATAGCTGGGGATGCCTCTTAGCCTTTGGGAACACTTGAGAACAAAAATTAGCCATTTTTTGGCTTGCAACAGATATATTTTCACTTGTTGCAACTCCACAATGACTAGAACCACTTTTTTGCACTTTTTCATACAGTGCAATCGGTCGAGTTTCTATAAGGGTAACTCGACTAATCAAGTAAATGACAAGGCCGATACTCAAATGATCGGTCAAATTTGTCCAGACAAAACTCGATCGACCATTAGGAATCAAAATGGTCAGTTACTTGATAGGTCGAGTTCTGTGTAAAATACAACTCGACCGATGCAATCTGTAGAAAATTGATCAAGGATGATCGGTCGAGTTTTCAGGCTGGGAAACTCGACCGAAAAAATGCCTGTAATCAATTTTCAAAGTTGCATCAAAAGTGATCTAACATTCGATCTAAGTCCTCCTGATTTTTTATAAGCTTAATTACAAGTCATACAATCATTACAAGTGATTTACAACATGATTCTAATGGGTTTACATCATATTACAAAAAGTGCACTTGTATTGACTTTGACTTGTCTTTTCTCCAATTTGATATGCGCAAGTTAGGGCAATTGGTGTGTGTCTATACCTAATCTGAAATCACTCAAGTAGAGACATTAGACACCAATATGTGGAATGGTTATTCATCATCAAAACACAGGTTTAGTCAATTTAGACGTGAGTCAACATTGACCTAATTGACCTTGAGTCAACATTCTCCCCCTTTTTGAAGATGACAAACCATTCCATAAATGTATTGAAAGCTTTCAAGTAAAATCATACTTTCAGAGAAACCTCAGAGTTTCAATGGAATTGAGTTCATATGCTCCCCCTCAATTGATGCTATTTCTCCTGCATGGTTAGCTTTCATAACATTTATAGAAACTATGTCTTGTACTCATATATGTTCTAAACATATATGTCTTCTCCCCTTTACCTACTCCCTTTACATGAACATATTTCTCTTCTTCATGTAAGACATGCATTCTTCCTCTTTTAAAAGAAGACACACCTTTCTCCCCCTTTATCATTTCAAAAAGTGGGGTTATGAAGAAATAACAAACATCACTTGTTAAAGAGAAAGGAGATAACATAAATATATATAAGGAGAGTAGAAGAGCAAAGATAGGGGCTTGTCCAAGCATAGAAAGAAAAGCAAGTTAAAGCATATACTTGAACAACCCAAAATGCAAGATAAATTGCTGCTAGAAAAACAATAAAACATAATTTTGACCCTCAAGATGATAGATTTTGACCAAAAACCATCAGAGCTCATCAAGAAGCAATGAGTCTTGCTCAGAAGGTTGTTTCTGCATGAAAAACACTAGTCTTGTACCAAAAATTGAAACTGGAGCAAAATCTGCATAAAATCCAAAAATACTCCAATTTCTACATATAATTAGATCTATGTACCCTGCATCACAATGTTATGCAAGCAACTCAAGATAGTAGATATGCAATTCAAGGAACAATCTTGAGCATGTATGAGACAAGATACAAACATAGCATATAGATGAGCAAAGATGCCAATTATAAACAAGGTTAGAACTACATGTATATGAACTACTAGTAGATGATATCACAAGTTAGGACTACTCATAGGATCTAGATCATAGGAAGAGATACCAAAAGATACACAAGATAAAACAAGCTATGAGTAGATGAAGAGATATATCCAAACAAAGATATATGCAATTTTAGAAGCATGAAAGGGTATAACTCACTAGATATGCATCCTTACCATAAGATGGTTACCCCTAAAAACCTCAAGGTTGTATCAAAACAAGATATACACCTAGATAGATGTAGCAAGTTAGAGCACACCGGAAGCAATTTAAGACACGACCAAGAGATCCAAAGAGATCATCATCAAAACCTGCAAAACAACTCAAAGCAAGTAATTGCAAGATATAGATATGCCAATTTAGAGCAATTAGAGAGATAGAGTTGTAAGCAAGATAGGAAATTTAGAACATGGCAATATGCATATATAAAGGTACCAAATGAGAGTGCCAAATAATAAGGCTATTGGTTGAGAAAATCTAGTTGAGAGGAAAATTCTCATTCAATAAGACAAATGTATATTCTGTGCACAATGTTATGAGTCGAGTTCTATGCATTGACAACTCGACCGATGACAGCTGTTGGCAACACCCATTGGTGCCTATCGGTCGAGTTTCAAACAGGGCAAACTCAACTGACAGATCAGCTGTCAAAAAGCACATATATTTCATAGAAATAAATTTAAGGGCATGCTAAATATACAAACCATATCCAAACATGTTTGAGCAAGTTAGTAATGCACTATAGAAGCATTAGAAATAGTTTTTGAGCAAGAGTGTGAAGAGAAACACAAATTACCACTTTTGACTCAAAAACCATATGTATAGTGCACACTAACTTGACAAAAACAAGTTAGAAAAGGTTATAAGCAAGAGAAACATTACCTTTGTGCTTACCATTACTTTTTGCACTTGTTGTCACCCTCTACACATCTCGTCTTTCTTCTTTCATGTGGATTGAGAAGTCAATTTGCAATTCAATAGCTCAAATCAATCCATTTGCAAGTACCTACAAGAAGAAAGATGAAATGGTCCCCAATAATATTTTTGGGTCCGGAGGGGTTAGTTTAGAAACCCAAGTCCTATTGCTCATGGATGCTTTCCTAAAAGGAAAACAAGTGGAATAATGACCAATTTCACTGCAATAGTTGCATGTGCCCATAGTCTTGGAACTAGAGGATTCTCCATGGAATATTGGAGGTCCTTTATCTTTATTGTTCCTTTGACTACTATCATACCCCGAACCATATCTACCAATTTGTTCGGTAGTATGGTGTAGGATATCATTAAGGCTCTTCTTACCAACTAAGAATCTTTGCAAAGAATATCTCAAACTATCATTATCATGCATACGAGAAGTAATAGTAGAAGACAAATGATTGATATTATCTCTAGCATGCAAAAGATCATTTTCTAAGCAAAGATATTTAGTTAAATAAGAATCTCTATCAATATGAAGAGAAGCAACATCATTCTCTCTACTAGTAGAACTAGAACAAGATTCATGCACGTTGATTTTAGCAAGTAAATAGGCATTTTCTATTTCTAATTCTTGCAAAACAAAAATTTTGTCCTTGTTTTCAGATTTAAGAATATCAATATCATGCATGAGAGAATCAAGAATTAAAATATGCTCTTCATTTGAACTAGGCATGAGAGGTTGAGCTTCTAAAAATCTAATCTTATCAAGTAAACAAACATTTTCAAGTTTAAGACAGTCTACTTGGACAAGACAAGCATTTTTGTCATCAAGCAAGTAAAAATTAGCATGTTCAAGATCATTTAATTCTACATGCAAATTATCAACAATTCTAGCAAGCTTTTTCTTTTTCCTTTTAGAAGACTTAAGAGAGGCACAAGTATCATGAATAATAGCAATCAAATATTCTTTATCTAAAGATTTTAGATTTACCTCACTTGAGTCTTTACTTGTTGATGCTATAGGAGCAAAATGGCATTCTCCTTCATCACTAGAGCTTGAGCTTGATCCTTCACTTGAATCTTCACTTGAGCTTGAGTTGGAGGAGCCACTTGAGTTTGAGTGCCATTTCTCCTTCTTCTTGTAAAGATGGGTCTTTTTGCCTTGTGGACAATCTTCTTTGTAGTGACCCTTCTATCCACATGTGAAGCACTAGATGGAGGAGGACTTGCCTTTGTAGAGTTTACCCTTGGAGTACATAGCATCTTCTTTAGCTTGAGAGGATGGAGAGACTTGTTCCATGATAGCTTCAATTTGAGCCTTCATTTCAGCCTTCTTCATTCTCTTTAGCTCTTTCTTCTCTTGTCTTTCTACTTCCTCCCTCTTATCAAGTGTGGCTTCATGTGCTTGTAGATTTCCAATGAGCTCTTCAATAGGAATATCCTTAAGAGACCTTGCTTCTTCAATTGAAGTCACCTTGGGTTCCCACCTCTTGGGGAGAAATCTAAGGATCTTTGAGTTGATCTCTCCACTAGACATAGGATGTCCTAGAACAACAAGACCATTCACAATGGTGTTGAGCCTTGAGTACATGTTGGCTATACTCTCCTCCTTTCCCATCTTGAAGTTCTCAAACAGCCCTTTGAGCATGTAGACTTTGCTTTCCTTCACTTGATCTGTCCCTTCATAAGTGATGCAAAGCTTTCTCCATACTTCATAGGCTGTTTCACATGAAGAAATCCGGTTGAACTCGTTGGGGGTCATGGAGGCATAGAGGATGTGTGATAACTCAAATTTTAGGATTTTGATATCGAATATAGAATTTGAAGACCATGAATGTTATGTACAGGAATTGATTATTCAATCAAGGACTCTTGTCACCCAAAAGGTATAACAAGAGATGCAATTGATGATTATTAGATCTAATTGAGTTCAATTATGAGGAATAGATATGGTTAATCAAATTAAGTAATGATGTGGCACATCATCTTTTAGTGAAAAATAAGAATCTGAATGGCTGATTAGTGATGTACATGTTGCATATTGATATTTCAATTCTATCGAAGTTGTTTGGTTATAAGTAAGGATCAAATGCCAATTACATATGACCATATATCCCCTAAATAAGATCTTATTTGGTGATATTATGTGACAAGACATACATTAGATTTTAGGTCTCAAACTCGGGTGGAAGCATTACTGGATCATTGTGATCTTATGTTAAAAATTGTAGGTTTAATTGGGATTCCTATGCAAAGTTATTCATGTTTTAAAATACTGAATTATTTGAGCAATTGAGGTTGAGAACTATAGGTGGGTGAATCATATGTGTCACGGGACAACTAGAGTCCGGAAGACGTGACCTAGCTAGGTGAGGTAGATTGCTGGGAGGTGTGGCACCACCTCAGCCTTTGGATGGCCAGATCTAATGGATGTGGATCTATCTGCTACCTCCGCTTCTCACGGAGAAGGTGGTACCTGCAAGACCAGGTCTATTGCTACTACACATCCGGGTTGATAGGAATGAGACTCTAGACCTAGAGCAAACCATCACCTCCGCTAGGCTCGTATCTGTCTAACAACCCCTCTTATGGAACTTTTTCCGTGGAGAATCGAGGGGGATTCCTTGCCCCATCGAGTCCGCTTCTCAACCGCAAATACAGAAGAAGCGAGAGGAGGGGTGACACAGAGGAGTAATATAGCTTTGGGAAGAGGATATCATGGCCTCCGCACTCAGTTGGGATCTGGAGGACTCAAGGCATCTCAGAACGCCATCGGGTTTAGGGGCTAGCAATGAGGATCTCGGATGGGTTGGAAAAGATGGAGAATCCACAAAAAGCAGAGAGCCCGATTCAGTCGCCGTTCACTTTCTCAGGCCTTGTGGCGATGGTGTGACCAGTAGGCCGCCAAGGATCAAGCTGCTAATCCCTCTGTGGGAAAACAACATCGCCCAGATTAGAAGCCTACCTCCACCCATGATCTGTAGACGGAGATCCTTCTTCCCTCTTCTTGTTCCCTGTGGTGGCCGAGGAAGCAATCAACCGCCAGATCTGTGTATTCCTCACCGCCTGTTTCCCTCATGACGCTAGCGTTGGAACAAGGATGAACCACCATTTTGCAAGATGATGGCAGGTCTGTTGTTCATTAGGAACTAGGAGATCGAGTTTGCCTTATCTCCTTGATGCCTTGCGAGTTGAAGAGGGCCTTTCACCTATGGTTTTTTGGGAGGATTTCCGCTAGAGATGCCATCTGCGGCGGCTACTTCAAGTAGAAGACCCTTCCCATTCGTCCTAGATAGCTGGTGATGGCCGATCGTCACCCACAAGCACTTGGTGCCCATCAGGGTCTCACAAGGGGGGCCTCAAACCCATGCTTCCTCTCGCCGCGGCCCTCAGACACGGCGGCTCCCTGATCTGGGGCGACTCCCGAGCACGGTGGAGATCGCCTGCGAGAAGAGGAGGGGGAAGTCGCACCCAACCAGAGGACGAGTCCCGCATTGGGTGTCATGGTGTGAAGGAGAGCATAGAGAGAGAGACCCATGCCTTCTTGACTCTCCTCGTAGACTGAACCGGGTTCAAACCAGGTGACCCAGCCGACCCAGTCCTTCTATAAGGTAAATCATTTATTAATTCTCAAGAAATAGATATGATCTTAGAAAACTGGTTAAAAATAGCCCCCCTTGCCCAAAAAATACCCCAAAAATATCCACAGACTTAGAAAAACATCCCCTATATTACTAGACCCTTATATTAGTCTTTTGAAGAAATTTAAATGTATATTTTATAATATAAATGATAATGCTTCTTTTAGAATATTTTAAATTGTATAATTAGGATATGATGAATAATATATCTGAGAAAAATACTACTGAACTCTAATATTATTCTAAAACTAATGATGGAGCCTGATCTAATTGTTATGCCAAAGTACAAGGTATCTTCTTACTAAATCATAATTAAATTGTTTAAATCTCATATTACTTCTAGAAAATAGACCAGTCATCAGAAAAATACAAAAATTGGACCAGACCCTTGTTATAACCTCCTGATCATTAGAAAATTATCAGATACCATCCTAAGATCAGATGGAACCTAGGTTTGGTTAAACCCTAACTTGGACCTAAATATCATTAATAATGGAGAACCTTGTATTAATGATGAATATTTGTTATTAATTAGGTGATGACCAGATTGTCTAGATGATCAAGGATAACTATGATTATCTGAACTCAGGTATGTGGATATAATTATATGACTAGATTTGCTGGATGTTAAATATATGTACTTGCTTGCTTGTATTTGAAATACATTGTTGGATGTAGATGTATGTATAATGACAATTTTTCCGCCTTGAACATAAAAGCATATAAATGAGGATAAATGAAATGTAGTTACTAGTGGTGCTCATTAAACTCCCTATTAGAGAGGGAAAGCTTTAATGTTGACTAGCACCTCCCTAGAGTACACGGTATACAGGGTGATCCCTAAAGTACAAGGTACACGGGGAAGGGCCCACCATTTATGTTTGTGCTAAGTCCACCATAGTAATGCATATTCATTCTAAATGTGACTAATAACTTGGGATTACCTGATTCTCCACCTTAAATAACATTTCCTTTCTCTTTCTTCAATTTTGAGTATTTTATATGCCAGCATAGTATAGCTTTTAATTCCACGTACCAACTTTTGTTGATGTTTTTGTTTCTCGTATTTTCTAGGTTCACAGCTAGCATGGGATAAAAGAATAGGATGTGAGAAAGTTGTACATGTTATACCTATTGTCTAAGATCCTAGTTGGCATAAATGTTTAGACTTGTGTATAAATTCCCTTTCAATATACAATTATAAATCATGTTGTAATAATGTACATGTTGAATGCTGAGAAATGTTATGGTTGTATGTTCATGTATGCGTATTATGCTTCCGCATCGCTTTCTGATATGATTGGATGATGTTTTCGGATTTTGACATCTCATTCCCAATAGGGTTTGGAGAAATCAAAATCCGGGGACGTCACAGTTGGTATCAGAGCATGAACAGTAGCTACACCTAACAATTGCTCACCATGAAACATAAAACTAAAATTCACCTCTCACTTTAAATCTTAGAAACTTAGTAAGTTGTTCTATAGGAATAAGGTTTGACTTATCCTCTAGGTTAGAACCTAGATGTTCGAGAACTAGGTTTAGACAAGTGTCTGAAACCCTTTGCATATAGAGCTCATATGTATTGGGTAGCTACACTAGTCTACATCTCGTTCTCACCATTTCACTAGGTGACATGACACTAGACTATCTACTGTGTGTGGGACACTCGAGTTTTCTGGTTTGGTTTTATTTCCCAATCGGCTCGCACCTCGAAAGTTCTCTCTGACGCCTTCTTTCTCGGAGAAAAACTATATAATATTTTATTAAATATATGTAAATATAAAATGTGTCCCTCACACTGGAGAGTAGATAGTGTTCATACAATCTAAGTGAAAGGGAGTGACATCAGTCTAGAAGAGAGAATAGATCTAGATTAGATGTCTAGATCCTCATAAGGTTATGTGATAGATAGATAGACAAAAGAAAGATGAAGTAAATAAGTATTTAGAATCTTACCTAAGTTGATCTATGATGGTATAAGTTTACTTATTAAGATTTGAGTTTTATATGAGATGAATCCACTCTTAGAGGATCTATGCTAAGTTGTGATGATGAAAGTACATTCTCTTTTCCTACATAAGATAAGCTAAGTTAAGATAGAGATGAGTGCGCATGAGCCTCAAGCTCTTATACAAGGAGGATGTCTAGTGGTAGGACGAGATATGTGGTGAACTCTAGAGAGAGTAAGACCCACAGGGAGAAGGTCATAGGACCTAGCCTCCAATATATGAGATATGTGTTAAAAAAAGGTCCTACACTAGATTACTCTTGAGTGTTGAGTTGAGTCTTTTGCATGATTCAATCCTATATGTGAGAGTTGGGGTTTAAAACAAAATTATGGGTAGGTGACTCATAATGAGAAAGTCAATCCTTTCGATTGAATTAGGTCTTAGCTTGAGTGACATATGTTTGTGAATCTCATCATTAGTTGTAAGTGAGGTGATATATGAACTATGGTTCTAAGAGTAAAGTGCTTCGTGCATAAGAAACTCATGAATGTTGTTCCTTCCACTTCTCTTTCTCCATATATGATGCTAGAAACCTCACTTGAGCTATTTGGATGATTATGTATGAAGGGTCACTTAGATAAGCTTGAACTGTTCTATATTCCCTTCCTATATCATACAAGAAATATCTAATTTTGAAATCGTGATAAAATTGGCTTAGTATATCCTCCTTCCCTCTATGTCATGCAGGAAAGATATAAGTTGAAATCATGAGTTAGAAATAAATATATCTTTGGATCATGGGTTACATGATCAAAACATATAGTTCTTAACTTCAAATCTTTTGACTCTAAGCTTATCGTTTGGTAATAACTCTTACATAATAGGGTGAAACCCTGATATATGAAGATAAATATTAGTTCCCTCTAATAATGCAATCCTAGTATGATGTTGAGCATAAACAATAATAATGATTTTAAGTATGATAAATTTCAACAGCTAATGATATTGAAACCTTGATATCACCTTGCATGCTTTAACAGAGGAAAGGTGAAACCCTTAGTAATACCTTCCCTACTCTATATGAGTAAGTAAATCCCTAATTATTAAGGTAATAAGGGATGTAAATTCTAGAATAATAGAATGTCAAGTTCTGAGTAAGCCTTTATATGATGCTTCAATTCTATTAAAAAATGTTATACTTCAACAGTTCAACCTATATAAGGTGGGGTGGTACACCCTAGATTTTAGAGAACCTAAGATGTCAACTTGGGATACATCTAAAAGTATGATAACTTTGGAATCCAGAAATGATGACCTATACAAAGTTGAAGTTAGCTATATCACCTTAATTATGATAGTAGCTGAATTTCGAGGACGAAATTCCTTTTAAGGTGGGGTGAATGTGATAGCCCGGATTTTAGGATTTTGATGTCGAATATAGAATTTGAAGACCATGAATGTTATGTAGATGACTAGTAGAAAACTAAGGAATTGATTATTCAAACATGGACTCTTGTCACCCAAAAGGTATAACAAGAGATGCAATTGATGATTATTAGATCTAATTGAGTTCAATTATGAGGAATAGATATGGTTAATCAAATTAAGTAATGATGTGGCACATCATCTTTTAGTGATAAATAAGAATCTGAATGGTTGAATAGTGATGTACATGTTGCATATTGATATTTCAATTCTATCGAAGTTGTTTGGTTATAAGTAAGGATCAAATGACAATTACATATGACCATATATCCCCTAAATAAGATATTATTTGGTGATATTATGTGACAAGATATACATTGGATTTTAGGTCTCAAACTCGGGTGGAAGCATTACTGGATCATTGTGATCTTATGTTAAAAACTATAGGTTTAATTGGGATTCCTATGCAAAGTTATTCATGTTTTAAAACACTGAATTATTTGAGCAATTGAGGTTGAGAACTATATTTGGGTGAATCATATGTATCACGGGCCAACTAGAGTCTGGAAGACGTGACTTAGCTAGGTGAGGTAGATCGCTGGGAGGTGTGGCACCACCTCAGCCTTTGGATGGCCAGATCTAATGGATGCAGATCTATCTGCTACCTCCGCTTCTCACAGAGAATGTGGTACTTGCAAGACCAGGTTTGTTGCTGCTACACATCCGGGTTGATAGGAATGAGACTATAGAGCTAGAGCGAACCATCACCTCCTCTAGGCTCGTATCTGTCTAACAACCCCTCTTACGGAACTTTTTCCGTGGAGAATCAAGGGGGATTCTTTGCCCCATCGAGTCTGCTTCTCAACTGCAAATACAGAAGAAGCGAGAGGAGGGGTGACACAGAGGAGTAATATAGCTTTGGGAAGAGGATATCATGGCCACCGCACTCAGCTGGGATCTGGAGGACTCAAGGCATCTTAGAACGTCGTCGGGTTCAGGGGCTAGCAACGAGGCTCCTAGATGGGTTGGAAAAGGTGGAGAATCCACAAAAAGCAGAGAGCCCAATTCAGTCGCCGTTCACTTTCTCAGGCCTTGTGGCGATGGTGTGACCAGCAGGCCGCCGAGGATCGAGCTGCTAATCCCTCTGTGGGAACCAACATCGCCCAAATTAGAAGCCTACCTCCACCCATGATCTGTAGACAAAGATCCTTCTTCCCTCTCCTTGCTTCCTGTGGTGGCCGAGGAAGCAACCAGCCGCCAGATCTGTGTATTCCTCACCGCCTGTTTCCCTCACGACGCCAGCGTTGGAACAAGGATGAGCCGCCATTTTACAAGATGATGGCAGGTCTGTTGTTCATTAGGAACTAGGAGATCGAGTCTGCCTTATCTCCTTGATGCCTTGTGAGTTGAAGAGGGCCATTCACCTATGCTTTTTTTGGGAGGATCGCCGCTAGAGATGTCATCTGCGGCGGCTACTTCAAGCAGAAGACCCTTCCCAGTCATCCTAGATAGCCGGTGATGGCCGATCGTCACCCACAAGCACTTGGTGCCCATCAGGGTCTCACAAGGGGGGCCTCGAACCCGTGCTTCCTCTTACCGTGGCCATCAGACACGGCGGCTCCCTGATCTGGAGCGACTCCCGAGAATGGTGGAGATCGCCTGCGAAAAGATGAGGGCGAAGTCGCGCGCAACCAGAGGACGAGTCCCGCATTGGGTGTCACAGTGTGAAGGAGAGAATAGAGGGAGAGACCCATGCCCTCTTAACTCTCCTCTTAGACTGAACCGGGTTCAAACCTGCTGACCAAGCCGGCCCATTCCTTGTATAAGGTAAATCATTTATTGATTCACAAGAAATAGATATGATCTTAGAAAAGTGGTTAACAATAGCCCCCTTGCCCTAAAAATACCCCAAAAATATCCCCAGACTCATAAAAACATCCCCTATATTACCAGACCCTTATATTAGTCTTTTGAAGAAATTTAAATGTATATTTTATAATATAAATGATAATGCTTCTTTTAGAATATTTTAAATTGTATAATTAGGATATGATGAATAATATATCTGAGAAAAATACTACTAAACTCTAATATTATTCTGAAACTAATGATGGAGCCTAATCTGATTGTTATGCCAAAGTACAATGTATCTTCTTACTAAATCATAATTAAATTGTTTAAATCTCATATTACTTCTAGAAAATAGACTAGTCATCAGAAAAATACAAAAATTGGACCAGACCCTTGTTATAACCTCCTGATCATTAGAAAATTATCAGATACCATCCTAAGATCAGATGGAACCTAGGTTTGGTTAAACCCTAACTTGGACCTAAATATCATTAATAATGGCGAACCTTGTATTAATGATGAATATTTGTTATTAATCAGGTGATGACCAGATTGTCTAGATGATCAAGGATAGATATGATTCTCTGAACTCAGGTATGTGGATATAATTATATGACTAGATTTGCTGGATGTTAAATATATGTACTTGCTTGCTTGTATTTGAAATATATTGTTGGATGTAGATGTATGTATATTGACCATTTTTCCGCCTTGAACATAAAAGAATATAAATGAGGATAAATGAAATGTAGTTACTAGTGGTGCTCATTAAACTCCCTATTAGAGAGGGAAACCTTTAATGTTGACTAGCACCTCCCTAGAGTACACGGTATACGGGGAGATGCCTAGAGTACAAGGTACATAGGGAAGGGCCCACCATTTATGTTTGTGCTAAGTCCACCATAGTAATGCATTTTCATTCTAAATGTGACTAATAACTTGGGATTACCTGATTCTCTGCCTTAAATAACATTTCCTTTCTCTTTCATCAATTTTGAGTATTTTATATGCCAGCATAGTATAGCTTTTAATTCCACGTACCAACTTTTGTTGATGTTTTTGTTTCTCGTATTTTCTAGGTTCACAGTTAGCATGGGATAAAAGAATAGGATATGAGAAAGTTGTACATGTTATACCTATTGTCTAAGATCCTAGTTAGCATACATGTTTAGACTTGTGTATAAATTCCCTTTCAATATACAATTATAAATCATGTTGTAATAATGTACATGTTGAATGCTGAGAAATGTTATGGTTGTATTTTCATGTATGTGTATTATGCTTCCGCATCGCTTTCTGATATGATTGGATGATGTTTTCGGATTCTGACATCTCATTCCCAATAGGGTTTGGAGAAATCAAAATGCGGGGATGTCACAGTTGGTATCAGAGCATGAACAATAGCTACACCTAACAATTGCTCACCATGAAACATAAAACTAAAATTCACCTCTCACTTTAAATCTTAGAAACTTAGTAAGTTGTTCTATAGGAATAAGGTTTGACTTATCCTCTAGGTTAGAACCTAGATGTTCGAGAACTAGGTTTAGACAAGTGTCTAAAACCCTTTGCATATAGAGCTCATATGTATTGGGTAGCTACACTAGTCTACATCTCGTTCTCACCATTTCACTAGGTGACATGACACTAGACTATCTACTGTGTGTGGGACACTCGAGTTTGCTGGTTTGGTTTTGTTTCCCAATCGGCTCGCACCTCGACAATTCTCTTTGACGCCTTCTTTCTCGGAGAAAAACTATATAATATTTTATTAAATATATGTAAATATAAAATGTGTCCCTCACACTGGAGAGTAGTTAGTGTTCATGCAATCTAAGTGAAAGGGAGTGACATCAGTCTAGAAGAGAGAATAGATCTAGATTAGATGTCTAGAGCCTCATAAGGTTATGTGATAGATAGATAGACAAAAGAAAGATGAAGGAAATAAGTATTTAGAATCTTACCTAAGTTGATCTATGATGGTATAAGTTTCCTTATTAAGATTTGAGTTTTATATGAGCCGAATCCACTCTTAGAGGGTCTATGCTAAGTTGTGATGCTGAAAGTACATTCCCTTTTCCTACCTAAGATAAGCTAAGTTAAGATAGAGATGAGGGTGCATGAGCCTCAAACTCTTATACAAGGAGGATGTCTAGTGGTAGGACGAGAGATGTGGTGAACTCTAGAGAGAGTAAGACCCACAGGGAGAAGGTCATAGGACCTAGCCTCCAATATATGAGATATGTGTTAAAAAAAGGTCCTACACTAGATTACTCTTGAGTGTTGAGTTGAGTCCTTTTGAATGATTCAATCCTATATGTGAGAGTTGGGGTTTAAAACAAAATTATGGGTAGGCGACTCATAATGAGAAAGTCAATCCTTTCGATTTAATTAGGTCTTAGCTTGAGTGACATATGTTTGTGAATCTCATCATTAGCTGCAAGTGAGGTGATATATGAACTGTGGTTCTAATAGTAAAGTGCTTTGTGCATAAGAAACTCATAAATGTTGTTCCTTCCACTTCTCTTTCTCCATATATGATGCTAGAAACCTCACTTGAGCTATTTGGATGATTATGTATGAAGGGTCACTTAGATAAGCTTGACCTATTCTATATTCCCTTCCTATATCATACATGAAATATATAAGTTTGAAATCATGATAAAATTGGCTTAGTATATCCTCCTTCCCTCTATGTCATGCAGGAAAGATATAAGTTGAAATCACGAGTTAGAAATAAATATATATTTGGATCACGGGTTACATGATCACAACATATAGTTCTTAACTTCAAATCTTTTGACTCTAAGCTTATAGTTTGGTAATAACTCCTACATAATAGGGTGAAATCCTGATACACAAAGATGAATATTAGTTCCCTCTAATAATGCAATCCTAGTATGATGTTGAGCATAAACAATAATAATGATTTTAAGTATGATAAATTTCAACAACTAATGATATTGAAACCTTGATATCACCTTGCATGCTTTAACAGAGGAAAGGTGAAACCCTTAGTAATACCTTCCCTACTCTATATGAGTAAGTAAATCCCAAATTATTAAGGTAATAAGGGATGTAAATTCTAGAATAATAGAATGTCAAGTTCTGACTAAGCCTTTATATGATGCTTCAATTCTATTAAAAAAATGTTATACTTCAACGGTTCAACCTATATAAGGTGGGGTGGTACACCCTATATTTTAGAGAACCTAAGATGTCAACTTGGGATACATCTAAAAGTATGAGAATTTTGGAATCCAGAAATGATGACCTATACGAAGTTGAAGTTAGCTATATCACCTTAATTATGATAGTAGCTGAATTTCGAGGACGAAATTCCTTTTAAGGTGGGGTGAATGTGATAACTCGGATTTTAAGATTTTGATATCGAATATAGAATTTGAAGACCATGAATGTTATGTAGATGACTAGTAGAAAACTAAGGAATTGATTATTCAAACATGGACTCTTGTCACCCAAAATGTTACGACCCCGCCTCCCGGTAACCCCCAATTAAGGGAGACCGAAAGGTCAGAGCCGTTAACCAATAACCCAGATTAAAGGTTTGACAAATAATCATTAACAATTATTAAATTATACCAACTATACTGAAATATGGTAAAAATAAAAATTTGCATACCTTTTAAAATTGGGATTTCAAAACTTCTATCCAAACAGATACTAATCTATCTAATCCTCCTTTTGCACTTTAATTCTCATTTAGTGCCACATATGCCACTTTACTGTTTGTTCTTTTCATTGCACCTAAAATGCTGACAAACAAAACGTCGGTCAGTAAGAAGCTGGTATGTGGGGGAAACAATAATCATGCAAATATGTTAACAACATAATCATTCAATTAATCATTTAACAATCAAGATTACATTTTAATCCATACAACTCAATCCATACATATTCTCGAACTTTGGGTTGTCCTTGCAGTGGACATGGATACCACCTCTCTTTTAGGTTCATATGGTAATAGAGTCACATGGCACTACCCGAAGATAGCCCAATATCTAACTCAATGTGACTTGATGGTCCTACCTCCATGGTAGCCATGTACTAAGTCATCCATAGACTTGATGGACCTACCCAATAGGTAGCCATGTACTAGGTCTTCCTCTGACCTGATGGACCTACCCATAGGCAGCCATGTACTAGGTCAACTATAATGCCACAGAGAGAACCATGATCTGAGCTTGTAGGCACATATATTATGTGATAGTCATAGCCACATTATAGTTTGCATGAACGAAATTCATCCAACAGTTATTTAAAGCAACCAGTAAAACATTCAGGAATCGTCGTGAAACTATAACGGTTATTCATAAGCATAACCACATACCTGATTTGATGATTTCACAAGTATTAAGTAATTCCATCCAAGAAAGCAATCCAAGCAAGCAATTCAACAACCACATAATTCCTGAAAAGAATATGTACTCTATTTATTACACACTTTATCAAGAATCTACTTTATTGACTTGGATTCACTTTCTAGGGTTTTTGTATCCATTTTGCAATTAGGGTTTCCCTTCATATTTTGCCATATTAAACCCTAATTAGATAAAACTACATATAAACCACAAGTTTCTCATCCTATTTCTCCTAAAAGGATTAGGATCATCATATTTTAACCTATTTTCTTATATTTCGAATTAAACATAATCATCTCTTCTTTTACCCTAAATTAGGGTTTCTAGATGCATTATCATACACACTTGGCTTAAAACCCTAAAATGTGCAATTACACATTAAGATCATATTCAAGTATACCATTACCATTCAACATGTTACTATTACTCAATTTAACCAAGTAAGCATCATAGACTCAACCATTAATCTCAATTAGGATTTTTAACCTAACTTTAAAGAACTTTTCATCAATCTTAATGTACTTTTGCAATTAGGAACGTAATCAAGCTGTAATATCATTTTTATTGCATTCCTCTCGTTCTCCTAATCAATTTTCATATAATGTATTGTTTCATCCGAGTTACTAATCATTAGTTATGAATTTCACAAGATGGATCATTACTAGTCAATTAGAGCATGCCACATCAGCATATTACCTTTATATTTGCAGCCGCTAGAAAAAGCAAAGGACCAACCCGCCCTCACGTTTTAAACATACGTAGAGGGGTAGAAGTGTCTTTCGTTTATTATTCTCCTTCATCCTCACGCAGTGGCCAGGCAGATGCCTGCGCCTGTCCGCGTCGAATCCTCCTTACGGCCTGCCGTCGAATGTTGAGGGTGGGAAACCTCATGCCCAGGTTGCACCTTGATTCCTTCGGCCTTGATCTCGGCCCGTAAGCCTTCCTCGCACCGTGCGCGTCCCCGCCGTACACATGCAGGTCGATCCTGCAGGGCTGCTGGCTGCCTGGAGCAAGATCTCTCCAGATGCTTCCGCCGCACTGATTTTGCTTGCACCCTCCCCCTTCCTTCCTCGGACTTGATGCACCTTTCATGGGTTCAAGAGAGTCACCAGTCCGGCTCACTACCGTGTGACTCCCCGACATATGTGCAGCACCGCTGTGACAGGGAGTGGAGGTCGGCTCTGCGATAGAGTGCCCTGACCTTGCCCCTGCGACGAGGATCACCTCCCTGTGATGAAAAGACCCTCAAGAACACCTGCAAGCCTCCACCGTGACTCTACCGGGTCATGGCAGGAAGGAGCGATGCAGATTGCTGGAGGTGGCCGCACCTTTCTCACTGGCTGGGGTGTTGTTTCCGGACGTGTTGCAGGTCAAAAGTCACCATGGCAACCCATCGAGGTCCCTTCCTCTTATCTTTTGACCAGGAAATCATCTTGTACACCAATGAATTCCATCGAGATGATAGTGAGTTGCCCCGGGTGGTGTGATGCAAAACCCTAAACGAAGGGGAGGTGGACGAAGAAAGAAAGGAGAGGCAGAGTTGTGGACCTTGGATGGCACCTAAGCCTATTTCTTTTCTAGTATGCAGGGGACGAAAAGACCTGTATATATATATATATCTTCTTAATCTTTCCTTTCTCATTTCCGTTTCTTTCTTTTCTCCTTGGGTTTTGAGTAATCCAAAAGTCTAGATACAATTACTTCCTTTTTACATTATTGCAACAATTTAATACCAACAAGGAAGGATTATATTCCTTATTCCATCTTTTCTTCTTTACGGTTAATACAAAGCACACATGGGAAAGTAGAACAAGATATTAAATAGGTTTCCATATAGATCCGTACTTGTCCTCCAAGTATTCCTTTAATTATAACCATACATTTTATTTTCTTTTGGAAACTCTACACATTATTTCATTTCATTCAACTTTTCTTTTCCTTTTTATCATTAGGAATCCTTGAGATATGAAAATCCACCAAGGATAACCCAATTATACCTCTTTCCACTTGTTTCCAATATTTTATCATTATTTTCAATTTCTTTCTTAATAAAGAAATACTTAATTGATCTTTTATTTTCTTATTGTACTCTCTATGCAACTTTGGACTCCTTGGAACCCAAGGAACCCAAGAGGCACGAAATCCCTCTTTGGATTTGCCTTTTAGAGGTTTCCACATTTTTTTCTTAATTATTCAATTATTCATTCACTAATTGAATTTTCTTGTTATTTGGGCCCAATAGCCAATAAAGCCCACAACACAACCATCAAGGCTATTGTAACCGAAATCCATTTATTCAAAATAAATTATATCATTATTTGTTCACTTATGTTTAATATGAACAATTACATTTCTCACCAATTGAACCCAAAAATTGGGGTTGTAACATCCTTCCCCTCTTATAGGAATTTTGTCCTCAAAATTCAATCAAGCAAAACAAACAATTCAGGATAAGACTTTTCAATGTCCATCAACGGCCCCTATGTGGCTTTACCTTACCCATGGCGCTTCCAAAGAACCTTTATCATCACATATTCTTTTCTCTGAGTTTTTTCATCCTGGCGTCTATAAACTGCACAGGTGACTCAGGCCATTTCAGCCTCCCTTGGGGCTCACTAGGTTCATTGTTTAGGTCATGGTCTGGTACCTCACATAGTACTCTAACTAGGACACTTGGAACTCATCACACCTTTCTTTATCCTGAGGGATAAGGTTATCCATAACCTTCTCTACCAATCCATCTTAAATGGACCCATGTATCGGGGACTCAGCTCTCTTAGCTATAACTTAGAGGGGTCAGATTATTATGTCATATATTTCCTACAGTGAACTACATGTCAGTCTACTTTGCATCCGCTCACGACTCTTGTCATCTTTAGGCTCCTTTTATCCATTGCACGATCAAAGCGACTTCATCTATACACACTGTGGTCCTTTTCTAACCATTGCGTGGTCTTTTCACCAACATCACCTTACTGAAGTGGTGACCGACACAACCTCTCTTACATAGCTTCTTTAAATCCCGATACTAGCTATGGTGGTTATCTTCACATTTTGCATAGGACAAAAACTGTCTCCAACTATCACCCTGAATGAGCACATATGCTCTCATCAGACTCTTTAGTCTGGATCATACTAACCATTAGCTAGGGGTGATAAACTGTACTAACATCGAGTCCTTCGTGTACCTACTTCCACCTTTTGGAAGGGAACCTTTAAGTCATACTCAAGGATTTTTTAACTCGATTCATGGTGTAGTTGAACCATCTCTCTCATGAATAGTTCAACCAGATCTGTCTCGTGACAGAACTCTCTTCTTTCTCATGTCATCTAGGTAAGGCAATCTACCATAACCCATATTGCATCTTGACCTTCCTTAGTCTAGGGGAGACTTATCACATCATCCATAATGATGAACTCCCATTCCCTCTCAGGGACTCTTTATCCTCCATATCAATGCACTGGGTTACCGGTGCTCATCCTTCACCCTCTATCATGCATGGCCACATACCACCTACAACCTCATCTTAAGCATCCAAAGTACTATTGTCACTTATTATCTTCGTGGTATGGTGTATGGTGATCTTGAAATCATGACCTCCTATATGTCATTATTCTTCAAGATCAATACCTCAAAAACCCTAAACCATTCTATTGGGGTTTCATCACCTTCTTTTCCAAAGGAGTGCACTTGAGGTTCTACCACCATCCTTTCATCGTATCAAGGACTGGACTGGCTAACCAAACAACCCTTAACTTTTCAATGTATCTTGTTACATCTGAGTGTTATCCAAACACCTTTCCTTTCCAAACTTAGGGTTAGCCAAACAACCTTTTCTAGCTTCTAGTCAAACAAGTCAGATGTATCTCAACCAGAGCATTCATTACCACTTCACATCCTTAGGTATTAGGTAACATTGAAGACATACACTTCCATGTATTTCACTTATCATCTCGCCTCAAACTCTATGTCTATCTTCATTAAGAACACTCTCTGATTTCATCATCATGGTGATCAAACTCAATATGGTATAACTTGTAAGTTCCACTTAGCTCATGATAAAAACATCCTCATAAGGTGACTACCTCATTCCTCTTAGTGTTTGCAAACCATCCATGTATCATTCACTTTACCAGGGTAGGTTATCTTCTCTATCCCTATTTCTCGTGGCAACATTCCAACCTACATCATCTCTTATCCTTGGTGTATGACATGTGTAATGTCCTATCTCTCACCCCATAACAAGAGGAAATAAGCATTTGGCTGCAGTCCAAATACAGAGTTCTTCATGTTCCAAAAGTAGAGATGGTACATCCCACCTTGCCAGTACACCTTTAAATCCGAGTTGTAACGTGCCGTTTATGCCCCTATATTACGATCATCTTGGTATCAAAGTTACTTCTAGGGAAAACTCGTTTTGAACCTACTTGGGTCACCACACAATCCTTAGTCATCCCCTCCTAGGTCTATAGGGTGTCGACACTTTTGGGGTCATCCCTTTTCCCTTATGCATCCAGAGAGTGCCCTACTCATCTGCCCTTTGGGTCCCATGAGTTCATGAAGGTGATCAATCTCCTAAACCATGGCCCTCAAACAATGATAGATGTTACCTCCCGACCCTATGGTCCTGTGCAACCAGGGAATTAGGCAACTCCTTCTTCCATCGGTCTTATCCCTACCTAGCCCTAGGATAGACTGAGGATTCTATCATAGTACATGTTCAACTTGGAACCTTACCCAAGCCTTCATCATCTCTCTCTGCATTCATGGGCTAACTTTCATCCTTTCATAGGGATCATGGCAACCCGCATACCTTGGTCAGGCCCCATACCGGTTACCTCCATGGTAACACATCCACCTGCACTTAGAGATGAATATCTATGGGTCTGCAGGTTCATTCTCATACCACATACTTTTCACTTAGCTTCTCAATATCCTATGAGACCTCTTTAGGTTACCTTAAGCCAACAAAACTGATATACACCCTACCAAAGGGGTCCCTCTCCCAGGATGGGAGGAAAACTATCTCTTGACAACAAGGTCTCAAAATCTCTTAGGTCTAGGGTGTACTTCCACATGAGCCTACTCAACCCTAGCAAGCTATTAAGGTACAAGAAGATCACCTACTGAACCATGCTAGGTCATACTTATCCTCTTTCCTCAATGCTGGATTGAGATCATACCTTCCTTTATCATCAACCTAGCTGTGAGGGGTTCATCAAACATACCTTAAACTTAAGGGGCTTCCCTTTTCCTCTATACATGAGGAGTACCATGCTCAAAACTATAGCAACTTAATTCTCGTCATGAGCATTAGGTACACTGCTTCCCCTCTTAGGCCTAGGAACCCTAGGTTCACCTTTGGGTGTCCAACTGCATGCTCAAACTCTTAACCACGAATCAAGCATGCAAAAGGCATGACATGTACTTCCTGTCATCCTTCAACTCGAGCAACACTTAGAGTTGGGTCCTCCTCAAGGACAACCAACAAGGCATAAGGCCCCACAACCTGTCACTAATCCTCTACATGGTTTATGGAACTCTTCTTCTCATCTATACCATAGGTACAGAGGTACCAGTAGACTCATCCTCCCTCTAGGGTTTGGTTCCTCTCATGGAAACCAAGACATCAACAACCTCTAGGGATCAAGCCTGTGGCGACCACTATCATCCACTTAGATCGCATCATCCTCAACTTCCTACATATCTCAGAGTCTAGGTTTCCAACCTTCTTGCTTGGTTTCCTGTTCTCTCTCTAGAGCTGACACTACAACCAACCTCACCATTAGAGGTCCTCTCTTCATGAAGGATCAACTTCAAAAGCATCCTCTACATGGGTGAAGCCTAGGCTCGAACTTATGTTTGCTAAAGATCATCCATAGCCCCTTATTCTTATTACATAAGCTATCCATCAAACTCTCCCAGCCAGGGTTTCAACCTATTGTTTGCACTACTGATACATTCTGGGTGCCTATTATGTCCATATAAGCTCATGGGGTTTCCATAAGTTCTTCTTTAACCTCATCAATGAAGGAGCTATCCTTCGCTCAAACATGCACGACCCTTCCCAGGGTTGGGTCGCCAGAGGTACTAGGTCATACATGGCTCATACGTCATCCAAGGCATGTCCATTCAAACATCGGGGCTAACTCAATCATGCCATCTCTCTCTCTAACCTTCACTTAGGGTTAGGGTTAACATCATCCTCAGAGGATGTGCCAGGTCTCTACTTGCAATGGAGATTTCTATCTCCAAGACTAACTCTCTTTATCTATCCTCCTGATACGAAGGTCTAGCCTCAGGTCTCTTCTGAGGGCATGACGACTTATGTCATATGACCTAAGCATGTATCTATTCTTTTAGTTTGCGCTTGATCTATTAAGCTTATGTCCATGGCATCTTATTTACATGCTTTTCATTTAATTTGGTGGAGGATTCCTTAGGCCTTATTAATCTTACCCATACCCCAAGAGGGTGAGGAGGAGAGAGAAAACCCTAATCCTTAAAGTCCTTAACAGAATTTGAGTTGAGAAGGGATGAATCAAGATGAGAAAGTCCTAAAGGTATCTTATTTCGATTCATACCCTATGACTTTGGCCAGGCAGTCACACGGATCCGGGAGTCCTCCTATTCCGACTAGCGGTGCGGAGGAAAATATTGCCAGCCCCCAGTCGTGATCCTTTTCTAGACACCTTTGTCTTTCGGATAATCCTCTAATAACTCCCTTGGGTTCTACATAATTTGTAAAATTTAATAATTATTAAGGATTAAGTGAGGAACCTATGCTCTGATACCAAATGTTACGACCTTGCCTCCCGGTAACCCCCAATTAAGGGAGACCGAAAGGTCAGAGCCGTTAACCAATAACCCAGATCAAAGGTTCGATAAATAATCATTAACAATTATTAAATTATACCAACTATACTGAAATATGGTAAAAATAAAAACTTTGCATACCTTTTAAAACTGGGATTTCAAAACTTCTATCCACACAGATACTAATCTATCTAATCCTCCTTTTGCACTTTAATTCTCATTTAGTACCACATATGCCACTTTACTGTTTGTTCTTTTCATTGCACCTAAAATGCCGACAAACAAAACGTCGGTCAGTAAGAAGCTGGTATGTGGGGGAAACAATAATCATGCAAATATGTTAACAACGTAATCATTCAATTAATCATTTAAAAATCAAGATTACATTTTAATCCATACATATTCTCGAACTCTAGGATGTCCCTACAGTGGACATGGATACCACCTCTCTTTTAGGTTCATATGGTAATAAAGTCGCATGGCACTACCCGAAGATAGCCCAATATCTAACTCAATGTGACTTGATGGTCCTACCTCCATGGTAGCCATGTACTAAGTCATCCATAGACCTGATGGACCTACCCAATAGGTAGCCATGTACTAGGTCTTCCTCTGACCTGATGAACCTACCCATAGGCAGCCATGTACTAGGTCAACTATAATGCCATAGAGAGAACCAGGGTATGAGCTTGTAGGCACATATATTATGTGATAGTCATAGCCACATTATAGTTTGCATGAACTAAATTCATCCAACAGTTATTTAAAGCAACCAGTAAAACATTCGGGAATCGTCGTGAAACTATAACGGTTATTCATAAGCGTAACCACATACCTGATTTGATGATTTCACAAGTATTAAGTAATTCCATCCAAGAAAGAAATCCAAGCAAGCAATTCAACAACCACATAATTCCTGAAAAGAATATGTACTCTATTTATTACACACTTTATCAAGAATCTAATTTATTGACTTGGATTCACTTTCTAGGGTTTTTGTATCCATTTTGCAATTAGGGTTTCCCTTCATCTTTTGCCATATTAAACCCTAATTAGATAAAACAACATATAAACCACAAGTTTCTCATCCTATTTCTCCTAAAAGGATTAGGATCATAATATTTTAACCTATTTCCTTATATTTCGAATTAAACATAATCATCTCTTCTTTTATCCTAAATTAGGGTTTCTAGATGAATTATCATACACACTTGGTTTAAAACCCTAAAATTTGCAATTACACATTAATATCATATTCAAGTATACCATTACCATTCAACAGGTTACTATTACTCAATTTAACCAAGTAAGCATCATAGACTCAACCATTAATCTCAATTAGGATTTTTAACCTAACTTTAAAGAACTTTTCATCAATCTTAATGTACTTTTGCAATTAGGAACGGAATCAATCTGTAATATCATTTTTATTGGATTCCTCTCGTTCTCCTAATCAATTTTCATATATTGTATTGTTTCATCCGAGTTACTAATCATTAGTTATGAATTTCACAAGATGGATCATTACTAGCCAATTAGAGCATGCCACGTCAGCATATTACCTTTATATTTGCAGCCGCTAGAAAAAGCAAAGGATCAACCCGCCCTCATGTTTTAAAGATACGTAGAGGGGTAGAAGTGTCTTTCATTTATTATTCTCCTTCATCCTCACGCAGCGGCCAGGCAGATACATGCGCCCGTCCACGTCGAATCCTCCTTACGGCCTGCCGTCGAACGCTGAGGGTGGGAAACCTCATGCCCAGGCTGCACCTTGATTCCTTCGGCCTTGATCTCGGCCCTTAAGCCTTCCTCATGCTGTGCGCATCCCCACCGTACACACGCAGGTCGATCCTGCGGGGCTGCCGGCGGCCTGGAGCAAGAGCTCTCCAGATGCTTCCGCCGCGCTGATTTTTCTTGCACCCTCCCCCTTCCTTCCTCGGACTTGATGCACCTTTCATGGGTTCAAGAGAGTCACCAGTCCGGCTCACTGCCGTGTGACTCCCCGACATATGTGTAGCGCCGTTGTAACAGGGAGTGGAGGTCAGCTCTGCAGCAGAGTGCCCTGACCTTGCCCCTGCGACGAGGATCACCTCCTTATGATGAAAAGACCCTCAAGAACACCTGCGAGCCTCCACCGTGACTCCACCAGGTCATGGCAGGAAGGAGCGATGTAGATTGCTGGAGGTGGCCGCACCTTGCTCACTGGCTGGGGTGTTGTTTCTGGACGTGTTGCAGGTCAAAAGTCACCATGGCAACCCATCGAGGTCCCTTCCTCTTATCTTCTGACCAGGAAATCATCTTGTACACCAATGAATTCCATCGAGATGATAGTGAGTTGCCCGGGTGGTGTAATGCAAAACCCTAAACGAAGGGGAGGTAGACGAAGAAAGAAAGGAGAGGCAGAGTTGTGGACTTTGGATGGCACCTAAGCCTGTTTCTTTTCTAGTATGCAGGGGACGAAAAGGCTTGTATATATAATTATATATATATATATATATATATATATATATATTCTTAATCTTTCCTTTCTCGTTTACGTTTCTTTCTTTTCTCCTTGGGTTTTGAGTAATCCAAAAGTCTAGATACAATTACTTCCTTTTTACATTATTGCAACAATTTGATACCAACAAGGAAGGATTATATTCCTTATTCCATCTTTTCTTCTTTACGGTTAATACAAAGCACACATGGGAAAGTAGAACAAGATATTAAACAGGTTTCCATATAGATCCATACTTGTCCTCCAAGTATTCCTTTAATTATAACCATACATTTTATTTTCTTTTGGAAACTCTACAAATTATTTCATTTCATTCAACTTTTCTTTTCCTTTTTATCATTAGGAATCTTTGGGATACGAAAATCCACCAAGGATAACCCAATTATACCTCTTTCCATTTATTTCCAATATTTTATCATTATTTTCAATTTCTTTCTTAATAAAGAAATAATTAATTGATCTTTTATTTTCTTATGGTACTCTCTATGCAACTTTGGACTCCTTGGAACCCAAGGAACCCAAGAGGCACGAAATCCCTCTTTGGATTTGCCTTCTAGAGGTTTCCACATTTTTTTTCTTAATTATTCAATTATTCATTCACTAATTGAATTTTCTTGTTATTTGGGCCCAATAGCCAATAAAGCCCACAACACAACCATCAAGGCTATTGTAACCGAAATCCATTTATTCAAAATAAATTATATCATTATTTGTTCACTTATCTTTAATATGAACAATTATATTTCTCACCAATTGAACCCAAAAATTGGGGTTGTAACACAAAAGGTATAACAAGAGATGCAATTGATGATTATTAGATCTAATTGAGTTCAATTATGAGGAATAGATATGGTTAATCGAATTAAGTAATGATGTGGCACATCATCTTTTAGTGATAAACAAGAATCTGAATGGTTGAATAGTGATGTACATGTTGCATATTGATATTTCAATTCTATCGAAGTTGTTTGGTTATAAGTAAGGATCAAATGACAATTAAATATGACCATATATCCCCTAAATAAGATCTTATTTGGTGATATTATGTGACAAGACATACATTGGATTTTAGGTCTCAAATTCGGGTGGAAGCATTACTGGATCATTGTGATCTTATGTTAAAAACTGTAGGTTTAATTGGGATTCCTATGCAAAGTTATTCATGTTTTAAAATACTGAATTATTTGAGCAATTGAGGTTGAGAACTATAGGTGGGTGAATCATATGTGTCACGGGCCAACTAGAGTCTGGAAGACGTGACTTAGCTAGGTGAGGCAGATCACTGAGAGGTGTGGCACCACCTCAGCCTTTGGATGGCCATATCTAATGGATGCAGATCTATCTGCTACCTCCGCTTCTCACGGAGAAGGTGGTACTTACAAGACCAGGTCTGTTGCTGCTACACATCTGGGTTGATAGGAATGAGACTCTAGACCTAGAGCGAACCATCACCTCCGCTAGGCTCGTATCTATCTAACAACCCCTCTTATGGAACTTTTTTTGTGGAGAATCGAGGGGGATTCCTTGCCCCATCGAGTCCGCTTCTCAACCGAAAATACAGAAGAAGCGAGAGGAGGGGTGACACAGAGGAGTAATATAGCTTTGGGAAGAGGATATCATGGCCTCCGCACTCAGCTAGGATCTGGAGGACTCAAGGCATCTCAGAACGCCGTCGGGTTCAAGGGATAGCAATGAGGCTCCTAGATGGGTTGGAAAAGGTGGAGAATCCACAAAAAGCAGAGAGCCCAATTCAGTCGCCGTTCACTTTCTCAGGCCTTGTGGCGATGGTGTGACCAGCAGGCCGCTGAGGATTGAGCTGCTAATCCCTCTGTGGGAAACGAACATCGCTCAGATTAGAAGCCTACCTCCACCCATGATCTGTAGATGGAGATCCTTCTTCCCTCTCCTTGTTCCCTGTGGTGGCCGAGGAAGCAACCAACCGCCAGATCTGTGTATTCCTCACCACCTGTTTCCCTCACGACGCCAGCGTTGGAACAAGGATGAGCCGACGTTTTGCAAGATGATGGCATGTCTGTTGTTCATTATGAACTAGGAGATCGAGTCTGCCTTATCTCCTTGATGCCTTGCGAGTTGTAGAGGGCCATTCACCTATGATTTTTTGGGAGGATCACCGCTAGAGATGCCATCTGCGGTGGCTACTTCAAGTAGAAGACCCTTCCCAGTCGTCTTAGATAGCCGGTGATGGCCGATCGTCACCCACAAGCACTTGGTGCCCATCATGGTCTCACAAGGGGGGCCTCGAACCCATGCTTCCTCTCGCCACGACCCTCAGACACGGTAGCTCCCTAATCTGGAGCGACTCCCGAGCACGATGGAGATCGCTTGCGAGAAGAGGAGGGGGAAGTCACGCCCAACCAGAGGACGAGTCACGCATTGGGTGTCATGGTGTGAAGGAGAGAACAGAGAGAGAGAGACCCAGGCCCTCTTGAATCTCCTTTTAGACTGAACCGGGTTCAAACCTGCTGACCCAACCGACCCAGTCCTTCTATAAGGTAAATCATTTATTAATTCTCAAGAAATAGATACGATCTTAGAAAAGTGGTTAAAAATAGCCCCCTTGCCCTAAAAATACCCCATAAATATCCCCAGACTCAGAAAAACATCCCCTATATTATTGGACCCTTATATTAGTCTTTTGAAGAAATTTAAATGTATATTTTATAATATAAATGATAATGCTTCTTTTAGAATATTTTAAATTGTATAATTAGGATATGATGAATAATATATCTGAGAAAAATACTACTGAACTCTAATATTATTCTAAAACTAATGATGGAGCCTGATCTGATTGTTATGCCAAAGTACAAGGTATCTTCTTACTAAATCATAATTAAATTGTTTAAATCTCATATTACTTCTAGAAAATAGACCAGTCATCAGAAAAATACAAAAATTGGACCAGACCCTTGTTATAACCTCCTGATCATTAGAAAATTATTAGATACCATCCTAAGATCAGATGGAACCTAGGTTTGGTTAAACCCTAACTTGGACCTAAATATCATTAATAATGGCAAACTTTGTATTAATGATGAATATTTGTTATTAATTAGGTGATGACCAGATTGTCTAGATGATCAAGGATAGCTATGATTCTCTGAACTCAGGTAAGTGGATATATTTATATGACTAGATTTTCTTAATGTTAAATATATGTACTTGCTTGCTTGTATTTGAAATACATTGTTGGATGTAGATGTATGTATATTGACAATTTTTCGGCCTTGAACATAAAAGAATATAAATGAGGATAAATGAAATGTAGTTACTAGTGGTGCTCATTAAACTCCCTATTAGAGAGGGAAAGCTTTAATGTTGACTAGCACCTCCCTAGAGTACACGGTGTACGGGGAGATCCCTAGAGTATAAGGTACACGGGGAAGGGACCACCATTTATGTTTGTGCTAAGTCCACCATAGTAATGCATATTCATTCTAAATGTGACTAATAACTTGGGATTACCTGATTCTCCACCTTAAATAAAATTTCCTTTCTCTTTCTTCAATTTTGAGTATTTTATATGCCAACATAGTATAGCTTTTAATTCCACATACCGACTTTTGTTGATGTTTTTGTTTCTCGTATTTTCTAGGTTCACAGCTAGCATGGGATAAAAGAATAGGATGTGAGCAAGTTGTACAGGTTATACCTATTGTCTAAGATCCTAGTTAGCATACATGTTTAGACTTGTGTATAAATTCCCTTTCAATATACAATTATAAATCATGTTGTAATAATGTACATGTTGAATGCTGAGAAATGTTATGGTTGTATGTTCATGTATGCGTATTATGCTTCCGCATCGCTTTCTGATATGATTGGATGATGTTTTCGGATTCTGACATCTCATTCCCAATAAGGTTTGGAGAAATCAAAATCTGGGGACGTCACAGGATGTGCATGGCTCTAGCATTCAAGGTTTCTTTCTTCAAGGTAGCTTCATCCCATTCTTCAATATTTGTCTTTGGTAGAATGTATGGGATGTTCACCATTTGCCACATCTCAAGACTTGATCCTTGGATGTAGAATTGAAGCCTTCTTCTCCAATAGAGGAAATTTCTCCCATCAAAGATTGGAAGGCTGGTCAAGTATCTCCCTCCTTGGTAGTCACCCATCTTCTCCTACTTGTTGAAGTATGCTTGGAGAAGACCCGCTCTGATACCAATTATTGGATCCTAGATGGGTGATTAGATGCTCTAGAGGGGGGGGGTGAATAGAGCTGAAAGCACTTAAACAGAACTCATTAAACCTTCAAGATATATGACAAGATAAGGTTGCTAAATGGGTAATTTGTGTGCAACTAAAACATACATAGCAAGGATGAGAGAGATTGAACATACACCAATAGACAAGCTATTTATAGTGGTTCCACACTTCAAACTAGAAGTGTTTCAGTCTACTTGCCTAGAGAGGTCAACCTCTAGGACTTGCAAACTATTGCACTCTTATATTCATTCATAAGACTTACAATACATGACCAAACAAAGGACTTACCTATCCAATACAAAGAGTCTTCAACCTTACCAAGGACTTACCCACTTTGCAAGGAGTCTTCCGCCTTCTTCCAAGGACTTACTTACTCTTGCACAAGTCTTCGGCCTTGTAGGAATTACCCACTCTTCTTGGATCTCCCGCCTTTGACTTCACCTTCACTTGGAGAAGCTTCCACCAAAGACTTACCCACTTGAGCAAGGAGTCTTCTGCCTTCACCAAGGGCTTACCCACTCTAGCTCCAAGTCTTCAACCTTGATCTTCACCAAGGGTCACCTTCCCTTCTTCTTCTTCACCTCTCTTGGAAAAGAGAGAGAACCTTCATCTTCATGATTGAAAGAAGAGATAGGAGGTGGTGGAAGTGAGAGCCTCACAAGATATACTTGTAGGACTAGCTCTCTTACAAATTTCCTACTCACTATAATGGATGTAGCGAGTGATTAAGCTTAGAGAGAGAGAGTAGGCTGTAGGAAGCACTCAACTATAGAATAGGAACCTCACATAGAGATTTGAAATGAATGCTCAACCTTGGAATGAAGCCCAAGGGGTCCCATTTATAGCTGGGGATGCCTCTTAGCCTTTGGGAACACTTGAGAATGAAAACTAGCCGTTTTGTGGCTTGCAACAGATATATTTTCATTTGTTGCAACTCGAAAACGGCTAAAAGCACTTTTCTGCACTTTTCCGTACAGTGCAATCGGTCGAGTTTCTATAAGGGTAACTCGACCGATCAAGTAAACGACAAGCCCATACTCAAATGATCGATCGAGTTTGTCCTGACAAAACTCGACCGACCATTAGATATCGAAATGGTCGATTACTTAATCGGCCGAGTTCTGTGTAAATACAACTCGACTGATGCAATCTGTAGAAAATTCATCAAGGATGATCGGTCGAGTTTTCAGGCTGGGAAACTCGACCGACAAAGTGCCTGTAATCAATTTTCAAAGTTGCATCAAAAGTGATCTAACATTCAATCTAAGTGCTCTTGATTTTTTCTAAGCTTAATTACAAGTCATACGACCATTACAAATGATTTACAACATGATTCTAATGGATTTACATCATATTACAAAAATGTGCACTTGTATTGACTTTGACTTGTCTTTTCTCCAATTTGATATGCGCAAGTTAGGGCAATCGGAGTGTGTCTATACCTAATCTGAAATCACTCAATTAGAGACATTAGACACCAATATGTGGAATGGTTAGTCATCATCAAAACACATGTTTTGTCAATTTAGACGTGAGTCAACATTGACCTAATTGACCTTGAGTCAATATTCTCCCCCTTTTTGAAGATGACAAACCATTCCATAAATGTATTGAAAGCTTTCAAGTAAAATCATACCTTCAGAGAAACCTAGGGGTTTCAATGGAATTGAGTTCATATGCTCCCCCTCAATTGATGCTATTTCTCCTACGTGGTTAGCTTTCATAACATTTATAGAAACGGTGTCTTCTACTCATATATGTTCTACACATATATGTCTTCTACCCTTTACCTACTCCCTTTACATGAACATATTTATCTTCTTCGTGTAAGACTTGCCTTCTTCCTCTTTTAAAAGAAGACACACCTTTCTCCCCCTTTGTCATTTCAAACAGTGGGGTTATGAAGAAATAAGAAACATCACTTGTTAAAGAGAAAGGAGATAACACAAATATATATAAGGTGAGTAGAAGAGCACAGATAGGGGCTTGTCCAAGCATAGACAAAAAGCAAGTTAAAGCATATACTTGAACAACCCAAAATGCAAGATAAAGTGCCGTAGAAAAAAAATAAAACATAATTTTGACCAAAAACCATCAGAGCTCATCAAGAAGCAATGAGTCTTGCTCAGAAGGTTGTTTCTGCATGAAAAACACTAGTCTTGCACCCAAAACTGAAACTGGAGCAAAATCTACATAAAATCCAAAAATACTCCAATTTCTACATATAATGTAGATCTATGTACCCTGCATCACAATGCTATGCAAGCAACTCAAGATAGTATATATACAATTCAAGGAACAATCTTGAGCATGTATGAGACAAGATACAAGCATAGCATATAGATGAGCAAAGATGCCAATTATAAACAAGGTTAGAACTACATGTATATGAACTACTAGTAGATGATATCACAAGTTAGGACTACTACTAGGATCTAGATCATAGCAAGAGATACCAAAAGATACACAAGATAAAGCAAGCTATGAGTAGATGAAGAGAAATATCCAAACAAAGATATATGCAATTTTAGTAGCATGAACGGATATAACTCACTAGATATGCATCCTTACCATAAGATGGTTACCCATAAGAACCTCAAGGTTGTATCAAAACAAGATATACACCTAGATAGATGTAGCAAGTTAGAGACAACATAAGCAATTTAAGACACGACCAAGAGATCCAAAGAGATCATCATCAAAACCTGCAAAACAACTCAAAGAAAGTAATTGCAAGATATAGATATGCCAATTTAGAGCAATTAGAGATATAGAGTTGTAAGCAAGATAGGCAATTTAGAACATGGCAATATGCATATATAAAGGTACCAAATGAGAGTGCCAATGAATAAGGCTATTGGTTGAGAAAATCTAGTTGAGAGGGAAATTCTCATTTAATAAGCCAAATGTATATTCTGTGCACAGTGTTATCAGTCGAGTTCTATGCATTGACAACTCGACCGATGACAATTGTTGGCAACACCCATTGGTGCCTATCGGTCGAGTTTCAAATAGGGCAAACTCGACCGACATATCAGCTGTCAAAAAGCACATATATTTCATAGAAACAAATTTAAAGGCATGCTAAATATACAAACCATATCCAAACATGTTTGAGCAAGTTAGTAATGCACTATAGAAGCATTAGAAATAGTTTTTGAGAAAGAGTGTGAAGAGAAACACAAATTACCACTTTTGACTAAAAAACCATATGTTTAATGCACACTAACTTGACAAAAACAAGTTAGAAAAGGTTATAAGCAAGAGAAACATTACCTTTGTGCTTACCATTGCTTTTTGCACTTGTTGTCACCCTCTACACATCTCACCTTTCTTCTTTCATGTGGATTGAGAAGTCAATTTACAATTCAATAGCTCAAATCAATCCATTTGCAAGTACCTACAAGAAGAAAGATGAAATGGTCCCCAATCATATTTTTGGGTCCGGAGGGGTTAGTTTAGCAACCCAAGTCCTATTGCTCTTGGGTGCTTTCCTAAAAGGACAACAAGTAGAATAATGACCAATTTCATTGCAATAGTTGCATGTGCCCATAGTCTTGGAACTAGAGGATTCTCCATGGAATATTGGAGGTCCTTTATCTTTGTTGCTCCTTTGACTACTATCATACCCCAAACCATGTCTACCAATTTGTTTGGTAGTATGGTGTAGGATATCATTAAGAATCTTCTTACCAACTAAGAATCTTTGCAAAGAAGATCTCAAACTATAATTATCATGCATAAGAGAAGTAATAGTAGAAGACAAATGATTGATATTATCTCTAGCATGTAAAAGATCATTTTCTAAGCAAAGAGCTTTAGTTAAATAAGAATCTCTATCAATATGAAGAGCAACAACATCATTCTCTCTACTAGTAGAACTAGAACAATATTCATGCACGTTGATTTTAGCAAGCAAGGAGGCATTTTCTATTTCTAATTCTTGTAAAACAAAATCTTTGTCCTTGTTTTCAGATTTAAGAATATCAATATCATGCATGAGAGAATCAAGAATTAAAATATGCTCTTCATTTGAATTAGGCATGAGAGGTTGAGCTTCTAAAAATCGAATCTTATCAAGTAAACAAGCATTTTCAAGTTTAAGAGAGTCTACTTGGATAAGACAAGCATTTTTGTCATCAAGAAAGCAAGAATTAACATGTTCGAGATCATTTAATTCTACATGCAAATTATCAACAATTCTAGCAAGCTTTTTCTTTTTCCTTTTAAAAGACTTAAGAGAGGCACAAGTATCATGAATAATAGCAATCAAAGATTCTTTATCTAAAGAGTTTAGATTTACCTCACTTGAGTCTTTACTTGTTGATGCTAAAAGAGCAAAATGGCATTCTCCTTCATCACTAGAGCTTGAGCTTGATCCTTCACTTGAATCTTAACTCGAGCTTGAGTTGGAGGAGCCACTTGAGCTTGAGTGCCATTTCTGCTTCTTTTTGTGAAGATGGGTCTTTTTGCCTTGTGGACAATCTTCCTTGTAGTGACCCTTCTTTCCACATGTGAAGCACCAGATGGAGGAGGACTTGCCTTTGTAGAGTTTACCCTTGGAGTACATAGCATCTTCTCTAGCTTGAGAGGATGGAGAGACTTGTTCCATGATAGCTTCAATTTGAGCCTTCATTTCAGCCTTCTTCATTCTCTTTAGCTCTTTCTTCTCTTGTCTTTCTACTTCCTCCCTCTTGTCAAGTGTGGCTTCATGTGCTTGTAGATTTCCAATGAGCTCTTCAATAGGAATATCCTTAAGAGACCTTGCTTCTTTAATTGAACTCACCTTGGGTTCTCACCTCTTGGGGAGAGTTCTAAGGATCTTTGAGTTGATCTCTCCACTAGACATAGGATGTCCTAGAACAGTAAGACCATTCACAATGGTGTTGAGCCTTGAGTACATGTTGGCTATACTCTCCTCCTTTCCCATCTTGAAGTTCTTAAGCAACCCTTTAAGCATGTAGACTTTTCTTTCCTTCACTTGATCTGTCCCTTTATAAGTGATGCAAAGCTTTCTCAATACTTCATAGGCTATTTCACATGAAGAAATCTGGTTGAACTCGGTGGGGGTCATGGAGGCATAGAGGATGTGCATGGCTCTAGCATTCAAGGTTGTTTTCTTCAAGGTAGCTTCATCCCATTTTTCAATATTTGTCTTTGGTAGAATGTATGGGATGTTCACCATTTGCCACATCTCAAGACTTGATCCTTGGATGTAGAATTGAAGCCTTCTTCTCCAATAGAGGAAATTTCTCCCATCAAAGATTGGAAGGCAGGTCAAGTATCTTCCTTCTTGGTAGTCACCCATATTCTCCTACTTGTTGAAGTATGCTTGGAGAAGACCCGCTTTGATAGCAATTGTTGGATCCTAGATGGGTGATTAGATTCTCTAGGGGGGGGTGAATAGAGCTAAAAGCAGTTAAACAAAACTCATTAAACCTTCAAGATATATGGCAAGATAAGGCTGCTAAATGGGTAATTTGTGTGCAACTAAAACATACATAGCAAGGATGAGAGAGATTGAACATACACCAATAGACAAGCTATTTAGAGTGGTTCCACACTTCGAACTAGAAGTGTGCCACTCCACTTTCCTAGAGAGGTCAACCTCTAGGACTTCCAAACTATTGCACTCTTATATTCATTCATAAGACTTACAATATATGACCAAACAAAGGACTTACCTATCCAATACAAAGAGTCCTCAACCTTGCCAAGGACTTACCCACTTTGCAAGGAGTCTTCTACCTTCTTCCAAGGACTTACCTACTCTTGCACAAGTCTTCAGACTTGTAGGAATTACCCACTCTTCTTGGATCTCCCGCCTTTGACTTCACCTTCACTCAGAGAAGCTTCCACCAAGGACTTACCCACTTGAGCAAGGAGTCTTCTGCCTTCACCAAGGGCTTACCCACTCTATCTCCAAGTCTTCAGCCTTGATATTCACCAAGGGATGCCTTCCCTTGTTCTTCTTCTCCTCTCTTGGATAAGAGAGAGAACCTTCATCTTCATGATTGAAAGAAGAGATAGGAGGTGGTGGAAGTGAGAGCCTCGCAAGATATACATGTAGGACTAGCTCTCTTACAAATTTCCTACTCACTCTAATGGATGTAGCAAGTGATTAAGCTTAGAGAGAGAGGAGGCTATAGGAAGCACTCAACTATAGAATAGGAACCTCACATAGAGTTTTGTAATGAATGCTCAACCTTGGAATGAAGCCCAAGGGGTCCTATTTATAGCTGGGGATGCCTCTTAGCCTTTGGGAACACTTGAGAATGAAAACTAGCAATTTTGTGGCTTGCAACAGATATATTTTCACTTGTTGCAACTCCACAATGACTAGAAGAACTTTTTTGTGCTTTTCCGTACAGTACAATCGGTCGAGTTTCTATAAGGGTAACTCGACCGATAGAGTAAAAGACAAAGCCGATACTCAAATGATCAGTCGAGTTTGTCCTGACAAAACTCGACCGACCATTAGGAATCAAAATGGTTAGTTACTTGATCGGTCGAGTTCTGTATAAACACAACTCGACCGATGCAATCTACAGAAAATTAATCAAGGATGATCGGTCGAGTTTTCAAGCTGGGAAACTATATCGACAAAGTGCCTGTAATCAATTTTCAAAGTTGCATCAAAAGTGATCTAACATTCGATCTATGTGCTCCTGATTTTTTCTAAGCTTAATTACAAGTCATACAATCATTACAAGTGATTTACAACATGATTCTAATGGATTTATAGCATATTACAAAAATGTTCACTTGTATTGACTTTGATTTGTCTTTTCTCCAATTTGATATGCGCAAGTTAGGCCAATTGGAGTGTGTCTATACCTAATCTGAAATCACTCAATTAGAGACATTAGACACCAATATGTGGAATGGTTAGTCATCATCAAAATACGGGTTTAGTCAATTTAGACGTGAGTCAACATTGACCTAATTGACCTTGAGTCAACAACAATCTCATGAGAGGACTGAATCATGTCGGCATCCACCTCAAAGTTGATAACTCCAAACGGAGTTGATGTATCAACATCATCAAAATGGAGAACCGAACATACATCATCTATCAATAATATTTTTTTTTTAAATTAGATAAAGTGCACATATTAGCTATGATTTTATTTTTGTTTAAATAATTGATAACTCTATTATTTCTTTGACTGATATATTCTAGAATGTAAATGCAACTAATATGCAACCCTTTTTTTTGAAGCTAGGATCTTGACAAGAGATAAAGATATACAAATGATAAAGAGTGATATCATAATCATATGCATTGGTGTCATTGTGTTGATTGTAATGAAAAATGTCTCTAAGTATCACAACAACAAAAGTATGATTTATCTACATATTACATTTGTAGTTAGAAAGTACGCTTCTTTACAAATCATAAAAATATAAATAAAGCAAATGTTGTAAGGCCCCTGAACTTGCTTAATGAGTTGAATAATCTTAATTATCATAATTGAATACTTATAACCCTAATATAACCTTTTGATATATTTTGCAATCATAAGACAAGCTTAATTGTCAAATTTGGTCTAATTTGGACACTGTTTGAGCAAATTATGCAATTTTATGTACATTTTGGACTTTTCTACAATTTACCCAATTGAGGGGTTTTCTTTGCAATTTGTCACATACATTATGTTCCTTAGATATTATATTATCATTCTTGAGTGTTTTGAGCCATGGGGCTCCTAGTTGGAAATGGTTTGAAGGTGTTTTCCTCCAGGGTATTTTAGGGTTTACCCCTTCATGGATGAGCTACCTTTAGTAGCTATCAACTAACGACTTATGTGATTGGCTAGGAAATTTGACAAAAGAAATCTAAGAAGGTCTATATGGATGATGGGGAAGCTGTTTGTGTATGTGCTTGTATATTCTTAATAGTTTAAGGCCATAGACACATGGAGAAGCTACTTTTACACCTCATGCTTGCTTCCATCCTTATTCATGGGCTATATTTATTTCTTCCTTGCCCAAGTACGAAACTATGCTTGATTTCTCTTTCTTTTAACCTGGAGCAACGAGTCCACTCTATTTTTTCTACAGAGCCAAGTGATCTAAGGTAGAAGAAAACCTCTTTTTGGAGAAGAAGGTCTCGTAGAGCTCTATCTAGCCCTACCTAGGGTTTCCAAGGCCATCTTCTAGGGATTTTGACCAAGGCGAGTTGTTTTCTTCCTTCATTCTCCATTTCACTTGCTCTTCTCCTTCCTTAGACCTTCCTACAGGTTGGAACCTTGATGTTCCATGGTGAAAGTGGCTCTAGAACTCAAAAATCTATCCTTCTTGTTTCTTTTTCTAGTGTTTTGCTTCTTTATGGAGAGAAGTACCTATTTGGCCAAGTTCTGATCTGATTATAAGGTTTTCTTTCCTTATTTTCTCGAGATTCTTGCTGTTTGGGATCTTACCTACTCTATAGAGGTGAGTTATATAACGTTCTTCACTTATATTGCTTGTTAGAAGCTTGTTAGTTCATGTTTATGCTTTAATGTGATGAATTAAGTATAGAGAAACCATGCTTGTTTAGAATTACGAATTTTGTGGTGTTCCATGTTTTGTTCTAGTTCTATATGAAATTGTAAATATGTGTACAACCTTTCTAATGTGTAACAAGATATGGAATAGGCTGACAACAACAACCTATGGTGTTAAGCACAAAACAATTGATGGTCCAAATTAGGATTTTCAAGCTATTTCCTTCCCTATCACACAACTGATGGTCATACCATTCAACAACCAATAGTGTTGCTATCTTAGCAACTGATGTTCGTGATCAAGGGTGTCAAATTTATGGTGACAACCTATGGTCACCCCCTTAGGTCAGGTTTTGGCTCAATTCAATGTATAATTATTATCCACTAAGTACTCTAATGATGTTATCAATTGACGATGACAATAGCTTAATATTTGATTGTGTTAACTGAATGTATTACGGATCTAACCACCAATGGTGACCTAATGATCACAATTAATGGTAGATCAGGTCATCACCATATATGATGAGTTAAGGATGTAATTGTAGATTTGACTAAACGTTGAACCAATGGTTCCTTGGTTCAATTGATGTAATGGTTCAACCTATACTTCAATTGATAACCTTGAACAATGAACCTGATCCAATGAATAATATTGGATGCTTCAACATCCAATGGATTAGAATAAATCACATGGTATTATATATGAGTCCTAGTTATGATAATTTGATGGTTCAATACCATTAATTTGTAGTCTTACCTTTACCATCATATAGTTATATTTGATAAATCACTATAATAAGTGGATGTGTAACATCCCAAAATTTCAAGGCTAATTTAAGTCTAACGATGCAGTTTTTCTCAAATAGAATTAATTGAGGGTGTTTACGCAAAAAGATCATGAAGTGATATTTATTATAAGAAATTGAGGCAGGAAATACAAAACGTGATTCAAAATGCATACTTCTCTTTTTTTTACATGCACATAGTACTATACTTAACTCAAAATATAAATGTTCGTCTTTCCTTTCCTTTTTATCTCTCCTTTATTGTACTCCTCTCTCATCAAGTGTCTCTTACTCAATTTGATATTAATTAGATAGTTGTGATGTTCCTATTTGGCGACTACAATGGTCAATTTTGCAATGCGTGATTTTATTTTGTACTTTTAATTTAAGTATCTTGCTATAGCATGTCACCTTCTTGCATCTAATTTTGAACCTTGAATCCATGATCTTTTGTCTTTCAGATATGTACCATATTGTAGTGGGCTCAATTACGAATCCAACAGAACAAAAATCACCCAAATCGGATTCTTAAAACCCAAGTTATGAGCTAGTAAATTTTGGGACAAGTTACATGTGTCTTACTCGAATTTCCTTACTTTGAACCTTTTTGGGCCGATTTTGGCCACTTTGGGGCCCATCCGCTTGCTCCTCTCCCCTTTCCCCTTCAGGAAAGTAACAAAGAGCAGTAACTGCTCTCCTTCCTCCCTTCTAAATCAAATGATGGAGGCGGGTGATAAAGAGTGCCCTCTACTTTCCTCCCATGATCAAACCCTAGCCACCCCATCATTTGAACACTTTACAACCCTAGCCGTAGTTGTTGTCATCATCAGGAACTGGTCGCCATCTTCCTTGACAATGAACAGCCTACAACAACCATGGCTCCTCGCCAGCAGACCTACAAGCATGCCTTCTGACCTGTAACAGAAAATATCTCGATGTCCTCGACATGGCAACTTCCTCACTCCGACAACACCCCGACGACCATCCGGGGTCTAGCCCCTCATCTCCTACTCATCTCCAGTGGGTTTTGACACCTTAACCTCTGCACCACCAAGGAGGAAACCCGCCCATCATTCTCCACGGCCAACCGCACCAGAGGGCCTAGCCACCGCCTTCGACGCCCCTGGCGGCCACCTCGCACGGCTTAGCCCCCTGCCTTCTCCTCCTCATCAGCACGTGTGGGAGCCTCCTCGTCGTACTCTGTAAAATAGAGGAAATAGGGGGAGCCACTCTGAGCTAACGGGTGAGGAAGGAGGTGGATCCTTGGGTGGATCCACGACCAGCAGACCAACAGAAGAAAAGGGACGCTGCTGCCTATGACGTTTAGATCTCAAATCAACGACTGAGGATGATCCAAACTAAGGTACTTTTAAAAATTCATATCTTGAGATTGGAAAGTCAAATTTTAGCAAACAAGGTACCTGTAGAAAGCTCATGATGAGTACTATCACATAAAAATACTTCCATATTTTGACTTTGATATCTGTTATTTATTAAAAATAGTATATTCAAAACTATATGATTTTGATGTTTGGTCAATTAAAAATAGCAAACAAATTTAGAAATTCATGCAAAATCTACTGAATGTGTATTATGATATTCTTAACATGATTTGAAAGCCTGATTTCTGTTATATGAAGTTTTATTGAGGTTTTTGATATAAACCCTAATAAGGGTATTTTGGGTATTTCACCCATGATATGATTTTTAAATGACCTGATATTTTAATACACGATCATTCCTACATTATATGATTTCTTTTCTATAGATTTGATGGATTTTCTTATGTTATTATGTTAGTATGTACTTTTGGACCTAAGTGGCCATTATCTAGAATAATAGATGATTATCTTGAGACAATAAGTGATATATATGCCTAATTAAGTCTCATATTATTTATATAAATAGTTTTTAATTTGATTTCATAATAAATTCAAGTAAGATTAGTATATATTACTATGTTTGAGATTTTCTTTGATCTATATGTTCATATGAGTGCATAAGACGACTTATGTCTTATTTGAGTATAAAGATAATATTGATTATATAGTATGAGTTTTATTTTATTTCAACACCAATATTTTATGGTGATTTCAGATTAAAGTTATGTTTAGTCTAAACAAGAACCCTAAGTTGGTAAATATAATTAGGAGGATGGGGTTTTGATATTTAGAAATAGAAAGAGGGAACATGTACTTGGACTTATAGAACTTTGATTATATTCAGGTGATTAAGATTTGGGACAAGAAATCAAGACGAAGTTAATGACATCATCAACACAAGAGGTAAGTGGTCCATGCACATGAGTACTCATAGTTTATGTTCAATATGTTTACATGTCTCCTGATAAGAGTTTCATGACCTATGTGATTTAATATTCTAAGACTTCAATGTTAAGATTTACAAACATTTCTATATTTATGCAAGTGTAGATATCCAAAGTCTAAAATAGTGATATGTTTCTCAAAATAGTTATGACCCATGGACCATGTCCATGAGAAAGTTAAAGAATCATGTTCCTACAAGATTTCTTAGAAATGTTCAAAATTAATGAATAAGATTGTAAGATAAGATATGCAAGTAATGTAGCCATACTTAGTTGGTGATTTGGGATGGTTTTGTATTGAGAATTTAAGTACACATATGTTGTCAGGATTTCTCATATTTATAGGCATAACTATGTATTACGATTTCAAGTAGAAACATGCCATTAAGATTTCATACATATGTATAGATATAACAACTAGATTCCTTAGAATAAATAATATCCAGAATTTAATTACAATGTAAGAATACGAATTTCAGAATACTAAGACATGGTCTACTTTTAGAAATAAATGTGCTTTTGGGATCACAATGTATTGTAGAAATGAGTTCGTGATGGCATTATAAGATAATGACACATTAAGTTATGATTAGGTTGCAATACAATATTTTATAAGATTTCTATTTTGATATTTAAGGTTTAATATGTAATTTCATATGCAAAGTTTCAGGGTAACATCATATTTTATAAGAAGGATTGAACCATCTTGTCAGAATTGATATTTTAGATATGTTGCACTTATGATACTTTCATAAGCTTGACTTAAGATACTTTGTATACTTAGTATTTCTATATTCATGTCAGATCCTTTCTCATAAGACATTAGACTCATTTATGATATAATTGGTATAATGAAGTAATTTGACCAAATAAGAGTTTTAAAACAAAGTTTACCCCGATAATGAGATACATGTTCAAATCCAGCAATGAAGTTAGTTTAGAACTTAAGAATAAAAATATTTAGATTCAGACTTAGACTACTCACTGTGTGAGTAGACAGATTTTGAATAAAGGTACATGATATCGGTTATAGACCCAATCTCAATTATGTAGTAATTAAGATACACGTTTACATTCAGATATAGATTCATATTCAGATTCAGATATAGATTCAGATTCAGATATAGATTCAGATTCAGATTTCAGATTCAAAATTTAGTACATGTTCAGTACTCAATTTCAGATAAGTCTAGATTCAGAGTTTAGTAAAGATAGACTTAAGTTAATTAATTTGAAACATTCACATAATGCATTATATAATAAGTCCTCACCAGAGAGTCCCGGGATGATATAGAGGGCGCGCTGCGCCAGACACTGCAGGTGTCACAGAGGGCATTTATGCCAACAGAGGGCACATTGTGCCAACAGAGGGTGCGTTGCACCATATAGGACACTTCAGTGTTGACAGAGGGCACGTTGTGCCAACAGAGGGTGCGTTGCACCATAGAGGACACTTCGGTATCACAGAGGAGGACCTATTGTATAATGGTGGCCACAAACAGATAAAAATCGTAAGTAAAAGATACTTTAGATTAGAGTATGTCTGTAGTCTCATCCATGAGTGTGATGAGAGGAATTCAGATGAGATAGGTATGACCTATACACTTTGGTGTAGGTCATGAGGCCCATGGTATAGGTCTCCAGAAAAGATAGAGTAGAAAGATAAGAGTTAAAGAAGTCAAGAGATATTATGTTTTCAGATTTTAATCAGCATTTGTTATCAATTTTATAATGTCCAAGAACATATTGTTAGCTCTTTAGTAATGTGCATTTTAGAATACTCATGCCACTTACTCTAACATCTATTTTTCCCAATGCATGGCTGGGGATGCGATGTCTGCAGGTTTGGAGCGATTGAAGAACAAAGGGACCAGTAAAGGCCTAAGAGACTTTCAAGCTTGCCTAGTGGGGTGCCATCTGCCTCGATGATCCTAAGTATCTACATCTTTTTATTATGAACTTATGCATAAACATGATGTAGTTTTATGTTGACAAAAAGCTATGTATGAATCAGTTTTATAGTTTTGCAAAGTGTTTCATTTACTTTTATTGCAATGGTTATCATGTTTGTGACACTCCCAGAAATTTTTTTTTGCTTCCGCTCATGTGATATAAAAATCTGGGTGTTACAGGATGTGTAACTTCCATGTGATTTAGCTTGTTATACCTAACCTTAATGTAATTATATGATGTTGATTTCTTATAATTAGACCTCTTGAATGATGAATGTGATAATGAATTACACTCTTCTTGTGTTGAAACCACAATGTAGTACTATTTGAATATCATAGTGCCTTGCCAAGTTAATATCTATGGACACATATGTGCTAATGATATTTTCAGCCTTGTTTAAGGCATGGAGTGATGATGATAACCTTACTATGAATAATGTGATGGTCTTAATGACCTTTTGGCATGTTTGAAGCCATGATTGAGGTGACATCCTCTTCATTTTCAAATAAGGGTTAAAACCCTGGAACTTGTGATAAGATATTGGTATCTTGTAATAGTATGATGATAAGTGTGTCCATTAATTTACAATGAGTGATAGTATGTAGTAATGAGATTAAGATTTATATCTCAAATGTTTTATAACTTTTGAAGTTGTTATACATATACTCTTGTTAGAAAAGAATTAGGGTTTGAATATCCACTTGTATGATAAAGCCTTAATGCATTTAATTGGCAGTAATTAATCAAGTGTAACCTTAATCATGTAGAGACATCTTTAGTGCCAGAACTTACTGGATGGTGAAACAAGTATTCCCAAGGGAAACTCAAAGTGCATACTTTTGAGTATGTGGGGGTGGCAAGTTAAGGATATATCCTTGTCATCCACAATTACAGGTTATGGAGGATGGATATGGTCATGCCTCTGACATTTGATGTGATTGAGGATAGTTGCGGTTGTACCTCGGATTAGAGGGTTTTGTATACCCTATTTTCAACTGCTTAGTATGCTTAAACTGTTCAATTTTCATATTACTTATTCAATACCCTAACTTCTCAACGTATTTACTGTTAATTAATATGTTATAATCAATATATGTTGGAGAGTTATATCTCTCACTGGGACTAGGTCTCACCTGTGGGTCACCACATTTTTTTAGGTGGTCGCGGGCAACAAGGTCATGGTCGTGCTGTGGAAGAGAACCAACCTGGTGATCAATAGATTTTGAAGGTTGGTTAGTTGTAGATATTAGTAGTAGAGTCCTAGTGTCATCCATGTACTCTCAGGTCTGGGTATGGGATGCGTTCTCTAGAGGATATACTCGTATCAACATGAGATTTTGGTAGTATGCCAATGTTTGTAAATATGTGGCATGTACATGTGAAATATCTTTTGTATGCAGGATGTGACTGAGGTCTTTGGACCCATATGTAAATACTTGTTACAGTATATGAGAATGGAATGATGGACCTTTTGTAAATGTTCTAGAGTTTATTTACATTATTGGAACTGGTTTTAATTATCCCACATTTTTTACTATGTGATTAATTAGTAGTTGATCGTGTTTTGTGTTTTGAGTAATCTCATTTTGCGTGAAGAGGTGCCACAGTTAAGTTGGTATCCGAGCTTTAGGTTTACTGAATCTACAGGGACATAGGACTTAGGTTTGAGTCTGTTCTTATGTATCCAACATATCTGATGATAGTTTATGCTTATGCAGATATGTATGGAGGACATGAAGAATACGTTGAGAGTGTTGATTCTAGGTCTAAATTGACTAAATCCTTGTTTTGATGATGACTAAACCATTCCAATTAATTGTGTCTAATGTCTCTACTTGAGTAATTTTAGATTATGCATAGACACACTCCAAATGCCCCAACTTGCACATCTCAACTTGCAGAAAAGACATGTCAAAGTCAATACAAGTACACATTTTTGTAATATGATGTAAATATATTAGAATTATGTTGTAAATCACTTGTAATGATTGTATGACTTGTAATTAAGCTTAGAAAATATCAGGAGCACTTAGACCGAATATTTAAGCACTAAAAAAGCCATTTTCTAAAATTCACATCAGGTTGTTCATCGATCGAGTTGCAAACTCGACCGATCCTGATTGGATCTTGAATATGACTTTTGATCGGTTGAGTTTACACTTCATAGAACTCGACTGATCCCTCTAATGACCAAAAATAATTTAAGTAAATCGGTTGAGTTACCCCAGGACAAACTCGACCGATGGCCTAAATTGGTCTTGTCTTTTAGTGGGACCGGTCGAGTTACCTTTATAGAAACTCGACCGACTGCACTGCACGGAAAAGTGTTTCTAGCCATTGTGGAGTTGCAACAAGTGAAAATATATCCGTTGCAAGCCACCAAATGACTAGTTTTCATTCTTAAGTGTTTCCAAAGGCTAAGAGGTATCCCCATCTATAAATAGGACCCCTTGGGGCTTCATTCCAAGGTTGAGAATTCAATGCAAAACTCTATGTGAGGTTCCTATTCTATAGTTGAGTGCTTTCTACAACATCCTCTATCTCTCTCTCTAAGCTTAATCACTTGCTACATTCGTTAGGGTGAGTAGGAAATCTGTAAGAGAGCTAGTCCTACATGTATATCTTGTGAGGCTCTCACTTCCACCACCTCTCTATCTCTCATTTCAACCATGAAGATGAAGGTTCTCTCTCTTGGCTAAGAGAGGTAAAGAAGAACAAGGGAAGAAGTCCCTTGGTGAAGATCAAGGCTGAAGACTTGGAGCAAGAGTGGGTAAGCACTTGGTGAAGGCAGAAGACTCCTTGCTTAAGTGGGTAAATCCTTGGTGGAAGCTTCTCCGAGTGAAGGTGAAGTCAAAGGCTGAAGATCCAAGAAGAGTGGGCAATCCCTGCAAGGCTGAAGACTTATGTAAGAGTGGGTAAGTCCTTGGTGAAGGCCGAAGACACATTGCAAAGTGGGTAAGTCCTTGGTAAGGTTGAAGACTCTTTGTTTTGGGTAGGTAAGTCCTTTGGTGGTCATGTATTGTAAGTCTTATGAATGAATATAAGAGTGCAATGGTTAAGAAATCCTAGAGGATGACCTCTCTAGGTAGTGGATGGACTCACTTCTAATTCCAGAAGTAGGGCCAGAGCAGCCCACAATGCCTCATCTAGACCCGACAATGATGGCCAATCCAGAGTTTCAGTCCATGTTTAGACAGATGATGGCCACAATTACACATGTCATTGACAAAGCACCAATATCTCAAGCTAGGGCAGCTGCCTCCAATGTGAAGTCCCCAAGGTGTCGGAAAGACATTTGAATGTCTTAGACGTGTTGGGGCGATTGAATATGCAGGTACTTCTGATCCAGCAGATGCTGACATGTGGTTGAATAAGCTGGAAAAGGCATTCAAAATCCTAAACATCACTGAAGAAGACAAAGGTAAGCACGTAATATACTTGTTGAAGGGTAGTACTGGCCACTGGTGGGCCATAGAAGAGGAGAAAAGGCCAGGGGTTGTGATAGGATGGGAGGAATTTCAGAGGGAATTTGTTAGTCGATATTTTCTAGAGACTTATCTAGATGAGAAGATATCTCAGTTTGAGAAGATTTGACAAGGAGATATGACTATTAATGAGTATGAATCAAAGTTTATGGAAATTTTGAGGTTCTGCCCTCATATGGCAGCAACGGACAAGGAAAGGATCTGGAGATTCGAGAAGGGCCTAAGTACTGAGTTGACTACAAAAGCATCATCCCTAGAAAATAGGGAGAGGTTTTCCACCTTTATGGAATCTGTAGGGAGGATTGAGAGGTCTTCCATAGAGAAGTGTGAAGCTAATGCTAAGAAATGACCTATGCAGTTTCAAGGGCAATCATCTAGAGGCTTTAAGAAGCTAAGGTTTTTCCTTACACAATCGCAACCAAGGTCAACCTTCACTGAACCAAGATCACATGCACCATCACAGTGGAACCTGAGTCAGGGTAGAGGTCACAATTTTCTGCCAACGGGAGTCCGCATTACCTCATCGGTTTCAGTGACAGGGACGTTTAGGCATATTAGGACACCAAAATATGTTGCAAGTGTGGGCAAGTGGGGCATACAAGACCTTATTGCCCTATGAAAGATGAGGAGGTGACTCAGAAGCCAAGGCAAAGTCAACAAGGTCCACAACAATGACAGTTTAGTAGTGGCAGTGGAAGAGGATGTGGTTAGGTGTCCCAGGTAGGATGCTCTGGACAAGCAAGTAGAGGACATGGATGGCAGCAGGTGGCAGCAAGGTTCTATGCCATGACCCAGCCAGAAGTAGTAGTCAATCCATGAGTTGTGATAGGTCAAATGGAGCTATTTCATTCTGATTTGTCTGCTTCTTGTTTTGTATTTGTGTTAGTAGACCCGGGTGTGACACACTCTTTTATCACCAGAGAGGTGATAGATTGTTGTTATCTACCTATTAGTCTTAGATCTGATAGCCTTTGGGTAGATACTCCTTTAGTTGATTCCACCGAGTTGCGGGAAGTATGCCCTTCTTGTGTTCTTTCTTTTTCTAGACACAACATTCAAGTGGATCTTTTGCCACTTGACATGCATCATTTTGATGTAATCCTAGGAATGGATACCTTGGAAAAATACAAAGTAGTCTTGGACTGTAGTATTAAGGTGGTGACGTTCCATGATGGAGATGTACAGTGGATTTTCCAGGGCGATAGGAAGATTCTTCCTACATGTTTGATGTCAGCAATGACAACTAAGCAATTGATGAGACAAGTATGTGAGGCTTTCTTAGCTCATGTTGTGGATACCAAGGTGGTAGGTCCTAGTATCTAGGAGGTATCAGTGGTGCAAGAATTTGAGGATGTCTTTCCTGAAGAATTTCCTAGCATTCCCCCTCCTAGAGAGATTGAGTTTGAGATCAATCTTGTTCCTGGAACACAACCCATAGCACAATCAACATATAGAATGGCACCATTAGAGATGCAGGAGTTTAAGAAATAGTTATAAGAACTATTAGAGAAGAGTTTTATCAGGCCGAGCACTTCCTCTTGGGGTGCTCCCGTGTTGTTTTAAAAAAAAAGGATGGTTCAATGAGGTTGTGTATAGACTACAGATAGTTGAAAAAGGTGACAATAAAGAATAAGTATCCTTTGCCGAGGATTGATGATCTTTTTGATTAGTTGAGAGGTACCACTGTGTTTTCAAATATAGACCCGGGGTCAGGTTACCATTAGTTGAGAATTAATGCTGATGACATACCCAAGTCAGCTTTTAGGACTAGGTATGGTCATTATGAGTTTGTGGTTATGCCGTTTGGGCTAACCAATGCACCTACACCTCTTATGGATCTAATGAATAGGATGTTTAAACCTTATCTTGATCAGTGTGTGGTCATGTTCATAGATGATATCCTGATATACTCCAAGGATAGTTAACATCATGAGCATCACCTTCGCTAGGCATTGACTTTCTTGAGGCAACATCAACTATATGCTAAGTTCAATAAGTGTGAATTTTAGTTATCTGAAGTGTCTTTTTTGGGCTATATTATATCTACAAAAGGTGTTTGTGTTGATCCCAAGAAAGTGGAATTTGTATTAGAATGGGAACAACCAAAGACACCGACGGAGATCTGTAGTTTCCTAGGTCTGGAAGGTTAGTACATGAGGTTCATCAAAGACTTCAGTTCTATAGTGTTACCCCTAACTAGGTTAACCAGGAATGATGTTCCTTTTGCTTGGAATGACAAGTGTCAACGTTCTTTCCAGTTGTTGAAAGAAAAGTTGACTATTGCACCGATGTTAGTACTGCCAAAGCAAGATAAAGGCTATATTGTCTTTTGTGATGCTTCAAAGAATGGGTTGGGATGCGTGTTGATGCAAGATAAAAATGTGATTTCTTTTGCATCACGACAACTTAAGAAACATGAGGAGAATTACCCAACACATGATCTGGAGTTTGCAGTAGTGGTTCATGCCTTAAAGATCTGGAGACACTATCTTTATGGAGAAAAGTATCATATCTTCACTAACCATGAGAATCTATAGTATATCTTCTCAAAGCAGGAGCTGAATATGAGGCAGAGAAGATGGATGGAGCTGATTAAGGATTATGATTGCACAATAGACTACCATCCATGGAAAGCAAATGTGGTAGCTGATGCATTGAGTAGAAAGTCATCTGCATTATCAATGGTAGATAATGTACAATTAAATTCCTTGATGTGCCAAAAGAGAGATATGGTAGTGTCTCTTCGCCAGATGAATGCACAACTAGAAGTTTCCTTGTTGGCAGGATTGTTGGCACAGTTACAAATGAAACCTACCTTGAGAAAGTAGATTCATGATGCAAAATAGATACATATTGTCATACAGAACATCCGATCAGGGATTGGCAGTGAAAAGTATGATGGATTTTATGAGGCAGATGATGGCACAGTTTGTTACCATAATATGACAGTAATTCCTGATGTTGATGGGTTGAGGAAGATGGTACTTGATGAGGCTCACTCCTCCATGTATGCAATGCATCCTGGAAGTACTAAGATGTACCAAAACTTGAAAGACATGTATTGGTGGCCAGGTCTAAAGCGTGGTGTGACAAAGTTCATTGCCAAATGTCCAGTTTGTTAGAAGGTGAAGGTTGAGCACCAGAAGCCTGCAGGGACATTACAACCCTTACCAATACCACAATGGAAATGGGATCATATTACTGTGGACTTTGTGGTTGGCCTTCCTAGGACAACCAAGGGTCATGATTCCATATGGGTGATAGTAGACAGATTGAATAAGTTAGCTCATTTTCTGCTAGTTAAGACAAATTTTACAATAGAGAAATTGGCACAAATATATGTTGATGAGATAGTCCGTATGTATGGCATTTCAATGACTATAGTTTCTGACAGAGGTCCATAGTTTATAAGTCATTTTTGGGAGCATCTGCATTCAACAATGGGAACACAACTGAGATTAAGCACAACTTTTCATCCACAGACCGATGGCCAATCTGAAAGGACTATTCAAACTTTAGAGGATCTCTTGAGGGCATGTGTGCTGTACTTTCTTGGTAGTTGGGATGTACATCTGACTCTAATAGAGTTTGCATACAACAATAGCTATCAAAGAAGCATAGATATGGCTCCTTATGAGGCTCTGTATGGGAGACGATGTCGGTCTCCTCTTTACTGGTATGAGATAGTTGAATATCAACTTTTGGGTCCTGAGCTAGTACAACAGACTACAAAGAAGATTAAAGTGATACAACAACAGTTGAAAGCAGCCCAGGATAGGCAGAAATCTTATGCAGATAACTGACACAGACCACTTGAGTTTCAAGTGGGAGATAGAGTATATCTTAAGGTTTCTCCTTGGAAAGGTGTGTTGAGGTTTTAAAAGAAGGGTAAGTTGGCTCCTTGATTTATGGGACCATACCCCGTCCTAGCTCGTGTTGGAAAGGTAGCATATAAGTTGGAGCTACCACCAGAGCTACATATAATTCATAATGTCTTTCACATCTCTATGTTGAGTAAATGCCATCCAGATACTGACCAGACAATTCAACCAGTAGAGGTTGAGTTTGATGAGGATATCTCCTATGTTGAGGGTCATGTGTTAATCCTGGATAGAAGGGTGAAAAAGCTGAAGAGAAAAGATATAATACTAGTGAAAGTTTTATGGAATCATCATGGAATATAGTAAGACACATGGGAACTAGATAATGAGATTCTTAGAAAATACCCATCTCTTTTTGTGTAGGATTTCGGGGCAAAATCCTTGTTAGGGGTTTATAGTTGTAAGGCCCCTAAACTTGCTTAATGAGTTGAATAATCTTAATTATCATAATTGAATGCTTATAACCCTAATATAAACTTTTGATATGTTTTTAAATCATAAGACAAGATTAAGTTTCAAATTTGGTCCAATTTGGACACTGTTTGAGCAAGTTATGCAATTTTATGTACATTTTGGACTTTTATGAAATTTACCCAATTGAGTGGTTTTCTTTGCAATTTGTCACATACATTATGTTCCTTAGATGTTATATTATCATTATTGAGTGTTTTGATCCATTGGGATCCTAGTTGAGCCATGGTTTGAAGGTGTTTTCCTCAAGGGTATTTTAGGGTTTAACACTTCATGGATGAGCTACCTTTAGTAGCTATCAACTAATGAATTATGTGATTGGCTGGGAAATTCGATAAAGGAAAGATAATCAGGTCTATATGGACGGTGGGGGAGCTTCTTGTATGTGTGTTTGTATATTCTTAATAGTTTAAGGCCATAGACACATGGGGAAGCTACTTTTACACCTCATGCTTGCTTCCATCCTTATCCATGGGCTATATTTACCTCTTCCTCGCCCAAGTATGAAACTATGCTTGATTTCTCTTTCCTATAACCTGTTTCAACTAATCCACTCTATTTTTCTGCAGAAGCAAGTGCTCTAAGGTAGAAGATAACCTCTTTTTGGAGAAGAAGGTCTCCTAGAGCTCCATCTAGCCCTACCTAGGGTTTCCAAGGTCATCTTCTAGGGATATTGACCAAGGCAAGTTGTTTTCTTCTTTTCTTATCCGTTTATCTTGCTCTTATCCTTACTTAGACCTTCCTCCAGGTCAGAACCTTGCTATTCCATGGTGAAAGTGGCTCTAGAACTCAAAAATCTATCATTCTTGTTTCTTTTTCTAGGGTTTTGCTTCTTTGTGGAGAGAAGTACCTATTTGGCCAAGTTTAGATTTGATTCTAAGGTTTTCTTGCCTTATTTTCTCAATATTATTTCTATTTGGGATCTGACCTACTCTATAGAGGCGAGTTATGTAACATTATTCACTTATATTGCTTGTTAGAAGCTTGTTAGTTCATGTTATGCTTTAATGTAATGAACTAAGCATAGAGAAACCATGCTTGTTTAGAATTACGAATTTTGTGGTGTTCTCTATTCTGTTCCAGTTCTATATGAACTTATGAACATGTGTACAACCTTTCTAAGGTGTAACATGATCTGGGATAAGTTGATAGCAACAACCTATGGTGTTAACCATATATAGTTGATGGTTCAAATTATGATTTTCAAGCTATTTCCTTCCCTATCACACAGCTGATGGTCGTACCATTCAACAACCAATAGTGTTGCTATCTTAGCAACTGATGTTCGTGATAAAGGGTGTAAAATTTATGGTGACAACCTATGGTCACCCCCTTAGGTCAGGTTTTGTCTCAATTCGACGTATACTTATTATCCACTAAGTACTCTAATGATGTTATCAATTGATGATGACATTAGCTTAATATTTGATTGTGTTAACTGAATGTATTACTGATCTAACCACCAATGGTGACCTAATGATCACAATTAATGGTAGATCAGGTCATCACCATATATGATGATTTAAGGATGTAATTGTAGATTTGACTAAACCTTGAACCAATGGTTCCTTGGTTCAATTGATCTAATGGTTCGACCTATACTTCAATTGATAACCTTGAACAATGAACCTAATCCAATGAATAATATTGGATGCTTCAACATCCAATGGATTAGAATAAATCACATGGTATTATATATGGGTCCTAGTTATGATAATTCGATGGTTCAATACCATTAATTTGTAGTCTTACCTTTGCCATCATATAGTTATATTTGATAAATCACTGTAATAAGTGGATGCATAACTCCCATGTGATTTAGCTTGTTATATCTAACCTTAATGTAATTATATGATGTTGATTTCTTATAATTAGACCTCTTGAATGATGAATGTGATAATGGATTACACTCTTCTTGTGTTGAAACCACAATGTAGTACTATTTGAATATCATAGTGCCTTGCCACGTTAATATCTATGGACACATATGTGCTAATGATATTTTGAGCCTTGTTTAAGGCATGGAATGATGATGATAACCTTAATATGAATAATGTGATGATTTTAATGACCTTTTGTCATGTTTGAAGCCATGATTGAGGTTAAATCCTCTTCATGTTCCAATAAGGGTTAAAACCCTAAAACTTGTGATAAGATATTGGTATCTTGTAATTGTATGATGATAAGTGTGGTCCATTAATTTTCAATGAGTGATAGTATGTAGTAATGTAATTAAGATTTATATCTCAAATGTTTTATATCTTTTGAGGTTTTTATACATATACTCTTGTTAGAAAAGAATTAGGGTTTGAATGTCCACTTGTATGATAAAGCCTTAATGCATTCAATTGACAATAATTAATCAAGTGTAACCTTAATCATGTAGAGCCCTGTGCCGTAGAACCATATTCAGTGTCAGAACTTACTAGATGGTGAAACAAGTATTCCCAAGGGAAACTCAGAGCACATACTGTAGAGTATGTGGGGGTGGTAAGTTGAGGATATATCCTTGTCATCCACAATTGTAGGTTATGGAGGATGGCTATGGTCATGCCTCTGACATTTGATGTGATTGAGGATAGATGTGGTTGTACCTCATATTAGTGGGTTTTGTATACCCTATTGTCTAGTGTCATAACTTGTACCAAGTATGAAATGGTTGTTATCAGTTGACTATATGTCACTGTTGGTAGTTTGACTGGTATGTCACTGCAGTTTACTCATACGTACTGAGGGGAAGAGATCTTAGGATACCGACACTCCTAGATCTTATACGGAACTGAATAGCACTTCATAGTGGTCAGTTGGACTTTGAGTGGTACGACTCAAACTCCCCAAGGCATCATAATAAACAATATAAGACCATTTGTGTAGTATAATTGCTAGGGTTTAATACGTATCACATTGGTTGATTAACCCTTGTCTTGTCTTTACACTACATAGTTCTTACATGATGCAGACTTTTGAAAAATGTGTAATTCTACTTGATTCTACAACTTATTTGCTTAAATGCTTAGTATGCTTAAACTATTCAATCTATTCATATTTCTTATTCAATACCCTAACTGCTCAATTTATTAACTGTTAATTAATATGTTATAATCAATATATGTTGGAGAGTTATATCTCTTGTTGGGATTGGGTCTCACCCGTGGGTCACCATATTTTTTTAGGTGGTCACGAGCAATGAGGTTGTGGTCACACTATGGAAGAGAACCAGCCTGGTGATTAATAGATTCAAAAGGTTGGTTAGTTGGATATGTTAGTAGTAGAGTCCTTGTGTCATCCATGTACTCTCAGGTCTGGGTATGGGATGTGTTTTCTAGATGATATACTCGTATCGACACGAGATTTTGGTAGTATGACAATGTTTGTAAATATATGGCATGTACATGTGAAATATCTTTTGTATACAGGATGTGACTGAGGTCTTTGGATCCATATGTAAATACTTGTTACAATATATGAGAATGGAATGATGGACCTTTTGTAAATGTTCTAGAGTTTATTTACATTGTTGGAACTGGTTTTAATTATCCCACATTTTTGACTATGTGATTAATTAGTAGTTGATCGTGTTTTGTGTTTTGAGTAATCTCGTTTAGCGTGAAGAGGTGCCACAAACGTAATAATTTTAAAAACTACAAAATGGACTATATTTCTCGATTGACAACAAATTTTCATTTCTAATTCCTTCCTCCTTTTCAAATAACTCACACATCAAAAAAATCAATTTTGCCATGCCCTCTTCCCCCAATCCCTAGCGGGTAGTGGCGCCCTATTACGCCTGCTCTCTCTCTCTCTCCATTAGTCATTCACTCTGATAGTGTGTCCTATGTTGGTTGTTTACACTAACGAGTTTCAATCCAAGTAAATGATAGTTTACAACTAGCTATTTCCCACAAGTATACGAGAGTAGTTGTAGTCGAGGTCGAACACAAGGAGCGTTGGTTAGTTAGGTGCAAGAGTTATGATTTTCAATAATCTAGATCGTTGTACACAAGATGATTGGATTAGAAAAACTAAATTACAGATTCAAAACAAAACAATAAATTATCACTTAATTAAGGTTAAGATTCAGATTTAAGAGGATCTTAGACTTGGGATTTCACTATCACATCATAGCTTATATTAAAATATGAATTTAAACATGTTAATTAACTTGCAAAGGAGGTTTGTAGTCATCACTCACCTCTCGGTGAAGTGATGACGATTTTAACTCCATACATCACTCTCGTGTATGTATTTCATTTCAAATCACAAACCTTTCTCCTCAACATAATCCCAGCCACCCTCGCGGTTAAGGACAAGTTGCCAAAAGAGTAACTCCATACTCTCAAACACATCTTCTCAGATTATGAAAGAAAGCATAAAACATACAAGTATGATGGCCAATCACACAAACAAGCATTTCAGATCTGAAACAACTCTTAGAACATGCAAGAAACTAACATTTGGTACAAAATTCATATTGTTCATACAAGCTATGACATGGGAGTTACTCTCCCATGTCCAAGATTTGGATTCTACTCATCCATGATCATGTATTGCAGAAATGCTACAGAATTTTCAGAGTTTAACATGGTTTAGAGAAGGAAAAGCTAGGAGAATTGAAAGTGTAACCCAAGAGAAGTAGAATTCCGTCTTGGGGATGAAATTCCACTCCCAAAGCTACTCCAAAACGGACTGGCTCCTCTCCCGAGAAACTACATGAAGTTGGGGAAGCTTGGTTGCACCTTAGAGAAGACAATGGAGAAGAAGAGAAGAAGAAATGGACTCCTTTCCCAAGAAACCACCCTTTTTCTCCTCCAAATCATCCTCCTCCACTCCTCTCTTGCTCTGGGACGAGGGAATGTTCATAAATGACCGAGCCTAACCGCCCATTAAGTTCCCACTTCATTTTAAACAAAAACTCGTATTTTATAAAATGCTGAAACTGCCAGGTGCACGACGTGCACTTTGGAAATGCACACCGTGCAACTTTCCAGAAACTTTCAGTTTGCTCCAGAATGCACTGTGCACGGCGTGCACTTTGGAAATGCACGCCGTGCAACTTTACAAAAACTTTTGGCTCACAGGTGCACGCCGTGCAACTTTCCAGAAACTTTTATCTGCCTGAAATTCCCAGGTGCACGGCGTGCACTTCGCTGTTTTGGGCTGTTGTGTATTTTGCTCATAACTTTCAGTGTGTAGGTCCGATTTACATGCCGTAAAAATTGGTATTTGCGCAATTTCGAACTCCAAAACATGTAGATACTTGAGGAGTGATCCAATAAGAGATAATATGATATATTACTCATAATTTCATTGCAATATGTAGTACCTACAATACAAACCACGAGACAAGTAAGAATAGCTAAAAATATAGAATCTAGCATGAATGAGAGTGATAATTGAGTCAAAACAACATGGATATGCAACATAACATGATCCAAAAGATGATATAATTTGTGCACATCATCCTACCCATCATTCTTTCTCCCTTTCACTCCCTTCTCCTCTCCCCACAGTCCATCACATCTGACCTCTCTCTCTCTCATCCTCTTTTCCTTCCCCCACATCAATCTTCTTCCCTCTACTACACCCAACATCATGGACCGAAAGAGCAGAGGTCTTATAAGGATGAAGCCTATGAGGATATAGAAGAGAGGAGAAGGCCACACCCATAGCTATGTGGAAATCTCCTCCATGCTCATCGCGTCAAGGTAACCCTTCTAATCATGGTTTTTGGTTATCATTATTGACCACGTTTGGTTTCCCAATTTTATATATAAACATGGAACATCACACTTATGTTTCTCCCTTTTATGGAGAAACATACAATGATAAAGGTTACGATGTTGGGAAAGATTCGGCCCTAGGGTGAGTTTTCCAGCTATTTCTCATCTAATTCCTATTAATGTTGTGGGAAGTGTTCATGTGAAACCTAAAAAAGTTGTGTCTCCTACTATGTGGACTGATGGTTCACTTCCTTTACTCCTCCATGATATTCTCAATAGGATGTAGAATACTAGAAGTAGGGTACCATAAGATGCCAAGAAGGAGAACGTACAAAAGGCAAAAACAAAAGTTCATATGACATTTTGTGGTTATTTAGTAATTTCCCTTGTGAATTTCATTTTGGAATACAAATTCACAGTTATACTATCATGTATAGGGCTTTGACATTCTCATGTAATCAAATAAATTCCTAAACTTATTATTAATTGATTCTCACCTAATCATATATTAAAGGTGACATGACCTCACCCCACTAGTCAGGGTTAGGGCACATCAATGTAATGATACAACTAACCCTCCATATTGACATAATAGTTAAAACACCTTGAATCTTTTATTTATTTGTCAATAAGAAACTTGTGGAAACATGCTTTGATCCCAACTGGTTACATCAGATAACAACAACTCTAAAGTACAACTTGATCAAACATATCCCTAAAGGATACAACATAGTTCGACTTGTACATAATATACATCATGTACACTCATTACATATATGTACTCATTCCTAACTTTCTCATTCCTAGAATTTAGACGAATGATCGGACACACCTTTAAAGAGTCCAAATAGGTTGATTTTTACAATATTGAAAAGTACAACATTTAATTTACATCTTATACATTTATTGCTCTTCTACTCTCATTTCTCACTTTCTCATTCCCAGGATCTAGAGAAAGGATAAGAGACCGACTATCTAAACTAATCATTCTTCATGAGACCTCTTCTCTAGTCTTGATAGAAATTGGCTTATGCCTCTTTAGGTAGCGCTAGTCTTTTATCTAAAAAAATTTAGTAGGTTGGTGATCTACTGGCTCAATGAGTAGAAAATCAATATATAACCGAGATATTTATGATAATTACACCTGATAGTATATTATTCTAGAAGTAGGTAAGCATAGTAGTTCAAGAATATTGTATAAACTATCACACCAATAGATCAAATATGTATCTACAATAAAAGAAATTTATGAGTTAATTTAAATGAGTTTGAGTCCATTTAATTATGCCACTGGACCCACATGAGGTGTACCACAACATGTGAAAGTATCGTAGTGAATGAAGATCTCACTATACAAGACTTAGAAGTATGCTCGAGATCCTAAGTCTTAGTCTCAATACCATGTCTATTGCTAAAATCACTAGTCCGAATCTCAACATCTAGTGAGAGTGGTCGGATATCTCGACTCCTCCTCTCAACATGGATACTCAGGCAGGGAGTCAAAACCCTTAGACTTTTTGTGCACCAGTGTGTTGGAAAATATGGCATTAGATGCGACAGCAAGATTTAATATTCTAGATGTCATATTCCCCTTAGACAGTATATCACATCAACAACTATGTAATGGGAAGGGAAGGTTGCAAGGTATATACCTGGTCTTGGAGTAATTTAGCAACTATCCCTTGTTGTAGTGTGCTTCTTTCTTTATGTTGCACCTAGATGGTTGTCAACGTTGGCCTCCTAGTTGATCACCACAAAAAACAATTGACAGTGTCCTCCTAGTGGGTGGAAACAACCTCCTTGCCTCTGTAGTAGTCTACACAAACCAATGGGAACTCCTATCATTCCATATGAAAGGACAGGAAGGAGTTGTCCCTTGTAGTCAATATGCTAGCATCAACTTTCTCTCCCAACTGTCTCTCCCTTGTTGTTCCTCCTTTTGACGGGTAGAACTTGCTCGAGTTTCCATGTTACCACAAATGTGACAAGACAACAATTTTCACAACTTATTGTTGTGTCTTTAGAAGGCTCCCGCTACCCCTCTATTTATAGGAGGGTCAGGGTTAGGTTTTTCAGATCATCTGGGAGTCGAAGAGATGGAATTTCATGAATTTTCCAGAACCTACAAACATTGAACCGGTCGGTTCACTAGTGAACCGGTTGGTTCACACATGAGACGATCAGTTCAACCCTTGAATCAGTTGTTTCACTATGTTTCGTATTTGCAATTGCATTGGCTTTTATTATTCTATTAATGCACAACATGGCATCAACATCAATCCTTGATCAATCTCATTGATCAACCAAATGATCGGTTCACAACCTAAATCAGTTGATTCACATATCTGACTCGATTGGTTCACTTGCTGAATTGGTTGTTTCATAATTCTGATTGCCAATGTCTGTTCATTTTAGCCTGAAACTTGAATCAATCAGTTCAATACTTGAATCGGTCGGTTCACAGTCTTGTCAGTCAGTTTTCAATCATTGTTTTTTAAGTTGATTACCTAAACACTTTAGTAATCAAGTTAAAGGAGAAGTAAAAATTATAAAATCCATATGTACATCATGAAGCAGCTCAAGCAAGTGTGACATCTATGATCATACTACAAGGAAAGGATAAATTACAAAAAAGTCCCAAGTTACAAGAATCAGTAACTTAAGCAAATAAGATCTAATTTTTATTACATTTTAAACATAGCCTCGTCATTTAGTGTGACATCACAAAATGAAGTTAACTTTCATAAGCATCTAATTAAATTATGCCAAACACATTTTGTATAAAGGCTTAAGTAGGGTTAGGGGACTTACACATGCATTTCTTGGTCTCGCTTATCAAGTGGCTAGGATATCATACTCCTGTGGAGGGACCAATGCCATCTACATCACTCACAGTCATCCACATGTGTCCCAATGCACCTGCGCACCATATTTACGACAACCCTTATTCAAGATGACTATGGATGATGTCAAAGTATGTCAAACAACATATGATGAGTGTAGTGATTTCAGGTCTAAGAACCACAATCACCACCATCACTATGAGAGATGATTCTGACTACCAATTATGGTTTCCATGCATCACTCTCAAGGTGGGTCTATCGAATACACTATTATCTAACAAGTATCTATGTGTTTGGTGTGGCACACCACCACACTAAACGAGATTACTCAAAACAAAACACGTGATCGATCATTAGGTAACCATGTAGTAAGAAAAGGGATAATTAAAACTGAAATAAGCATCACCAACATGTTCAAGAACAATTACATATAAGTCAAACAACCTACATGACATCACATACCATATCAGGTATTTACATATCTGTCAAGTGGCCTCAACCACAACCTATATACAAAAGCATTGTTCCACATATATGCATTCCATATACAACATTAGGATGTTGCCAAAAACTCGAGTCGATATATTTATCATCTACAAAACATCCCATGCCCAGACCTAAGAGTATAGGGATGACTCTAGGACACACAAAACACTAGCCAACCTTCTACTCCTACTGCTCTCCAAGCTGCTCTTCCTCACCTCCATGAGCCTGATGACATCACTGACGATCACCTTAAAATATGTGGTGACCCACGAGGTGAGACCTATGTCCCAACAAGAGATATAACTCTCAGAAATGATTATTGATTACAAGAGGTTATTTATTAAACAAGTTTAATAGAGTAAGTAGGTAGAACAAATAACATTTATGTAAGCAGGATTATCATGATATCAAGAGGAACAAATAAAACTATTATCTTTAAAGCAGTTTCTTTCTCTTACCACATTATATGACAACTAAACATTATAAGAAACCTTAAATAGATATACTACATGGCTGGATTACGTCTTCTATTAAGCCTTGCGGAGTTTGGGGTATACCACTTGAACTTCCAACTAACCATTGTGAAGTTGCAATCAGTTTCATACAAGATCTAGGAGAACCAAAATCATAAGATCTCTTCCCCTTGGTCACTAGAAGTCCGTTGTAGTGACATATATAGTTAAGCTGCAATCAGCCTAGTTCGCCCTTGGTATATAGGTACGGAAATAGAAACCAGGGTATACAAAACCTAAACATCTGAGGTACAACCACAGTTGTCCTCAATAACATCACATATATCAATATACAAGACACGACCTCGACCACTCTCAATTTGAGGCATGACCGTAGCCATCCTCCAAAACCTTGGGATCGGGATGGCAGGATGCACTCTCACTTGCACTTGCATATACTCAACAATATATGACTTTGGGCTTCCCTTCTAGAATACATGTTTCCCCATCCAACAAATCCTGACACTAGAATGGTTCTACAACACATGACATTACATGATTAGGGTTTCACTTGATTAGTTAATGCCAATTTGGTGAGATAAGGTGGCATCAATCAAGTTACAGACAGACCCTCAAAGAATTCTACAAAAACATGGGTATGTCACAACTCCAACAGATATAAAACACATGAGATACATTCCTTATCACATCATCACATTATACCAATCCTTGTCACACATGAAGAGGATCACACCTCCATAAGGCTCAATACATGCCCAAAGGTCATTAAGACCACTCAAATAGTTCCCTGCAAGATCGTCATTATATTTATATATCTTAGAGAAGGTTCAACATGACATTGCATCAAAGAGCTATAATGTTCATAGGGCAACATAGAAAAGTTATCATAACATTTAAACATTATAAGAACATTCCTTCATCATATCAACATACCAGGAAGGTAAGTATGATTAACCATCATAATTTAATTGCATTAGGCTTAGGTTCAAAAAGGTAGATTGAATTTGATATCACAAATCCGCACACAAGGAAAAAGCATCAGATCATACTCTTACTTAGGTCAAAGCATAAACATATACACCTAACATCCTATTGGGATTATGGATGTACTCAAGACTAAGCACCATTACCAAAACATAAGCATAAAAAGCAACCATCAAATGTTGTGCATCAAGTAAAACCATTGGATCATGGTTACTTAGTCAAAACACCACCATCAAATCATGACCTCTCATAAAACATCAGATTCAAGACAAGCAAACCATTGAATCATGTACATAATGAAACTATCAGATCTTGTATCTAGGAAAGCCATTGAATCATGACCTAAAATAGACATTGGATCCGAACCTAGAAAGGTCATTAAATGTCAACACTAGAAGCACCATCAGTTGTTGACATCATAAACCCCATTGGTTGTAGACATCAGAACCACCATCCGATGTTGACACTATGAAGACCATTAGAGTATGACTCAGTGCTTACATCCTTTGTGAACAACCTAAGAGACCATTGTTTGTTGACAAGTAGAGAGACCATTGAATATTGCAACCAGTGGAACCACTAGTTGTGAACCATTGAGTCATGGAACCAGTGGAACCATAGTTTGTCAACAACAAGTGGAAAAATATATTTAAAATATCAAGTAAAACCATTGTTTGATATAGTGAGGAAAACCTTCCAGTGAGACCAGTTGATATGAGCATGAAGACCATCAATTCTAGAGGAACAAAGCCATTGGTCATAACCATAAGAAGTTCCATCAAAACAACACTAAGTCCAAACCATCATATGACACAAAAAGTTAAACCATCAAGTCATTAAACAAGGTAAAAAAAGTACATGAAACCTAAGCAGAACCATCTTTTGAGGGAATGAAAACCATCAATCTCCACATGCATGAAAGGTATATAGACCCCACTTACAAGGAAGAATGTGCAAAAGATAGAGGAGTGCATATAGGAATATTATCTACTCAAGGTCCAACACATGAGCTCAAATCCTAGATTAAGATAGCATCTTCCTACTTGGTACTATGTTTTAGAGAAAGATCGTGTACATGCAAGTTAAGCGTAAGCATTAAACATGGAGAAAGTTATATAGCTCGCTTCAAGGTAGAAGATGAAGGTCCAAACAACAAGGTATCTTGAACAGAGAGAGAGAGAAAAGAAACCCTATCTTGAGCACTCCACTTGTCCAAGCTAGCTCCATTTCTCCAAGAACAAGTAAACCCTAGGTCTAAGAAGAAAAAGAGAGAAGGTGTTCTTCAACCTCTAGCACATGATCCACCATGAAACCACGGATCCAACCAAGAAGGAAGAGAGAAAAAGGTAGGTCAACAAGGAAAATGAAATAAGGAAGGAGATCTTACTTGCTTAGGTCAAGAGCAAGATAAGGAAGCTCCACAAGCTTGAAGAGAGGGTAGATCTGAACCCTAGGTGCACATGCAAGAAAGATCGGCCAAGATTATTCTTCCTTGAGATCCTTCTTCTCTACCAAGAAAGAGGAACAAGATCCAAGAAGGAATCAAGAAGAAGAAGAGAGTGTCTAAACAACTCATTTGCATGGAAGGATGGAGGTATATAAAGCTTGGGGTGAGAGAGAAAATAATGAAGAGGTGTCAAGCCATGCATGCCATGTATCTGTGGTCAAAACATCTTGTCCATGCAAAACCAGGTCCACCATTGAATATTTACACCAGAGGGATGATTGGATGTCAAACCTAGAGAAACCATCAACCTCCAACAATAGGTGGTCCATCAGGCCATTCCTTCACTTGGCCACCAAAGCAAAACCCTAGGTTTCCATCGGTTGTGCACCTCACTTGGAGAACCATCAACCTAGGAGCCTTAAGAGAATAACCATAAACCTTCAAGCAACTCAAGAGAACCATGAGATCCCACCACCTCAACTGTACCATCGGATCCCAACATTCAAAGGGACAAACCATCGAGTTAGGGCATCTAGGTGAGGAAACCCTAATCCTCAACCCTAAATTAGGTGTCACTACTAAACTAATGGTGCAACAAGGCACCCAAGGTATTTCTATAAAAAATAATATGAAAACTTATGAGACACAAAAGAGTATGATAAATTACAAGAAAAATCATGGATATGGGTAAATTACATAAAAACCATTAAAAGCACATAAATAGCAAAACTTACTCAAACAATGTCCAAACTGAACCAAACTTGAAACTTAACTCTTTCACATGATATCAAAGAACATATTAGGGTTTGATTAAGGTTTAAATCATCCAATTATGATAATAAAGCATGTTCTACCATAAAGCAAGGTCAAGTGCCTTTGATTCAACCCCATTTTAGGGCTTCATCTCGTGTCATATTGTATTTCAATCACATATATACCTGTTAGATTACATGTTATTTCCCTCAATATGCATATTTGTGTAAAATGCACTTATGGACATTATTTGCATGTTTTTCAGGCATTTGGACCACGCTTGATGGAAGAGAGAGAGGAGTGATCCCAAGGTTTCTCTACCCTTGGAGAGACCCAAAGTGAAATGTGATGCTCCTTCAACCTACCCCTAGTGGTTAAAGATCCATTGAAGCAAAGATGTCCAAGAAAATCTAAAGAATCAAGTCAAAGTGATGATCCAGAGACCTGTGGTACCGCAGAATTCCCGTGCTAACCCACTTGCAAAATCAACAGGTTCATAGCTCAATTTGTGTAGAAATCACCATGGCCGTGGAGCACAGAACGACCATGGTGCACTAACTCCAGAATGATCATGCTACACAGAACGATCATGGTACTTGCAGAGAGAACAGTTGTGGAGCTGAGAAAATGAAACTCAATTAGAGTCACCACGACTGTGGTACCCCACCACAGCTGTGGTGACCACCACAGTCGAGCCACATTTAGTACAAAATTGACCTATTCCCTATGATTTTTCACCATTTCTCACCACATTCGTTCCCATCCACCACGATCGTTCTCACCTCTCCCCACCACGGCCATGCTACTTACAAAAACTGGGCTACTTTGCACTATTTTTCCCATACTACCCCTAATTGACCTAGTGCTTCCCCACACCTATATATACCTAGGTGGAGGCTCCAGTACAAGGTTAGCTACCTTCTACCACCTCCTAGCTCCCCATTTTTTCCCCTTAGCCATTCCACTCCATTTCCACCACCATTTCACCACATTTCACCATTTCCACCATCAAAATCCTAGTTTCCTCTCATTTCCACCATCATTCCATGCCCCTACACCTTGGAGGAGAGAAGAGGACACCCTAAAATATTTGAAGTGGAGGAATTCTTCATCTACACTAAGATCCATGTCTTCTTCTACCTCTTTCTCCTTTCTTTTTGTACTTTGCATTGTTATGAGTAGCTAGGCCCCTTAAGTGGGCTGTTTGGGGTGTAAAATGTTAGTTTGATACCATGTTGGGGGGAAATGATATGTAAAATTTGTAATTACATTTTTTAATGATTATGTTCTATTTCTATCTCATTCTCCATAAATTTCTTTTTGGTTTTTTCTTGAAATCAATTGGGAATTTAGGAAAATTGCTTATATGTGTGAAATTTGGGATTTGCTCATACGTCCAATTCTTGGATCCCTAGATAGCTACTCATCTTCCTACATCATAATAAATTCTACTAAATCTAGTTGAGAGATCTAAGTAGCTAGTTTAGATGAAATTGGTGTGTTTAGCATGGAGCTTTCTCAAGGTTAGAATGTGGGTGATGGGAGGCCTAAAACCTCGCTTCCACCCCCATTACTAATCTCATCCCCTAATCATCCTAAGATCATCTAACCTATAAACCTGAGCTTGTTTAAACTATAATTAAATTACACCTAAGCCCTAACCCAATTGAGCCTCGTAAGGGTAGTGGGGAGTGTTAGGGACTAGTTCCCCTATACACATCCTAGCATATCCATGGCCAGTTAGTAGCCTAAGATAATTCATTAGACTCGAACTTGTTGTTTGGTTTGATAATATAAATGGAATTATAATGTTCATATGTCACCTCCAACTTAATTGATAAGTGCATACCCTAAACAACCCACATCTCCCATAATTGCTTTAAAACCATAGTTTCCATCTTGCTTAGCTAGTGTTAGCTTAATTATCTCTTTTCTTTCTTAGATAGATTCTTGCCATGTTCTTGCTTTGTTCTTGCTAGCTTAGGTCTTTAGTTTCCCTTTTGTCTTGTTTGCTAGTGTATTGTAGTTTAATTCTCTTCTTGCTTGCCTTAGTGTAGACTGTTCTTTTCTTACCTTGCCTTGCCTTTTCCTGCTTAATAGAATTGCTTGTCTAGGGTTAACTTAGGTTTTGTTCTTGCTTATCTTTCTTTCTTACTCAATTTAGTTTAATAATCAAACAACCTCCGAACCCTTAACCCTAGTCTCCTTAGTAGGAACCTAGAAAAACAAACCTATCTCTAGTGCCCCCTTTTCTCCCTGTGGATTGACCCTATACTGACCTCCCTCCTATACTATGACACAACCCCATACACTTGTGGGTGTAGTGTTTTAGTTTGTGCGAATGTATTGAGTGTAGGTCATTATAAATTCAAAAGTGAATCCACCTGTGTGCCTCTGTCCGCGGAGTTGCATCCATTCAAGTCTCAATTGAGTGGTGTGTAACACCATTGGCGAGGGTGCACCAATATTACATTTGGTTTGATATCACATATCATGACTAATGTGATTATGTCATCAAACAACACATACTCTAGTCTTATGTGCTATTGTTGTCTATCAACCTTACACAATAACATCCGACCAGGGACATAACAATAATGTATATACTTTTAACATCTGTATGATCTCATTAGTTAGGTACTCAACTTGAAGACATACGTCATTGAGTAACATCATTACTTAGACATTTAGTATGTTACATCATTATCTCATAACTAAATAAAATAGAATAAACTAGAAGATTGCCTTTATTATTAATCAATTTTTTTTACAAGATATGCCATTACAATCATCATATGATTGACTCTCTAGGCATACATACCAACATACTCCCACTTGAACTTAGATACACTCACCCATGAATTTAATCCCAAGTGATCTAACATGACCTTCATGCTTATGATGTGAAAGTGCTTTTGTGAAGGGGTCATCAACATTATTTTTAGTTGGTACTCTACAAATCTTCACATCTCCTCATTGTATGATCTCTCGTATGATATGGAACCGCCTTTGTATGTACTTGTAATGTTGATGTGATGTGGGTTCTTTATCTTGTGCAATAGCTCCATTGTTGTCACAATATAGCTCAATTTCATTATTGATGCTTGGAACCACCCCAAGTTCTGAGATGAATTTCTTGATCTAAACAACCTCCTTCACTGCATTGTATGCAACATTATATTCATGCTCTATTGTAGGATTAACAACTCTTTCTTGCTTGGAACTCTTCCATCTTACGAATTCATTGTTGAGTAAAAACACAAATTTATATTGTGATCTATAGTCATCTTTGTCAGTTTGGAAGCTTGCAACAGTGTAACCCTTTACCACCTACTCTTCCTCACCATTGTAGATAAGGAATTGATCCATAATTCTTCTCAAGTACTTAAGGATGTTGTTCATGGAAGTCTAGTGAGCTTCACTGGGATCTAACTGACACATATTCTCATCATGCTCAAGGCATATGAGACATATGAATTAGTACATAACGTTGCATACATGATAGATCCAATTGTAGATGCATATGGAATCTTACTCATGCATTCCCGTTGCGATATAGAGATAGTAACACCATGGGACATGGGCATGTTTCATCTCTTCAAGTTCTCCATGTTGAACCTCTTCAAAACTTTATCAATTTATGCACTCTAACTTAGCCCAAGAAGCCTTCTAGATCTATCTCTATAGATCTTGATTCCTGAGATATAGAATTCTTCGCCTAAGTCCTTCACAAGGAATGTATTTCTTAGCCATTCACCATATGTAAAGTAGGGATGTCATTACCCATCAATAGTATGTCACCCACATACAAAATTAGGAATATAATCATGCTCACACTAACCTTCTTATAAACATAGGGTTCATTTTCATTTTGACGAAAGCCAAACTTTTTGAATGTTTCATCAAATCAAAGATTCCAGCTCTGAGATGCTTGCTTCAATCCATAGATTGACCTTTGTTGCTTTTAGACTTTATTTGCATCCATTGGATTATAAAAGCCTCATGTTGTTTCATGTACACATCCTCAAGAAGATTCCCATTAAGGAATCCAATTTTAACATCCATCTGCGAAATCTCATAGTCATAATAAGCTACAATGGCAAGCATGACGCCGATGGACATAACCATGGAAACTCGAGAAAATGTTTCATCATAATCAACACCTTGAACTTGTCTAAAATCCTTTACAACCAATCTACTTTTATAAATTTGTACATTACCATCCATGTCAATTTTCTTCTTGAAGACCCACTTGCACCCTATGGGTTTTACCTCTTCAGCTGGATCCACCAAGGTCAATACCTTGTTGGTGTACATGTATTCCATCTCATATCTCAAGGACTTAAGCCATTTCTCAGGCCCTACTCCCCTAACAACTTCTAGGTAGGTTGTTGGCTCATCATCAATGACCAATTCATTTCCTTCTTGAGTCACTAGATAACCAAAACTATCTGACTTAAGGTGTCTCCTACTAGATCTATGAGGTTCCCGTGTCACATGAGGATTTTTAGATTTCACAACAGTTGTGACTCTCTATGTTCCCCTTGTACCTCTATAGGTTCAATGCTTTCTTGTTAGTCTCAAACCTCTTTGAGTTCTTCTTTCCTGCCATTACTTCCATGACAACCTACTTTTTCTCACTCCTCTCATGTTACTCAACTAGATATGAAACCAATAGTTAGGCTCCAATTTGGCCACACAATGGTCAATTTGACCATATGTGACATGAATTCATGTTTCAGAACTTTATACCATTTCTTCATAGGTCCTCATATTGCAATATAAATTGATCCTCATGAATATGACCAAATTTCACTGTAATGAATTTCATGATGTAGAGTTTTTAGTTTCTTTCCAACGACTCAAGAATCACCCTAATTGGACCCTCTTAGCACAAGTTATGGGCATTTGAACTTTGCTAATTAATCTTTGATTTTAACTCGATTTTGGCCTTATATGGGCCCAATCAAGGGTTGTGGACCAGTAGCCGCCACCCCATCTGGGTAGACCCTAACACGCCCCTCCTTTTGGCTGTTATATTTGAGATCAACAACTTTGGCATCTTCACCTTCCTTGGTCCGTACAAGGTCCCTGCTACCATAGCAAGCTCCATTCTCGGTGTTTTGATCAAATTGTCTAGATAAAACATCCCCTCTCAACCCCCTCTCTTTTTCCCCTCACTTATTTATCATTGTTGCACCCTAAACCACCCTCTTTGCTCCTCTCCATTCTTCTCCCAGATCGGCGGCATTGCCACAAGTTTTGGTGGTTGTCTTGGCACCTCAGTCCCTCTCAATGCCAACCACGACCATCTTTGGGTCCATGAGGACCAGGAGTAATGGGGTGGCCTTCTCCCAGGGCCATAAGAGGCCTCCCCAACATGCTGCTCCAAGCTTCATTGAGCTAGAGCCACAATGTTTCCGCTTGGTTTGGGTGTGTGCAGACACCCGCTGAAAGAAGGGGACAAAACCCTGACCAGTAGGATGCTCATCTAAAAAACACAGGAGGTGCGACTCACAACTACCACACCAAGCTAGCTATCAAGCCACCAAGAATAGCCCACCGTGGTGGACCGAGCGTCCAAACAGCCCAGGGAGGGCATGGCAGTGGCGAGTGGCCTTGGGGGCTAATCAATTTCTTAATGGCAAGGACGAGCATCTGAAGGCATCTCACGAGCGCTAGGTGGTGGTGTAGCTTGATTGAGTGAAGGGAGAAGGGTACCGCATCTTGATCACTATAGGATCACTGATTGATGGACATGATCGATCATGAAATCATTAAGGTAACTCCTAAAGTCAGTTTCATATAGTTCTAGTGCAAATATTCAAATACCAATATCTCCCTCATCCTTTGGCCAAATGGCATGAACCCATATGTCAAATTGATTCTCTTGATGAGACCCTACACAATGGACTAGGTTGCAGACACTAATTCAACCTTTTACTCCTTTGTTTTCCCTAAAAGGTGTACCTTTGATCATATGAATAAAATAATGCATGATTATGTAAAATATTGAATATTTGATGCACTCTTGCTGTCATAATCATCATATCAGTATATTTTGTGCATCCTTGAATTACATGAGGGTGATAATCACCCCTAACACTCATAAATAACTCTTGTTGTACATATGTGCCTAGTTTGGGACTTGAATGATGCATCTTTACCCTAATTGCTATGTTTTGCATCTAATATGACATGTATCCTCAACCTAACTTGGAATCAATATCCTTATGATACCATATGGTACATAAATCCACTATTATACTCCTTTTGCTATGTTTGAGTCATATGGACCTAAATGCATATATGCATCCCTTATATGTGAATGGTTGATTTTACTTTGAAGCAAAGGATGTGTGTGACCTAATTTGTGTAACAAATTATCTTTGATCTCTTTAATCCATAGTAAAATGATGTGATATGAACTAAGGACCTAAGATCAGTTCCCCTTATTCTACTCATGATGTATGTGGCCTTTAGCCACCCATGTTGAACTCCTATGTGACTAAATGACTTGATTGTCTAACTCGTGCCCTTTTGTGACATGGATCCTTTTCTCTTGTCCTCCCCTGTAAAATTAGGGAATACTCTATACCACATGATAACTAGGATGTAGATGTTTCACCTAAGTCATGTGTTAAACCTTAATTGCTTATGTAACCCATGTTTATACTTGAACGATCGTTGTTTAGTTCCAATGTTTGATATGATGAATATACTTGGGGACACTCCACCTAACCTTGGGTTGTGATTCATGTGTCATCCAAAACATCTTTAATTCTTGGTTCTCATGTCTTGATGACCCTTAACCTTATTTTCTCTATTGTGAGTCTTTTGATCCTAAAATGCAAGTAAGTGACATAAATCTTATAACGTCCATATAAAATGAATGGAACCTCAAAATGATGTGATACTTGAACCACACCTTCTTGATGACCTATAAATCAGTGAAAGATCATCTAATGCACTAATAAGCAACCTTGAACCTAATTTGACCAAAACCCTAAAAATGGAACTATTAGGGTTAATGATGAGAATCTAATGCATATATGTAATCTTGTACTTAACCAGGTTTGGCTTGTGATCTAGATGGTCAAGGATAGGTTACAAAATCTCTCAATTAGGTATGAGCTTAGATAATTATATGAACTTGGCATTATTGATTGAAATGTGATACATATGTATTCTTGTCTACTTGATCAATATTGCCATGTAGTACTCTAGTATTGTACTTGATGTTTGTCTCGCATCATTGTTTTATAACTTGCAAATATAATATATAAACTTCATTATACAAACTTTGTACACCTGCATGTATTCTCAGGATAAGGACACAAGGTTGTGTATCCTACTTGAGTTGTCAAGATAGGGCAGACCATGTCGATAAAAGGGTTAGCTAATCTTTAGCACCCTTACAGATTCTTCCAATGGGAAGTAGTCAAAGGCCTTATGATATATGATGTTGTTGGTATAATTGGAGTAAAATGAAATAAAACACAGGCTCTCGCTTTGTTAAATACTTAACTTTTTTATTCTTGCTCATTTACTTCTGCAAATCTTTTCAAATTATACAAAGCTTATGTATATGTATCTTTTAGCCATGTACTCAGCACCTCGTGTTCTTGACCTACCTTATTTCATGTATTTTATAGGTTTAAAGATGGATAGAAATTGATGGGCTTGGTGTGCTATGTCAGGTGTACTTGTTGTGTAAGATCCCTAGTATACATGAGCATACTTGTAAAATTATACTCATCAACTTGAAATTGAATCTTGTAATAAAATAAGGTTGCTTACTATATCTTGTTTATTGTTGAGATTATGTTGGGTTCTTCATCTTGTTAGTAGTTCATGTATGCTAAGCTTTATGCTTCCACATTCAAACTTTGATAATACCATGCTAGGGACGGACACCTAGGTTCTATCGCCATTAACTTTATAGTCATTTGGATTTAGGATTTGGGTAACAAATGGTTCCATGACATATGGTATCAGAGCATGAACAATAACTACACCAAAAATTTCTTGCATGAAGCACAAAGTAAACATAACCTTACATCTTAACATAAGAAACTTAATGAGTTGTCCTTTGTGGACTAAGTTGACTTATCCTGTAGATTAGAACCTAGACGTTCTAGAACTAGATGTAGACTTGTATAACCCTTAGAGCCTTTCTTTTCTCCTTCTTCTATCCTGTAGTATGGGTTGTAGGTTCAGGAGGGAGAGAAACAAAGGATCTTACTACAACCCTAGACATATGTTCACAACATGTTCTTAGGGTAGCTACACATGTGTGCCCCATGTTCTTGCTAGTTCTCTCGGTGTCATGGTACTATACTACCTAATGAATGTGGTAATTTATTTTGGTTTTGGCTTTATTCGAATGGATCATGGTGGTTTTCATCACCCATTTCAATGTTGAAGAAAACCTATTTCAAATATTAATATACATATCTATGAAAAATGTTACCACACCTAGAAAGGCAATGACTATCCATGTAGCCTAAGAGAAAGAGATGTAACATCAAGTCCATATGAGAGAGTTTAGTTGGTAGTTGTGGTCTCTAGAATTGTCTACATCCATGATAAAGGTCGGACTAGTAGTAGACTAGATGACCTATGACTATGATGATGATGATAATAATGATGATGACGACGATGAAAATGATGATGTTGATGTGATATTATGAGATATATCAAGATGATTCAAGTTACATTCGATGATATGAGGTGAGTTTGACCAAACAAACCTGACTAATCTAGCACCATGTTTGATATATATGTTTTGGTCAATGTATAATGGATAGATAGTGGGTTGACACACTCACTTGTTCCTACTCTTGTATATGTTGAGATACAATATGTGAGATATAGTTCAAGATTGTATTAGGCCTCAACCTTTTTACAAAGAAGGACCCATAGTCTGGGACATATGATAAGGGTGACCTCTTGATATTAGTCAACCCAAAATAGGAGAAGGTCAGAGTACCTAACCTCCAAAATATGTGAAATATTAAAATATGTGCACGAAGAAATACATGATGATGAGTCCCTAGCTAGACAACTAGGTGTATGAGTTGAGTGACCTAGTGTGTGGTTCCGTTGAAAATGTTGAATCGTAGATTTCCAATGATAAGATCCCCTAGAGATGGAGGCATTTGAATATATGGTTTCTATATAGGTCAGGGAGATGTCCCAAGACCCTAAGATGATGTACATGATGTGTAATCCCTATGATGAGCCTCACACTTTGGTTAGTGGATGCACGCAAAGGAATCTAGTGGTTTCTCTTATTTCTTGAATATCAGGTAGAAATCTTTGTTATAGGTAGATGGTTGTGTGTCATGTTGAACATGTAGAGGTCTTATTTTGAGTGGTTCGAGCCTATATGGATTCCTTTAGATATTAGTGAGACAATTACAAACTCTCAATGTTTATGATAACATTGTTCCTCAAATGATTCCCCATTAATGAAATAATCTCACTTAAGATAACACTTGATATATGTACGATAAGTCACTCTAATGAGCTAGACCTAATAGAAATCATGCCTTGCATAAAAGATGTAGATTTGAAATTAATTAGTTTGATATGATGATGTCTTGGAACATTCATTTGGATAAACATAATTTATATAAATACAAAAAGAATCTACGTGACACAAAAATGAAAAATAAGGAACATAATTGGAGACAGTGGTTAGAATTTTGAGGGAAAACGTAAACATACATGACATCTATTATAATGATGAAATTAACGTTCAATGATAATATCTTAGAAAGTCTTTATCATGAACATGTTCTCTTGAGAATTTGATAACAAAGATGTTGATAAGACACCTTGGAGTTGTATGAATTTACGAACAAAAGCCCTAATGTAGTAGGGATAAAGGTTATGTAACCCTAATGTCTAGAAGATGTCATAATGTGATAAAACATGAGGTAAAATGTATATGATCGGATGGGTACACCCTTGATGATGACAATCTAAGTGTGCACACTATTGTTGTGGATGCGTTGACAATTCAGATTGGTTGCCAACACAAAAAATATGGACTTTGACTCTTGAGTATGATCTTGAACGAATTTTGAGGATGCAATTTTCTTTTAAGGAGGGAAGGATGTGACAAACCACTTTTTCTCACTTGTCTCATGTACTCTTTTGTGTCTCATGTTACTCAATTGGATATCAAACCAATAGTTGAGTCTCCAATTTGGTCAAACAATGGTCAATTTGACCATATGTAACATGAATTCATGTTTCAGAACTTCATACCATTTCTTCATAGGTCCCCATCTTGAAAGATAATTTATCCTCAGAAATATGACCAAATTTCCCTCTGATGAATTTCATGATGTAAAGTTTTCATTTATCTTTCCAACAGCTCAAGAATCACCCTAATCGGACCCTAGTAGCCCAAGTTTTAGGCATTTGAACTTTTTTTTTGGTCGGGAGGCATTTGAACTTTGCTAATTAATCTTTTATTTTAACTTGAGTTTGAGCCTTAAATGGGCCCAATCAAGGGGTGCGGCCCAGTAGCTGACACCCCAGTTGGGTAAACTGTAACATGCCCCACCTTTTGGCTATTATATTTGAGATCGACGACTCTAGCATCTTCACCATCCTTGGTCCATACAAGGTCCCTGCTACTGTAGCAGTGTGACCAATCAACTCCGTTCTCAACAATTCAATCAAATTGTCTAGCTAAAACTTCCCCTCTCAACCCCTCTCTCTTTCCCCGCACTTATTTCTCATTTTTGCACCTTAAACCACCCTCTTTTCTCCTCTCCATTCTTCTCCCAACTCGGCGGCACCGCCGCAAGTTTTGCTAGTTGTCCTTCCGCCTCAGCCCCTCTCAATGCCAACCACGATTGTCTTAAGGTCCATAAGGATGAGGCGCAATGGGGCGGCCTTCTCCTAGGGCCATCGAAGGCCTCCCCAACCTACTGCTCCAAGCATAGTGAGATAGACCCATGCTGTCACATCTTTGTTTGGGCGTGCACAGGCACCCACTAAAAGAAGGGGATGAAACCTCGACCCATAGGATGCCCATATGATAGCCACATGAGGTGTGACCCGCAACAGCCGCACTATGCCAACCATCAAGCCACCGAAAATAGCCCACCGCAGTAGACTAGGTGTCCAAACAACCTAGGGAGTTTATGGTGGTGGCGAGTGGCCTTGGGCACTAATCAACTACTTGGTGGTAGGGACAAGCGTCTGAAGGCATCTCGCAAGCACTCAGTGGTAGTGGAGCTTGATCGGGTGAAGGGGGGAATGGTATCACATCTCGGTCACTACAGGATCACTGATTTACAATCTTGATCGATTAGGAAATCATTAAGGTAACTCCTAAAGTCAGTTTCATATAGTTCTAATACAAATATTAAAAAACTAATATCTCCCTCATCCTTTAGCTAAATGGTGTGAACCTATATGTTAAATTGATCCTCTTGATGAGATCTACATAGTGGACTAGGATGTAGACACGAATTCAACATTTTACTCCTCTATTTTCCCTAAAAGTTGTAACTTTTGATCATATGAATGAAATAATGCATGATTATGTAAAATATTGAATATATGATGCACTCTTACTGTCATAATCATCATATCAATATCTTTTGTGCATATTTGAACTACATGAGCATCATAATCACCCCTAATGATCATAAATCACTTTTGTTGCACATATGTGCCTAGTTTGGGACTTGAATGATGTTCCTTTTCCCTAATTGCTATGTTTTGCATCTAATACGACATGTAGCCTCAACCTAACTTGGAAATAAATATCCTTATGCTACCATATGGTACATAAATCCACTATTATACTCCTTTTTCTATGTTTGAGTCATATGGACCTAAATGCATATATGAAACCCTTATATGTGAATGGTTGATTATACTTTGAAGTAAAGGATGTGTTGACCTAATTTGTCCAACAAATTACCTTTGATCTCTGAAATCAATAGTATAATTATGTGATATGAACTAAGGACCTAAGATCAATCCCCCTTGTTATATTCATGATTTATGTGGCCTTTAGCCACCCATGTTGGACTCCTATGTGACTAAATGACTTGATTGTTTAACTCATGCCCATTTGTGATATATATCCTTTTCTCTTGTCCTCCCTTGTAAAATCAAGGAATACTCTACACCTTATGATAAGTAGGATGTGTATGTTTCAACTAAGTCATGTGTTGAACCTTAATTGCTTATGTAACCCATGTTTATAGTTGAACGACCGTTGTTTAGTGAGAATGTTCTATATGATGACTAGACTTGGGGACACTCCACCTAACCTTAAGGTTGTGATTCACATGTCCAAATATTACTGATTTAAACCATCTTTAATGCTTGGTTCTCATGTCTTGACAACCCTTGACCTTATTTTCTCAATTGTGAGTCTTTCGACCCTAAAATGCAAGTAAGTGACATAAATCTTATAACATCCATATAAAGTGAATGGAACCTCAAAATGATGTGATACTTAAACTACACATTCTTGATGACCTCTAAATTGTTGAAAGATCATCTAATGCACTAATAAGCAACCTTGAACCTGATTTGACCAAAACCCAAAAAATTGAACTATTAGGTTTAATGATGAGAATGTAATGCATATATGTAATCTTGTACTTAACTAGGTTTACTTTGTGATCTAGATGGTCAAGGATAGGTTACAAAGTCTCTAAATCAGGTACTAACTTTAATTATTATATGACTATGACTTTCTTATTTGAATTGTGATTCGTATGTATACTTGTCTACTTGCTCAATATTGCCATGTAGTACTCTAGTATTATACCCGATGTTTGTCTCGCATCGTTGTTTTTTAACTTGGAAATATAATATAGAAACTCCATTATACAAACCTTATTCACTTGCATGTATTCTTGGGATAAGGACATGAGGCTGGGAATCCTACTTGAGTTGTCAAGATAGGGCGGACCATGTCGATAAAAGGGTTATCTAATCTTGAGCACCCTTATGGAATCTTCCGATGAAAAGTAGTCAAAGGCCTTATGATATATGATGTTGTTGGTATAATTGGAGTGAAATGATATAAAACATGGGCTTTCACTTTGTTAAATACTTAACTTGTTTATTCTTACTCATTTACTTTTCCACTTCTTTTCAAATTATGCAAAGCTTATGTGTATGTATCTTTTATCCCTGTACTCGACACCTCATGTGCTTGACCCGCCTTGTTTCACATATTTTATAGGTTCAAAGATGGCTAGAAGTTGATGGGATTGGTGGTCTATGTAAGGCATACTTGTTATGTAAGATCCCTAGTATACATGAGTAGACTTGTAAAATTGTACTCTTCAATGTGAAATTGAATCTTGTAATAAAATAAGGTTGCTTAATATATCGTGTTGATTGTTGAGATTATGTTGGCATATTTATCTTATTAGTTGTTCATGTATGCTAAGATTTATGCTTCCACATTTGCACTCTGATAATACCATGCTAGGGACACATGCCTAGGTTCCATCGTCATTGACTTTATAGTCATTTAGAGTTAGGATTTGGGTTACAAATGGTTCTGTGACAGATTCATTTGGAAACAAATTCCTTTTTTAGGAATGCAACATCTCTGGTAGGGATGGGAAAAGGAACCACCTACCAACAAGCAAACTGCCTCTGAACATACCATACCACTATGGGTGGATTTTTTGGCAACCAGGAAGTATGAGGGGTCCGGTCAATGGGCAACCAAATATATGGTTTGGTTGATGGGAAACCAAACTATGCATCCGCTTCATTTATTTTCTACTTGTTTTCTACATGATAGGGTGTAGAAATGTGCATCCTGGTGTGTCGTACCATTGCTGGGATTAAGAACATGGACAAAGAGGTAATTACCATTTAATATTTGATGGTGTTTACATGGTTATGTATGCAGTGCCATTGGTACGAATGAGGTAGTGGAAGCCATGGGTGCATGGCATTTGGTTGTCCAGAAAGGAGGCATCAAAGGTGGTGATAATGATGGGATTATGGCATTTGAAAGACACACATGAGTTTCTCAGCAGTAGTGATGAGTTGGTGGTGAGGTGAGTGCATTACAACAATGATGATGGGTGGTCCGCTATAGAGGCGATGAATGTATGGAAGCAAAGGTGATGAGTATATGACAATGATGAACATAAGTGCATGGCAGAGGTGAGTGCATGGTGTCTGTGGTGAATGCATAACAGTGGAGTTGAGTACATGGCAGAAGCAGTAGTGACGGCGGCAGTCACTGCATGGTGGCGGCAGCGGATGTCAGTGCATGGTGATGATGGTGTTGGTCAGTGCATGGCAGCGACTATGAGTGCATGGAACCCAGATTAGAAGGGACAGAGGTCGGGAAGACTAGGACAAGATGCAGTGGTGGCTAGGACGTGTGTTATCCATGGTGCTGGGTAGATGGGTTTCCATGGTTACCCTTGTCAGCGGTGGAAATGGAGTGGGTGCATGTAAGATTTATTTGTGAGTGGTGTGGTTTGGTATGGGGCGTTTGTTATGAAAACCACCCCATTGCCATCCCTAATCTCTGGAAATAATAATTTTATTATTAGATGGGTTATACAAGTAGTATCCCTTGGTTTCTTTGGGATATCCAACAAAATAACATTTATCCGATCTAGGACCAAGCTTTTGAGGAAACATTTTCTTGATATAAGCTTCATAACCCCAAATGTTCATAAAAGACATTCGGGATGCTTCCTAGTCCATATCTCATATGGTGTCTTTTAAACCTATTTAGATGGTACACAGTTTAGTGCAAACGATGTAGTTCCTAGAGCATAACCTAGAAGGAAGCGGAAGATTAGCAAAACTCATCATTGATCCCACCATATATAGAAATGTGTGATTCCTTCTTTCTGAGTCACCATTGTGTTGTGGTGCTCGAGGTGGATTCCATTGTGATACAATACCATAATCTCACAGAAGCTCCTCAAAGTCTTGTCTTAAGTATTCTCCACCTCGATCAGAATGAAGTGACTTAATACCTTTTTGAAGTTGTATCTATACTTCATTCATGAAATCCTTGAACTTTTTAAGAGTTTCTATCTTATGTGTCATCAGGTAAACATAACCATATCTACTGAAGTCATATGTAAAGGTAATGAGGTAATGATAACCACCTATAGTATTTATTCTAAAAGAGCCACATACGTCAATATGTATGAGTCCTAACAGATCACTAGACCTCTCACTATTACTAGTGAAAGGAGTCTTTGTCATCTTGCCCAACAAAAAAGATTCACATGTCTTCATTGATTCAAAATCAACAGAGTCCAGATATCCATCTTTATGGAGTCTAGAGATGCAATTTTCATTGATGTGCCCTAGATGACAATGCCAAATATATGTTATGTTTGAGTTATCAAGTTTTAATATTTTGGCATTTAAGTTATAAAAAATTGTCATAAGACCCAGAAAATAAATACCACAAGAGATTGGGGCACTTCCATAAAAGATCTCATATTTTGAAATAGAACATTGACCATTCTTTATATAAAATTCATATCCATCCTTGTCCATACAAGATAGAGAAATGATGTTTCTATTTATGGTAGGTACAAAATATCAGTTCTTTAACTCTATTATAAGCCCCGTGGGTAGATATAAATTCTTGGTTTCATCTGTAGTGGCAACAACTCTTGCTCCATTTGCACCATGTAGTTCGACCTCACCCTTTTGCAAAGGCTTACTTTTTTTTTGATGCCGCATATCAAACATATGTAAGATCCACATCCTATATCTAGTACCCAAGATGAAGAAGTAGATAATTTATCTCAATAACATATATACCTGAAGTGGAGATCTCTATCCCCTCCTTCTTCCTTAGTTCCTCCAAGTAGAGAGGGAAATTTCTCTTCCAATTTCCAGGATGGTGACAATGATGAAAATTGCCTCCCTTGTTCACCCCTCCCTTTGCTTTGAGTGTAAAAGACTTAGGCTTCTGTATAGCTTTAGAACTCTACTTAGCTTTGGATTTGCCTTTGGACTTCCCTTTTCCTCGACTAATCATCATCATAGACTTGGGATTGCCTTTCTTCATTTTCTCTTCAGCTGTTGTCAACATGCCAAGTAATTCTGACAATGGCTTGTAAAAATCATTTATGTTGTTGCTCATAACGAATGACTGTATGACTCTGGGAGTGACTACAAAATCACATATGTGGCCAAATCTTGACCCAAGGGAAATCCTAGTCTAGCAAGGTTCTCCACATGCCCAATAAGCTAGAGCACATGAGTACCTAATGGATCTCCTTCTGCCATGTTGCACTTAAACAACACCTCAGAGACATCATATATCTCCTATCTTTCCTGATCTTGGTATATTTTCTTAAGATGTGTTACCATCTCAATCACGTTCATGTTCTCATTCTATCTCTGCAACTCACAATTCGATGAGGCACTTGCCATCAATGACGTATTCAGAGTGCTTCTTGTAAGTATCCCTGTCAGCCTTAGGCATAGTGGGAGCGAGTTCATCTAGCTCTAGTGTCTCCAGGACATAGAGCTTATGCTCCCATATGAGAACAATTCTCAACATCTTGAACTAGTGATGGAAATTATTCCCGTTCAACTTGTTGATACTCGTCGTTTTGCAATATCAATCACTAAGATGGTTAATCCTAGAGTTTAAACCTTTTTCTACTTCTGACTTTATGGGTAGTATAGAAGGATCGATCCCACAGGACAACTTCTAAGAGATTGTTCTTTAGAACCCAAAGTTTGAAGAACTTTATTATTTGTTTTTGGTATTTTTCTTTTGATTAAAGCAGAAAGTAAAGTCCAGTTGGGGGTTTGGTTGATTACACTAATGCAAGAAGAAATGCACTTAACAAGAAATAACATGCATAAGGAAAAATAAGATGATTGTTAACACAAGCAAAACTATGTGAATGATAGACTAAGAATAAAAGAAAACAAAGGATGCAGTGTTTAAATCAAGAGATGGAAATCGAGGCTCATAGGGGTTTTCACCACCTTAGCCTAGGTGATAACAACTAAATCTTAAACGATGATTCGATGAAGGTTTGTGAATTTAAAAACTCACAAGAGAGAAACTCACATGAGCCCATTGGTCTTGGTGCTCATGCTTCCTAGTTTATCACCCTAAAAGACGAAAATCCACAGTCATATCAAAACGTCTATATAATCAATTTTATTGTTCTAAATCCGGATTTCCATGGTCATTTCCATCTGAATTAACATGCGATCCGAAGATCAACCATTCAATTAAAATCGATTACCATCTAGTTGTTTAAGAAGAAATTGTTAAAACCATGGCTAAGGGGTTATTCCCCTTGCCCCGATAGAAGTCTACTCACACATGGAGAAAGGGGAGACGGAGGAAGAAAGTACTAAAGCCATAGTCTAGCCAAAAAATCAGGAGATTAATCCTTATGCTAGAGACAATGAAATGGCTTAGTTCTTTGTTCCTTGCTCCAGAAATAAAGCACAGAGGAAAGTAGATTAAGACTAAGGCAGAATGAAGAGATGAAAACAAGAATGAAAGAACTATGCTTGAACTAAAATCTATTTTATTGCATAATAAGGAGATGATTACAAGACTAGTTGCTTCAGAATCCCAATACAAGAAATCCAAGATGCCCCTAAGAGGAGGAAGGGCCCCTCCTTTTATAGAAGAAGGAGGGGGGTGAATACATTAGGTTTAGGGGTTTTTGGGCTGGCGGTTGGGAATTTTTGCTGTCTGCACGCCGCCAACCGACCGGTTCAGGAACCAACCAATCGGTTGGAAGGTTCTGGAACGCGCAGCCAATCGATCGACTGCCAACCCTAATTAGGGTGGTGGCGTAGTTGAAAACCACTCCGTGTTGCTCAGCAATGGACATCAGCCGAGCATTTGGTAGCTGGAGTCGGGCGATCTCAGCCGTTGTATGATGAGATCAACGATCGATGCTTGAAGGCGAACCAAGCGTTTCATTTTGTCAGACGATCAGTTTGATATGGTGAGCCGATCGGTTGTCAGTACCAGTCGATCAACTCAGGTCCTGAAACTGCAATAAAATGCAAATGATTGTCAAATTTGTGATAAAAATGAGAAAATATCAATTTGTGCAATTTCAAGAGATGAATGGAGTATTTCTATGTGACAAGCTTAATAATTCGTAGAAAAGATGTACTGAAATAGCACACATCAAAATACCACAGACTTAAAGCTTTTCTTGTCCTCAAGCAATTGAAAAATAAAAAAGATTCCAAGAATTTTGGAATAACAAGTTCATCCTCCCTAGATTAGCAATTTTTCTATCCTTTTCATGGCCAAGCGACCCATCTTCTAGAACCACAAATTGCAAGCACTATGTTTCTCAAGAAAACATTTTTCATAACTTAATTTTTTTTTAAACTTACACTTTGTAAAAACAGTCTTGATCTAACTTGCGCTTCGACACTCATCTTGCACGGAAATAGAGAATTTGAGGTGTGATGGAAAAAATCCCTCCTCTATTCGACTTGGGATATAATTTTTTCATGGACTTGTGATTACATTGACCACAATTTTTTTGTGTGCTCTTTTTGGCATCTTTTGATGGTACGCCCCTTTGTGGGGTATGGAATAAGGGCATGCCACCCCAGACTTAGGGTTTGGCGTGCGATTTATTTTTCCCGTGCAACAAAAAAACACTTTTTTTTAGTTGTGGATGCATAAGATAGAAGAGACATGTAGCTACATTATATAAGAGAAAAAACAAATAAGTTAATCTAATGCTAAAATTAAGAAAATCTGTATTTGATTCTATTTGATACTCTAAGGCTTGCCACCGTTTCCAAAAATTGCTATCATGATCATAGGGAACTTGATATCGCAAAGTTTTTTGAAATAAAAATGATAATGCAATTGATTTTTGAAGATAAGGAACAACATTCGGCCGGCTAGATAAAGGCCTTATGTTTGAAAGTAAACAAAGCAAAACAAATAAAAATTGCAGAAAAAAATGTTGAAAAGGGAAGATAAAGGGTGGATCACGTACCACTCACCCCCACCCCGGACTTAGAAATTTGCTCGACCCGAGCAAACTCTAAGAGCGAGATGGAGGGAAGAGTCACTGCGGTGGAGGGTGCTGCTGGTGGGAGGAGTAGTAGCTTTCCCAATAAGAAGAACCAGGGCCTGGATAACTCTGGTGTGCTCCATACTCGTCATAAGCAGGTCGACTAGGGGCATAGTGACCGCAATCCGCATGCCAAGACTCCTGCGAATGCCGCATCAGGTACATGTGATTGAGCTGGTGGCCCTGTCTCTACTGCTCTTGCTGAATCTCATCCAGCCGAGTCTGGATCTCGTAGAAGCCGTAAGGACCGGAGTCGTCATCTGGTCGCCGCCTGGTGCGACATATGGAAGGTGGCGGCGGTGGTCCAGTGTCGTCGTCGTGTGCCTCTAAAGAGAGGTTCCTCCTATGAGGCTGTGGCTCGGGGAAGGTGTCTGGATCTGGATGCTCCAGGTAGAATCTCTAGATATGGCTTGGTAAATCAGTCAACTCGTAGACGTAGTTTGCTGCTGCAAATCACGAATGTAACGGGAGCTGGAGGACCACCTGAGTGTCTTTGAACAAAAGGTAATAAATGCCTTCGGTGCCCAAACGGATAAACCTACTGTTCTTCAAATAGTGTGTGTTGATGAGGTGATTTTTGATCTCAAGTGGAGGGAAGGCAATGTGGGTGTAACCCAAAAAGATGGCGAGTTGGGTAACATAGTGGCCAATGCGAAAAGAAGAGGAAGTGGTTCAGCTAGCTTGGGTACCAAAATGCTCAATGATAGCATTGCCCCAGTTAAAAGGTTCTTCATGTAAAAGACACCAAAGGGCATAAAGCTCTACTTGAGTAATTGCGCCCTGAGTACCTTCCCGACTGAAAATGGTGCAAGCCAAAATACGGTGAAGGTAACCAACCACTGGGTTGTGAATGCAGGAGGCCTTGGGCCCACTAGGAAGACGGGGAAGAAGCCCGATGATCTCCCCCAAAACTTATCTCAGTCGTAATGGTCTGGGTAGGAGTCATGGGACCGTGCCATACATTGGTCTAGCCAATAGTCATCCCTCCCATCGAGGATGAAAGAAGTGATTTGCTTGGCGGATGATTCCAGATTTTCCCCAAAAATCCGGTATTTACAACTCGAGTTTCTGAAAGAACCGTGTAACCTGCGGAAAGTGCTCAAAAACTCGAGGGTAAGATCACAGTAGACGGAGGTGACACGGTAGGGGAAGGAAAGCATGTGGTTTCTGTGGAGGATATCGTCGACGGCGTCGCGGATGCCCAAAGCATCAAGGGTGGTGCCGCACGCCCAACGAGGAAGAGAAACACCAATCATGAACATATCCTCATAACGCTGACGGTGGTCAGCGCTAGTGAACTGGTCATAGCTACCCAGAATAGGTGCTATCTGGGGTGAACAAGGGGTGGTTGTGTCTAGATCATTGGCCGCCTTCTGAGTTCCCTCCATCTCGTGGAGAAGCTCTTCCGCCTCGTCGATGTCCCGAAGCATTTCCTCGACTAACTCGGGAGAAGACTCGCCCGTAGGAGAGGGTGTGCGGAATTGGATTCTGGGATGAGAACTGGAACAGCGGGGAGGATCCGTGGAAGAGGATGCAGGGGCCTTGCCTTTGCCCTTGCAAAAACGGCTGAACATCACTGCTGCAGAGACACAAGCGATCGTATGGGGAAACCAACCGATCATCTGAGGATGAAAACTGATCGTCTGCCACGCCAACCGATTGGCTGGTGTCTGAAACGGGTGGCTGGAGGATCAACGGTCAGCTGTCTGAACACTTAGGATGACTGTCTTGCTGGGGAACAGGGGTTGTGGCAACGCGGACGACGTCGATCGTCAGGAGAAATCAATTGGTCGTCGGACAACAGAAATGGGCGTTTCGGCCCCTAAGGCGGGCGGCTGGAGGCTAGATCTGAGAACTCAGCCGATCTGGCTGACATTGAGCTAGAATGGTGGTGACACAAGCCTCCGTCGGTCGTCTGGAGAGCAAGACGGGCGGTGGTGGGCGGCGGAATCCAGGGAGCGGCGGATGTGGAGGCTCCGATTGAGATAGGCGGTGGGCTCTTCAGGCGGGCGGTGTGCTCGTCAGGAGGGCGGCTGAAGCAACTCTTGCGGAAAGGCCGAAAGACCGGCTGAGGGAGAACTGGTCAGCCGAAGAGCGGACCTTGGTCGTCTGGGTGAGAAGCAAAGCGGGTGAATGAAGAATGGGCAGAGCTACGCAAGGCGGCGGCTAGGGTTTGCGAAGAGATGGAAGAAAGACCTCGCGTCTGAAGTGTTATATAGAGCAATGGATACACGAGCCGATCGGTTGGACAACAAGACGATCGACTGGTCTGCTTCGGGCGCCAACACAAAAACTGAAAGGACAGAGGCCGCATTCAAGGGTTGTGGAACGGTCGGTGGACGAGATGAGCGTATGGCTTCCAAACCGATTGTTTGCTTACCGCCAACCGAGCGTATTGTAAAGCGAACCAATTGGCTCGACAACAGGAACAAGGAAAAACAAAATGGAAAAATAAAAATAAGAAAACAAACAAGATGGGAAGATAGTGTTTGGTTGCCTCCAAACTAGCGCCTTATTTTACGTCGTGGCTCGACCAAGTTCAGATTAATTGGAATCCGGGGGACATGAAGGGTCAGTGAGGTTCAGATCCTGCAAGGGTGGGAATTTGGTTGAGTCTGAAGTGAAAACATCTTCAGTGGTGATATATCTTTTAAGACGGTGCCCATTGACCTTAAACTCACCCAAAACTTTATCCCAGAGAAGAAAAGCGCCATGTGGATAAGCACACTTGACAATGTAGGGACCATACCATCTCGACTTGAGTTTTCCAGGGAAAAGTCTTAATCTTGAATTAAAAACTAAAACTTGATCCCCTTCTCTAATGTCTTTGTGCTTGATGTGACCATCATGCCACATTTTGGTTCGGTCTTTGTAGATTCTTGCGTTTTTGTAGGCACTCATCCTAAGTTCATCAAGCTCATTCATTTGGAGAAAATATTTCTCTCCAGCCATGGAAAGATTAAAATTCAAACTTTTGATGGCCCATCTTGCTTTGTGCTCTAGTTCTATTGGTAAGTGACATGACTTACTGTAGATCAGTCTGAAAGGGGTGGTGCCAATAGGTGTTTTGTAGGCAGTATGATATGCCCACAGGGTGTCATTGATTTTAACGCCCAATCTTTCCTAGTTCGTCCAACAGTTTTTTCTAAAATGGATTTGATTTGTCTGTTGGATACTTCTACCTGCCCACTGGTCTGAGGATGGTAAGGAGTGGTGACTTTGTGATAGACTCCGTATTTTTTCAAAAGAGCCTCAAAACTTTTCTCCAAAAAATGGGATCCCCCGTCAGAAATGACGGTGCGAGGGACTCCAAATCTAGGAAAAATGACATCTTTAAAAAGTTTCTTAACGGGTTTAGAGTCACATGTTTTAGTTGGTATGGCTTCAACCCACTTTGACACGTAATCGACTGTGACTAAAATGTTAGTAAACCCATAAGAAGAAGGAAATGGGCCCATATAGTCGATCCCCCAAACATCAAAAATCTCTAATTCTTGCCAAGAGGTGAGAGGCATTTGGTCACGTTTGGAAATATTACCCGTCCTTTGACATTGGTCACATGAAAGTACATAATCATACGAGTCTTTGAAGATGGTGGGCCAAAAGAATCCGCATTGTAGGAATTTCCTAGCCATTTTTTGGGAACTCATGTGACCACCATAGGGTCCAGAGTGACATTGTTCCAAAATGGAGATGCTTTCTTCATGGGACACACAACGACGATATAAACCATCAGCACAAATTCGAAACAAATAAGGTTCATCCCAATAATAATTTTTGACATCATGTAAAAATTTAGCTTTAGAATGTCCCGTATACTCGGGATGCAATACACCTGCAGCTAAATAGTTTACAAAATCAGCAAACCAAGGAAATTGGGAGTCAGCCTTGAGCAATTGGTCATCAGGTAAGGATTCATTTATGGGATATTCATCAATGGGGCTATAGCTAAGTCTACTGTGGTGGTCAGCCACGACATTTTCAGAGCCCTTTTTGTCTAGGATTTCTTGATCAAATTCCTGCAATAACAAAATCCATCTTATGAGTCTAGGCTTGGCATCCTTTTTGGTCATGAGGTAGCAAATAGCTGCATGATCAGTGTACACAATAATCTTTGAACCAACAAGATATGAGCGAAATTTATCAAATGCATAGACAATGGCTAGCATTTCTTTTTCGGTGACTATATAATTTCGCTGAGCTTCATCCAAGGTCTTGGATGCATAATAAATGACATGGTGTTTTTTGTCAATTCTTTGTCCTAAAATGGCACCTACAACGAAATCACTAGCATCACACATGATTTCAAAGGGTAAGGCCCAGTCAGGAGCACGGATGATAGGAGTGGTGGTGAGAGCCTTTTTCAAACATAGAAATCTCTCCATGCATGCCGTATCAAAATGGAAAGGCACCTCCTTTTGAAGAAGATTGGTGAGAGGTTTTGTGATTTTGGAAAAGTCACGGATGAATTGCCGATAGAAACCGACATGTCCTAGGAAGACTCGGATGTATTTGACTGAGGTGGGAGGGGGGAGCTTGGTGATGACCTCAATCTTGGCTTGGTCAACTTCAATGCCCTGGTTGCTCACCTTATGGCCTAGAACGATACCCTCCTTGACCATGAAGTGACACTTTTCCCAATTAAGGACTAAATGTGACTCGATGCATCTATCAAGAACAAGGGAGAGGTTCCCAAGGCAAGAAGTGAAACTATCTCCATAGATAGAGAAATCATCCATGAACACTTCCATGACAGTCTCAGTTAACCCTGAAAAAATGGCAGACATACATCTTTGAAAAGTGGCTGGTGCATTGCACAGGCCAAAGGGCATTTGTCTAAAAGCGTATGTACCAAAAGGGCATATGAAGGTGGTCTTCTCTTGGTCTTCAGGATGAATGGGAATCTGATAAAAACCCGAGTAGCCATCTAAATAGCAAAAGTATTGTTGATGAGCTAAACGTTCAAGAACTTGATCGAGGAAGGGAAGAGGGAAGTGGTCTTTCCTAGTTTCTTTGTTGAGTTTCCTATAGTCAATGCACATCCTCCACCCTATGACGGTACGGGTGGGGATGAGCTCATTCTTCTCATTCCTAATGATTTTGGTCCCACCCTTTTTGGGGACAACCTGGACAGGGCTGACCCAAGGAGAGTCAGAGATGGGGTAGATGATTCCTGTAGTCAAAAGTTTAATCACTTCAAGACGGACAACTTCCTTCATGTTTGGCTTGAGTTTCCTTTGTGGGTCTCAGGAAGGTTTACTATTTTCAATCATTGGGATTTTGTGGATGCAAATGGATTGATCTATCCCAACCAAATCTGTCATTTTGTATCCTAGAGCTATTTTCCTTTTCCTAAGTTCTCCCATAAGCATGTTTTCCTATTCAATGGTAAGGTCAGAATTGATAATGACAGGGCATAATTGTTGTTCATCCAAAAAGACGTATTTCAGGCCTATGAGGAGAGCCTTCATTTCAGGGGCCTTTAGTGGTTTAGGTCATTCTTCTATGGTGGAGATCATTTTAAGGTCTTCAATCTCAGCACATGGGATTTCCTCAAAGTTGTCCAAATGAATCTTAAGTTGATTTGATGGTTCATTATCAAAATCACATTTGGCAGGGATGGTGAGGGAAGTGCATAGGGGGTCATCAACTAATTCCCATTCTTGCCTTAGTTGGTTTAATTCATCAATGCAATCAAGGAGGTAGACTTCTTCCTCAAGACTAGGTCCCTTCATACTTTCAAACACCCTAAACTCTAGTGTTTGCTTCCCTAGCCTTAACACAATAGTACCATCCTCAACATCAATTAAGGCTCAAGCAGTGGCTAAGAAGGGACGTCCAAAAATGAGGGGGTAGCGTAAATCTTCCTTGATATCCATGATCACAAAATCACAAGGGACGTATGCATCATTTCTAACTTTAACTGGAATGTCTTCTATGATTCCCATGGGTTTAGTTGTGGATGAGTCTGCCAGTTGGATGGTCATGGCTGTGGGTAACATGTCATTGAATCCTAGTCTTTTGCAAAGACTATATGGCATGATAGATATACTGGCTCCTAAATCTGCTAGGCCTTTCCTACAAGCATTGTCACCTAAGTAGCATCCTATTCCAAAAGAACCTGGATCCTTTTATTTTTTAGGCATCTTACTTAGAATAATGTCAGAGGTAGTCCTAGAAAGTTTAACAGTCTCATATTCTTTAGTAACATACTTCCTAGTTAAGAGAGATTTCATGTATTTGGACCAGGCGGGCATGTCTGCCAAAGCATCAAGGAAGGGAATGTTGACATGTATTTTTTTCATATCATCCCTAAATTTCATGAAGCGGGCATCAAATCTTGTTTGTTTGAGGCGGGCTTGATAGGGAGGTTGAGGTTTGTAAATTGGTTCTTCATCTTCCACTTGAGGGGTTTCGGGGACGGATGGTTTGGGTGTGGTTTCAGGTTCGACAACTACCATGTCTTCATCCTCGAATTCTAGAGGTGGGTCTGAAGATTTTTCTAGAGGGGGAGGGGTGTGCACTTTTACTGAATGAGTAGAGACTACTTTGAGTTGTTCAGGATGTTTGGGGTTGTTTTCAGGCTGTCCTACAAAAATCCCAACAGGAGGTTTTTGTTGGGCAAACAAACAACTAATTGTGCGTCAGTTGCCTTTTGATGGGCTTGAATGGCCACGAGGGTTTGTTCTATGCTTGCCAAGCTAGGATGACTGGGGGGGAGGAGGGATGGCATTTTGAGGTGGTTGGGGAGGTTGAGGTTGGTTTAGATTTTGGGGTGGAAGGTTTAGGTTTTGGAATTGTTGGTAGTGTTTCCGATTTTGGTGATTTCCAAAATTTCTTTGATTGTTGTATGGGAATCCAGGTGGTGGTCGATTGTTACTTTGAGGGTAGGGAGGCCTTTGTTGAAGTTGGGTAGAGTTCTCGGTGCCTGAGGGGTTCCCATACTGAAAACCAGGGTGATTTCTAGGTTGGTTGGGATTGTAGTAACCTTGGCCTGGTATTGTATGAATCAAATTGAGGTCTTCTGGTTGTTGACCTACTTCAGGTTGCGTGGGCATGTTGTAGAGGTATTGACAGTGGAGGGTGGTATGGTCGTATCCTTGGCAGATACGACAAAGGGAATCCATGGCTTTTAGTTGTTGGGGTGACTCCCTAAGGGTGACCAAGGATGACTCTAACCGATCTTGTTTTAAGGCAATTAATTTTAGGCTTTCCGCTATGCTTTGGATATCATTATTAACTTCTACCTTGGCTCCCTTAAGGACTCTGCCAATCCCTCTTCTAGTCCTTGTTTCAGAAGCCCGTTTGACTACCTCCCATGCGCTAGTCAAACTTTGATGCATGAAATTTCCTCCAGATGAGGAATCGAGAAAGAACTTTGTGTCATCATCAACACCACGATAGAAAATCTCTATAAGTTGGGCTTGAGAGATATCATGGTGGGGGCACTTCCTAAGTAAGTTTTTGAACCTTTTCCAAGCTTCACCTAAGGACTCTCTTGGGGACATAGAAAAATGAGTTATTTGACCCCTAAGTTCATAGGTGAGAGACGGGGGGTAGAATTTCTCAAGGAACTTGCTTTGTAGAACTTCCCATGTTGTGACATGTTCTTCGCTCTCCATGATATTGTACCAGCTACTAGCTTGGCCGGAGAGGGAATACTTAAACAACCTAAGGCGAATGGCATCTTCAGAGACACCCGGGAGTTTGTTCAAAGAACAAAGGTCAATGAACCTTTGAAGATGATCTTGGCAACTTTCCCCATTGTTGCCTGAGAAGGGGTTGGCTTGCATCATAGTGATCCATTGTGTTCGGATTTCGAATTTTGGAGCAATAATATCAGGGGGTATAACCGGATGTTGTGCATAGGCCGTTTTGGGAACATAAAAGTCCTTTAATTGTTTTTGCCTTTCGGCTTCCCTCCTATCGGCTTCTATGGTTTCTTGTTCGTCCCTAAAGGCTGCTCGCAAAGCAACTTCTCTTTCCGCTTGTCAGCTCAGATGAGCTCTCTTTGAGCTGCGAGAGCTTGGTCGATTCTACGGGCGACCTCGTCTTCATTCATTCTCACTAGATTTTGACGGTTTCGACGATGAAAAGTTCTTTCTATTTCCGGATCAAAAGGTTGAAAATCGTCGTTCGGGCGTCGCATGCACAAATAAAGCAGTTAATTCGTGTGTAGAAAAAACGTACTGCCGGAATGGAAACTCGGCAGAAAGAGGAGTACACTTCCGGAATGTTACTCGGAAGGCATGAAAAAAAAAGAAAAAAAAGTTTTTCAAAATTGTTTTGGGGTTCGAAAAAAAAAACAATCCATTGTCCCCGGCAACGACGCCAAATTGATACTCGTCGTTTTGCAATATCAATCACTAAGATGGTTAATCCTAGAGTTTAAACCTTTTTTTACTTCTGATTTTAAGGGTAGTATAGAAGGATCGACCCCACAAGACAACTTTTAAGAGATTGTTCTTTAGAACCCAAAGTTTGAAGAACTTTATTATTTGTTTTTGGTATTTTTATTTTGATTAAAGTAGAAAGTAAAGTCCAGTTGGGGGTTTGGTTGATTACACTAATGCAAGAAGAAATGCACTTAACAAGAAATAACATGCACAAGGAAAAATAAGATGATTGTTAACACAAGCAAAACTATGTGAATGAAAGACTAAGAATTAAAGAAAACAAAGGATGCGATGTTTAAATCAAGAGATGGAAATCGAGGCTCATAGGGGTTTTCACCACCTTAGCCTAGGTGATAACAACTAAATCTTAAACGACGATTCGATGAAGGTTTGCGAATTTAAAAACTCACAAGAGAGAAACTCCACATGAGCCCGTTGGTCTTGGTGCTCATGCTTCCTAGTTTATCACCCTAAAAGACGAAAATCGACGGTCAACCGAGCGGTTGGAAGGTTCTGGAACGCGCAGCCAATCGATCGGCTGCCAACCCTAATTAGGGTGGCGGCGTAGTTGAAAACCGCTCCGTGTTGCTTGAAAATGGGCATCAGCCGAGCGTCTGGTAGCTAGAGTCGGGCGATCTCAGCCGTTGTCTGATGAGATCAATGATCGACGCTTGAAGGCAAACCGAGCGTTTCATGTTGTCAGACGATCGGTTTGATATGGTGAGACGATCGGTTGTCAGTACCAGTCGATCGGCTCAAGTTCTGAAACTGCAATAAAATGCAAATGATTGTCAGATTTGTGATAAAAATGAGAAAATATCAATTTGTGCAATTTCAAGAGATGAATGGAGTATTTCTATGTGACAAGCTTAATAATTCACATAAAAGATGTGCTGAAATAGCACACATCACTTGTCCTTCTCAAGGACTAATCACAAGGAAAATGTGTTATTGGTTGGTATTTTAGTCTACAAGAAAAATTTGTAGTTTGTCAAAACACTTTTGATTTAATTTGATTAAAATAAATTTTAATGATGTTTAATTAGGATTTTAATTAATTATCGTTACCAAAATTTTGTTAAAATTGATAGACATCACATATCAATTCGAAAGATTGCAACATACAATCTTCTAATGAGACAAGATCCATTTTCCATCAAATCATGAGTCACCTTTATCTGATCGCCCACAACTTGACTATCTAGATAGTCAACTTCCGCCAATTGCATCTATATGCAATTATTGGATAGATGGTGTGCACAACTCTTTGTCACAGTCAACTGCATGCTTCTAGGTACTTAATTTCATTAAGATCACCTAGCTAAGTTTTTCCCAAAAGCCAACATGATATTAATGCACCCTGCTCTAGAACACCCACATAATACCATCACACTTCCACAAGATGGGGTAGCACACCACACTTTGGCGTAACCTACACTTAGTCGATCAAGTTTTTTTATGGGTTTCTTATGGAAAACATCAAATACGAAATATGTTGATTGAGGGATTTATATTTATACATATATATCCAATCAGCACATACTTATAGTAGGTATCATATACATGCTATAACCACAAAACAACATATGCAATTATAAAACATGAGTGATGGTTATGACCATACTATTGTAATTCCTTAGAGCCACAAGGGATTACTACCACCTAAGGTCTACATCAAATGTAGTAACCTGTTGTTGATGAAGATCTATGTTTGAACTAATCTGGGTCAATCAGTTCCACTTATGAACTGATCAGTTTACCTCCTGGTCAGTCGGTTGGTCTCTTGAAACCATCTTTTGGTCTCAAGTTCAAGCAATGCGTGGACTCCTCAAGCCGATTGGTTGGGTCACTAGTCGATTGGTTCATCTCCTGTTGTCTGACCTCCTTGGTCCTCTAGAAATTAGTTTGACTTCTTAGCTGGTCGGTTCGTCTTGTGCAGAACATCTTCTTTGTCATAACAATAAATAAAAACTACCCTATTCCTATTTAACATATTACAGTGTAATAGGGAAACTTCAGTTACATTTGAGGAGAGAATAAGAAGGAAAGAATTAATATTTTTACATATGGGAAAGGAGAGAGAGGCTCGGTCCGCAAATTGAGATATAAACATGAATAACAACCAACCAACCAAGCATAAAGATTTAGGGGTTAGTGGCCATAACCGTGCTAACATCCACCATCCGAATCATCTTTAGGGTGACACATGTAAACTGTATATATATATATATATATATATATATATATATATATATATATTACTTGGGATCGTATGAGGTATTTAATCTTATATGCACAATAATCATTTTAAATATTCACATCATAATAAATGATAAATAAAATCTGATCATATTGATTAAGTCCCAAAACATAGTAAATTGATGTGGCTCGAATACCACTGTTGGGAAATATGGCATCAAATACGACAGCATAGTTTAAATATTATTACTGCCATATTCCCCTTGGACAATAGATCGTGTCAACAACTATGTAATGGGAAGGGAAGGTTGCATGGTATATACCTAGTCCTAGGAAAATCCAGTGACTATCCCCTGTTGTAGCTGAAAGAGATAGAGGGGGGTGAATAGAGCTTTTTGGAACTTTAAAATTAATTAAACAATCAAACCAAAGAAGGAGGAGGAAACAAGGAAGACATAAGGGTGTAGAGTGGTTCCTACCTTTGAAGTCAAAGGTAGTCAGTCCACCACCCAATTATTTCCAATTGGGATTTGGAAAGTGATTCATTTTATTACCTTGCCAGGATGTTACACAAAATACAATCACCTTCAACACCCTTGAAGTAGCCTTCTCCTTAAAGTAGCCTCAACCTCCTTGAAGCAGCCTTCTTGAAGTAACTTCAAGTCCATGGAGTAGCCTTTACCTCCTAGACGTAGCACCACCACCTTGAGATAGCCTTCTTTTAGAAGTATCTCCAACCTCCCTTGAAGCAACCTTCCTTGAATTAATCCCAAGCTCCTCTCATAGTAACCTTCTTCACAAAGAAGTAGTTTCTCTGGTGCTCCCTCAAGCAGCCTCCATGATCTTGGAGTAGCCAAGGAGCAATTACAACTTGTACCTATGAAGGGGGATTGGAAGAAAGGAATACAACAATGTTGCATAGTGCTTTGATCCTATATCAAGCATTAGAATCTCCTATCCACTTACATGGCTATGTGTGGTGGCTACGAGATTGTAGCTATAGGACACCTTTCTAGAGCACAAGGAAGAAGACAACAAGTGAATCTTAGCTTGATTGCTCTGAATAGTGAATGCTCAAGTGTATCTTAGGTCCCTCATGTGTTCTAAGGCCTCTCCTATTTATAGGGATGGTTTGCAAGTGTCTAAGGACGTTCTAGGGAGTGTCTAGAGTGTTCTTAGTGCTTAACTAGCCATTAGGTGTACATTGGTTGGCTAGTAATTTCTAATTCTTCATGCTTGAAAGGAAAAATCCAGAGCCCTGCTCGTTCGACAATTTGGTCGACCGAACTCTGTCGCAATCGAGGTTCTCTTCAAATGAGCCTGGGTTTAAGAAAAAAAGTATTGCAACGTCTATGTCCAACTCTCAACTATCAACCACCCGGTCTAACGGTCGTAAGCTTTAGACCTTTGCTTACTCGGTCGAGGTTACACTTGTGTAAGTTGTTGAACAGTGCTCACAATTTTGACTAAGGTGTTTCTCAGTTGACAAGAACTTTGACCGAGTGTGTCTCAGTCGACAATTTCATCGACCGAGATTGTCCCTATTCTAGACTTTTGAATCACCTACTTAGTGTGTGTTTCAATGTGTGTGGGTGACTCTAACTTTGGGGGAAATCTATCTATGGGTTATAAGTGGGTAAGGAAGATATAACACTTGATTCATAGGATGTCTAAGTACTTGTACATTATATTTTTGTACAAGTGTTTACATCTGAGTACAATCATGAGCATTTATACAATTAATCACATTTGATCTTCAATTTGCATTTATCTTCATCTTCCCACTTGGTAGGATCTCCTTATTACTTTGAACTCTGAAATACTCAAGTAGCACATTAGATACAAAAGAATGAAATGTTTGTCATCATCAAAACAAAGGGTATATTAATGTCCAATTTTCCCACAATCTCCCCTTTTTGAAGATGACAAACATTTCTAAAGTATAATCAACAATGATTTAAATGAGATGAGTTTCATACCTGATATTTACCTTAGATAAAGAACATATTCTTGTTTTCATAAAATGTGTGCTAATTGTTCCTAAAGAGATATGGAACATAGTATCCATATCTTAAGGAATATAGCATCAATTAATGTTAAGCCAAGAGACCATGAAACTCATTTATTTTGATTTTATATTATTTCTTCCCCTTTGTCATTTTAAAAAGATAGCCATATAATCATATTACTCCCCCTGAATGAAATACTCCCCCTCAATATGATACACAAGATACAAATCAAAGTGATAGAGAATGTCCAATGAAAGCCACAAGATAGATTTTACTAAAATGCTCAAGTAAACACAAACAAGCTCGATTACATTGATAACATCATAAAGATTACATAAGTAGTACTACTCAGTAGATAGGATAACATCATTTTAAGGATTGCAAGATTACATCAACCTTAGGATCTTTCCCAAGAAATGGAGCATCATCATAATAATTGACAAGTGTTTGCCAATCAAGTGCACCTATCTTTGTAAGAGCATATGCCTACAGAAATGTAGGTACCCTATCAAACCAGAAGTGTGTAGCAATGTCCTGGAGTTGCATAGGTGAGTATTGAGTATGGGAAAGATCATGTGAAGGTGGTTGTGGGATTTGGGTGTATTGAATTGAAGGGTTAAAAGGATAGAGGCTCCAGGGATAGAGTGAATATGGGTATGTGTCGGGAACATTTGGAGACAAGGCTTGCATTCTTTGATTAAGATAGGTCATGGCATGGTGATTGTAGTCTAATTGTCTCCCAAGGTGAAAGGTAGACCCTTTGAGATAACACACATCATTGGATAAAGTTTCTATGGAGTAGCTAGGAGGAGTAGGAGGTAGCTCCTTTGAGATAACACACATCATTGGCTAAATTTTCTATGGAGTATCTAGGAGGAGTAGGAGGTAGACCCTTTGAGATAACACACACCATTGGCTAAATTTTCTATGGAGTATCCAAGAGGAGTAGGAGGTGGCAGATTGGCTTCGATGGATGTTTCTCCTTTAGTCCTAGCCCTCTTGTGTCCGAGTTCGAGGCCCATCTTATCTATAGTGTGTTATGTGAGTTTTTGAGGATGCCTATCACACTTGTAGTTAAGATCTTCTAGGTTTTTGTTAAGGCAAAATTGAATGATTTGACACACAAAATCAACATAGGGAGGATTTCCAGTGAATTCAAACATGTTGGAAAGGATAATGTGAAAGAAATTTACTGGAATACTCTCTAAGATAGCATAGATTAGATACATTCTAAATTGTGGGATTTCCATTTTATTTGCTCTAGGGTAGATGTTGTGGGAGATAATGAGGTTTACTACCCTAGCTTCAGCGGTGAGAGATGTTGCATAGTAGGTTCCTCTATTCTCATGGCATGAAGTGTTAGGAAGAAAAATGTCACTTTTTACATCTCCTAAACTAATGGTGTTATCATTGGTGGAGAGTTTAGATAAAGGGTTGCCAGTGGTTTAGTCTATGAAACCTCCATATTCCTCTTCATCTATATCTAACATTTTTAGGATGTCTTTTTTCAGAAAAATAGAATCCTAACCCATTAACCATGGAAGTGAAAGAGAAGGAGTTATTACAATCCCTAGTAAGATTAGCATAAAACTCATTTATAGCTTGGGTGGACCAGAACGGAATGATGGTTCAAGAAACTCAGTCAATTTTTGCACCTTGAAGAACTCTGGGAGATCAAGGAGCGTGATGAAGTCATTGGTGTCCACTGGGCGTCGAGGAAGAGGATTCTTTGAGGTAATCTTGAGGTAGCATTCTCCAGTAGCAACTTTGTTGAAGGTGATGTCGTTGATGATGCTTAAAGTTGGAGTGACTTGTCTTCCCTTCCTCGACGCAACTTGCTTCTTCCTGCCACGTGCTGAAGATGAGGCCATCTTGCACAAATGAAGGTGGAAGAAGAACTAGGGATGGGAGTGCAAGAGTATTGTTGAAGGATAACTCTAAAGATCACTAGAGAGGAGGTAGAGAAGAGAGAAAGTGAATTGTGTGTAAAATGGACATATTGGGGTCCTATTTATAGCAATTCAGTGACCTGTTGGGTCGACCTTTTCATCGATCGAGAGCCCAACGACTCTCTACTGATGGACCTCACAACGTTCAGTTTGGTCGACCCTTGCAATTTGAAAAAGTGACTGTTAGGTGGAAGACTCAGTTGAGAATGTTCTCCAACGAGGGGCCATTTTGCAAAAAAATTTAGTTCGCAAAATTTTGAGAGAAAAATCAGTTCATCAGCACCTTGTTGGTCGAGGATTCCACTGAGTGGAAGTCAGTCAACAATTTTTTCGATCGAGAATCATCTTGGTCCAACATATTTTGACCGAACAAGTGTTCATGTGAGTAGTTTTGGTCAACTATTTTGAGCTTATTTATGTACTTGTGCATGATAGTAAATTATTGTGACAAAGAATCATTACTAGAGTCTTGTAGAATAAAAATAGCATACAATTTAATTAGAATTTTGTGCGCATATATCAAAGAATACATCTTCTAAGGGAGTAATAAGTAACCTCTTTCTGATATATTGAAATTGATCAATAGGAAGAGGTTTGGTAAAGATATCTGCTAATTTCTCTTCAGTATCAACATGATGGATAGATATATTATTTTTAGAAATATGATCTCTCAAGAAATGGTGTCTAATTTCAATACGCTTGGCACGAATATGTAAAACATGATTATGGGCCAAGTTTATGGCACTAGTATTATCAAAAAAATTGGCGTAGAAGAGAATGAAAAACTATAGTCATTCAAAACTTGTTGCATATAGAGTACTTGAGCACAACATGATCCAGCTGCCATGTGTTTGGCTTCAGTGGTAGATAGGGCAACTGTGTTTTGTTTCTTACTAAACCAATATACTAAGACTCTTCCTAGTAAGAAACAACCACCACTTGTGCTCTTGTGATCAAGTCGACAACCAGCGTAATCAAAATTAGTATAAGCTTTGAAATCTAGTGATTGTCCCTTAGGATACCACAAACCACAATCGATATTACCAGCAAGATATCTTAAAATTCTTTTAATGGCTTGAAAATGAGAATGCATTGGTTTTGATTGAAATCTAGCACAAAGTCCAATGGAGAACATGATATCCGGTCTAGAGGCGGTTAAATATAGCAAACTACCTATCATGGCCCTATATAAGGAATCATCAATGGGTTCACCATTTTCATCCTTATCAATTTTGACATAGGTAGCCATCAGAGTGGTATCATGTTTGAAATTTTCCATGCCAAATCATTTTAAGAGTTCTTTGGTGTACTTCTCTTGGCTTAGAAAAAATCTGGCGGGTGTTTGTTTTATTTCAAAACCAAGGAAAAATGTTAATTTTCCCATGAGACTCATTTCAAACACTTTTTTCATAATATCACTAAATTGAATACATAATGAATCATTTTAAGCTCCAAAAATAATGTCGTCAACATATATTTGAACAACAAGAAAATCTGATTTGTAAGTTTTGAAAAATAGTGTAGAATCTAATTTTCCAATCGAAAAACCATTATCAAATAGGTAATTTTTAAGTCTTTCATACCAATTACGTGGTGCTTGTTTAAGACCATATAGAGCTTTCTTAAGTGTATATACATGATCAATTTTATTAGGAATCTCAAAGCTAGGTGGTTGAGCAACATATACCTCCTCTTCTATAATTCCATTTAGGAAGGCACTTTTGACATCCATTTGGAATAGTTTGATGTCTTTGTGGGCTGCTAGAGCTAATAAAATTCTAATAGTCTCAAGTCTAGACATAGGAGCATATGTCTCATCAAAATCTATTTCTTCTTGTTGGTTATATCCTTGATCTACCAACCTATCTTTGTTTCTAACTGCTTCCCCGACTTCACTAAGTTTGTTACGAAAAACCCACTTAATTTACAATAATGGTTTTATCTTGTGGTTTAGGAACTAAGTCCCATACATTATTTTTTGTAAATTGATTTAGTTCTTCTTGCATGGACACTATCCAATATTCAACCTTTAAGGCTTTAGTTACCTATTTAGGTTCAACGATTGATACGAATGCCATGTTTGCTACATCTCTAAATGATGATCGAGTTTTTACTTTATCAAAAGGGTTTCCTATGATTAAATCTTGAGGATGATCCTTGATTAATCTAGGAATGGGTTGTTGTGTCTCATTTTGTTGCTCATTTTTAGTGTTTTGATCATCTTTAATAGATATGGTTAAGTCATCAATTTGATGAGTTACGTCTTTTAAGTTTTTAATTTCATTTTCAACACTTGTTGTTATTTCATGAAATGTGATATGAATTGATTCTTCAACCTTTTTAGGGATGGTATTATAGATTCTAAATGCCTTACTAGAAGTTGAGTATCCCAAGAATAATCCTTTATGTGATTTAGGGTCAAATTTATCTTTATCATCCTTTGTATTTAAGATGTAACAGGGTGTACCAAAAGCATGAAAATAATCAACTCTAGGTTTTTTTTTGAAAATAAGTTCATAAGGATTTTTCTTAAGATGGGAGTGAATTGTTGCATGATTCATACATAACATGTTGTGTTAACTGCTTCAGCCCAGAAAGTTTTAGGTGTATTGTGTTCAAATAACATAGTTCTAGCCATTTCTTGTAAAGATTGATTTTTCCATTCTACTACCCCATTTTGTTGTGGAGTGCATGGAGTCGAAAAATTATGCGTGTACCCTTGAGATGTACAAAACACATCAAATATGTGATCTTTAAACTCTCCACCATGATCACTCCCAATGGTACATATTTTGTTTTGTAGTTGATTTTCAATTTTAGAAAAAAATTGAATGAATATTCTATTTGTATCATCTTTGGTTGAAAGGAAATGAACCCAAGTATATCTACTACAATAATTAACAATAACAAAGCAATATCTTTTACCACCAATAGATTGAGTCCTCATAGGACCGAACAAATCCATATGAATGAGTTCTAATGATCTAGTAGTGCTAAATAAGGTTTTAGATTTGAAAGAAGATTTACTTTGCTTACCTAAAGTACATGATTCATAATTTTTAGGTTTGTCAAAAGAAAGTTTAGGTAAACCACGAACAAGATCATATTTAATTAACTTTTTGATAACATGTGAACTTGTAAGACCTAGTTTTTATGCCATAGTTGTAAGAATTCATCATTTGCAATAAGACATTTTCCAATAATAGCTTGCATGGAATTAGGTCTAAGTATATATAATTTTCCTAGTCTTTTTCCTTCATAAATAACATTATTTGTGTTTTCTATGAGTAGCTTGCAACAAGATTTGTTAAAAATAACATCATAGCCACTATCACATAATTAGCTGACACTAATCAAATTGTGATGTAATCCATCAACAAGTAGGACATTTTTAATTTGAAGATTTGTACCAACATTACCTATTCCAATAATTTTACCTTTGGCTTTATCTCCAAATGTGACCGTACCACTCTTCTTTCTTCAAAAGTTTGAAAAGCTTCTTTGTCTCTAGTCATATGTTTTGGAGCAACCACTATCAACCACCCAATCCTGCAAAATAGATTGGTTTTTATACCCATGTGATGGTCCTTTTGGTTAGGAATGTTTATTAAAACATTTTGTATTTTAAAATAACTCATTTGAAAGAGTTTTTGAACAATTTTTAACAACAAGATTGAATATAGTCACAAGTTGATTGATTTAGAAATAAACTCTTTACATAATACTACTTGATCGATGATTTATTCAATCGAAAGGCTTCTCGATCGAGGTAATTTTCGGCCGGAATAATTTGTCAACAAATATGATTTTGAACAGAACATTCTTTAGTCGACGGTTTCTTCGACCAGAGGGATCCTCGGTCGAGTATTTTTCCAACCGAAACTGAATCTGTGTGCATTTATCAATGTCAAGAAAATCATCAAATCATAAAAAATATGCAAGTTAAAACTATGTTTAGTTGAGATAAGACAATCATATTTTCAATTTTAGTTTTAGGTCAAATCTCAATTAGGTATCCTCATATTTCTAAATTTATGGTTTTGGAACCCAAGCTAGATCCTTATCTTTATTTCTCTTGTAAGGACATAAAAAAGAATAATGGCCAAGACGTATACAATAATGACAACAAATAAAATCAATTTCATTTATCTTTTTACCATTTTGGTCATGAGGTGAAATGGTTTTTGGTACATACATGACCTTTGTCTTGGGTGCTTGTGTCTTTTTTGTTCTAGGATTTTGATAGAATTTTTCTTTGGGTACATAGCCTAGACCTCTCCTCCCAATTTGTCTAGAAGAGTGTCTTAGAATTTTATCAAGGATATCTTTATTTTTCAAGCTACTAATATCTTTATGCAACTTACCAATTTCTTCTATTTTATATTATATCTAATTTTGCTTGATCTAGATTAGATATCAAACTATCTCTTTCTTTGAAAATAGCATCATAATCCAAATGAGTACATAAAATAGGTTGAGTTTGAAGATCATCTATTTTAGCAAGCAATTCAACCTTTTCTTGGCAAAGAAAGTTGTAGTTTGTTTCTATAGCAAGAAACTTGATATTATGTTCATTAATTGAAGATTTTAAGTATCTCTTTCACGTATAAGACTTTCATTTTCAGAAGAGAGAGTATATAGCTTAGCATGCAAATCATCATTAGTTTTTGTAAGCTTCTTTAATTTCTTTTTGCAGTCAATATATTTGTCATGTATCTCTTGGATACTAGTGACTAGTTCTTCTTTAGATAGTTCAAGAAGACTTATCTCACTTGAGTCCTCATTTTCATCTTCTTTGGCCATAATGCATTCAACTTCTGCTTCCCCTCTTCCACTTTCATCACTTTATATGTCCCAAGAAGCTTTATAAGCTTTATCTCCTTTGTCCTTTTTCTTGAAAGAAGACTTCTTTACTTTCTTGATTTTATGACATTCATTCTTCACGTGTCCTTTCTTGCAGCATTCAAAACACCTAAGGGAAGAAGAGGAAGAAGCACTAGAATTCTTGTTAGATTTATACCTTCTATATTTCTTACCATTCACTTTTGATGTCTATCAACCTTCCACACTAACATACAACTTGAGACATTACAAGAATGTATATACTCTTAACATATGTATGATCTAATTGTTTAGGTCCTCAACCTGAAGAAGTATGTCATTGATAACATCATTCTTTAGACATTTATTATGTTACATCATTATCTCATAACTAAATAAAATAGAATAAACTAGACAATTGCCTTTTTTTATTAGACATGCCCTTAAAATCATCACATGATTGACTCACTAGCATACATACCAACACAGTGGGCCCACCAAAGATGTCCATTGATTGCCACAACTCTTCACAAGTGGACCTACTGAAGATGTCCACTTACCAGAAAAACTCAGGTACCATCGACATCCCCTATTGATGTTGGATACCAAATCATTTTAAGGAGTCTGCCCTCATTGACTTAGACCCTCACACTCAACTAGTATGCTCTGAATTACCTTGACCTACATGAACCTCTAGTCAGGAAGCACGTTCCTCCCAACAATGCATGCCTCCTATGAAGATTCTACAATGTCTAGAGGATCTATCATCTAATGATAGTTATTTAACATGATTCATTGTTGTTACTAGTCATTACCCTTATTTTGTTATTTAAACATTTAACAATCATAAAAGGAGCTTCTTTGATACCAATTGAAAGATCTAGAGGGGGGGTGAATAGAGCTTTTTGGAACTTTAAAATTAATTAAACAATTAAATCAAAGAAGGAGGTGGAGATAAGGAAGACACAAGGATGTAGAGTGGTTCCTACCTTTGAAGTCAAAGGTAGTCAATCCACCACCCAATTGTTTCCAATTGGAATTTTCAAAGTGATTTATTTTATTACCTCACTAGGATGTTACACAAAATACAATCACCTTCTACACCCTTGAAGCAGCCTTCTCCTTGAAGTAGCCTCAACCTCCTTGAAGCAGCCTTCTTCAAGTAACTTCAAGTCCTTAGAGCAAACTTCACCTCCTAGAAGTAGTTGCACCACCTTGAGATAGCCTTCTTTTAGAAGTATCTCCAGCCTCCCTTGAAGCAGCCTTCCTTGAAGTAATCTCAAGCTACTCTCATAGTAACCTTCTCTACAAAGAAGTAGATTCTCCAGTGCTCCCTCAAGCAACCTCCACGATCTTGGAGTATCCAAGGAGCAATTACAACTTGTACCTGTGAAGGGGGATTGGAAGAAAGGAATACAATAATATTACACAACGGTTTGATCCTATATCAAGTGTTAGAATCTCCTATCCACTTAGGATGAACGTGGCTATGTGTGGTGGCTAGGAGATTGTAGCTATAGGAGACCTTTCTAGAGCATAAGGAAAAAGACAACAAGTGAATCTTAGCTTGATTGCTCTTAATAGTTAATGATCAAGTGTAGCTTAGGTGCCTCATGTGTTCTAAGGCCTCTCCTATTTATAGGGATGGTTTTCAAGTGTCAAGGGACGTTCTAGGGAGTGTTTAGAGTGTTCTTAGTGCTTAACTAGTCGTTAGGTGTACATTGGTTGCCTAGTGATTGCTAATTGTTCGTGCTTGAAAGGAACAATCTAGAACCCTTCTCGGTCGACAATTTGGTTGATCAAACTGTGTTCTGGTCGAGGTTCTCTTCAACCAAGCTTGGGTTTAAGACAAAAGTATTTAAACGTCTATTTCCAACTCCCAAACACCAACCACCCAGGCTAACAGTCACAAGCTTTAGACCGTTGCTTACTCGATCGAGGTTATTTTTGACCAAATACTAATTTGGAGCACACTTGTGTAAGTTGTTGAACAATGCTCATAATTTTGACTGAGGTGTTTCTCGGTCAAGAAGAACTTCGACCGAGTGTGTCTCGATCGACAATTTCATCGACCGAGGGTGTCCCCATTCTAGAATTTTGAATCACCTACTTAGTGTGTGTTTCAATGTGTGTGAGTGACTCTAACTTTGAGGGAAATCTATCTAAGGGTTATAAGTGGGTAAGGAAGATCTAACTCTTGATTTACATGATGTCTACGTACTTGTCCATTATATTTTTGTACAAGTGTTTACATTTGAGTACAATTATGAACATTTATACAATTAAGCACATTTGATCTTCAATTTGCATTTATCTTCATCTTCACACTTGGTAGGATCTTCTTATTCCTTTGAACCCTGAAATACTCAAGTAGCATGTTATATACACAAGAATGAAATGTTTGTAATCATCAAAATAAAGGGTATATTAATGTCCAATTTAGCCAACAGTAGCATGCTTATTTCTTTAAGTTGCACCTAGACAGCTGTCGGTGTCGGCCTCCTAGTCGATCACCACAAATGGTGGTTGACTGTGTCCTCCTAGTGAGTGGAAACGTCCTCCCCGCCTGGGTAGTAGTCTACATAGACCACAAGAACTCCTATCATTCCATATGAACGAACATGAAGGAGTTGTCCCTTCTAGTTAACATGCTAGTATTGACTTGCTCTTCCAATTGTCTCTCCCTTGTTGTTCCTCCCTTTGACAGGTTGAACATGCTCGGGTTCTCACATTACAACAACTGTGAGAAGAAAAAAATTGTCACAACTTATTATTGTGTCTTTGGAAGGCCCCCGGTACCGCTGTATTTATAGGAGGGCTAGGGTCAAGGTTTCCAGTTCATTTGGGAGTCGAAGAGACATGATATCATGAATTTTTTTGAACCTACAAATGTTGAACCAACCGGTTCACACATGAGATGATTGGTTCAACCCTTGAACTGGTCATTTCACTATGTTTCCTATTCACAATTGCATTGGCTTTTATTATTTAATTAATGAACAACATGACATGAACATCAATCCTTGACCCAATCTCATTGATCAACCAAATCATCAGTTCACAACCTGAACCGGTCGGTACACAAATCTGAGTTGATCAATTCACTTGCTGAACTGGCCATTTTAGAGTCATGATTGCTAATGTTAGTTCACATTAAACTGACAATTGAATTCTATTGGTTCAACACTTGAACCGGTTGGTTCATAGTCCTGCCAGTCAATTTTCAACCATTGTAGTTTAAATTGAATACATAAACACTTTAGTAATTAAGTTAAATAGAATTCATGATTAAATTCCTATTCCAAGTGTATTCAATGTGTGTGGCCCTATAGATTCCAAGTTACATTGGCAGTGAATGTCCATAACAAATTTATGACATCACAAGCAATGAGTGGTATCTAGAAAGATATCATTTATACCCAAGTAATCAAAAAGTTGGAGAACAACTTCAACCTACAATCTGTGATTGGTGTTATAGTGATCATGTAATTCCTTTGTCTCTGATATCTAGATTGAACTCAAGGCATGGAATTGTCATCCTCTTCAACGATCAATCCATGTTCCTTGAACTAGAGTAGTATGTTTGAGATATATGTAATCTCAATATCACATATTGACTCACATGAGCATGACCATGCATTTCTTAGCCTCACTTATCAAGTGGACATGATATCATACTCCTTTAGGAGGGACAAATCACATGTACATCACTCATACTCATCCCCATGTGTCATAACGCACCCGAGCACCACCTTCATGGCAACCCTTATTCAAGGTCACGATGGATGATGTCAAAGTACATCGAACGACATATGATGAGTCTAGTGATTTTAAGTCTAGTAACCACAATCACCACCATCACTATGAGGAGATGATTTTGACTATTAATCATGGTTTCCATGCATCACTCTCAAGGTGGGTCTATCCGATACACTATTCTCTAACAAGTATCTATGTGTTTGGTTTGATATCACATATCATGACTAATGATATTCTACCATCAACTAACACACACTCTAGTCTTATGTGTTTTTGATGTCTATCAACCTTCTACAATAACATACAACTTGAGACATTACAAGAATGTATATACTCTTAACATCTGTATGATCTAATTGTTTAGGTCCTCAACCTGAAGAAGTATGTCAATGATAACATCATTCTTTAGACATTTATTATGTTACATCATTATCTCATAACTAAATAAAATAGAATAAACTAGACGATTGCCTTTTTTTTATTAGACATGCCCTTAAAATCATCACATGATTGACTCACTAGCATACATACCAACACAGTGGGCCCACCAAAGATGTCCATTGATTGCCACAACTCTTCACAAGTGGACCTACTAAAGATGTCCACTTACCAGAAAAACTCAGGTACCATCGACATCCCCTATTGATGTTGGATACCGAATCATTTTAACGAGTCTGCCCTCATTGACTTAGACCCTCACACTCAACTAGTATGCTCTGAATTACCTTGACCTACATGAACCTCTAGTCAGGAAGCACGTTCCTCCCAACAATGCATGCCTCCTATGAAGATTCTATAATGTCTAGAGAATCTATCATCTAATGATAGTTATTTAACACGATTCATTGTTGTTACTAGTCATTACCCTTATTTTGTTATTTAAACATTTAACATTCATAAAAGGAGCTTCTTTGATACCAATTGAAAGATCTAGAGGGGGGGGTGAATAGAGCTTTTTGGAACTTTAAAATTAATTAAACAATTAAACCAAAGAAGGAGGTGGAAACAAGGAAGACACAAGGATATAGAGTGGTTCCTACCTTTGAAGTCAAAGGTAGTCAGTCCACCACCCAATTGTTTCCAATTAGAATTTTCAAAGTGATTTATTTTATTACCTCTCTAGGATGTTACACAAAATACAATCACCTTCTACACCCTTGAAGCAGCCTTCTCCTTGAAGTAGCCTCAACCTCCTTGAAGCAGCCTTCTTCAAGTAACTTCAAGTCCTTAGAGCAGCCTTCACCTCCTAGAAGTAGCTCCACCACCTTGAGATAGCCTTCTTTTAGAAGTATCTCCAACCTCCCTTGAAGCGGCCTTCCTTGAAGTAATCTCAAGCTACTCTCATAGTAACCTTCTCTACAAAGAAGTAGATTCTCCAGTGCTCCCTCAAGAAACCTCCATGATCTTGGAGTATCCAAGGAGAAATTACAACTTGTACCTGTGAAGGGGGATTGGAAGAAAGGAATACAATAATGTTACACAATGGTTTGATCCTATATCAAGTGTTAGAATCTCCTATCCACTTAGGATGAATGTGGCTATGTGTGGTGGCTAGGAGATTGTAGCTATAGGAGACCTTTCTAGAGCATAAGGAAAAAGACAACAAGTGAATCTTAGCTTGATTGCTCTTAATAGTTAATGATCAAGTGTAGCTTAGGTGCCTCATGTGTTCTAAGGACTCTCCTATTTATAGGGATGGTTTGCAAGTGTCAAGGGACGTTCTAGGGAGTGTTTAGAGTGTTCTTAGTGCTTAACTAGTCGTTAGGTGTACATTGGTTGCCTAGTGATTGCTAATTGTTCGTGCTTGAAAGGAACAATCTAGAACCCTTCTCGGTCGACAATTTGGTTGATTGAACTGTGTTCTGGTCGAGGTTCTTTTCAACCAAGCTTGGGTTTAAGACAAAAGTATTTAAACGTCTATTTCCAACTCCCAACCACCAACCACCCAGTCTAACAGTCACAAGCTTTAGACCGTTGCTTACTCGATCGAGGTTATTTTTGACCAAATACTAATTTAGAGCACACTTGTGTAAGTTGTTGAACAATGCTCATAATTTCAACTAAGGTGTTTCTCGATCAACAAGAACTTCGACCGAGTGTGTCTCGATCGACAATTTCATCGACCGAGGGTGTCCCTATTCTAGAATTTTGAATCACCTACTTAGTGTGTGTTTCAATGTGTGTGGGTGACTCTAACTTTGAGGGAAATCTATCTAAGGGTTATAAGTGGGTAAGGAAGATCTAACTCTTGATCTACATGATGTCTACGTACTTGTACATTATATTTTTGTACAAGTGTTTACATTTGAGTACAATCATGAACATTTATACAATTAAGCACATTTGATCTTCAATTTGCATTTATCTTCATCTTCACACTTGGTAGGATCATCTTATTCCTTTGAACCCTGAAATACTCAAGTAGCATGTTATATACACAAGAATGAAATGTTTGTCATCATCAAAATAAAGGGTATATTAATGTCCAATTTAGCCAACAGTAGCATGCTTATTTCTTTAAGTTGCACCTAGACAACTGTTGGTGTCGGCCTCCTAGTCGATCACCACTAATGGTGGTTGACTGTGTCCTCCTAGTGAGTGGAAACGTCCTCCCCGCCTGGGTAGTATTCTACATAGACCACAAGAACTCGTATCATTCCATATGAACGAACATGAAGGAGTTGTCCCTTCTAGTTAACATGCTAGTATTGACTTGCTCTTCCAATTGTCTCTCCCTTGTTGTTCCTCCCTTTGACAGGTTGAACATGCTCGGGTTCTCACATTACAACAACTGTGAGAAGAAAAAAATTGTCACAACTTATTATTGTGTCTTTGGAAGGCCCCCGGTACCGCTGTATTTATAGGAGGGTTAGGGTCAAGGTTTCCAGTTCATTTGGGAGTCGAAGAGACATGATATCATGAATTTTTTTGAACCTACAAATGTTGAACCAACCGGTTCACACATGAGATGATTGGTTCAACCCTTGAACTGGTCATTTCACTATGTTTCCTATTCACAATTGCATTGGCTTTTATTATTTAATTAATGAACAACATGACATGAACATCAATCCTTGATCCAATCTCATTGATCAACCAAATCATCAGTTCACAACCTGAACCAGTCGGTACACAAATCTGAGTTGATCAGTTCACTTGCTGAACTGGCCATTTTAGAGTTATGATTGCTAATGTTAGTTCACATTAACCTGACAATGGAATCGATTGGTTCAACACTTGAACCGGTTGGTTCATAGTCCTTCCAGTCAATTTTCAACCATTGTAGTTTAAATTGAATACATAAAAACTTTAGTAATTAAGTTAAATAGAATTCATGATTAAATTCCTATTCCAAGTGTATTCAATGTGTGTGGACCTATAGATTCCAAGTTACATTGGCAGTGAATGTCCATAACAAATTTATGACATCAAAAGCAATGAGTGGTATCTAGAAAGATATCATTTATACCCAAGTAATCAAAAAGTTGGAGAACAACTTCAACCTACAATCTGTGATTGGTGTTATAGTGATCATGTAATTCCTTTGTCTCTGATATCTAGATTGAACTCAAGGCATGGAATTGTCATCCTCTTCAACGATCAATCCATGTTCCTTGAACTAGAGTAGTATGTTTGAGATATATGTAATCTCAATATCACATATTGACTCACATGAGCATGACCATGCATTTCTCATCCTCGCTTATCAAGTGGACATGATATCATACTCCTTAGGAGGGACAAATCACATGTACATCACTCATAGTCATCCCCATGTGTCATAACGCACCCGAGAACCACCTTCATGGCAACCCTTATTCAAGGTCACGATGGATGATGTCAAAGTACATAGAAAGACATATGATGAGTCTAGTGATTTTAAGTCTAGTAACCACAATCACCACCATCACTATGAGGAGATGATTTTGACTATTAATCATGGTTTCCATGCATCACTCTCAAGGTGGGTCTATCCGATACACTATTCTCTAACAAGTATCTATGTGTTTGGTTTGATATCACATATCATGACTAATGATATTCTACCATCAACTAACACACACTCTAGTGTTATGTGTTATTAATGACTATCAACCTTCCACAATAACATACAAATTGAGACATTACAATAATGTATATACTCTTAACATATGTATGATCTAATTGTTTAGGTACTCAACTTGAAGAAGTATGTCATTGATAACATCATTCTTTAGACATTTATTATGTTACATCATTATCTCATAACTAAATAAAATAGAATAAGCTAGACGATTTCCTTTTTTTATTAGACATGCCCTTAAAATCATCACATGATTGACTCACTAGCATACATACCAACACAGTGGGCCCACCAAAGATGTCCATTGATTGCCACAACTCTTCACAAGTGGGCCTACTGAAGATGTCCAATTACCAGAAAAACTCAGGTACCATCGACATCCCCTATTGATGTTGGATACCAAATCATTTTAAGGAGTCTGGCCTCATTGACTTAGACCCTCACACTCAACTAGTATGCTCTGAATTACCTTGACCTACATGAACCTCTAGTCAGGAAGCACGTTCCTCCCAACAAGGCAGGCCTCCTATAAAGATTCTACAATGTCTAGAGAATCTATCATCTAATGATAGTTATTTAACATGATTCATTGTTGTTACTAGTCATTACCCTTATTTTGTTATTTAAACATTTAACAATCATAAAAGGAGCTTCTTTGATACCAATTGAAAGATCTAGAGGGGGGGGTGAATAGAGAGTTTTGGAACTTTAAAATTAATTAAACAATTAAACCAAAGAAGGAGGTGGAAACAAGGAAGACACAAGGATGTAGAGTGGTTCCTACCTTTGAAGTCAAAGGTAGTCAGTCCACCACCCAATTGTTTCCAATTGGAATTTTCAAAGTGATTTATTTTATTACCTCACTAGGATGTTACACAAAATACAATCACCTTCTACACCCTTGAAGCAACCTTCTCCTTGAAGTAGCCTCAACCTCCTTAAAGCAGCCTTCTTCAAGTAACTTCAAGTACTTAGAGCAACCTTCACCTCCTAGAAGTAGCTCCACCACCTTGAGATAGCCTTCTTTTAGAAGTATCTCCAACCTCCCTTGAAGCAGCCTTCCTTGAAGTAATCTCAAGCTACTCCCATAGTAACCTTCTCTACAAAAGAAGTAGATTCTCCAGTGCTCCCTCAAGCAACCTCCACGATCTTGGAGTATCTAAGGAGCAATTACAACTTGTACCTGTGAAGGGGGATTGGAAGAAAGGAATACAATAATGTTACACAACGGTTTGATCCTATATCAAGTGTTAGAATCTCCTATCCACTTAGGATGAACGTGGCTGTGTGGTGGCTAGGAGATTGTAGCTATAGGAGACCTTTCTAGAGCATAAGGAAAAAGACAACAAGTGAATCTTAGCTTTATTGCTCTTAATAGTTAATTATCAAGTGTAGCTTAGGTGCCTCATGTGTTCTAAGGCCGCTCCTATTTATAGGGATGGTTTGCAAGTGTCAAGGGACGTTCTAGGGAGTGTTTAGAGTGTTCTTAGCGCTTAACTAGTTGTTAGGTGTACATTGGTTGCCTAGTGATTGCTAATTGTTCGTGCTTGAAAGGAACAATCCAGAACCCTTCTCGGTCAACAATTTGGTTGATAGAACTGTGTTCTGGTCGAGGTTCTCTTCAACCAAGCTTGGGTTTAAGACAAAAGTATTTAAACGTCTATTTCCAACTCCCAACCACCAACCACCCAGTCTAACGGTCACAAGCTTTAGACCGTTGCTTACTCGATCGAGGTTATTTTTGACCAAATACTAATTTAGAGCACACTTGTGTAAGTTGTTGAACAATGCTCATAATTTCGACTGAGGTGTTTCTCGATCAACAAGAACTTCGACCGAGTGTGTCTCGATCGACAATTTCATCGACCGAGGGTGTCCCTATTCTAGAATTTTGAATCACCTACTTAGTGTGTGTTTCAATGTGTGTGGGTGACTCTAACTTTGAGGGAAATCTATCTAAGGGTTATAAGTGGGTAAGGAAGATCTAACTCTTGATTTACATGATGTCTACGTACTTGTACATTATATTTTTGTACAAATGTTTAAATTTGAGTACAATCATGAACATTTATACAATTAAGCACATTTGATCTTCAATTTGCATTTATCTTCATCTTCACACTTGGTAGGATCTTCTTATTCCTTTGAACCCTGAAATATTCAAGTAGCACGTTATATACACAAGAATGAAATGTTTGTCATCATCAAAATAAAGGGTATATTAATGTCCAATTTAGCCAACAATAGCATGCTTATTTCTTTAAGTTGCCCCTAGACAACTGTCGGTGTCGGCCTCCTAGTCGATCACCACAAATGGTGGTTGACTGTGTCCTCCTAGTGAGTGGAAACGTCCTCCCCGCCTGGGTAGTAGTCTACATAGACCACAAGAACTCCTATCATTCCATATGAACGAACATGAAGGAGTTGTCCCTTCTAGTTAACATGCTAGTATTGACTTGCTCTCCCAATTGTCTCTCCCTTGTTGTTCCTCCCTTTGACAGGTTGAACATGCTCAGGTTCTCACATTACAACAACTGTGAGAAGAAAAAAATTGTCACAACTTATTATTGTGTCTTTGGAAGGCCCCCGGTACTGCTGTATTTATAGGAGGGCTAGGGTCAAGGTTTCCAGTTCATTTGGGAGTCGAAGAGACATGATATCATGAATTTTATTTGAACCTACAAATGTTGAACCAACCTGTTCACACATGAGATGATTGGTTCAACCCTTGAACTGGTCATTTCACTATGTTTCCTATTCACAATTGCATTGGCTTTTATTATTTAATTAATGAACAACATGACATGAACATCAATCCTTGATCCAATCTCATTGATCAACCAAATTATCAGTTCACAACCTGAACTAGTCGGTACACAAATCTGAGTTGATCAGTTCACTTGCTGAACTGGCCATTTTAGAGTTATGATTGCTAATGTTAGTTCACATTAACCTGACAATTGAATCGATTGGTTCAACACTTGAACCGGTTGGTTCATAGTCCTGCCAGTCAATTTTCAACCATTGTAGTTTAAATTGAATACATAAACACTTTAGTAATTAAGTTAAATAGAATTCATGATTAAATTCCTATTCCAAGTGTATTCAATGTGTGTGGCCCTATAGATTCCAAGTTACATTGGCAGTGAATGTTCATAACAAATTTATGACATCACAAGCAATGAGTGGTATCTAGAAAGATATCATTTATACCCAAGTAATCAAAAGTTGGAGAACAACTTCAACCTACAATCTGTGATTGGTGTTATAGTGATCATGTAATTCCTTTGTCTCTGATATCTAGATTGAACTCAAGGCATGGAATTGTCATCCTCTTCAACGATCAATCCATGTTCCTTGAACTAGAGTAGTATGTTTGAGATATATGTAATCTCAATATCACATACTGACTCACATGAGAATGACCATGCATTTCTCAGCCTCGCTTATCAAGTGGACATGATATCATACTGCTTTAGGATGGACAAATCACATGTACATCACTCATAGTCATCCCCATGTGTCATAACACACCCGAGCACCACCTTCATGGCAACCCTTATTCAAGGTCACGATGGATGATGTCAAAGTACATCGAACGACATATGATGAGTCTAGAGATTTTAAGTCTAGTAACCACAATCACCACCATCACTATGAGGAGATGATTTTGACTATTAATCATGGTTTCCATGCATCACTCTCAAGGTGGGTCTATCCGATACACTATTCTCTAACAAGTATCTATGTATTTGGTTTGATATCACATATCATGACTAATGATATTCTACCATCAACTAACACACACTCTAGTCTTATGTGTTATTGATGTCTATCAACCTTCTACAATAACATACAACTTGAGACATTACAAGAATGTATATACTCTTAACATCTGTATGATCTAATTGTTTAGGTCCTCAACCTGAAGAAGTATGTCATTGATAACATCATTCTTTAGACATTTATTATGTTACATCATTATCTCATAACTAAAGAAAATAGAATAAACTAGACTTGATTGCCTTTTTTTGTTAGACATGCCCTTAAAATCATTACATGATTGACTCACTAGCATACATACCAACACAGTGGGCCCACCAAAGATGTCCATTGATTGCCACAACTCTTCACAAGTGGACCTAATGAAGATGTCCACTTACCAGAAAAACTCAGGTACCATCGACATCCCCTATTGATGTTGGATACCAAATCATTTTAAGGAGTTTGCCCTCATTGACTTAGACCCTCACACTCAACTAGTATGCTCTGAATTACCTTGACCTACATGAACCTCTAGTCAGGAAGCACGCTCCTCCCAACAATGCAGGCCTCCTATGAAGATTCTACAATGTCTAGAGAATCTATCATCTAATGATAGTTATTTAACATGATTCATTGTTGTTACTAGTCATTACCCTTATTTTGTGATTTAAACATTTAACAATCATAAAAATCACTAGAGTTCATATATAACAACCATCACAATTCTCATAAATCATATATTAATCCTTTAGATTAGAATTAGGGCAAATTGGTATGTTTGGTGCCTTTGAGTTCACCATTCCATTACTTAACATACACAACCATTTTTAATATTAGTCACCAATATTGTACCACATCACATGTCATAGCATAAAATAAGCATTTCTATTGCAACAGATTGTTGAACAAATCTAACCAGTCTATCACAAATATCACAGAACACAATTTTATGAAGTAACATCATCATTTGGGACTTGTATAATGTAAAATAGGGTTAGAAGGTGATTTGTGCACTCACATATCTCATCACATATAGTTGATCTAATTTTATCCACTGACTAAGCTCAGATCTCAGCTCAAGCGAACCTGAATCACGTCTTATGTCTCGAGATCTCATTAAAAACTGGTCGTCAATGAGAAAACAAGCTCAAGAATATTAGTAGGAGGTAGAAGACAAAGAAGTCTATGGTTGGGACCATCAATTCTTGGATCAAAGAAGATCTTCATACCAATAAATAGGGGAAAAGAGAAGAGATCAATGCTTAAAACAACTTACCAACTTGAAAACCACTAAAGATCCTTCACTCTAGTGACCAACACCCACTCTCTCACTACCGACCTTCAGATCACACCCCCTCGTGACCACCTTCTGCGTTGCTTCTCTTTGTCTTCTGATGGATAGAAGGTGAAAATGAAACCAAGCTTCTCGTTCCATCAGTAGTTATCAACTATTTATAGAGAACCAAGTCTCACATGACTCGTCAAGATGGGCAACACACATGGAAACCATCAGTTCTATAAGCCTAATACATCCATTGCATGTCACTTCCTCTGTCGAGCCATCAATTCATGGTTACTATTGTAGCCATTGGTTCTTCTCCCCCGGACAAACTGTCACTTGATGCGTCTGTCGAACCATCAGTAGATACCATTGAGTCCTTCCTTCAGTTGAAAATTAGTCAAGTCATTGGAAGACACTCACTTGACAAACCGTTAGTTCTTGGTCTCCAAGAAAAAACCATCAGTTCTTATCTTACTCTACTAAACCATTAGTTTGATGAAACATCAGTAGAAACCATCCATTTACAACTTCATGAATTCATCAAGTCAAAACAATCATTCTATTTGTAAGGGAAAACCATCACTTTCTATCCATCAGTTTAGGATCCAATGAACCCACCATTTGTCCAACTCTTATTGATTCATTAGATCTCAAACTTGATCCGCAACCATCAGCTCGGACCCATCAGTTCTGTCAACTAATGGTAACTCTGTAAGAGACTTACAAAGGTTGTAGCTTGTGCATTACAACTAGGATTTGATTCATTCTTATTTCTATGGTTTCATATTTGAATCCTCTATAAAGTAGTATCAAAACATAATTGATCTCAACTAGTTGAATTCTTATGATAATTAAACATTAACAAACAACACTATCACTAGGGTTGTACTTAACTCTTTGATTACTTACGAAGCTTGTGCAAGTTGTAATACTCTCTTCCTCTAATAAAATATTTGTCTCAAAATTTATAGAAGAGGAAATGATACTTGTTATGCATCTTGATTTCTAGCTCCCATGTGGCTTCTTTTATACCAGAGTTTCTTCGAAGAAATTTCACTAAAGGCATCTCTCTTATCTGAATCTTTTAGATTCTACAATCTAGAATTAAAATAGGTCCTTCAACATAGGAGATATCCTATCTCAAATGTATAGGATCGGAATACAAGATCTTCTTAGTACCTGGGTGACACTTCTTTAACATAGATACATGAAATACATCATGTAAATTAGCTAACTCAGGAGGTAACTCAATCTTGTATGCTATAAGTCCAATCCTTTGTATAATTTGATAAGGACCCATGTATCTAATAGTTAGTTTGCTCACTTACCAAATCCCAACATGCCTTTCCATGGTGAAACTTTCAAATAAACCTCATCCCTAACCTGAAATTGAATTGGTCGATGCCTTTTCTCTACATAACTTTTTTGCCTATCTTGTGCAACTTTCAATTGTTGTATGATCACAAATATCTTTACCTTTGTCTCTTATACTAATTCTAGTCCTAGAATTTTCCTCTCTCCTACTTCATACTAATATATAGGTGATCTACACTTCCTCTTATGTAGCGCTTCATAAGGAGCCATGCCTAGACTATAATGATAACTATTGTTATAAGAAGACTCCATAAGACTAATGTGATCATCCCAACTGCCACTAAACTACAAAACACATACCCTCAACTTGTCTTCTAGGGTTTGAATGGTACCTTCTGACTATCCATCTATCTAAGGGTGGAACGTTGTGCCAAATTTCAACTTGGTTCCCAAAGAATGATGTAAATGGTTCCAAAATCTAGATGTGAACTTGGGATCTCTATCAGATGATATTGAAACTGGTATTCCATGCAATCTGAGTATCTCATCTATGTATAATTTGGCTAACTTTGGCGTATGCCGCATTGTCTTAACTGATAGAAAGTGAGAAGACTTAGTTAGGCTATCCACTATTACCCATACAAAGTTGAAACCACATGGTTTCCTAGGTAATACAACTAAAAAGTCCATAGTAATGTGCTCCCACTTCCGTTCAGGGATAGGAAGTGATTGCAAAGTCCCTACCAACCTTTGATGTTCAACCTTGATTGGATGACATACACCACATTTAGTTACATACTCAACCACATCTTTCTTCATACCTGACCACCAATGGTGTTCTTTGATACTTCTATACATCTTGGTGTTTTACGGATGCATGGCATACATAGAAGAGTGTGCTTGCTTAAGAGTCTGCATCTTGGTGTTGACAAACCATCGCTTGATGCATCTGTTAAATGTTTGACTGAATATCAAACAAGTCATCAGAAGGCACTCACTTTACAAACCATCGGTTCTTGATCTCCAAACAATACCATCAATTCTAATCTTACTCTGCTAAACCATCAGTTTCACAAAACAACAGTAAAAACCATCAACTTGCCACTTCTTAAATTCATTGAATCAGAATCATCATTCTATTTCTAGGGGAAAACCATAGGTTTCTATCCATCAATGTTGGATCCAATGAACCCATCATTTGTACAACTCTTCTTGATTCATCAGATGTCAAACTTGATCATTACTTGTTCTGCAACCATCAACTCTAACCCATCAATTTAGTCAACCGATGGTATGTCTGCAAGATACTTACAAATGTTGTAGTTTGTGCATTACAACTCAGATTCAGTTCATTCTTATTTCTGTTATTTCATATTTGAATCCTCTTCATATTAGTATTAAAACATAATTAATATCAACCAATCAAATTCTCATGATAATTAAACATTAACAAACATCATCACTAAAATTGTACTTAACTCTTTGATTACTTAATTAAGCTTGGTACGGGTTGCCTCCACACAGATAGATATGGTGTATTTTTCAAACAAAATTTCTATTACTTTGTGAGCATTTCGATGCATGCTAAGATTTTATATACACATTATTCAATGAAAATGAGTATTTCTTACACCACAAGGAAGAATAAATTTGCAATGCCTTGCATGTGCACTTCTTTTTTTGGATTATGGTAATATATTATCCCCAAAAGTAATTACAAAAAGTGTACTCCTTAAGAGGAGTGTCAAGGTATCATCCCAACCCTATACAGAGGGTTAATCTACAAAATCCCAGCAACACTTAATATGTGAGGTCAGACTAGTCGCTATGGGAGTCTTGGTTCTAACAATGAGACCAATCTCCATGTGTAAACTATCAAAAAGTTGAAACTCATTCATGTGTTGGTGCCCATGGATCCTTCTATTCCTTTTGCTCCAAATTAAGTAGCATAGACCAGTGAGGCAGATGCCTGCAAACTGTGCAGGGGTTCTGTCCTTAGTCCACATGATAACTTCATCTTTTTGGAATGGTGGAGAGTGTCCCCATCCATTCTTCATGCATATGCAACTCCAGAGGTAACACACTACTTTGCACTCAAGAAAGAGACAGCTGTGAGACTCCTCCTCCTCCTCACTATATACATAGAACAGTGAGGCAGATGCCTGCAAACTATGTAGGGGTTCTGTCCTTAGTCCACATGATAACTTCATCTTTTTGGAATGGTGGAGAGTGTCCCCATCCGTTCTTCATGCATATGCAAATCTAGAGGTAACACGCTACTTTGCACTCAAGAAAGAGATGACTGTGAGACTCCTCCTCCTCACTATATAACAGGCATATGGTCTCAATATTCAGCCCCCATCAGGTCATCCTATCTCTGGTGGGTAGCTTCCCAAGGATAAATCTATAAGTAAGGGTACTCCATTTCGGAATAAAGCACCTTCCCCATAGTAGAGAGGCCCAAGAAACGTGGTTACCATCTCTCAGCTTCCATGGGACAACCTTGGGATCCACCTGGGTCCAGATCCCATCACTAGAATGGTTGTACATAGCAATCACTTCATTCCATCCCGTGTTCATATATTTCCACACACGGGAATCATACATAGTGTTGGTACTGGACCCCCCAATCCCATTGGTGTATCTCCTTCTCATCCTTTCCGCCCAAGCTCCAAAGGGTTGCCTAAGGAAATGGTCAATCCTCTTGTGGCTGGCGATTCTCTGTATGTCATCCACATCCTGAATACCAAGCCCACCTTGATGTAGGGCCTTGGTTACAGTGTGCCACATGACACCATGCCCTTTCCCAGCCCAAAGGAAATTAGAGATTAAGCATCTGATCTTAGTCATCGTCGGTGTTGGGAGAATACAGAGGTCACACCAAAAATGAACCAGGCTCTACAGAACTGATCTGATGAGAACAACTCGGCCAGCCATAGATATCCTTAGCCCTGACCAACTATAAACCTTCGATCTGATCTTATCAAGGCACATGCTATAATCTCTAGAGAACCCTTTACCACCAGCTAAGGGAACCCCAAGGTATCTGGTAGGGAACCACCCTCTTCTAACTCCCATCGCCATACACAACCTCCATCTTCTCAAATCGTAGGATTTAGAGAGGAAAATCTTGGATTTGACATTGCTCATGTACAACCCTATTAGTTTCCCAAACTTCACCATGACCTTCTTGTACTATGTCAAGCCTTCAACATGTCCTTTGGAGAAGAGGAGGACATCGTTCGCGAAGATGAGATGGGACATCACTTTGGTTCCCCTAACCTTGAAAGGCTCGATCTTGTCACGATCCTCAACCCCTCTAATCAGCATAGTTAGAATCTTCATTACAAGGGTGAAGAGGAGGGGGGATAGGGGGTCACCCTGTCGTAGTCCATTCTTAGCAGTGAACATGCCAACATGAGCCCCATTTACAAGAATGGAGAATGATGTGGTTTGTACACATTGTTGGATCAAGTCAATCCATCTCTCACTAAAGCCCATTGACTTCATGATTCTCCATAGTGTATCCCAATTAACATAGTCATATGCTTTCGTTAAGTCAAGCTTGACGCAAGCTTTCTTAGCACTATTTTTGACTTTGAAGTCCGTAAGAAACTCGGAGGCCAGTAGTGTGCAATTAGATATACTCCTTCCTTGGATGAACGCCATTTGATTATGCGATACTATCTCAGGTAAGCAGGTTTTCAACCTACTTGCTAAGACCTTGGAGAAGATCTTATAGAAGGTGGAGCAGCATGCTATGGGTCTATAGTCACTCATGCTATTTGTGGGGTTACTTTTGGGACTAAGTTTAATGAAGGCATGGTTCACCTCTCTCACCATCCTTCCCCCCACCATAAACCACCTTACTGCTTTGCAAATATCATTTTTGACCAAATCCCAACAGCTTTTGAAGAACATCCCATTGAACCCATCGGGGCCCAGTGCTTTTTTGGCTCCTATCAAGAAGACCGCCTGCTTCACTTCCTCTTCAGTGACATGTTTACATAAGTTACAGTTCAAATCATCATTCACTCTTCACACAGGAAGAGGTAGGTTACATGAGTCAGAACTAGGTTGGTTACAGAGGAATTGGAAGAACCGTATCACCTCATCCCCAACCTTCTTCCATCCTTCCACAGATTCACCCTCTTTGTTGACCAACGAGTAGATATCATCCTTGAGTGCTCTTTTCTTAACATCAGTGTGGTAAGTTCTGGTATTTTTATCCATGTCCTTGATCCACACCATCCTACTTCTTTGCCAAAAGAAACTCTCTTCCGCTTTCTCAAGATTACGAAGCTTGTTTTGTGCCTCTCTTTCCTTCTGGAGAGTAGTAGGGTGAAGGGGTTCGGTACGAGCCTGCGTAGAAGCCGTATCATACTCCTCTCAAACTACATGTAGTAGATTTTTTATGTTTACTTTTTCTTTGGCCCATTTCCTCAAACACTGCTTTGTATTCTTAAGTTTTTTGCAAACCATGTAGATGGGGTTTCCCTGTACCTCCTTATTCCACCCTTTCTCAACTTCCTCTTTAAACCCAGGACAAGAGCACCAGAGGTTGAGGAACCTGAAGGGTTTTGGATGAGAGACATCATGTTTCAAATTGAGGATCATCCACGCATGGTCACTGAACGGGTGCGAGCCTAGCTTTAGGAAAGAATTGGGTAGGAAATCCATCCATGTTTCATTCACCAAGCCCCTGTCCAACTTGCTGGCAATTCTCCTCCTCATACTCTATTTGTTTGACCAGGTAACCCTGCCTCCTATCATGTTTAGTTCCGTGAGTGCATCCTCATCCACACCGTGGTTGAAGTTGTTTAAGATGTGCTCAGGGATTGGGTTGCCTCCTTTCTTCTCGTTAGCCTATCTGACAATGTTGAAGTCGCCAATAACAATCCAAGGCACCTACTGTTGCATGGTGGCTTTGATGCTCTCCCATAGGGTATCTCTATCTCTCTCCAGGTGTTCCCCATTGACGAAAGTGATGATAAAATTGAATCCACCTTTGTTAAAGCAGCTAGCGGTTAGGGTCTAATTTGTTTTCAATATCATCTCCAAGCTCCAGCAACTTGGGTTCCATCCTATGCATATTCTACCAAGATCCCCTTGGTATATATTGCTCGTAGTCTCCCAACCTGCCGGGAAGAGAGTTTCGACCCTTTCTTTGACTCCTCTTCTAATCTTTATTTCAAGGCAGCAACAAAGATTGACCTTCTGGTTTGTGATTATTGTTTTGAGCTTTCTCTAGCTTTGCGGAAGAGAAGCTCCCCTTACATTCCATGTCATGATTGACATCTATCTGGTGGATGACCCCCTCCCTCTCCCGGAGTGGGATAGGCTGGTAGATCCTCCACCTCTTCCTCTTGTCGCACCTCCCGTAGGTCCCCCCACAGGTCCTCTGGATCTCGCAACCCTACTGCGAGTGCGGCCTGGGCTTGTATCTGCTTCAAGGTCTGTCCTATCATCATGTAGTTCACCTTCCTCCCCTGCATCGCTAAGGGCAGCGAACATGTTGGTCACTGGCATCCTCTCCTCTTCCTCAGTACCAGTCGTTGTTGGAGCTCGCATTATAGCGTGAGAGATGGTGGACCAGGTCCTAGTGCTACCCTTTATCTGCATTTGCTACTGTTGCTCTGGTACATGAGTGTTTTCCTTCTCTGGTCCCTACGGGTTGGTAGCCATGTGCCCACGATCAAATGTTGCTGTAAGGGCTGTGGTGGTCTGCATCCTCTCATCTATGCGCGCAGACGCTGAGGTCCTGCCTTCCCCTTCAATGCCAGGAGCGTCAGATCGCTCCGAGTGAACCACGTGCTCAACTGACCTTTTTGAAGGGTGCCGTCTTCTGCTTCTTGATCTTCCAGTACTGATGGTGGGTGATGTAGCTGGTGGAGGTCTGGGGCCTGGGCAACTACCATCGTTGTGGCCGAACACACAGCTGGAGCTGCAACGGTCTGGAAGAGCTTCATAGCTCACCTTGATCTCCCAGGCCTTCCCATCAGGTAGCTCCACCATCACAATAGGAGGAGGCCTCTTATCTTCTGAGATGTCGACACAGAACCGTGCATATCCATAGTTGTTCCTTTGGGTACTTTTATCGAACACTCTCAGGGTGCCTATGGCATGGGCAATTATCGCCACTGCTGTAGGTGACCAGTGGGTGCCTACTTTGGGTAGGGTCGCCCACACTGGTGCTGTCTTCAGTGTCGCACACCGGAGGTCGGCCTCAGGACTCCATCTTATCACCAGGATGAGCTGTTGGTCGAGGAACCATGGACCAGCTTCAGTCGCTCACTTCATGTCGTTGTTGCTAGTGAAATGGACAAGGATGAGGCCGCTGACGAGGTTGCAAACCTCGATGTCACCACGGGGTTTCCAAGTCCGCATCATCCACCCTTGTATCTTACTGATGACTAGTTTCTTCCTCCTGAGAACCTACACGAGGATGGAGAAGTGATGGTATTCATCCATCCCTGTAAAGATTGGATCTGAGAACTTAGTCCAGGGTCTGTCATCATCAGCCTTGTAGAAGGGAGCCCTTGGGTCATCAGGTTCCAAGGCCGTCCTCTGTGACACACCTGCCTGGTCCCCGATCAATGTGCTGATCCAGGGCCTCTCGCTGGTGACGTCAGTGTACGGGGATGCCCAGGGTTCCGCTGTCCTCGAACCAACAACCTGCGAAGGGGGAGAAAGGATGGTGGTAGGTGGGATTGATGGTCTAGGTGTGATGGAAGTGGTAGGAGGTAATGAAGATGAAGGTGTATCATTAAGGAAAGGGGAGGTAGGTTCTGGGATGGTGGACGCACCCTGATGGGGTCCCCTCCCACCCGCCATGGAGGCCGGCAAGAGGGAAAGTCCATCCGTCGCGGTCTAGAGATGGACAGGAGCAGAGTTTCTCTCTCAAGAAAGGAGCAGAGTTTCTCTGCAAGCCAGAGCTTCTCTTGCACGTGCACTTCTAGTGAGGATGCAAGCTATTAAGATATTACATATGCATAGTAAATTGTGATCTTGCAAGTTATAGTCCATATCAAGAAAATAAGTTCATCAGGTATAAGAATTAAGGTCAATAGAAAACCTTCAATATCTATTCACAATGTAGTGTTTGTATAATTACTATTCTATTTATTTTCTCAATATTGATTCTAGACCTTGTATTTAGTGCAAATCACCTAGGTTTATTAAGACATTTCATTCAAACAACATCACATTGTCCAAACCACCTAGGTTTATAAGCAATTTAGTCAAAAAACATTTGTTCTTTTTTTATTGTAGTAATATTTTGTATTGAACTTCACATCATGTTGTACATCTTTCAATACATATGCTTAGTTTGTAGTTTTAGAATACTAAGACACACATAAAAGACCAAGTTTTGTTATGACACTTTAAAATCGTGGTAAAAAGTATCAAATTGGTAAGAGGCCCCTACACTTATGTGATACAAACAATCTTTCGCATATGGAATTAAATTTTAGATCAGAAAAGGAATATAAATGTTTATCACAATGTTTTCTCATGGGTTGTTATGTTTCTTAGAGCTTTGATGCAATTAAGGTTTAACTTCATATGAAAAATAATTTAGTTTTCTTTGTGAAAACAAGATTCTTAGGATATTTTACTGAATTCAAATGCATTCTTAGGATGGTTGGGTTTTTTGAATCACGTGTTAATAGGAAAAACACTACATGAATCAAATGGTATGCACTTGTTTTTTTGGTTTTGATGTTGGTACATAGTTTCCAAACCTTATTTTGAGTATAGTTTTGATCATTAGTTTACTTAGCCTGAGCTGGTGGGATTTGTAAAGGTTAGTTCATTTTCTGAAGTTTGAAGGATGAGAAGTCTTTTCTATTTACTATTACCCTTTGAGCTTGTCTTTCTTTAAAAAGCTTTTAATAGGATATTGTTTGGTTATATGGCTCGAGTCCTAAACTTCTATTAAGTTTAGTTATAATCTGATTACCACATAGCAATGCTACTGTTGGTTTATCTTTTCAGAGCTAATAGGGAGAAGCTTGAAATATCTTTGCATTATTGAGTGTTTTGAATATATAGTTTTGGAGTTGTCTTATTTTTGACCAAGAGTGGTAGGAATAGAGGATAGACTAGTATTTGGGCTGAGGAATATCAACCCACAGTTCAAAGTGGCTATGGATTAACACCTTACAATGATCTAAAATATAATGTATATCTTCCTTTCTATTGTTTTAGCATATTATCATTATGTGATAGATTTTATGCTACTTATGTTGATAACTTCATCAATGGTGTGCTTGACATAATGCTATTTCTTGCTAGAGATGGTTATATAGGCACTGACATATTTTTTTACACTCATGATTACCATTTCATTTGTTTTGTTAACTTGGCTTCGATGTGAATTTATTTTATTCACTTTCCATGCTATTATCTGTTCTACAATAGGATAGAGGGATTTGCTAATGTTAACATGCCCAACATAATGCCCTATGCTCCATTGGTGGCTGGGTCAGCTGCTCGTTCATTTGCCTGCATGTCTTATTGACCAATTGAGCTGGCAAGGACTCATATGTGAGTACCTTTTCCATTTTGTAATCAAATCACCTTGGTATCAGAATTTTGATAATTGTAAAAAAAATTCATGATAATATATTCCTTAAGCTACTCCTTGTTTTCAACACATAATAACTATTTACATATGTTGCAACTGATCATGTTTTTATGTTAAAGAACTAGTTCTTGTTACAAATGATGTTGGTCTTTATATAAGCAAGAGATGACATGCTGCAATGTATGATTTATAGTTTAATCCTAAGAGTGAAACTATCCATATTGTATTTTTTATCAGTTGTTCACCCAAAAAGATGAAATAAACATGTTTATTAGACTTAATTTTCAACCAAATATTATTTTTGATAATTTCAATTGGTAGTCATATATCATTTACCTCTTTATTAATATGACAATGTAGAGTAGCATACTAATGTAGTCCTAGTTTAGGACTTCATCTTGTGTCTTTTTGCATCTCAATCACATCTAAACATAGTAGAATGCAAGTTAAACCCCCCAATATGCATATTATTGTCAAATGCACTTATGGACGTTGTTTGCATACTTTTCAGGTACTTGGACCATGCTTTGGATGGTTGAGAGAGAAGGAAGGATTTCTAGGGTTCCTCCACCCATGGAGGGGTACAAAGTAGGCCCCAAAGCCCCCTCAAACCACCCTTAATGTCCAAGGGTTGACATCAAGCAAATAAGTCCATTGATCATGAAGTTTTAAAGTGAATTTGCTACTGAAGACCCCAGCACGACCGTGGTGCCAAGGAACGGCCGTCCTGGACAATGCCAAAACCACAAAGTCAACATCACAATTGCAAGCTACAATAGCTTGACCAAAATGATCATGCTACCCAACATGGTTGTGGTGTGAAGACCCCAAAACGGCCATGCCAGCCAACACGTCCATTCTACCCAAGAAGAGAACGGGCATGCTGGCCAGAATGACCTCCATTTTACCTCCACCACCACAGCCGTTCCAACTCTCTCCCACCATGACTGTGCTGCCCAGCACGACCGTGCTACCACCTAAACCCTAGCATTTTGTGCACTGATTTTCCCACTATACCCTACTTACCTTAGTGCTTCCACCACCACCTATATATACATGTGTGGAGGCCACAACACTAGGCTGCCATTACTCCCCTCTACCTACTCTAGAGCTAACAATACCTCCTTCCTTGTATTCAAGCTATCCACCCATCATTTTCACCTCATTTCCACCATAGAAACCTAGTGTTCTAGGTTTTCTATCATCCACCTTAGAGGAGGGAGGTCATTCTACAACTGCTAGGAGGTGAAGAAAAAGAAGCTACTTCGAGCTCCATGGTGCCCTATCCCCTTCTTCTCATTTCTTTTATCTTTTCTTTGAGTATGTCTAGCGAAGCCCCTAGTGGTGGGTTGTTTGTGGTTAAAATGTGACTTTGATACCATGTTGGGGAAAATAACTTGTATTGAACATAATTTCTTTCTATGATGATTGCTTCTTGCTTCTATCTCATTTCCCATTATCTTGCATGTGGTTTGTGCTTGTAAACATAAATTGCTTGTTTTGTGATGCTTGATGACACTTAGCTTCTAGGAGAAAATGGAATGTATGTGGCAATCTTAGGAATGGCTCCTAGGTCCAATTATTGGATCCCTAGCTAGCCCCTTTGTTCCTTCATACATCTCCCTTATTCTACAAATAAGTGTGAGATCTAAGTAGCTAGTGTAAGTGTGATTAGTAGAATTGCTTAGAGTTTCCTAAAGGCTAGATGGCAAGTAAAATGAGCATGAGGTGAAACACCCTCATCTCTATTCCCATTCCTACCCTTGGATCTCAATTTCCCTAATACCAGTTATCCTAATAACCTAGACTTTCCAATTCCTATTAGAATTACACCTAACACTAGTTCTCCAACTAGTAGTATAGGGTATATTCTAATAGCACTTGTCTTGTTGTTTGGTTTGGTAATCTAGATTGAAGTGTGAGATTTGCATGCTATGTTGACCTTCCCCCAACTAATATCAAGTTGCATTCCCGAATGCCCCACCTACCCATCATATTGCTTAAAACCCACCTTTGCCTTCTTAGATTGTTAATTCTATCTTAGTCAATTGCCTTTGTTAATCCTTAGCTAATTGCTTAGTTCGTGCTAGATAGTTCTTTCTCAAGTAGTTATTTCTCCTTTGAGCTTGCTAGTATTAATTTAGCTAACTAGCGATACTTAGGCTCTTGATTGTCTCATTACTTAGCTTGCTTCTTAGTTGATAAATTGCCTTGCTAGTGTAGTGTAAGTCCTTTCTCTAGTCTAATTTCTTGCCTTGCCTAGTTCCTTAGTTCTAACTTGGTTAGATAATCTAGGGTTTTTGTTAACTTAGTTTCTTTCTTGCTCTTTCTTTCTTGCAATCGTAGCATAATAATACCAAACCCAACTTTAAACCCTCAAACCATAGAATCCTCTTTAGAAACATACATAACTCAAACCTAGCTCTAGTGCCCCCTCTATCCCTGAGGATTGACCCTAATATTACCACTAGCCAATACTGCAACACGACCTTGTATGCTTGCGGGTACGTATGATTAGTTGAGCCTATGTGTTGGACTAGGTCGTGTTTTTTCCCTTAGGGTTGCATCTAGCCACCTTTAATTGGTTAGTGTGTAACCTTGATAAGATCACACCACATACCATTTTAATAGCCTCTCCTTGCTTGAGGAAAATATAGCTCCATTTTAGCGGCATGATAGCAATGTTCTTTCTCCATGAAAAAGTGGACTGAATGATTCTCCACCATATACTGTGATTCATGAGTAACTCATTGACATAGAAACTTTGTGAAGGTATAAAGTGTCATGTCTATGAATGTAGTTAGAATCAAATTGACTACCTTGTGAGTTTTGATCTCTAAAAGAGCCTAAAAGTTGACATGTGTGTCTGGATAAGAGTCCTTTCTAGCCAAGGGGGTGAAATGGCCCTTAAAAGGATAAATGATGACCTAAATTTCAATACTTGCAGTGTGTATTGAAGAAGTATTGAAGAACTTGTAGTTTACTACACCTATAGGAATCCAATAGGTAGTATTGTAATGCATAATCAATTCAAATCATTTGGCTTATGGGTCACAATTATTTTGTTATAGGTCATGTTGAGCAATCATTATGCATCACATGTCTATGATGATCAAAATATAGAATTCACAGATCTGACTAGTATCCAACATGCTCTATTCCTCTATCCCTTGCTCCCCTACTCTAAAAATTCCTTGCAATCAGGGAGACATAGTTGGAATCTATGCATTTGTCACTAGGAGTTAGGTATGTAAAAATGACATTATTTATGTAACCTAGAAAGAGGATTCAAGTGCTTGATTATAGTCCAATTTGGCTTTTTCAAGAGGCAAATCGACAATCACTATTGGGTATAGAACCTAACTGGGTTCTTTTAGTTGCATAGTTTCGCTATAAATGATTTTATATGTGATAGTCTGATGAAGGTTGATAGGTAGAATACATCATACAACAACAACATGTGCACCCTGCATTAAGATAACTACTCCATCTTTTCTAATAGTAACATGGAGAGACAAGCCAAAAATTTTGTTCATGTGGTCGACCCAACCAAAGGGATTTGAGTGCTCAAGCCTTGTGAAGTAATAATGTACAACAAGAATTGTGTGAGCATATTGCCATGTTTTTAGTATCCTATGCATCTGTTGCAAAGAGAGATCCTGAAGATTATCAACGTATGGTAGAAACTTTCACAAGGTATCCAAGATTTCCCATTTCCATAGCAATCTTCCCATGTAGTTTGCAAAATTCTCAGATGCACATGGTGTTCCACTAGATCTAGATTCCATCCTTTCCGTAAGTGACTATTGTAAATCCTTCAACCCTTGTTGTAGGCCTTCTTCTACATATTGGGAGGATTGTTGCAGATTACATAATGTACAGACTTAGCATTTCATAAGAGTCTCAATATGGTTTATAAGAAGAGTGAAACCCACCAAGACATTGGAAGTACTTTTTAACTAGAGTTCCACACATTCCTAATGAAATATGGAAGTCATCGTCCTTAACATATACACTCTTCAACTTGAAGAAATAATTACCATCAAAGATGACTTTACCCAAGTTTGGAAGAGCTCAACATAACTTTCATGACTGTGTTTGACAACCCTAAGCTCAATAATATGATGAGTTTGTTCCTATAGCCATCATGCATATTGTAAGTTAAATGTGAATGCTTTATTTCCAGTCATTGAATGAGCTTGATCTACCGAATCATAGATAGATTTTTGTCGCCAAGCTGAATTTCTTCTTCAACATGATTCACCTTCAAGATGATGTTTTTTACTAGTTGAAAATAATCCCTTTTCCTCAATTTGTTCTCTCTTGCCGCTTCATGATTTTGAATGAGTCTTAGAAGTGCCTTTTGATCTAATTGTTTCCTTTTCATATATCACAACAATTAGATGTTTCCATCATAGCATTTTTCCCAACCTCATTCCTTTCATTATTTTCATTCGTGTTAACATTTGTAGCGGTATATGTCATGGAACTAGTATCTGCCATTGCAGGCTCTCCTATCTTCTTGATATGGTTGGTTGATGGTTGAAATATGATTGTTTCCAAACTTGTAGTGAAGTTACAAATCCGAACTATTATCATTAGCTTTCTTTGCATGATGCTTCATGTTGAAATTAGTCATAAACACTAGGTTGTTTGTTTGGTTTAGATCAAATACATGGTTTCTACTAACATCTATAGTAGCCTCTACAACAAACTAAATTGGCTACTCAGGTCCACCAAATCTAGAATCTTGGTTTTGGTACAAGGTGCTTCCTTCTTTTTCTATATCTTCCAAACTAAGCCCCACCCTTCTAGTCCCAATCCGTCACCACTACAAGAACAATATCAAATGGAAGAATAACTCGAGAGAATAGCACTAGAAGGAAGCACTAATCAACATTGTGTTTAAAATGTGTTAACGTCAAAGCTGATGATGGTTGCTAATAGGTCTGATTGTGCAACATATGAAAAGAAGACATGATTTGGAGATAGTAAACTTTTAAATTGTAAGGTTTCCTTTTGTTTTCATGGGTTTCATATACTTTAATTGTTTTCTTGGACATGGTCCTTGTCAAATAACTAAACCAACATTTATTATGACATCAATTTTCCTATATAATAATGTGCCATTAATTTTGATGAAAGGACACATTGTCATGTTAATTGTTTTGAAAAGTGATGGGAGTATTGAATTATGCATTAGTAGATCTGACCTATGTCAACTTTCTTGCTCTTTATGTGTATGAAATCATGTTCAAAAATGGAAATTCTACTAATGAAGAAAGAACTACAAAAGGATTTGAATCTCTATCTAGATGCAAACACCCTTTTATGGTGATTGTTATAATTCATCTTGACTTATCTAAGATGTTCCATGCTTTAATTTCAAATCTCAAGTAGATAAATGGCTTCGTTCACTATCTGGTTAGTTCAACACTTTGTGTTTTCTACATTACTCCCTTTCATTTCTCCCTACTACTTCTACTACACTCTATCTACTGCATCTTTGAGCTATGTTATGCTGCTTTTTCAGTAGACATTGTTCACAATTTAGATACTTTTCACTGCTTGATATTCACTTCAAGCAAGTTTGTTAAGGCTTGGTAACTTGTTCGATTATGCTTTTCTTAGGAGTAGTTTTATTGCATACTTTTATATTTTAGTCTCTTCATGATGTATGTCTTAGATTTTCTACCGCATGGAGTGTTAAATCCTTGTAACTCATGTATATCTTGGTCAAATGGGTTTAGCATTTACTCATTCCACAACATAGTGAATATATGGTTCATATAGGACATAGCCTTCACTCTACCTTTTGCACATGTTGTCTACTTGAGCACGAGCTTGCTCATCTTTACTTCTTGAGTCTCACTCCATGTTGATAAGTTGTACAAATTTTGGAGCAAATTAGAATCTTGGTTCTAAAATGTGAACATTTTTTGGGCTCCTCAACTTGATTGATTCTTCTTTCTTTAGAAGTCGCTTTTATGACATAGTGCATACTATTTTTTTTCTATTTGTGGGATTTGCTTTAGATTTTTAACACCAAACTCAATTTAGCTCGACTCATGTATGCTTGAGGCCCACTTGGACAACAAATGTAGAGATGATATTGCAAGCATTGCCACTATAAATGATGATCAAGAACTTTTGCCCTACACTCTAAACCTTTAGCGTAGAAGAGATAGATGAGATTGGGGTCTGGATGAGAAATCCCAATTTTTCATAGTGTTCTAAGACATGTCGTGCCTTGTCCTCTCTAGGATTGTTGGATGAGAGCATGTCATCATACCACTCTCTTATTCCTTTGAATTGACATTACGTTCATCATGCATATGGGGACATTGGTTGAAATGATGCTAGTAGAATTGGTAGGAGATGCAATGCAATTTACTAGGTAGTGATGTGACCTTCAATGATGATGCTAGAGTATCTGGAGTAGCGAAGATAGTTAGTACAACACATCTTTGACTATCTGCCAGAATTCAACACTTCTCATGCTTAGGTAAAAAAATGAATGATGCCATCCATGTTTTAAATTTACCGTGATGCAAGAATCATTGAGTCATACATGGAGAGACCATGAAAGTAAAAGCTTTGTAGGCTTGAAACATCAATTTTCTATTTTCACCAGACAGTTTGGTAGGAACTACACTTTTTCCAGAGGCATGGAAGAAAATAATTGAAATGTTAACACTTATGTGTATTTAATACATGATATCATCAACTTCCAATTCTACCTCTTTTTGTGCTGTGGTTTTAAGACTAAATAATAAGTTTATTTGTATTTGTATTGTCAAAACATGGTTGTTGATATGATTGGTTTTTTTTAGACTTATAAGGGTAGTCTTTGTGATGAACTGGATTTCTTGGCATAATTTTGAGGACGAAATTTGTTTTAAGGTGTGTAGGATGTGATGGAGTGAACTTTTGGTTTTCTTGAAAACCCAATCAGATAATCTTGTTCTTGGTTTTGAGATTGAAATATGCATATGTGTGTTTTAATCATAGGAAGGTGCTTCCATTAGTTTGGAGGAGGTTTTGTAGGTTTGGAAAAGATGAAATAATGTGTATAGGAGTGATGTAGCAAGGTTTATCTGTTTTCTTAAGCTTACTGGAGACGTCTGATGTCACACAAACTCTTGGAAAAGGGGGACACCACAGATTGGATATGCCTTTGACTCATCCTTGGCCCTTGGATGCTAAGCAATAGTAGTGGACGGATCCTCCTCATAGTTACACAATCGTGGATGAGGACTTCCTCCCTTCCATGATCTATCACTCGGAGGTCATGGGGGAGGGAAACTTTAAGTGGGCAGTTAGTTTGTCTTGATGAGTTCTCCACAAAGACCACTCATTCACATACGAAGCCACTAGCGCTGACCCAAGAAGCGGCAATCCAGGGAGGTTGGAGGTGATGGACTCCTTGCCGGGGGAGGGTTGTGTAGAAGCATCCACAATGGAGTGCCGCCAGCGGTGAGCCTAAAGGCGCTGGACCTACAGAGAGAAGAACCAGAAGGTCTCAACATATTGAGGAGCTTTGAGGAGCATCGTCAATGGCCAGACTAGGAGGAGGAACTTTGCTAGGGAAGAGACCACAATGACTCTGTGATCCGGAGAAGGAGAGCAGGCAAAGACGGTGTCTCTGCTTCGGAAACTGAGTCCAGCGGACTCACAAGTAGCATGCTAGCGGATGTGATTGTGTGAGAACGGGAGAAAGAATGCAGCAGGCAGACACATATCATGGGGGAGGAAGAACCATCATCTGCAAGCCAGATAGGTTGGGTGCATAGACTTGACAACCGATGGCTAACCTGAGCAGATTCTAGACTGGAGCCCACGATGACGACCGTTGTCCAGGAGGTGACGCACGTTGGCGTCGATCTTCAAGTAGAGAAAGGAGATTGTGAGAGAAGGAGGAGCCACCTGTGGCGAGCCTGAGAGGCTGGAGGTCCCGAAGATGTTTCCGAATCTGATGCTAAGCTGAGGAGACCGTGACTGTGTTGATGGTGCTCCGCAGAGGAAGCTAACAGTGGCGACACCTGTTTACGGGAGTGCATGGATTCACGAAGGAAGAGAGAAATAAACGGACGGTCCAATAATCCAGATCAAACCGGGTCCAGACCCTGAACCGGAAGTAGCAAGAAAAGGGTGCACGCCAGCCCTAGAGCCACATGGCGATGCCGGATTGGCCACAAAAAGGTAAATTACCTCAAATCATCCAGTTCTTAGAGAAATCATAGAAAATAGCTCGAGCATAAGAAAAATAGGTATAATATACCAAACTTCTTAGAAAAATGAGTAGAACATAATTAAACCAAAATATCAGGCTTTTGATGCACGAATACCAGAGATATATTATTAGTTGTGAAATGCTTAATTGATGGATAATAAATATCAAACGTTGGCCTAAAATTATGAGAATATGTCAGTAAATCAATATTCATGCTTATAATCTAGTGGATGTCAGTGATTATGATGATGATGCATGAAATCATGTAATTTACTCCATATGGCTAATTAGGGCTTTTAACCCTAAATAAAATGCAATAAATGCACACATGCTCAATAAATGATGAAATTCACAGAGTCAGCTCACATCAGTATATGAAACCTCAGTTTTAATTATGAGATCATAATGATGAACAAAATCCATGTTATATGAAGATGAATCTTAATATATGTCATAAAACCCTAATCTAGGTTAATGATGTAACCTAGGGTTAATATGTGCACAAAAAGGATATGGAACCTAATGTTCAGATGATGAACTTTGATAATGAGATGTAATCTAGAAAATGACATCAGTGAGATAATCATAAGATATGAATACAAGTAATGATACACATATCCTAATGAACTAAGAGAAGCTCTAATGAACACGATTAGGGTTAAGATGAGATGTAAGATGATGAGAATTTGATTTCATGATATGATCTTGTCTTGATCAGGTTTAAAAAAGATATAGATGATGTGAGGAAGTTGTGATTAGGATGTCTCTTTGAAAGGTACGCCATTACCTCTTACTTGGCTTATTATACAATATGCTTTATATGCATAGTAAAATACTTGGCATATGGTATTGGATGAAATGATTGCTCTTGTATGATATGTTGCTTGATTTTCCATACTTATTGTTATGAACACATGAAACATAATATATTCATTCCATTATATCCAATCACTTCAACTCTGTGGTAGTAAAGTACTGGAAAAGAAGTACTTCAACTCTTTGTTAGGAAAGTACTTGGAAGTGATCCAACTCTTTGGTAGTAGATCACATTGTGAAATGATCCAACTCTTTGGTAGTAGATCATAAAGGCCTTAATGCATTCAACTCTCTGGTAGTAAATGCATGGATGATATAATGGAAAATACACTTAAAATATGTGTTCTCTTTTGTTAATGAACATCTTTGTGCAAGTATATGTTTTTCTTATATTTCTTTATAACTGCCAAGTATTAGTTTTATCTTATTGCCAAGATATGATGAGAGGTATATAAAAGACACGTAGGCATACTCAATACAATATTCTTGAATATTGTGCTGACGTGTATCACATGTAATCTTTTGTTTAGGTTTTAGTTATGCTCTTGAAGATCCAGGATAGTGAGAGTTGTGTGGCGAGATGATGTACAGGTGGACCTGTTGTCTTAAGATTCTGTTGTTTAGATGTAGTACATGTATATGTAGAGTTTGCTGTTCAATATGTAATATAAAATGTTGTAATAAATCATTATGTAATTATATGTTGAATGGTGAACATGTGGTGTATGGTTTTATTATTGTTCATGTACATGCGTTACTGTTGTTTCCTTCTGACTCCCTTAATTTTCTTCTTCTTAGTCTAGTGTGGGGTGTTTAAATTGGGATTCTCAGTAAGGCAAGGTTTCAATTTGGACGTCACACATCAGATTAAGTTTTAGAAAATCCGGGGACATCTCAGGTGGTATCAGAGCATGAACAATAGCAAAGCCTGACATTTGCTCATTATGCAACTTGAAACTAAAGAACCTTGAACTTAATAATATTTAGGGTTAGATTAGTCGTCTTTTAGAGACTAGATCTGACCTAGCCTCTAGGTTAGCACCTAGATGTCTGAGAACTAGGTCTAGACTGGTTCTTGTTGAGTAGCAAGTCCTTAGATGTCATTGTTTCCTTGTAGTGCAGCAGTATGGGACGTTGCACTGTTTAGAAATGACGTGCATCAAAGGAAGAGAAACCCTAGACATATTGTACATGTTGTCTAGAGTAGCTACACTAGTCTACCCCTTGTTCTCTCCCTTTTCACTAGTTTTCATGACACTGTACTCTCTACTATGTGTGGGACACTCATTTTTAGGATTTGGTTTTTTATTCCAAACGAATCGAACCTCGATAGTTTTCTCTGACTCTTGTTTTATCGGAGAAAAACTATATAATATTTTATTATGTATATGTATTACAAAATGTGTCCCACACATGTACGAGTAGGAGGTGGTCATGAAACCTAAGTGAAAGTGAATGACATCAGTCTAGAAGAGAGAATAGTTCTAGATTAGATGTCCAGAGCCTGTTTAGAGTATATGATAGATGGAATAGATGAAATAAGTTTTGATGATATGATGTAAGTCTTATATAGATAATATAAGATGGTTATGATGATTTATGTTTATCTTTGAGGACATGAGTTAGGTTTGAGGTTTTGAGATAAGTTCTGATGATGCAAGTAAATAGGCTTTTATGAGATACGATATGCTAAGTTAAGACAAGGTTGTGAGTCAGCATGAGCCTCAAGCTCTTTTACAAAGGAGGACCTCTAGTGTGAGGACCAGTTTTGGGGTTAGCTCAAGAGAGAGCGAGACCCACAGGGAGAAGGTAAGAGAACCTAGACTCCACGATATGAGAAATATGAGATATGTGATATGATATGTCCTAAACTAGACTACTCTTGAGTGATTGAGATGAGTTGCTTTATGCATGATTCCTATAGTCCTTTTGAACCCTAGATGTCGTTGAGAGGACCAAACCCTAGAGACAGAGAGAGGCTGGTTATATGTGTATGTGCCAATATGGATATGAGTACCTACCATCTGGGTGAGGGAGAGAGAGTCCCAAGACCCTGGAGGAGGCAACTGTGTTAGTTTCTGGACAACCTCATGCTCGAGTTGGTGGTTCCATGTAGGACTCTAGTGGTGTATGTATAAGAGAGTTTTGGGTATGCATGTTTCATAGGTAGAGATATATGATTAGAATGTCATCGCATGTTTTGGTTTGTGCTTATGTGGCTAGATCTTGTAAGACTATCTCTAGTGGCAATGAGGTATACCTGAGAACCCTAGACCTAGAGGGAAGATATACTTTGTACATATGAGATACTCATAGAGTTGAGTTAGCTCAGAGAGACTAAGCATGACTTTTCCCTCGTGGTATGGGTTAGAGGAACCTCATTTGGACTATATAAAATTTTGATACATGTTTCACGAGCCAGTTGTATAAGTTTGTTAGTACAACCATGATATAATATATATAAGATGTGATCTAATCTCGAGACGTGATATACAAACATGATAAAATGGAAACCTAGAGATGGTTTAATAGATATCAATGAATAAATGGTTAACCATGTATATGAATAATGATGATAATGTGATATATGTGGCTAATCTTGTGATGAAATCAATAGTAAATGTTAAAATCAATTATGAGTAATGAAATAAGATCATATGAATGAACATGTTACATGGGGTGTTAATCTTAGTGCTTAATGAATATGTTGAATACATTGTAACAAATAACACAATATAATCATGGTGACACTTTGATATGATCTAGATGGATAACGCGGGTTAATTATAATTAACTCCCCCCCTAAAAGGCATATGTTAATGATGAACATGTTTTGACAATGAGCTAAATAAAATGCTGATGACACCTTGATATAATGGATTAACATTAGTTAACTCCTTTAAAACATGGTAATATGATGTGGGAACCCTAATGCATGGGTAAAGATAAAGATGCAACCCTAAGATATTAAATATGTCATGACATAACTAGAGTTTCTAAACCCTTTTTCTAACCTTATATGAAGAGTTGTTTCACCTTAGATGTTTTAAAACCTTCTAACAGTGGTTTGGATATGAGTAAGGAGCATTGTTTTTGGACATGTTGCACATAGAGAGGTGCCCTGTATGTGATTTTGAGATCATTGGTTTTTCCTCAGAGTAGGAGGATGGCTAAATTTTGAGGACGAAATTTCTTTTAAGATGTACATGTTGTGATGAACTGGATTTCTTGGCATAATTTCGAGGACAAAATTTGTTTTAAGTTGTGTAGGATGTGATGGAGTGAAATTTTGGTATTCTTGAAAACCCAATCAGATAATCTTGTTCTTGGTTTTGAGATTGAAATATGCATATGTGTGTTTTAATCATAGGAAGGTGCTTCCATTAGTTTGGAGGAAGTTTTGTAGGTTTGGAAAAGATGAAATAATGTGTATAGGCATGATGTAGCAAGGTTTAATATCTGTTTGCTTAAGCTTACGGGAGACGTCTGATGTCATGCAAACTCTTAGAAAAGGGGGAAACCACATATTAGATATGCCTTTGACTCATCTTTGGCCCTTGGATGCTAAGCAATAGTAGTGGACGGATCCTCCTCACAATTATACAATCGTGGATGAGGACTTCCCCCCTTCCATGATCTATCACTCGGAGGTCGTGGGGGAGGGAAAATTTAAGTGGGCAGTTAGTTTGGCTTGATGAGTTCTCCACAAAGACCACTCATTCACATACGAAGCCACTAGAGCTGATCCAAGCAGCGGCAACCCAGGGAGCCTGGAGGTGATGGACTCCTTGTCGGGGGAGGGTTGTGTAGCAGCATCCACAATGGAGTGCCACCAGCGGTGAGCCTAAAGGCGCTGGACCTACATAGAGAAGAACTAGAAGGTCTCAACATACTGAGGAGATTTGAGGAGCAATGTCGATGGCCAGACTAGGAGGAGGAGCTTTGCTAGGGAAGAGACCACAATGACTCTACGATTCGAAGAAGGAGAGCAGGCAATGATGGCATCTCTGCTATGGAAACTGAGTCCAGCGGACTCACAAGCAGCATGCTAGCGACTGTGATTGTGTGAGAACAGGAGAAAGAATGCAGCAGGCACACACATATCATGGGGGAGGAATGGTCTCATGAATGGCAAGTGAATAGTACCATGTGATGATGAGATGAGAAATTATGTTTCTCACATTTTATATCTTTTGAAGTTGCGATATTTATATGCTTGTTAGAAGTGAATTAGGGTTTGTATGTCCACTTGTTTGATGCAACCTTAATTCACCCAATTGGCATAACTAATCAAGTGAAACTCTAATCATGTAGTGCCCTATGCCATAGATCCATATGAGTGTCAGAACTTGCGAGATGGTGAAACGAGTATTCCTAAGGGAAACTCAGAGTGCATAATGATGTGTATGTGGGGTGCTTGTCATCCTGAATTCAAGTGTTTAGGGAGGATGATTGTAGTCATACCTAGCCCTCAGTTTGAGAACAGATGCGGTCGTGTCTCGGTGATTATATATGTGATGATATTGGAGGACAACTGCAGTTGTACCTCGGATGGTAGGGTATGCGTACCCACCCTTTCACTAGTGTTGTGACCTATACAAAGGACAGACTAGGCTGTTAGCAGCTTGACCTTATGTGTCACTGTGGCAGACTCGTACTGACCAGGTGCGGAGAAGATCTTAGGAGTCTAACTCTTCCTAGATCTTATATGGCACTGATTTCGACTTAGAAGTGGTCAGTTGGATTTTGGGTGGTATCCTCAATTTCCTTAGGGCATAATAAAAGATGTAATACAGTCGTATAGCATATCTGTTTAGAGTTATACACGACGCTTCACATTGGATGATAACCCTTGTTTGTTATCTTTACATAAATATGATGCTTAGTGCAATTAAGAGATAGTAAATATACTTATGTTTTGGATATTCTTAAGATTGTAGATGCATACATACAATAGCCATGCTTATGTTGATAACTATACTGCTACTGCTAATTAAAATCATGATGCTAGATATCTCATGTTGTTAGTTATGTTTAGCATGCTAGACATGCCTTTGTAACTAGAGATGCATATACTACTAATCATGCTCATCCAGATAGTTGTGCTTATGTTGTTAGCTCTTCTTATGATGTTGATATGTTCAACCTATTAGACATGCTAATGTTGTTAGCTATGCTTATGTGGCCATAATTTGAATTATTCATAATGATAGAGATTCTATGTTACTAGACTTGCTCATGATGCTAGATATGCATATGCTACTGAATTGCTTATATTGTCAACAAGATAAAGGATGATAGTCTGGCTAATGATGATAGTTATTATCTGCTCCTTTATGTATTTTGTTAATCATCAGTACTGTTGATCTTATTTGTTATATCTGATTAAACTGCTTAACTTTTTAATTACTTAAAATTGTTGTAATCAATAAACGTTGTTGGAGGTTATATCTCTTGCTGGGACATGGGTCTCACCCTTGTGGTTTGCCACATTTTTTTAGGTAATTGGCTGTGATGGCAACAAAATCTTGGAAGCAAAGAGGATCTATAGTAATGAATCTTTGAGAAAATTGATTAAATGTCTAGTGTGTCCTATAGTCTCCCCTGTACTCTCAAGTCCGGGTGAGAAAAAGTTTGTATATGTGTTTCAAACGAATCAGACTTTTGTTAGCATATTAATGCTTGTTTGTGTGGTATATATGAATATTGTTCTCCTGTGTATATATGTGGTGGCTAAGACAATAGAATAATTTGTATCAAATTCTTGGCATAGTATGGATACAAGAAAGATGTTGGGCTCTTATGCAAATGTTTTTGAGTGGGTGTTGATGTTGAAATCGGTTTTAATTTACACATATTTTTGGTTATCTGATTAATTAGTGATTGATTGTGTTTTATGTTTTGAGTAATCTCATTTAGTATAACGGGTTCTCACACTAAGGTTATGTGACTTTTTCATAGATTAAAACTTTATTCCCTTGATCTATGTTGTGAATGAAAAATCCAAGGTATAGGACCATTGGAAAGAGCTAAAGTTTGATCAAAACTCCAAACTGCGTTTCTCACGAACTTGCCTCTATTCTAAGGATCCTTGAATCATAATTACTATCTATTCACACAGGTCTCAAGTAGATAATGATGAGTTTTGAGCTATAATCAAGTTGAAGTGTTTTTCCTTGATGGTCTGCATGCCCTCTCACCTTAGATTGAGTAAAAAAAATAAAAAAATATAAAAGAGGATTGGCCACCCACAAAATCCCAAAAACATCAAAAGAGTTATCACCCAGGCCTATAAATTAGATTGCAGAAAATAAAAGCCTGAGTGTGAATAAATGAGCGCTTGTTTTCTCTTTTAGGAGAGTTGAGGACGGTGCCCAATCGGTGTATGACTGCGCTCGTGAATGCATATATGTTGTGCTCGGTTGTGTCATCCCGAAAGCTCATTAGAGAGTCACTAGGAACCCATAGGAGACCTATGAGATCATCCCAGTAGCAGGGCTAATTTGAGCACAGTACGAGGAGTTCGTCTCACTGCTCTGGGCCAACTAGCTGGGACTATAGGGATTGCTGCTCGTTATATGGACCAACCTGACGTAGATCAGGATCCTCAGAAGTCATTAAAGTCTTTTTTCTTTGCTTCTTAGGACCTAAATAAGTGAGGGGCACGTTGTTCCTGATTGGTCTACATGGTTACATGATCATTTCTCATTGCTCATCACCCACACGATCATCTATGCGATAATGCTTTTTTATGTTGTATAATTATGATTCAAACCCTCATGAGTATCGACAAGTTACAATGGACTAGCTTAACCTTGCATGGTTGCTCTTTGATCTTACTTTGGCAGGATTGTACTCGATCAGTGGGGGTTTGTTCTTAAACAACATGGGTCAGGAGAATTGATGTTTTAACTATTTTTCTTAAACTTATTATTCATCGTCAAGTTTAATTTGGATGTTATCTTTTTGTTCTTTGAGCACATTCTTGCTTGAGTACAAGCAAAGGTTTAAGCTTGTGGGGGTTGATAACACCCAAATTTACATGTTTATGCTAAGTATTTATCTATGGTTTTGTGACACTATAGTCTTAATATGCCCAAAATATCCCATGTTTCTTATCTTTTAGTAAGTTATACCTTTTCATAGATAAAGTTGCTCAAACTAGCCAATTTTGGGACTTGCGGGCACCGAACCTGAAAAAACATCTATTCTCCAAGATTTCTCCCCAAACACAATTTTTACAGCAGCTAGGCTTCCATCCAATTGCAACTATGACCGTGGTGGGGAGAACCGCAGTCTAGGTGGGCAAGACCACGACCGAGGCATCGACCTCGACCACGATCCGGAGCAACACCACGATCACATGAATGACCGCGGCTGAGACCTACACCACGACCATGGATCTAACCTCGACAGTGGTGAATCCTCAACCGCAACACAACATCGACCACAACCATGCACACCCATAATGTGACCGCACGGGAAACACCCCTCGACCGGGTCAAACCACGACCGTAGAAGGTACCTCGACCGCAGACTGTGACCGAGTGAGGATCGTGACTGTAACATCCCTGACCCAGGTTATGTATTAACCCTAGATGTTTTGCCCAATAAGGTTGAGTATATTCTTAATCTTATCTTGGGAAAAGTAATTAGGGCTCATAAGAAACTTATGTTTCAATTTTGGTCATGTTTGAACAATGTTGAAGCAATGTTTGCTTATTTTAGACTAAAGTGCAAATTACCCAAGTTGAGGGGTTTAAGTGAAATTTGTGCATAATAATATGTTCCTCATGTTTTGAAGCATAATGAGAGTAAAAATGATGCCGAGGTATGGCTTATGGAAGCCTGAATACCAAGGAAGAGCTGATAAAGCAAGGTTTGTGCATTAAAACCTAGTTTTGGTGTAAAGTGCAATTTACCCAAAACCTAGGGTTTGATATGCAAATTACCACTTCAATAAAGTCCCTAATGTTTCTTGGCATCATGTAGAGCAAAGAAAATGAGAGGTACTTATCATTTGAATTAAGATGGAGGAGAGAGAATCTTGATATTAAAATAATCAAGATTTAATCCTAAGTGAAACCCTAATCCAATTTAGGGCAAAAATGAATGTATTAATTAAGGGCATTCAACCAAAATGTTATTGGTTGATTTTTAATAAGGATGGACGTTCTTTTTCCAAGATAAGGAACGAAAATATCTAAAGGAGGTGAAACTCCACTCACCTTATTATAAAGGAAAGTAATTTCCACTCACATATGGGATATTAATATAATAAGCATTAAGGTGCTTATTTTCTTTTCCCTTAATTCATGGATAATGGAAGGGAGTTCGGTGGGGATAGAGATGCCTTTGAATGCAAGAAACCAAGGGGGGAAGTGGTGGCAACAATTTTGGAATTAAAAGACTTTTATAAAGTATCTTCTCTCTCCTCAATTTTCTTATAAAAGCACCTTTTCCAAGCCAAATGAAAGGCTTTTACGACCCCACTTCTTCTCCTTGCTTGCAAAACTGACCAAGAAGGCTAAGGACAGCAGGGAGCACGCCCAACCTGTTGGTAAGCCTTTGATCTTCGTTCTTCATGATTTCATGGTGAAAATCATAAAACAATGTGTAATTCCTTCATTTCTTCACTCAATCTTCAATTCTAGCCGATCATTTCACTCCAAATCTTGAAGTTGAGCCTTGGAATAGTTGGAGAAGCTTCATCCACCATTAGAGCCGTGTAGCTTGGATCTTGGAGATCAGATTTGAGGCGGGTTTTATAACTCAAACCCTTAATCATTGATATTGCATCAATTTTCTATACTTTGTTGATTGTTTTCTTTAAATTGCTACCCTCTTGTTTCTTTGCTGCAATTTCCATCAAGAACGGTTGCTGTTCTTGGTTGTTCGAAGGAAGGGGATGATAACATCATCCTAGATGCTTATCCAAAGAAACGTACCAAGCCAAACGGTTTTGATAGCTACTCCAAATCGTTTTAATTTGATTGGTTATGCGGTTTCAGGAAACCGTTTAAGGGCAAACGGTTTGAAACCGTTTGGGAGCAAACGGTTTCAAAACCATTTGAGATGGTTGACCAAGCATTGACCGTTTGGGAATTTTGTTCCTACTTATGTAGGCTGATAACCAACCAAATTTGAGGGATTAACTCCCAAGGAATCGAGAGTTGAAGGCTAATCAATTAGGAAATCGAATTGAATTAAGTGCTGATTTTCAATCTGATTAACTTGACCTTTTTGGGAAAACGGTTTCAAAACCGTTTGAGATGGTTGAACAAGCGTTGACAGTTTGGGATTACTGTTCCTAATGATGTTGGTTAATGACTCACCAAATATTAGGGATTAACTCAATAGGAATCGTGAGTTGAAGGCTAATCAATTAGGGAAACCTAATTGGATTAAGTGCTGATTTTCAATTTGAGTAATTCGACTTTTTGGGAAAACGGTTTCAAAACCGTTTGAGATGGTTGACCAAGCGTTGACCGTTTGGGATTACTGTTCCTAATGATGTTGGTTAATGACTCACCAAATTTTATGGATTAATTCCAAACTAGTCATGAGTTGAAGCCTAATCAATTGGGTAAACCCTAATTGAGATTAGTGCTGAAATTCCAATGAGTTGATTTTGAGATTTTGGGTTGATTAGCCCAAACGGTTTCAAAACCGTTTGAGGATCACCCAAACGGTCTCAAGACCGTTTGGGGATCACCCAAGACCGTTTGGAGGTCTGGGGTCAAGTATGGCTGACCAATTGAAGGTCCAAAGGTACCAAATCACATTGCAATTAAGTGATGATTTGTTGATCAACTTGATAGACCAATCCTTGATGGAATTTCACTAGAATCCAAGGGTTGGATGAGCCAAATGGTCTCAATACCGTTTGGAGCTCATCCAAATGGTCTCAAGACCGTTTGTAGGTCACCCAAGACCGTTTGGAGGTCTAGGGGTGAGTATGGTTAAGCAATTGAAGATCCAATGTTACTAAGTTAAAGTGTAATCAATTGCTGATTTGGTGATCAATCCAATGATCCAAACCTTAATTGGTTGACTTGGATTTTGATGATATGATGGGAAAACGGTCATCCAAACGACCTCAAGACCGTTTGGGGTCAGGTCATACCCAATTTGGATGATGGTTCTATGGTTTCAAAGTAACTAGTCTTACATTGATTAGTATTGAAGGATCATCGATTCCAAACCCTAATTCAATTGAATTAAACCCTAATTGATGAACAATTGAGGTTTAATTAAGGGTCAAATCAGTTGAAGGTTGACCTATTAAACTCAATTGAAGTATGAGCATAGGTCCCATTGATGGTTGGTTCCATGAATTCAATGGTTGAAGGTCCAATACAAACAATTGAAACACAATTAGTAGTGTGATTGATGATCCACTTCAAAGTTCTAATTGGTGATTATAAACCATAATACCATTGAAATCAGACCCTAATTGAAGTCTCAATTGAGGGGTGAGTTCATGATTCAATTGATGATTGAATTGATGATCCAATTGATTGAAGTTCCATTGATTGGAATTGAGTGTTGTTGAAGTCTTGATTGACTTTTTGGTTCATGCGGTTTTGAGAGGTTTGGACCAAACGGTCTCAAGACCATTTGAGTCCAAACGGTCTCAAGACCATTTGAGACCAAACGGTCTCAAACCATTTGAGACCCATGCGGTTTCAAGTCCATGCGGTTTCAAAGCTTTTTGCTTAAACAATTTTAAACTGTTTGTGGATCAATTTGGTTAATTCAATTGGATGCCTAATGCAATTGAAGGATCAATTGGTTAATCCAAATGAGTACCGAAGGAACAATGGATTGATCCAATTGATCACCCAATGAAATTAAAGACTCAATTGACTAATCCAAATGGATACCTAGTGCAATTGAAGGTTCCATTGATCAATCTAATTGGATACCTCATGTTATTGAAGGTCTATCAAACCTTTTTGGAAACCTAATGTAATTAGGTGAGAGATACCCTTAATGGTACTAATCAATAATGCATAACAAATGCATGGATCCAATACATGATGTAAACCCTAATTGAGGCTGAGTCCATGTATAACCCTCATAAGAGGTTGTCTACATATGAAATTACTATTCAGGATGTATAGTAAACCCTAGTTGAGGGTGTATCCAAGTGAATCCCTAGTTAAGGGTGTATCCAAGTGAATCCCTAGTTGAGAGTGTATCCATGTAAAACCCTAGTTGAGGGTGTATCCTGGTGAAACCCTAATTGAGGATGATTTCATGAGAAACTCTAATTGGGAATGATTAGCAAACCTTGAATATGGGCAACATGATATGTAATCCCTAATAAAAGAATAGAAGTCATACTTGAATATGATTCAAGAGGTGAACTCCTATAGCACGACCGTGTAAGGTAGCACGACCGTGGTATCTTCCCTTTGCACAACCATGGTGGATTCACTTTGCACGACCGTGCAAGGTAGCACGGTCGTGGTGGCCTCCCTTTGCACGGCCGTTCTTGGTTGCACGGACATGGTACTCTATGCTTGATTTAGAGTTGTTTTGAAAAGGACCTAACATGGTCTTTTTGTTAATTCCTGACTTATGGATGAATCAATAGTATTGGCAATAGTTGTATATTCCAAGTGAGTGACTAATGATCACTACTTTACATGATGAATGTGATGAACTAGTGCATAAAGTATTAAGATGGGTAATAACCTAATACAAGCTAAGTATATGAACTCAAGAAAGATAAGGTGTTGAGGGAAGTGATATATCATGATATGATTGATATCACATCCAACACCCCAATGCTAGTATACCTTGATGAGTTATAAGTCCAGGATAATTGGATGAATGACACATGAGATGTGTCATGTCAATGGTTACATTGTAATGTAATGCGCTCTGTTGAATGTAGGCTAACATGCCTTATGAAAGGGTTAGTTCAAACCTATAAACTATGATGTGATCATATTCTGATAAAGATGATAGAGAAACTCATGATGTGTGTTGATAATTCATTCAATGATGAATGATGATAATAAATAAGTATGATTGAATACTTATGATATCCATATTGATTCCTTGCTATGTGAACCCTAATATAGGGTAATGCTATATGAAACCCTAATACGGGGTAATGCTATGTGAAAACCTAATACAAGGTACTTCTATGTGAAACCCTAATACAAAGTGATGCTATGTGAAGTTCCAACACAGAGTAATCCTATGTGAAGCTCAAATACAGACTAATGGGTTATGAATGTAATAAGATAACCCTTGTATTGCATAGTACTGATATGTAATGGCATCATGATCACTGATCATGCATGTATGTTGAGATGATGAGCATAGCCAGGTATGAGCTATGATGTTCTGTATACTGAAAATGTTTTATAGACCTTATAAGCTTCATATGCTTTGTGTGGTAAGAATCATTGAACTTTGTGTACTATGTGCAATACTTTGTGTAGCAAGATTTATAATGTCCCTGGTCAGATGACCTGAAGGTATGAAGTTATCTAATAAGTGATAACAAGTGTTATATGATGAAATAAGGGTTTAAATACCCAGATTCTATAATCATGATAATGAACTTGTTAAGAAGTGGAAATGAACTTGATGAGATGAGGGACTAAGATCCCAACACTGTGTGAAAAGAGTATGGCTACATGCCATGACTCCTCAATAACAATGCCAGGCATTAGATATATGATCTAAGCCCGAAGAGAGTAAATGTTGTGGTAATGATTCTTTAGTGAATAAATGTTATACATGTTCTTCATATTCTTTAAAGGATAAGTAACATGTTGTTCTACCAAATTATAACTATAATGCTTTTGATAAGAATAATGTTCTAATCTGTTAGACATGAAAATATCTGCTACCAAACAAATATAATTCCTTTGTGTATATTTATCTTCTTAAGATGCAATAATAATGTTTCTGGCGGAGAGTTATATCTCTCGCTGGGGCAATTTACAATTGTCTCACCCCCGTGGGAATCACATTTTTAGGTGGACGCGGGCGAGGAGGCATGAATCCTTCAATAGGTGAAGGACAACAATAGCAGAAGCAGAGACAGCAGTGAAGTCTCAGGTGGAGACACTGACTGTTATGCCTTGTATAGATGTAAATAGAGTCCTATGTGTCGTCTCTGTACTCTCAGGTCTTTGGAGTTTTAGTTAGTATTTTAATGAATCAATCTGAGATTTTGGCTTGATGCACTCGAAGATATATGATGTCTATATTTTATGTTGAAGACAGCTGAAGTTGTGAATCTCGAGAAGAGATAGTACAAGACATGTACTTTGAAACAAAATGTAAATATTATACTTTGTCTCTTAAAGAAAAATATTTTCAGTGTGTGGATCTCTTTGCAAAAAGTTTTAATTTTTAGTGATTTTCGCTAATCCGCTGCTTGATGAACGCTTCCACATTAGTTAATCTTGTTTTCACGAGACGGTCGTCACAGTGACCCGCGGTCATCACCACGGCCATGGTGAACAAGGCCACGACCTGGATCAACACCATGATGGCTCCGCCTATAAATACCTACCCCTCTCCACCTAAATAAGGGTCGACCAATCTGGGGAGTTTCCACCTGGTGGTTCCAACCCCTCTTGGTTCCCAGAGCCCCATGAGAGAGTTCAAAGGACCTAGAAAGGTCAGAGAACTCGTCCTACACCCGTTTCTTTAGTTAGCTTCCATCCATCATCACTTCCACCTCCATTCACCCATTTCCCACCTCCACACATCCACCAAGATGCTGTTTGGGGGTGGAATCAAGGAGAAAGGAGATCGAGGAGTCTAGAAGATCAAGGAGGACGAACCAAAGAAGAGATCCGGCCCATACAGAGGCTAAGGAGCGAAAGCCACCTCTCCTCTACGGGATAAATCTCTTCTTCTTCTCCTTTCTTCTATTGTTCTCCTTTGTTTTTGTACAAACAGTGTTCTTTCATCTTTGTTCAGTGCCAACTATGCTTGTCCATGGCTAGTTGAGTTCGTTCTTGGCTATGTAGCCCATTTTGGGCATGTTTGTGTACTTTTACCTTAAGCAAGTAGTTTGATTTTAGATCTAGCATGTTTTATGTTCTATCTCCTCTTTCTAGTTATGAAGGCTAGTTTGGTTGATCTCTTTCTTGCTTGAACTGCTGTTTCTGTCTATATTGAGAGATTCATTGTAGAAATAGACAAGAGAAGAAAGATTGGATCGGAATCTAAAAGGAGGACAGTTCAAGGTCGTCTGTTCCTAACATCCCATAATATTATAGACCTGAGAGGGTATCTAGAATATTCTAGGATGTTGGTTTGTCATACTCAAGAGAGGGTTTCATATCATCGATGGGTTTTAGTCACGCTACGAGAGAGTGAGTGGGATGACCCCACAAGAACAAACACCACAATATGTATTATGATTTGAATGTAGATTGCTGGATGAGGTGTTCGAGGGTTGTCTACGCCTAAGAAGGGGTGCATAGACTACCCAACTTGAGGTTACATAGTCGAGAACTCCTTCTCTCTGATTAGTAGAATCCTACGAACTCTATTTTATTTTATTGTCTTTGTTTTGTTTTATTTCGTGACAATCTGCTAGACTAGTTCTAGGTTTATACTTTCCTCGACTATCACTTGGCTTATCTAGTTTAAGAATGAAATCTCGAGCGTCGTAAACGTCACCACGTCCTTTTTTTCAACCCCGTATATCTACTTTGACCCCGTAATAAAGTTGTAGGGATCCTTGAAGGTTTCATGTTATAAATTTAAAGGTTTGATTCCTTCTAAATCCACCACCCTTCCGGATGTGTGATTTAGGCGATAACAAAATCCTAAATAAAACATTATGGTAAATTGTGTGTATTAATGTACCTATTGAATAACTCTGATCAACATTTGAGTTTGACCCTAAAATTTGTACCATATCTAGATGACATCATAAAGAATTTGCATTTAAAATTTCATTTTAATTGGATAAACTATCTAAGAGTTATAGGAAATTGAAATTAATGTACACTATAACATTTACTGAATGCTAAGCCCTGGTTCCTCTTACACCTTTTGATGTATACTTGTACAACTTTGTTTTTGTCATTTCTCACTTGAGTAATGCATCCATTGTATATACCATCCTTTTGAAAAAGAAAAAAGCAACACAAGTTTTAGTTGACAATTTTTTTATATTAAATCTTATGAACTATGTTTCAATTTAATTAACCCTTAATGTGTGACATTTATGCCACATGCGCGGCTTGGGAACATGCTATGATCTAGCCATGGATCCCAACCATTAGATTGGACCAATTTTGGATCAAGGGAGATCTGACGATGGAGGCCTCGTCATCTTCCTCCCACTTTCTTCGGGTGTCACCGATTAGATTTTGATCTAATGAATCAAACCGCTCTGACAATATCTACACAAGATATTTGGAGGATAAGTTCCTCTCAATGAGCCAAGCTCAATGACCCCTGCCACACCGCCCATCATCCATGGATCAAGGAGAACAACCTCCCTATTTCCCATGCCTCTCCCTGGAGACGACAAGTAGTTTAGGGTTTCTTCACCCTAGCGTCTGCACTCTTCTTTAAGGACTCCAGTAGCTCCACCACCCTTCCTTTTCTCATCATCAACTTCCAATTGATTGAGAAACAATCTAAACACCTCTCACCACCACCATCATCCTCCACCTCCAAAACCTTCACCACCCTCTACCACAGAGCATCTCCCACCAATCCCTCATCACCATCACTTTTGTCGTCCTCATGGAAGCTTCCCGGCTAGGACCCAAGGTCCCAGATCCTTTCATCACCCTTTCAGCCACATGCTCTGGCAATCTCTTTGTTGTGACTAGATGACACTCTGATCTATGAGAAACTATACCATCCCAAGGTGCTGCCCTACCTTGGGGTGACTCACTAAAGGTGAAGACACCTCCCTCTCACCTCGACTCACACTCTAGCTTGAGAAAAACCTCGCCGGAGTTGCTCTGGGCTGCTCGAGCAGCACACCAACAAAGGGGAAGGAGAAGGAGACGTGGTGCTAGTAGGGAGCTGACGTGGTCCACTCACCACACGACAAGTTGACAAGGAGAGTTACGGGTCGGGGAGAGCCAGAGAGGAAGCACTCACCCGCATGGACCAACTGCGAGTCAACATGTAGCACCAACTCAACCGAGCCATGTGAGGCTGATCGAAGATCTAATTAATCTTCACTGTTGATCCAGTCAAATCCGACCGTTGATCAAGGTAAATTTCTTGACCTATTTATTTAATTTAATAAAATTTATTTATCTTAGGAAAATCCTAGAAAATGCTAGGAATATTAAATAATAGAAAGCCTATACATCATTTTCATCACAAAAATATGAGCAAATTTCTAAAAATACTATCATAACTTGAATCCGTCTCCTTTTTCAAAAATATTAGCTTAAATCCGTAATGATCATGTTGTTATTATTATCATATGGTGTAATGATGGTTTTGTCATGATTGAGGTCTAATATTCAAATGTTTAAACCCTAATTGAGTACCTACTGCTCATACATTATGAAACCCTAATTAGGTAATGACTAACAATCCAAAGATTATAGAAACACTAATACTGAGCCTTCTCTCTCTATAATGAATCTTTATGCATCTTTTGTCAAACCCTAATCAAATAATGATCTATGATCTAGTATGAGTTATGTACGACTACCAAAACCCTAGATTCAACTCTAATAATGTTGGATCATGTGAAGCCTAAAAGGGAAACTGATAATGATCTTGATCCTATAAAAACCCTAATCTTGAATGTTTCCTTTTTAATAATAAATAATATCATCGTCTACATGTAACCCTAAACTGAGGTCTGATCCCATGACTCCAAAATGAGACGAACTTAATAAATAATCCCTGATCTAAGCATAAGAAGGTTATAATAACCTTGAGTGAAGAACAAACCCTAGTCACAAGTCATATGGACCAACAGTAACACTATAACCTTGACTTCCTTTCAGGGTGATCTATTTACTATTTCTGTAGACTCTTTTGGGAATCCATATTTGATACAGCATGTACATAGGTTTTATAAGTACAAGACTAGTTTTCATGGATGCATAAGATATTGAATACTTTGCATGCTTTATTTTTATATAAGTTCTTGCATGCATATTAGTAGTGTATGCTTCGCCAAAACATAAAAGAACATAAATGATTAGATGGGTTGTAGCTATTGAAGTGAGATTAGTATTTATCCCTCTACTAAATACTAAGGTGAGAACATCCCCATAGCCATAGGGGAGAGGATCCCAATAGCCCTAGGGGCGGGGAGGGCTCATCATATATGTAAGATAAGGTGCTGACCCACTTAGTAGTACAACCGCATCTGAGGACATGTATAAAAGAATGGTTTACCTGATTTTCACCTTAAATAATGTTTTTTTTTACTTTCTTTCTTCAATTATTTTCTTATGCAAGCTACTATACAACAATTTCACCCACGTAAACAACTTTTGTGGATTTGTTTGTTTCACATATTTTCTAGGTGCAAAGAACAAGTAAATGCACATCAAAGTACTAGAAGACGAGAAATAAAGTTCCTTGGAGGATATTAACCAGATGGATGTTCATCTCTATTTGCTTATAGTTAGTTGCATTTTTCTTTATCTAGATTATGTATAGGATGTGTTATCTCCTATGTACTTATCATTTTGTAGAACTAGTCTTTCTTTCCATTGAGTAATGTAATCATGTCTATTTATCTTTTTGGATGATGGCGATGTGTGGTATTTTATATGATGTTTTATAAACAAGATATGACTTCTGTGTATTCTAGATGACAATCACAATCCCTTATATTTTCCCTCTTGACATCTTATAGATATGAGTGCATACATATCTAGGGAATGTCATCTTGGAATGTATATAGGAATTGGGGCCATCACAGATAGGAAGGAGTTGTCCCTTCTAGTCAATGTGCTAGCGTCGAATTGCTCATCCTTGTTGTCTCTCCATTAATATTTCTCTATTTGATGGGTAAGTCTTGATTGGGTTCTCACGTTACCACAACTATGAGAAGATAACAATTATTAGAGCTTATTGTCACCTTGAATACCCTACTATTTATAGGAGGCTTAGTGTCAGGATTTCCATATCAAGCGGGAGTCAAAGAGATGAAGTTTAATTTTCCAGAACCTACAAACCATGGGCCACTCTATTCACATGTGAGTCGATCGGTTCAACACTTGAACTGACCGATTCATTATGTTTACTATTTACAATTGGATTGGTATTTAATATCCAATTAATACACAACATGAAATCAATGTCAATCCTTGATCCAATCAAATTGATCAACCAAATAGTCAGTTCACAACTTGAACTAATCTGTTCACAAATCTGAGTCGATCGATTCACTTGATGAACTAGTTGTTTCAATGCTGATTTCAAGTCTTGTTTAAAGTGAATACCTAACACTTTATTAATGAAGTTTAAACCACATTCAGAAGCAAACTCCTATTCCAGGTGTATCTTGTTCCTGTGACCCTATATTTCCCAAATTATGTTGGCAGAGAATGACCATAACCAATTTATGACATCATAAGAAATGAGTGGTATCTAGAAAGACATCATTTCCATCCAAGTAATTTTAAATTTGGAGAAAAACTTCAACCTACAATATGTGATTATTGTTATAGTTATTGCATAGTTCCTTTGTCTCTAATATCCAGTTTGAACTCGAGGCATGGAATCATCATCCTCTTCAACATTCAATCAATGCTCCTTGAACTAGAGAAGGTTGTATGAGATATATGCGAGCTCAATATCACATATTGACTCACACAAGCATGGACATGCATTCTTTAGTCTTGCATATCAAGTGGCCATGATATCAAACTCCTGTAGGAGGGTCAAATTCCATCTACATCACTCACAATCATTTCTCATGGGTCATAATGTATCTGAGCATCACCTTTATGGTAACCCTTATTCACGGTCACGTTGGATGATGTTAAAGTACATCAAACTACATGTGATGAGTGTAGTGATTTAAAGTCTAAGAACCACAATTGCTATGAGGAATCATTCCGGCTACCAAACCATGGTTTCCATGCATCCCTCTCGAGATGGGTCTGTTTGATACATTGTTCTCTAATAAGTATCTATGTGTTTGATTTGATATCACATATTATGACTAATAAGATCTATCATCAACCAACACATGCACACTCTAGTCTTATGTGCTATTGGTATCTATCAGTCTCCACAATAACAACCGACTAGGGACATAACAAGAATGTATATACTGTAAACATCCTTATGATCCCATTTTTAGGTCCTCAACCTGAAGACATACATCATCGAGTAATATCATTCTTTAGACATTTATCATATTACATCATTATCTCATAACTAAATAAAATAGAATAAATTGAAGATTGTCTTTATTATTTAATCAAATTGTTTACAAGATATGTCATTACAATCATCACATGATTGGCTCTCTGGGCATACATACCAATAGGAAGACCAATCCCCTTGGACACACTAAGTACTAGCTTTTTAGGTAGACCTTTTGTGAGAGAATCATCAATATTCTCTACTAGCCTAACAAGCTATAGTGATCTAACACCATGGATACTGAAGTATCTCACCTCTTCATACCTCAATATCATAAAGTGATACCCGTATTATCCTTCGATTGTTTAGATATGTCTATGGGCGACCTACTATCATAATGTGTTGGATAGGTGGAAACAACTTTGAAAATATAGGTAAATAGAGAAAAATATTTCTAAGGCAATCATCCTGAAAATAAGCTAAATCTAAGAATATAAACTCAACTTCCATAGTATATCTAGCCCTCATAGTTTGCTTTGATGATTTTGAAGAAACTATAACACCACCTAAGCAAAACACATAACTACTAGTTGACTTTGTTTCATCAGAATTAAAATTAAAATTGTATCTTTATAGACTTCTAACACAGTTGGGAAACTAGTGCAATGATGACTATCACTCATGGTAACTTTAAGATACCTAAAAACTCTAACCAAAGACTTTTAGTTTTTAGTATTAGGACAACTAGTTTACCTACTTAGCCTACTTACAACATAAGCAATATCAAGTCTAGAATAGTTGGCTAAGTACATCAAGCTTCCTATAACTTGAGGGCATACATTTTGATCTACATGATTACCTTTATATTTCTTAAGATGTAATGAGGGATCATAAGAAGTATTAGTAGGCACACAAGAGAACATATCAAATCTATGTAAAACTTTTTCTACATAGTGATAATGATTTTTGGAATCATTAGAAGTAGATCTACTAACTTATATACCAAGAATAACATCAAAAAATCCTAAGTCTTTCATATCAAAATTCTTGGGAAATAAAATATTTAGTTTAGAAAAAATTATAGAATTGGATCCAGAGATTAATATATCATCAACATACTAGCACATAATAGCAGATGGATTTTCAATAATTTTAGAAGAAATGTATGTATCTAATTCATTGCACTAAATCCATAAGACAAAACAATTTTATTAAATTTGTCATTGTAGTGTTTAGTTGCTTGGACCATATAAGGATTTTACAAGTCTAAAAAGTTTGTGTTCTTGTACTTGGATAACGAAGCCATTAGGTTGATCCATATAGATATCTTCTTATAGATCACCATTGCGTAATTCAGTCTTTACATCCATTTGATGGATTTAAAGATTAAGGATGAGGAAATAAAGACACGAATGGAGGTGATTTTTGTTACAGGAGCATATGTATTGAAATAATCGACTCCTTTCTATTTGTAACCTTTGATTACTAGCCTGGCCTTATACTTATCTATGCTACTATCTTCCTTTAACTTGTTTATGAAGACCAATTTGCATCCAATGGTTTTGCAACCTAGAGAAAGATCAATTATAATCCAAGTATGCTAGTTCATAATGGATTCTTTTTCACTATTAATAGCTTCCTTCCAAAAATTAGTTTCAATGGATTTCTTGGCATCTTGATTGGTCTTAGGTTCTTCTTCTACTATAAAGGTGTTAAAATTGGAGTCAAAGTATTATGTTACTTTATCCCTTTTACTCCGTCCAATGTGACTTGGAGGCTCAACCTTAAAATTTCAACGGTTTAGGTATGGGTATATCGGTATAGTAGTTGAAGCTTGATTTGTTTCTGAAGGTTCTGAAGTTTCAACATTTGAAGGATCTTCACCAACTTTTTTGGGAAACTCAATTTGAAAGGAAACATATTTTCATAGTAAACAACATTTACATATCATATTACTAATATGGAGTTTGTTTCAATGTCAGGAATGTCTGACTTTATTACTAAAAATCAGTTTGCATTTAAATTTTCAATCTAACCTATGAAATTGTTATTCATGGTTTTGGGACCAAGCCTTCTCTTCTTTGTTTTAGGTATTTTAACTTTGTCCAACCACCCTTATACTTTAAGGTACTTAAAATAGGTTTCCTATTAAATCAAAGTTCATAAGGTGTTTTACCTATATGTTTTAAAGTGAAACAATTCAACACATAGTTAGTTATGAAAAGGGCCTCCGCCAACATTATTTGATATAGACCAGATTTGTCTAACATTGCATGATCATGTTGACCAATTCTCTATTCGTTCTTTCAGCTACACCATCAGATTGTGGATCATATGGTTTTTTTTTAATAAGGCCATGTACTCCACAAAACCTCTGAAGTACATTAGAAGTATATTCACCTCCTATTTTATATATGATTTTCTTTAGGTTCTTCCTGGTTTGTTTTTTTACTTGTGACTTACAAATTGTATGTTTTCCATTTGTTTGTATTTAAATTTGAATAAGTAAATCCAATAATATTTCAAAAAATCATCTATAAAATTCATAAAGTAGCACATGCCATATTGAACAAGAATGCTATTTAGATCACATATATCTATATGAAAAATCTCAAGCAAAGATGTGTTTCTTTCTAATGATCAAAAGTGTTTCTTGGGAAATTTCATATCAAACACATATTTGGCATATAACATCATTAGAGATTGCATTCGAGAATCAAGTCCATGTCAACCATATGTTCTATAGTTTTCTTGTTCACATGTCCTAAAAGAGCATGCTAAATGCCACAAGATATGGAAGTACAAAGGGTACTCAAATAATTATTATTCACATGAGAAAAACCAATACAAGAAGAGATGCTAAGCTTAATTGAACCCCACAGGTGAACCCAACACCTATGTGAGAACCAAATTTAGAAATTACAACTTTGTTCCTTTGATACAAAAGACTATAACTAGACATGATGATTAAGACTACACTAACTAGGTCATTTTTAAAACTTGGAACATGTGAAATATTTTGCAGTCTAAGGTCTTTCCCATATGTAAGCTTCAAATCCACATATCCATTGGCTACAACCTACTTTATAGACACATCATCACCCCAAGGGATCACATGACCATTGTCTACCTAATATATAGAGATAGCAAAATGATCATAGCAGATGTGAGAAACCGCCCCAGATTCCATCCATTATCACTAAAATAAAGATTCACATTAATAACAAGAGAATTGGTGGTATATAACATTTTAGAAGAGCATTCTTCAACCCCCACATTCATCATTTTCACTTATTATTTCTTTCAGGTCTTTTTCGTTTGCTTCCATTGGTCCTTGTGGTCCCTACAAACATGGCAAGATGACCGAGCTTGCCAAATTCATAAAAAATGCATTGACCCCCATAATTTGATTTCTTATTATGATTGGGCTGATTGAATTTCTTGAAAGATAGATTGGAATTAGGATAGAATTTGTTTGGTTTCTTCTTGGGTTTGATATCATCTACTAGGTCTAGATTAGTCAAGTTCAGTTGGTTCCTGTCACTCTAGGTCCTTGTATAGAAGTGATAGGGTTGTAAATGATGAGATGTAACTTTATTTTCTTATTAATAGAGTTTGTATCTAATAATCAAGTCACATGTGCACGAAAGTGTGTGAAACAACATGAATGTTTAGATATGTATCTTTACAGTTGAAATCAGATTATATGAATCAATGTTTATTTCTCCTATAAAGTTTGTTTATGTGATTGAATGTGAGAACAAGGAGTTGAAATTATAGAAAAAATTTGACAGTGATCTTTGTATTATGTTTAATCCTCACTTATGCCCTAATCTCAAGTTCCTATGTGTTTGGTTTGATATCACATATCATGACTGATGAGATTCTGTCATCAACCAACACACACTCTTATGTATTACTGTTGTCTACTTTACTTCCACTATAATATCTGACTAGGGACATAACAAGAATGGATGTACTCTTATCATTCATATGATCTCATTATTCAGGCCCTCAACCTGAAGACATGTGTCATCAAGTCATGCCATTCTTTAAACATCAATTATATGTATCATCATCTCATGATTGATACTAACATAATAAACAAAATTACCTTTATGATTGTCAAATCAGATATCTAATGCCCCATGACAATCATCATATGATTGGATCTACGGGCATACATACCAAAAAATATCCCATCAGCCTCCCATCTTGTTTTCCACAGATGTAAAAAGAAATAATATTGGGTCATATATCAACAAGATTGTCATACTATAAACACCATTTATGTCATGCGGTTGTTTTCCTAGGCCTGAGTTTTAATTAGTTCATTCTTAGTTTGAAGGTTCCAACCATGCATGCAATAAATCCACATAGTATAAGTATTAAAAATATGTCAAGGTTGAACATACACACTATAAGAGTCATAAGAGGTGGTCAAAGTCTGATTTGAGAATGGGGAAATTATAATATTTAGATCACTTTTATGTAAGAACATCATATTTCTAAATCATATGATTAATAAGATCATAAGGTAGATTAATTGGGGACTTTGGAGAAACGAGCATGATAATTCTACTAATTTGAATTCTTAGGATAACATAACTAACACTAGGACATGATTCATGCAAAATTAGAGTGTAATAAACAACATGCATTTACATCATATTAGGTGTCACATGTATGTCACACATAGTCAAACGGGCATACATGTGTGTTATATGGCATTTCGTGTCACAAGTCATCTTAAAGACCGATTTGAAGGTCAGGACAAATCTTTGAACGTTATGAATTGTCTTTTGCATAAGGATTAAATTTACAACCATATAAGTATGAAACATCACAATTTATGGCTACAAAGGTGAGTCTTTATATCATACAAGTTACTCATGGAAAAGAAGATTAAGTTATTAGTTAAACATGGCAAAAGGCATCAAAAGTTTAATGATTTTTAAGCTAGATGATCATACGATAGAAAAAGAGGCCAAGGTTCCATCTTCGATAATGCTACATCATGCATGCACATAAAATAGTCATTTTAGGTCAAGGTAGTCACTAGAGGTTCATCAAGATGATCCAAGGCATTATACAAGTCCAAAGTGAAGTGAAATTATTTATTAGGTTTAAGACAACATGAGATCACTATTGACACAAGGGATACATAATAGGGCATAAAGATCACTAAATAAGCATAAGATTATCACTTTTAGCTATATCCGAAGATCTACCAATAGATTTGGGTTATGAAATCATTTTTCATGGATAGGGATTTTTTTTATTGGAAGTCTGCATTTAGATAAGGGTTGCAATTTTGATGAATTTCATAAGAATATACATAGATTAAGAAGATGTGGATCATGGGATCTTGATCCAAGTGTCAGAGATAATACATAGTGGCCCACACTCTCTTTGGCAATTGATCTTAAGCCCAATCAGTCACCCATCCTAGGTATGCAATAGCCTGACCCACGAATTTTGGGTTGGCCGGTTGTCCCATTTCTGGCTCACGATGCTAGTGAGCTCTATGATCAGTTTTGAGAAATCCGCAGTCGTTGGCCACCACCCTCCACTGCCATCTGTGTGACCCTTGAATAGAATAGGCTCCATCTACGGTGTGAGGTCACAGAGTGGAGTAGGGATGCGAGGGGGTGAGGGGATGAACCTCGTGAGCCTATCATTGGTGTGGGACACCTCCCTACAAATCTGAAGGGAGTCTCAGCATGTCCTTTGGTAGACAAGAACTCCTCAACACCTCTCTAGAAGTGGCCAATGCCAAGGTAGAACTGTTGATGTTGGAGGAAAAAAATAAGAACAAGAACGGGAAAAGGGCATAAAATGGATGGAAAATAGAGGGTAAACTAAGGAGGAGAAGAAAGTAAGAGGTAATTGTTGTCAATTTGTGGCATGTGAGCTCGAATCTCTAAATTGGCCAAGGCAAAAGTAGTAAAAAAAAATTATTGTACCTTATTTGACACAAGGTAAAAGACAACATGGGATCCTTTAGATCTGGGTCCACTATGGACTGGGTGTAGATCCAAAGGCAATGATGATGATTTTATGATCCCAAAAACAAGTCCTCAGAGGAGCCCTCATGGATTGCTGATTTGTTTATGTTAGTGCAAAATTGTGCTTCTTTGACAATATTGAGAAATTCAACTCTTTGAGTGAGGTGAAAATTTCACAGTTAGTCACAAATTTCTTATACTTCTTACATTAAAATTTTGGATCAAGATGATAATGTTGAGGGAAAAGGAAACTCATTTTCATAAGTCTAATTATGCACTCAATATTAGTCAATATAAGCACACTATGACATTTACTCAAGTCCAAATAATCAACTGAGAATAATGTGACTCAAAGTCATCCGGATGAAGGAGACAGGTGTTACTGTAGTGCATCTAATCAGTCCAGATGTGCATTAAGTTGAATGAGAGAGAAAATCCATGTTTTCACATGATTGCTTTAAGATGCATGTGTAACATATTTCTATATATCATTGAATAGGAATGAAAGTGCTTCTCTTTCAAATCTTGAACAATAAAATGTTTGTCATGAAAGGTTGAGACACGTATTGACTCCATAGAAATATTGATAAATACGAATATTATTCTAATATTTCCATTAACAGGGACATATATGTGTTCTTTGTTTTAAATGAAAACAACCTAGGAAATCTTTCTTTAAATTGAATCAAAAATGATATATTTCATTAATACATTTGACTCAAAAATGATGTATTTGTTTTAAATGAAAACAGCCTAGGAATGTGGTATTTCAATGGTATAGCTAATAGGGATAACATAATATGATTTATAACCTTATTTTATGAGTTTTCTAGGAATGATATGTTAACCTACTTAATGTGGGGTGAGATTTGAATATAGCTCATTAGAGTCAAAATGAAGTTTTCCATAAGAAAAAAATAGGTAGTGCATTTGAAATTTGGCATAGTAAAAGACAAGTTTCGAGTTTCTCAAAGCATGGGTCCAAAACACAAGATAAATATTGTGGCATCTAAAATTATTGATGCTATGTTTTGGGTAAAGAAGAGACAAGCTATGCATTTTTTTTCATTGATTATGACATTTTTGGCATATCTATAAACACAATGGTCATGCTCTACATCCAACATTCTTTGATAATGTATTACCTATAATTTTTTTTACTACAAGGTGATTCTCTAGGATATTCTATACCTATAGGTACTAGAAAGCTATCACTTATGATAATAAGTTTTGGAATAAAGATATTAATTACAAAATCCAATAAATTAATTTACATGGAGTTTGTACAGGGTAAATTTACCTTTTGGTTGGATTCTACTTGTATATAAATTTTTCTTAAAATGAAAACCGAGTCCAAATTGTACTACTAACAAGTACAAGAATACATAATTTTCATATGATTATCACGTTTATTGTATGACCACAATTCGAGTGATTATTGCACTAGGTTCCATATATGACCTTATCATCCACTAGATGGATGTGAAGACAAGATATATACATGGTAAAATCTAATAAGAAATGAAATCAACTATAGGGCTTTTTGGTGTGTGGTAATGTTTATAAAGTGTTTAAATTGTTAAACCATTATTCTCATACAAAAGTCCCTAACAATAATAGAAAAGGATTGATGATATTACATCATCCCTTGTCTTCATTAAAATTTAAATTAATAATTTGTATATTGCAAATTGTTCAATGATGAATTTTCCAGTATTTTCCTATATGTAGATGGTCTTCTCATTTTTGGTTGTTATATTGGATGTTATAAATGACTAAAACATTCTTGCACAATAAGTTTGAAGGTATGGATATGGGAATTGCATATACAACAATAGGGATTACAAACATTAGTCATGTGTATGTAATAACACCCCCTAAATTCCATTGACAAGAAAGTACTTTATAGATTGCTACGATTCCTTCATTCCACTTCTACTTCCAAAGGATGATCTGCCCGAGGGTAAGCAATTGAATGAAGTCTTAGTTTTACTATCCATCCCGCTCACTTGGTAAAACTTCATGTGTTCCTTCTACAACTTTTTTTCAAGAATGAAAGTGGTATTTCTACATTCAAATAAGAAGTCCCATACTGTTGAACGTTTTAATGTTTCTTATAAACTATATACAATACATGGTGTTTGATGTGTACAAGATAAGTAGATACAAAAGTTGTTCAAATAGAAATTTTTAGGAAGCTATAAATCGAGTGTTTATACATGTAAAAGAAACCACTTCCATTTTGTGGAATTATTAAACTCTCATCCATTTTGTTCAAGTATCTAGTGATACGTGTTGGATTGGTAAGAACTCTAGAAGTAATGGGGGTACCTGGATAGGTGTTTATTTTAGATGATGACGCTCTCTATTGAAGTGCAAGAACAAACCATCTTGTCGAGGTCCAGATTCCAGACCGAGTTGTGTTCCTTAACAATGGTAAAATACCATTTCCCTACAATCTTAATAAATTGGTTTATATGAAATATTGTCAAAAGGAGTTATGCGTACAATTAGAAACAAAGGAGACACCTCTAACTCAGAATCAATTCTAAAAGGAAACCGGTGTCTAATGGGGTTGTGGATATAGATTACATTGTCACCAAAGACAATAAAATCAATCCTTTCACCAATGGAATGTTTGTATTCCTACTGGAATATATGTATGGGAGGGGATGAAAATCCATGACTTACTCTGAGATGGAAGATACCCAACCGTGAAAGAGTGGTGATCCAACAAACAAGGTTCAACATAGTTGTAACACACTATTAGGTGAATTTATGAGACTTGAATAGATTCTAACAATTTTTTTTCTTTACCTTAGAAACATGTGAGTTCCATTTGCTGCAAGTTATTAGAGAAATTCACTATAGATGTCAGCATTGCATCCTTAGACATGTCCAAATAAATGATTGATATTATGTTTCTGCAATACGTAAATTTGGTTATTCCCTAATTTCAATGATGATACATGATATGATTGTATGTCTATTATTGCATCAACTCTACATATTTCCACCACAACCTTATATTATCTCATTATAAATAGACACCCAAGCTTCATATCCAATACATATGTTCAATATAATTCATATAAGGGAAATTATGAATAACTTAGACAATTGTTCAAATAGAAAGGTATGACACTGACTAACTTAATATGCTTGCAATTTCAATGAGAATTTTTACTATTAGATTTTGTGTGTGGATTGTTACACTTGACCATGTAATAAATCAATAACATACCCAACTCTGCATACCTAACTCATCTGTCCTTTTCCTTTAGTATTTTTCTCCAAAATAATATAAATAATGTTCCCATAGAAAATGATAATACCAAAATACGATTTAGAGTTAGTAATAATATGTTTCACCAATATACATTACATAAAGAGTTTAAATGTGAAATAATCATAATAAAAATATATAGGTGGGACTGGATGTATTAATACCCCAAATAATAAATTCAACTCTATCAAATCTCCTAAGAGTATGAGGTGAAGGGAAAATGAATTAATATAAAATAAATGATACAAATGACTATGGGAGAGTAAATGACACAATAAATGAATATGTAAGGTAATATAACTTCAAACAATCCTAAAATACAAAACAAATGTTAAATTTGAAGTCCTTGTATCTTAATTAGGCTAACTTGTTAATTGGACATCAAATGAAGGTTGGATGCTCCCCCAATTTAGACCATGAAGGAAATATATAGTCAATATAAGTATTAATTGATCACTTAAATGACCACATTATGTCTTTCCATAAAGTTTTGTTTCATGGTCTTTTAATTAGGTAACATGTGAGGCACCTCTGTGATTGCTTCTCATTTCTCTCGCACATTCAACCTGTAACTGGCGGTCGTTCCTTCCCCATCCTCTTTGTCTTGCCATTTCCTCCTCCTCCTCCCTTCTCTCCCTCTTCCTCTCTACCTCCCTTCCAAATATCTTTGCACTGTCCTTCCTTTTCCTTCATGCCCTATAACCCTAGCCGCCATCACTTCTCATCACCACGTAGCTGACGACCTAGAAGTGAGACACCACTGCCTCCCCTACTAGATCAGTGCCTATGCGCATCCCTTCCCCAGTGAAACCCCATCCTTCCATGACAACAAGGAGCATGCCAACAACTCTACAAGGAAGCCATTAATACTCTAGCATCGATCCCTACCCAGAGTCCTTCTAACATGTTGTGCACCTCGTCGCCAACCCTACTTCAAACCCGACGTCACCTTCATCGACCTCTTCAGATCTCCACAAAAGCCAGTTCAGACCTACAACAATTGTCGACCACTTGCAGATGGACATGCAACACCAAAACACCCTTCATCATTGCCTTCCCTCCTTTCCATGAAGAAACCTTCATCTTGGTAGAAGAGGACCACCTTATGCATGCTTTGGAGTTCGTCTATAGACCTATCAACTGGTTGACAATCTCAACCCTCCATTGCCACCGTAATGTAGAGGCCGATGATGACTTCTGTGTTTGGCTGGGTATACCGTGCCACACCTTCTCCTCTCTTCACTTTATGCATCATTTCCACCATGTGTCTCTTCTCTGGCCGCCCTATGTCATATACCTTCTTCATCCTTCTTCTCTCTTTCTCACACGAGCCTGGTTCCTTTATCCATGTGTCCACATACAGCAAGATGCCACTATGGCTCTACAAGACACCACCAATATGTAGATAGATGCTCGTTCAACCATGAAAGTTCTATAAGGTTTCTTCATCCATCACCACCACCTTCGATTGAACCTCTCCATCAGCTATACTCTTCTAAATCAGGAAGATCTAGTCCGATTTTGCTTTCTGATAAAAATTAGAATGTGAAAGATGAACCCTCCTTCCTATGATATGGTGATCTTAACTCGATGTTGCAGCTCCAATGGATTTGATGACTGACCTTAGTGACCTAAACAAAGGGTTGCCTTGACTCTGTTCTAAATCTAGCGAGTTGATCTGCAAAGGCAACTCAATGTGGATCTGATATGTAATACATGAAAGATATACACTCATCCATACATGTATATCAGACGACCAATTATAAGAAAGGTGAGTCACTCTATTCCTGTAGTAAGATTTTGATCATCTAACTAACAAGATATATAAGAACAAAATATTGGATTAAGTCATTAGATTCTAAACACGATTATAATTGGTTATACTAGCCAACACTTTACATCAACAGTATAGTGGTCAACATACATGAATATATACATGCATATACATAATGCTTGGAATAACACTCATGAGTAATAAATGTTGAATATGATGACAACTTCATCTAAGTGAGCTATTATCTCAATATTTGCTACATGAGTGCTAATTTACATGCACATGTGTACGTGTTATAATTTGTTAAGTGGTGGTTCAAAATTTTGGAAACATAAGCATGATCTAAACTATAGGAATGCATATTGATACCAATATATATGTCACTTAATCATACATTGACTTATATGATTAAAAACGGGTGTTAGGACTAATCTAGATATCTGACCAATCATATGCTCATTTAAAAAGATTAAAATCATAAGCCCTAATATGATATTAGATGATTTGAAATAGGGTAGCGATAATATATATATATATATATATATATATATATATATATATATATATATATATATAACATGAATGTATATGTTCACTTTGGCTTGGCTAACATACATAATATGTTCCTAGGATGATTACTCGACTAAGGAGATCAAGTATACTTATTGAGTTGGCCTTTAGTCATGAAGATCGGGTTTGTACTCCTCCCTATTTATAATTGGGTATTATATGACTAAATTTTCCCATAACGAGAAAGATTGGAAATACTTTCTCTTGTTCCATTTGTTGGAGAAAACATATACTCTGAACTAGACTTATTATTATTCTTCTAAAATTACTATTGTAATGTTGAATTGGGTCAATGACCCCACTTGCTATTGTGCTTAAATCATGCCACATATATTTGTGAAAGGTGTATCTTACCACTGTACTATGCATGTTAGATAATTCTACTGATTTAACTATCGTAGACGCTTATGTGAAACCATTAGGGTGTGCTATTTCTGCCTGGGGTGTTCTACTTCCACCTTGATATATACAGAGACATGCTACTTCCACCTGGGGTGTTCTACTTCCACCTTGATATATACAGAGACATGCTACTTCCACCTGGGGTGCACTGATTCCACCTATTTTACTTAGGCCAATGACCCAATGGTGTCATGGTCCTTCTATAGTTACTTTAGTTAAATATATCGGCATGCAAATATTTATGTGATTGGATATTTGATAATGGTAAGAGTTATGATTTTAATTGTTTAATTATCCTTCTCCATTCTTTTAGAAATTCATTCTTTTGGTAATTCTCATTGAAACTTACCTAGCTTTAATGGGCCCTTTTTGATAGGAACATTTTACTTTATTTTGGAAACAATGAATTCCCTAGTTGATCTTCTAAGGTACATACTCATCTTTTGCTGATACATACCTTATTTTCCTATTTTTGTGGGTGTTTCCTCCCTCTAGGTGTAGGTTCTTTACATGACTAAGACTCATGAGGATTGTGAGCTAGTTGGTGAATATAATGATAGCTTGAGATAGCCTTGTTACCCTCTGCATAAGGGATTATATATATATGGATGTAATCTTTCATCTTTTGTATAACCCTTAGGGTGATAGCTTATATACATAGAAATATTTTGTAACTTTGTTAATAGTTATGTTTTCTGTTGGTTAAATAATGCATGACTCATGTTTGTACCATAGAGTGGGCCCACTATTGGGTCCCACTCTTTACAAAATCTCATTATATAAGATATTTGTACTATGGTAGGATGATTTTATAAGTCGTCATTATCAACATCGGACTTGGGGACAACCCTTATGTATAGGATGGGTAGTGCTTTTTCTTAATAAGGACTAAAGGAGTACATAGTGGAATTTTCTTACATTATAGTGAATCCATCACAATTTCCTCTTTCCACTAGAACTTGGTTCTAATTCCATAATTCTATATTTCCCTTCTTATTGCTATTTTACTCCCATGATATTCTTAAAATACAACATCACATATGACTCAAAATTTATGTAGAATATTTATTGATATGCCCATGCCTTATACATGTTCCAATTGTTTCTTAATAAGTCAATTTGTAGTTATTAGTATTTCTTGTTATTGTATTTTTTTCAGTGACATGGGAACCAGTCCTAGGAAGGATTCATTTTGGTGACCACACCCCTGCTTTGCAAAATTCCCCAACCTCCTGCACACCATAGGAGACATTTAAATCACACAATGAGTCGACCTACATGACATAATAAATTCATTTTTATGGCATACAATATAGAACTACTATGAGAATTTGTTACACTAAATGAGATTACTCAAAACATAAAGCACAATCGATCACTAATTAATCACATACCCAAAAATATGGGTAAATTAAAATCTATTTCAACGTCAACACCTGCTCAGAAAAAATTCCATAAGAGCCCAACATCTTTCTTTTATCCATACTATATAAAGAATTTGATACAAATTATTCTATCACCTTAGCCACAATATATATACGCAGGAGAACAATATTCATATATATCACACAAACAAGTATTAGTATGCTAACAAAAGTCTGATTTTTTGAAACACCATATACAAACTTTTCTTGCCCAGACCTGAGAGTACTTGGATGACTCTAGGACCCACGAGACATATAATCAACTTTCTCAAAGATTCATTACTATAGATCCTCTTTGCTTCCACATGTTTGTTTTCATTACTTCTGATTACCTAAAAAAATGTGGCGAACCAAAAGGGCGAGACCCATGTCCCAGAAAGAGATATAACCTCTAACAACGCTTATTGATTACAACATTTAAAATGACATATAACTAAGTAGTTGGAGTATTTAATAATCAATTGAACAGATTAAATAGTTCAAGTATGCTAAACAGATTAAGTAATTAATCTTAGCAACAAGAATGATCATCAATTCATATATAGATAACAAATAAATCTATTTCTTTGGATAGATATCTACTCAAATATCATCAAATTACATCTAAAAACAATCATTATTATTAATCTGACGATCACCATATTCCTTGCTAACATCACAAGCAATCTAGTAGCATAAGCACCCTGACATCATGTATATGTCTAGTAACATAACATGGCTATCAATATTGGCATCTCAAATAAAGGGATCAGATCAATATCATGAGTAGAACTAACATAATAACACAATGACCTACATAGGCATGATTAGCAATTTAAGCATTTCTAATTACATAGGCATGGCTAGCAATATTAACATAGCTAGCAACAACATCTTAACCATTAGTGTCAGTATATTTGACAACATAAGCATGTTTACAACATGGGCATAACCACAACATAAGCATATATATTATCTCTTATTGTACTATACATGATCTTAGTGAAAAGAAAGCAAACAAGGGTTATCATCCAATATGAAGCGTTTTGTATAACCCTAAACACATACGCTACATGGTTGTCTTACATCTTTTATTATGTCCTGGGGAATTTGAATCATACCATCCAAAGTCCAACCGACCCCTGTGAAAGGATATTCAGTTCCGTACAAGATCTAGGAGTGTCGATATCCTAAGATCTCTTCCCCTCAGTCAGTACGAGTAAAAAGGAAGTGACATATCAGTCAAAGGTGCCACCATAGTGACATATAGTCAAGCTTCTAACCACTAGTCCGCCCTTGGTACATGTCACGGCAGTAGAAATTAGAGTATACAAAACCCTCTAATCTGAGGTACAACCACAACTGTCCTCAATCACATCAGATGTATGAGGCATTACCATAGCCATACTCCACAACCTGCATTGTGGATGACAAGGATATATCCTCAACTTGCCACCCCCACATACTCAACAATATGCGCTCCGAGTTTCCCTTAAGAATACTCATTTCACCATCCAACAAGTTCTCACACTAAAGATGGCTCTACGAAACAAGACACTACATGATTAAAGTTGCACTTGATTAGTTATGCCAATTGGGTGAATTAAGGCTGCATCAAACAAGTGGACATACAAACCCTAATTCACTTCTAGCAAGCATATAAATATCACAACTTTTAAAAGATATAAAACGCGTGAAACATAATTTCTCATCTCATCATCACACGGTACTATTCACTTTCCATTCATGAGACCACACTAGTCATCATACTATCACAAGATATGAATCCTTTTCACAATATCATAGGGTATCAACCCTTATCAACAGAAGAGGATTACACCTCATTCAGGGCTCAACCATGCCCAAACGTCATTAAGACCATCATACTATCACAGGATGTAAATCATTTTCATAATATCACAGGACATCAACCCTATCAACACAAGATGATTACACCTCATTTAGGGCTCAACCATGCCCAAAGGTCATTAAGATCATCATACTATTACATGATATAAATCCTTTTCACAATATCATAGGGTATCAACCCTTACCAACACAAGAAGATTATACCTCATTCAAGGCTCAATCATGCCCAAAGGTCATTAAGACCATCATACTATTCCCTGCAAGATCATCAATATCTTTCCATGCCTTATAACAAGGCTCAACAACATCACTTACATATAATACATCAGATCAGCACAATATTGCATTAATGAGCTATGAGATATTCATAAACAATCATATATGGGTTATATTAACATTAAGAACATTCCTTTATTACATAACCATGCAAGTAATCTAGATATGATTAACCCTCATCATATTCATAATGCACATGTTTATCATAAGAAAGTATCAACCATATGGCTATGATAACCATCAATTGACATATTAAGGTTATGATCATATTAAGGAGGTTATTTCACCATCATGTCATCATATAAGAAGGTTAAACATGAATACTCATCTTTATCTATTTGCATTAGAGTTAGGTTTAACAAGATAAATTATATTAATGTTATTAATCATCACTCATACCCAAACCCTAACTCACAACATCCCCATTGGATCATGGATGCATAAGGTGAAGCATCACCATCACATTACATACTATTCTTAAGTATGAACCCACACATAAATCAAGGTGTAACTATCGGGTTATAGCATACTAAGGTTTCAACAACAATAAGAGAGTACTCTATGATTGTATTAGTCATTCAAGGACTATTCATACCCAATTACCATCATTTAGTTATATTAAAGCTAGGTATAACAATCTATACCTCATTAGGGAAAGGGTAAGACTACAAGTTTAAGGCATTGAACCATCAAATTCTAATTATTTGAATCATAACATTACACTACACGCTTCATTGAAAACAATGGGACTATTAAGGCATCAACTTCTAACCATGTGTGGCGACCGTCTCATGAAAACATGATTAATTAATGCGGAAGCGAATTATTTGTAGCGGATTATTGAAAATCACTGAAAATTAAAACTTTTTCAAAGAGATCCATTCACAGGAAAACTCTTTAACCAAGAACCAAAGTATTTCAAATTCATCCTGGTTCACAAGTACACAACCTGTACCATTCCTTCTCAAAGATTACAACGTCAACTGTCTTATAAACATTATATACAGACAGTATACGAATCTCGAGGCATCAAGCCAAAACCTCAGATTGATTCATAAGACACTGACTAAAAACTCTAAGGACCTGAGAGTACAGAGACGACACATAGGACTACTATCTGTATGACTAGACATACAATATCTCCACCTGAGATCTTATTACTGTCCCTATTGTTGCTGTTGCTATTGCTCTTTCCTTGTTCTAGGATTTCTTCTTTGCCTCCCATGCATACCTAAAAATGTTTCCCACGGGGGTGAGGCAATTGAAAATTGCCTCAGTGAGAGATATAACTCTCTGCTAAAAACATTGTTATTGCAGTTTATTAAATTAAAACTGAGAAGGGATTACTTTTACATTATCAGGCAGAATTATTCATCATAGAACAGAACAAGATAATCTCCATTCTCAAGGAGGTCATTGCATCTACCCATGGTAGATAAGTAATTCATCTGTCTACCTTGTAGAGAATATAAAGAAACATAATTACCATTTATCCACTAAGGAATGCACAAAGAAATGCAACATCAGCCAATGAATCTCCGTATTCAATCCTTAAGCAAACATGCTATACGGCTGATTATATTTTACAATCACACTTATGCTATGAGGAGATGAGGTATACCGCTCATACTCCAACCGACCACTGCTGGAGTCTAAATCGATACCATACATAGGTCATCAAAAGAGTCGGATTCTTATTACCTCATCCGTCTCGGTCAGTACGAGACCACATGCAGGACATTCGTGTCTCTGCTAACTAGCTAGCCAGGGTATACTGGCACCTTCGCTACAGAGTTACATCGTCAACTACACTCTCATCGCCAATTAAGAGATTTCTTGTTTATCTCCTCGATCCGACATTAAGTATCATTGGGAGATGTGTACACCATCTAACCCAATCATCGGGAGATTTGTGATACATCCATCCCGATATATTCATGAAGGATTGAGAGGTTTCTTGTTTACCTTCCAACAATCTCTTCAAGAGGACGTAAGGATGTTTTCGCCCATTTACCCCCACATATTCAAAATATGTGCTCCGGGTTTTGCCGCGGGCGCCCGTTTCACCATCACCTATTCCTGACGATGATGGATCTATGGTCAGAGCACTACATGAATAGATTTCACTTGATTTATTAAGTACATTCTCATATTCTTTTAGCATCAGCCAAGTTCTCAAACATAACTTATTACAACAATGCTATAAAGAGACATGTACTACTTTCATCAGATATTTATCAGTCTTTCAAAGACCCTGGGAACTCAGTCCCTCATTTCAATACTGGGAATTCTCATCCTTTCACATTCTCATCACCATAATCATATGGTTCTGGGTATTCAAACCCTTCACTCATCATTGATCATCATTACCATTTATTAGGTAAATATCACCTTCAGGTCATCTGACTAAGGTATACATGATACTTGTTACCCAAGAATCACACATGGCTCATCATGCCACTGCACATCTTGTCACCTCTCACTAGGCAACAACTTATTCACATGGCTCACAAGGCCATTCACATCTTGTCACATCTCACTAGGCAACAACTTATTCAAAGATATCATAAATGTTTATTCAAGATCATTAGTCTCATCATATAACATTAATGATCATTAGTTCAAGGAATGAGTTCATTTCTCATCCTCATCATGGTATGACTACATCATACTCATCATTTGGGCTTAACCCCATTTTCAAGGTGCATTAATTAACACTCATCAAGTGAAACAACTCATTACATTTCATAGTAATAGTTGCATAACACACTTCATATATTTCTTACCCAATTATTTTGGATTTGGAGTATATCAAGGTATATAAACCCTGAAGTTCTGAATGTGATAACCATCATATCTTGATGTATCATTTTTTCATCATTTCAGACCCTCTTGAGTTAACCAACTTTATTCTGTATTAAGGTATTTCCCATCTTAATACATTCCATCACCAAATACTCACCCTTAGCATATAATGCATAGGCCACACCTTATAATTGTCCAACTATCTCACATGATATGGACTTATCTTAGTTTAAGGCATTGTTTTATTATAAAGTTGCCTATAAATAGCCACATTAGATACTTCCCTTTTCAAGGTATCAACTACTATTCCATTATTAGGATTAGGCTTCACATAGATACACCTTCAACTAGGGTTTCACAAGGATACACCATCAATTAGGGTTTCATTTAGAATTGCCCTCAATTAGGGTTAGAACACAATAACCCTGTCGATTAGGGTTTATGTTCATGATTAGGGTTTCATGATCTCTCTACTTTAAGGATCATACCCTTAATCACCACATGAATCATATTCATATATGAATTCATACTATCATCATCTCAACTTGATTAGGTCATATCAACCCTTCCATCAAGTACATACTACTATGATTAACATAGTGTACCAAGTCATTGATCCTATAAGCAATTAGGGTTCATCCCTTAATTGGCACTAATCACTTAGGTACTATTAGGGTTTCAACCTTTGTACCTTCAATGATCATCATTACTAATCATCATTGGATCAATTAATCATTCATCATCTCTATTCTCAAGAGATTCAATCACCTTGGACCTCCATTACATAAGGTATCCAATTGAATTGATCAATTGAGTCCTCAATTACAACAAGTGTCTAAGTAGATTAACCAATTGAGTCCTCAATCAAATTTGACTACTTGAGCCCCAAACGGTCTTGGTCCTTCAAGGTTCAAACGGTTTGAAACCGTTTGGTAAAGGTGGTGCTTGAGACCGTTTGCCCAAGCAAGTAGGTGAAGATCGTTTGCCCAAGTTTGACTTTTGAAACCGCATCGGCACAAACGGTTTAGGATCGTTTGGTCCCAAACATTCTTGAGACCGTTTGGTCCCAAACGGTCTTGAGACCGTTGGGTCCAAACCTCCTCAAAACCGCATGGACCAAAGATGGTCTCAACTACAATCAGTTTAGGGTTCTCAATATTGATTCCTTCAATCATTGAATTCATGGAACCAATCATCAATTGGACCTATCCTCATACTTCAATTGAGTTAAATAGGTCAACCTTCAACTGATTTGACCCTCAATTGACCCTCAATTAGTCCTCAATTAGGGTTTGAATCAATTGAATTAGCGTTTGGAATCGATGATCCTTCAACACTAATCAATGCAAGATTAGTTACTTTGAAACCATTAAACCATCATCCAAATTGAACATGACTTGACCCAAAACGGTCTTGAGGTCGTTTGGATGACCACCAAACGGTCTTGGGACCATTTGCCCATCACATCATCAAAATCCAAGTCAACCAATTAGGGTTTGGATCATTGGATTGATCACCAAATCAGCAATTGATTACACTTTAACTTAGTATCATTGGATCATCAATTGCTTAACCATACTCACCCCTAGACCTCCAAATGGTCTTGGGTGACCTACAAACGGTCTTGAGACCGTTTGGATGAGCTCCAAACGGTCTTGAGACCGTTTGGCTCATCCAACCCTTGGATTCTAGTAAAAAATCATTAGGGTTTGAGCTATTGAGTTGATCATCAAATCAACACTTAATTGCAAAGTGATTTGGTACCTTTAGACCTTCAATTGGTCAACCATGCTTAACCCTAGACCTCCAAACGGTCTTGGGTGATCCCCAAACGGTCTTGAGACCATTTGGGTGATTCCCAAACGGTTTTGAAACCGTTTGGGTCAATCAACCCAAAACATCAACTCATTCCAATGCAAAATCAGCACTTAGCCGATTAGGGTTAACATCATATCTTTTGTCCTTCAATCACTTAACCATATCCAACCCTAGACCTCCAAACGGTCTTGGGTGACCCCCAAACGGTTTTGAGATCGTTTGGGTAATCCCCAAACAGTTTTGAAACTGTTTGGGCTAATTAACCCAAAAAGTCAAATCAGCCAAGTTGAAAATCAGCACTTAATCCAATTAGGGTTTACCTAATTGATTAGCCTTCAACTCATGATTCCTTTGGAATTAATCCATAAAATTTGGTAGGTCATCAACCAACATAATTAGGAACAGGATTCTCAAACGGTCAACCCTTGGTCAACTCTTTCAAATGGTTTTGAAACTGTTTTCCCAAAAAGGCAAATAAATCAAGTTGAAAATCAGCACTTAATCCAATTAGGCTTTGCCTAATTGATTGGTCTTCAACTCACGATTCCTTGGGAGTTAACCCATCAAATTTGGTGAGTCATTAACCAACATAATTAGGAACAATAATCTCAAACGGTAAACCCTTGGTCAACTCACTCAAATGGTTTTGAAACCGTTTTCTCCCAAACGGTTTCAAACCGTTTGCTCTCAAACGGTTTGGTGAAACCGCATGAGCAATTAACTCAAAACCGTATGAACCATGATTTCTTTGGAAACAGTATCCAAGATGATGTCATCATCATCTACCTTCGTCTCTGAAGTTCTAACAACTTCTGATTTTATGAAATAACCATTTTCAACCAGCAATTAAACAAGATAATGAAGGAATCATTGAAATTGCAAGATTAATGGTTGAATAACAATGAAAAAGGGTTCAAGTTATAAAACCCGCCTCCAATTGAGCTCCAAAGCTCCATCTCCACGGCAAAAATGGTGGATGCAACTCCTTTCACCATTCCAAGGCTCGTCCTCAAGGTTTGAGTGAAAAGGAATGGTTAGAATTGAAGAGGAGATCGAAATAGGAAGAAATCCATAATTTATTTTCAATTTCCATCATGGAATCAAGGTGAAATGGATCAAGAACCTTACCAACAGGTTGGGGGTCGTCCTCCTGATCCTCCCAAGCTCCCTTGGTCGTTTCCCAAGCAAAGAGAAGAAGTGGGGTTGAAAAAGCCTTCCATTTGGCTTGTAAAGGGTCTTTGTATAAGAAAATCAAGGAGAGAGAAAGTGCCTTATAAAAATTCATTTAATCCCAAAAATGTGGCCGCCTCTTCCCCCTTATCTTCCTTAGGGACGAGGCTATCTTGTTTGCCTTTTATCCCTCTTTATTATCCATGATTTAAAGAAAAGCAAATCAAGCACCTTAAATCATATTATATTAATATCCATATGTGAGTGGATATTTCTTTTTCTTATAAAATTGTGTGTGAGTTATCCACTCCCTTGGATATTTTCGTGGTCCTTGCAAAGCTCAAGGACGTCACACATACATATGAATCCAACCATTTTAATTTTGGTTGAAGGCCCTTTAATTAATACATTTATTTTTTGCCCTAAATCAAATTAGGGTTTCAATTAGGATTAAATCTTGATTATTTTAATATCAAGATTCTCTCTCCTCCAACTTAATTCAAATGAGGCGCCCCTATCATTTTCTTTGCTCTACATGATGACAAGAAACATTAGGGACCTTATTGAAGTGCTAATTTATATATTTCACCCTAGGTTTTGGGTAAATTGCACATTACACCAAAACTGGGTTTTCATGCACATACATTGCTTTATCAGTTCTTTCTTGGTATTCAGGCTTCCATATGCCACACCTCATCATCATCTTCACTCTCATGATGCTTCAACACATGAGGAACATATTATCATGCACAATTTGCACTTAAACCCCTCAACTTGGGTATTTTGCACATTAGTCCAAAACAAACAAAACATTGATTTCAACAATGTTCAAAAAGGACTAGAATTGCAATATAAGTTCCTCTTGAGCCCTAATTACCTTTCACAAGATGAGATTAAAAATTTAATCATCTTTCTTAATCAAAACACCTAGGGTTAAAGTATAACTCAGGTCAGGGGTGTTACAAATTATAAACCCCTAACAAAGATTTCGTCCCCGAAATCCCAGATAAAGGAAGACAGATGTATTTCATTCATCATACTATCTAGTCTTCACATAACATCTCCTTATTATGGAGATACCATAAAACTTTGATCAGCACAAAGTGTTTCCATACAAGATTTTCATAGAATCAACACATAAGGCACATGATCCATTGTTCCTCATCATTGACTATAGAGTCAACTTTGTGTCAAACAACACTTCTCTTGTTCAGAGAAACATCATACATTCTTTATTAATATCATGTTTATGCAGAGCATAAACCCCTAACATATGATGTTCATATTGTTTATATATATCCAGACTAATTTCACAGTTGACCACCCCAGGTAGCCAACCTAACCCATCTGATAACTCTCAGATACCAGAATCTTTCACCTTGGTATCAATCACATGTGTTGGAAACACATCATATATATCTCTTCCTTTCATCTTGGAACATTAATTGTTTCATATGTCCTCATCTTGGGACCAAAGTCCAAGATAACTGATACTTTTCTAAGTATCCAATACATGAACTCCTTTATCTTATGGACATCAAGTGTCCTAAGACCCACTTGATTGACATGTCCCTGAAAGGAAAGAAAACAAGGATTCATATTCCTCTTATTAATTCATGTATTTTCAACTATTCTTGAACCATTTACTCTTTATCTCATCCTAGGTTCCTTGCCTTTAGTATTGGAATTTGTAAGGATGATTGCATGTCATTATCCTTTTTTTTTAATCTAGCATGTTTATGATCATCTCATGATCTCATCACATTTCCCATTTACTCATTATGGGAAAGATCTTTATTATGCTGGCAGCATTATTGAACAAGGTTCATCTCCCTTATTCTTATTCTTATCTTATGAGGAGTACACTTTTAGTCCCTCATACAACATGCTCATATGGGATTATCTCAAACTTCTCTTTCTTATTCATAGGATATGACACATTTATTTATTCCATATTTTTGATTTCATGATACTCATTAGATTGTCTCAGAATGACTACTTGATCAGAGCAATAAAAAAGACAACAATCTAAGAGTTTCCATACCCACTTTATCATCAATAGTTGTATACCTGGCCAGGGTATATAAATACTGAGATTAAGTGGTATGCACTTTGTATACTATCATATTCCTCCTTTTCATATTATTACAAGCATAAGACTTTTCATCCCTGAATTTCATTCAGGCATCTCTTCTGTACCTCATCATTTCTCAAGGAGGTAAGAACAACATAAAACATTTGTAATATTTTACTATGCAAAACATAAGTCCTCATAGGACTAATCAAGGAAAGTTCAATTATTTCCTTTCTCAGTTAATCCAAGAATTCATAAATTAACATATTTGCATGACATTATCTTGTCTAACTTGTCATAATACATGAATTATTCACTGCCTCAGGCTAACTCTGCCTCAAAGGTTGATTCAACAGGCTATGGTTGAGCACAGACTCAATTTAAGTCCAGAAATTCATCATTTTCTTTTGCTTCAACCTGCTGATGCTAATTACAAATCCTGTTGATATCTATAACATCATCATTGGGACTGGTTATCTAGGTTACACTGCCAAAACTTGATCCACTATATACATTACTGTTGCCCTAAGTTCTCCAACAGTAATACTTAAAGAAGGATTTTCTTATTATAGTTGGATCAACTAGGGGATTCTTAGGCAATTGTCTCTCTCTTGCATGTTCCCATGCACCTCTTCTTGGTGCAACATTGCTGCTCTCAGCATCAATCTCCTCATGTGACCCAATCATCTTTAAGTTCTTCTTCTCTTATACGAGCAGAAGACACTATCAGATACACTGGATGACACCCGAACAGACTCTACTACCTTAGTCCTATGTCTCTGTAGACTCAACGAACCTAGAGTTCTGATACCACTAATTGTGGCGACCGTCTCGCGAAAACATGATTAACTAATGCGGAAGCGAATTATTTGCAGCGGATTACTGAAAATCACTAAAAATTAAAACTTTTTCAAAGAGATCCATTCACAGGAAAACTCTTTAACCAAGAACCAAAGTATTTCAAATTCAACCTGGTTCAAAAGTACACAACATGTACCATTCCTTCTCAAAGATTACAACATCAACTGTCTTATAAACATTATATACAGATAGTATACGAATCTCGAGGCATCAAGACAAAACCTCAGATTGATTCATAAGACACTAACTAAAAACTCCGAGGACCTGAGAGTACAGAGACGACACATAGGACTACTATCTGTATGACTAGACAGACAATATCTCTATCTGAGATCTTATTACTGTCCCTGCTGTTGTTGTTGATGTTGCTCTTTCCTTGTTCTAGGATTTCTGCTTTGCCTCCCATGCATACCTAAAAATGTTTCCCACGGGGGTGAGACAATTGAAAATTGCCCCAGTGAGAGGTATAACTCTCCGCCAAAAATATTGTTATTGCAGTTTATTAAATTAAAACTGAGCAGGGGTTACTTTTACATTATCAGGCAGAATTATTCATCATAGAACAGAATAAGATAATCTCCATTCTCAAGGAGGTCATTGCATCTACCCATGGTAGATAAGTAATTCATCTGTCTACCTTGTAGAGAATATAAAGAAACATAAATAACATTTATCCACTAAGGAATGCACAAAGAAATGCAACATCAACCAATGAATCTCCATATTCAATCCTTAAGCAAACATGCTATACGACTGATTACATTTTACAATCACACTTATGCTCTGAGGAGATGAGGTATACCGCTCATACTCCAACCGACCACTGCTAGGAGTCGAAATCGGTACCATACATAGGTCATCAAAAGAGCCGGATTCTTATGACCTCATCCATCTCGGTCAGTACGAGACCACATGCAGGACATCTCGTGTCTCTACTAACTAGCTAGCCAGGGTATACTGGCACCTTCACTACAGAGTTACAGCGTCAACTGCACTCTCATCGCCAATCAAGAGATTTCTTGTTTATCTCATCGATCCGACATTAAGTATCATTGGGAGATGTGTACACCATCTAACCCAATCATCGGGAGATTCATGATACATCCATCCCGACATATTCATCAAGGATTGAGAGGTTTCTTGTTTACCTTCCAACAATCTCTTCAAGAGGATGTAAGGATGTTTTCGCCCATTTACCCCCACATATTCAAAATATGTGCTCCAGGTTTTGCCGCGGGCACCCGTTTCACCATCATCTATTCCTGACGATGATGGATCTATGGTCAGAGCACTACATGAATAGATTTCACTTGATTTATTAAGTACATTCTCATACTCTTTTAGCATCAACCAAGTTCTCAAACCTAACTTATTACAACAATACTATAAAGAGACATGTACTACTTTCATCAGATATTTATCAGTCTTTCAAAGACCCTGGGAACTCAGTCCCTCATTTCAATACTGGGAATTCTCATCCCTTCACATTCTCATCACCATAGTCATATGGTTCTGGGTATTCAAACCCTTCACTCATCATTGAGCATCATTACCATTTATTAGGTAACTATCACCTTCAGGTCATCTGACCAAGGTATACATGATACTTGTTACCCAAGCATCACACATGGCTCATCAGGCCACTACAGATCTTGCCACCTCTCACTAGGCAACAACTTATTCACATGGCTCACAAGGCCATTCACATCTTGTCACCTCTCACTAGGCAACAACTTATTCAAAGATATCATAAATATTTATTCAAGATCATTAGTCTCATCATATAACATTAATGATCATTAGGTCAAGGAATGAGTTCATTTCTCATCCTCATCATGGTATGACTACATCATACTCATCATTTGGGCTTAACCCCATTTTCAAGGTGCATTAATTAACACTCATCAAGTGCAACAACTCATTACATTTCATAGTAATAGTTGCATAACACACTTCATATATTTCTTACCCAATTATTTTGGATTTGGAGTATATCAAGGTATATAAACCCTGAAGTTCTGAATGTGATAACCATCATATCTTGATGTATCATTTTCTCATCATTTCAAACCCTCTTGAGTTAACCAACTTTATCCTGTATTAAGGTATTTCCCATCTTAATACATTTCATCACCAAATACTCACCCTTAGCATATAATGCATAGGCCACACCTTATAATTGTCTACTATCTCACATGATATGGACTTATCTTAGTTTAAGGCATTGTTTTATTATAAAGTTGCCTATAAATAGCCACATTAGATACTTCCCTTTTCAAGGTATCAACTACTATTCCATTATTAGGATTAGGCTTCACATAGATACACCTTCAACTAGGGTTTCACAAGGATACACCATCAATTAGGGTTTCATTTAGAATTGCCCTCAATTAGGGTTAGAACACAATAACCCTGTCGATTAGGGTTTATGTTCATGATTAGGGTTTCATGATCTCTCTACTTTAAGGATCATACCCTTAAGCACCACATGAATCATATTCATATATGAATTCATGCTATCATCATCTCAACTTGATTAGGTCATATCAACCCTTCCATCAAGTACATACTACTATGATTAACATAGTGTACCAAGTCATTGATCCTATAAGCAATTAGGGTTCATCCCTTAATTGGCACTAATCACTTAGGTACTATTAGGGTTTCAACCTTTGTACCTTCAATGATCATCAATACTAATCATCATTGGATCAATTAATCATTCATCATTTCTATTCTCAAGAGATTCAATCACCTTGGACCTCCATGACATAAGGTATCCAATTAAATTGATCAATTGAGTCCTCAATTACAACAAGTGTCTAAGTAGATTAACCAATTGAGTCCTCAATCAACTTTGACTACTTGAGCCCCAAACGGTCTTGGTCCTTCAAGGTTCAAACGGTTTGAAACCGTTTGGTAAAGGTGGTGCTTGAGACCGTTTGCCCAAGCAAGTAGGTGAAGACTATTTTCCCAAGTTTGACTTTTGAAACCGCATGGGCACAAACAGTTTGGGATCGTTTGGTCCCAAACGGTCTTGAGACCGTTTGGCCCAAACCTCCTCAAAACCGCATGGACCAAAGATGGTCTCAACTACACCAATCGGTTTAGGGTTCTCAATATTGATTCCTTCAATCATTGAATTCATGGAACCAATCATCAATTGGACCTATCCTCATACTTCAATTGAGTTAAATAGGTCAACCTTCAACTGATTTGACCCTCAATTGACCCTCAATCAGTCCTCAATTAGGTTTTGAATCAATTGAATTAGGGTTTGGAATCCATGATCCTTAAACACTAATCAATGCAAGATTAGTTACTTTGAAACCATTGAACCATCATCCAAATTGAACATGACCTGATCCCAAATGATCTTGAGGTCGTTTGGATGACCACCAAACGGTCTTGGGACCATTTGCCCATCACATCATCAAAATCCAAGTCAACCAATTAGGGTTTGGATCATTGGATTGATCACCAAATCAACAATTGATTACACTTTAACTTAGTATCATTGGATCATCAATTGCTTAACCATACTCACCCCTAGACCTCCAAACGGTCTTGGGTGACCTCCAAACGGTTTGAGACCATTTGGATGAGCTCCAAATGGTCTTGAGACCATTTGGCTCATCCAAGCCTTGGATTCTAGTGAAAAATCATTAGGGTTTGAGCTATTGAGTTGATCATCAAATCAACACTTAATTGCAAAGTGATTTGGTACCTTTAGACCTTCAATTGGTCAACCATGCTTAACCCTAGACCTCCAAACGGTCTTGGGTGATCCCCAAACGGTCTTGATACCGTTTGGGTGATTCCGAAACGGTTTTGAAACTGTTTGGGTGAATCAACCCAAAACATCAACTCATTCCAATGCAAAATCAACACTTAGCCGATTAGGGTTAACACCATATCTTTTGTCCTTCAATCACTTAACCATATCCAACCCTAGACCTCCAAACGGTCTTGGGTGACCCCAAACGATTTTGAGACCGTTTGGGTAATCCCCAAATGGTTTTGAAACTGTTTGGGCTAATTAACCCAAAACGTCAAATCAGCCAAGTTGACAACCAACACTTAATCCAATTAGGGTTTACCTAATTGATTAGCCTTCAGCTCACGATTCCTTTGGAATTAATCCATCAAATTTGGTGCGTCATCAACCAACACAATTAGGAACATGATTCTCAAACGGTCAACCCTTGGTCAACTCTTTCAAACAGTTTTGAAACTGTTTGCCCAAAAAGGCAAATAAATCAAGTTGAAAATCATCACTTAATCCAATTAGGCTTTGCCTAATTGATTGGTCTTCAACTCACAATTCCTTGAGAGTTAACCCATCAAATTTGGTGAGTCACTAACCAACATAATTAGGAACAGTAATCTCAAACGGTCAACCCTTGGTCAACTCACTCAAATGGTTTTGAAACCATTTTCTCCCAAACCGTTTCAAACCGTTTTCTCTCAAACGGTTTGGTGAAACCGCATGAGCAATTAAATCAAAACCATATGAACCATGATTTCTTTGGAAAAAGTATCCAAGATGATGTCATCATCATCTACCTTCGTCCCTGAAGTTCTAACAACTTCTGATTTTATGAAATAACCATTTTCAACCAGCAATTAAACAAGATAATGAAGGAATCATTGAAATTGCAAGATTAATGGTTGAATAACAATGAAAAAGGGTTCAAGTTATAAAACCCGCCTCCAATTGAGCTCCAAAGCTCCATGTCCACGGCAACAATGGTGGATACAACTCCTTTCACCATTCCAAGGCTCGTCCTCAAGGTTTGAGTGAAAAGCAATGGTTAGAATTGAAGAGGAGATCGAAATAGGAAGAAATCCATAATTTATTTTCGATTTTCACCATGGAATCAAGGTGAAATGGATCAAGAACCTTACCAACAGGTTGGGGGTCGTCTTCCTGATCCTCCCAAGCTCCCTTGATCGTTTCCCAAGCAAGGAGAAGAAGTGGGGTCGAAAAAGCCTTCCATTTGGCTTGTAAAGGGTCTTTTTATAAGAAAATCAAGGAGAGAGAAAGTGCCTTATAAAAATTCATTTAATCCCAAAAATGTGGCCGCCTCTTCCCCCTTATCTTCCTTAAGGACGAGGCTATCTTGTTTGCCTTTTATCCCTCTCAATTATCCATGATTTAAAGAAAAGCAAATCAAGCACCTTCAATCATATTATATTAATATCCATATGTGAGTAGATATTTCTTTTTCTTATAAAATTGTGTGTGAGTTATCCACTCCCTTGGATATTTTCGTGGTCCTTGCAAAGCTCAAGGATGTCACACATACATATGAATCCAACTATTTTAATTTTGGTTGAAGGCCCTTTAATTAATACATTTATTTTTTTCCCTAAATCGAATTATGGTTTCAATTAGGATTAAATCTTGATTATTTTAATATCAAGATTCTCTCTCCTCCAACTTAATTCAAATGAGGCTCCCCTCTCATTTTCTTTGCTCTACATGATGCCAAGAAACATTAGAGACCTTATTGAAGTGCTAATTTATATATTGCACCCTAGGTTTTGGGTAAATTGCACATTACACCAAAATTGGGTTTTCATGCACATACATTGCTTTATCAGCTCTTTCTTGGTATTCAGGCTTCCATATGCCACACCTCATCATCATCTTCACTCTCATGATGCTTCAACACATGAGGAACATATTATCATGCACAATTTGTACTTAAACCCCTCAACTTGGGTATTTTGCACATTAGTCCAAAACAAACAAAACATTGATTTCAACAATGTTCAAAAAGGACTAGAATTGCAATATAAGTTCCTCTTGAGCCCTAATTACCTTTCACAAGATGAGATTAAACATTTAATCATCTTTCTTAATCAAAACACCTAGGGTTAAAGTATAACCCAGGTCAAGGGTGTTACACCATGAACTGTTGAAAAGGTAAAGTCATTAGTCGTTTACATAAGTAAACACCTTGAATGAACCATCTATGATGTTATTGAATTGTGATCTATAAAAGTCACCATTTAACCCTATACATACTTTTATTAAAAATAATAAGGGTTCTTTTGAGAGTAGGGTAAAACCCACAATCAACTGTTCATTTAAAACAAGTCATCAATTGTCAACAAGTAAGCTCCTTAAGTTGATCATATAAAGGAAACCATCTAAATCACATTATTAGGACCAACATATTACATTATCCATCATTCCACCTTATTGGAGTAATAAATACTAGATCTTGACCATTGGATCGAGTTCATATGTTAAAACCATCAATTACAGTATAGGTCCAACCATTGCATCCAGTGACCCAAGAAACCATTGGTCTAAGGCTTAATTGATGCTAAAACTATATGATTAACTCACCTTAGGTTTTTGATACTTGATCCACCATCAATAGTGACCATTAAGTCACCATAGGTTGTTAGATAAGCATTATATTCATTAAATTAACATCAAATATCAAACTAATATCACCATTGATTGATAGCATCATTAGGATACTTTGTTGTTAATCACTAGGCTTCTAATTAGGCCAACATCTGACCTAAGGGATGAACATAAGTTGACACCCTTGGTCACCACCATCAGCTATCATGAAGACAACACCATCGGTTGTTGCAATGGTACCACCATCGAGTCATGTGTTTATAGAAGAAATCAACTTTAAACCAAAAAATTGACCATTGGTTGATAGGTGCTTAGCACCATAGGTTGTAAAAGCAACCTGATCAAAGTCATATTATACCTTAGGAATAACATACACATGATCACAGGTTCATATAGAACAAAAATCAGAAATGGAAACATTATAAAAATTGAAATCCAAGTCAAGCATAACTTTTTAGAGCATGGATCGTCATTTAAAAGTAAGAACATGAGCTATCAAGCTTATGGTAAGCAATAAACATGGAGCAAGTTATAAAACTTGCCTCTAATTAGAAGATAAACTCCCAAATAGAAGAAAACATGAGCATGTAAGGTAGGAAATCCAAGCATAAACTGTGAACTCGTCCATCTAGCACCTTCTTCATCAAATGAGCAAACCCTAAGCATAAGGAGCAAGAAAGGTAGAGTTTTAAAGCTTTAGAGCAATTTCTACCATGGAACATTAAGGTTCCAACCTGGAGAAAGGTAGTAGGAAGGATAACAAAGAAATAAATAGAGGAAAGAAGGGGATTCTTACTCTTTTAGGTCAAGATCACTAGAAGGAAGCTTTTTTAAACCCTAAAAAGAAGTTAATTGCAACTCTAGATTCTTTTTCTAAGAAGATCCCATCTTTCTTCTTCCTTGGACAGGAAATTTGTAGAAGCATAGAGGAAGAACGATGTTTGTAGAAGGAGGAAAGTGGTGGAGAGAAAATGGCTCGTTTGTGTGCTTAGGGATAAGTATATGAAACTTTAAGATAAAGATAAAGAAAATGTTGAAGTTCTAGTATCTTTCCAAGTGTCCATGGACTTAAGTTATTAAGAATATACAAGCACACACACAAGAAGCTCCCCCACTGTCCATAGAGACACGATTATCCCTCATTTATTGAATTTCCAAGAAAAACAAATAAATCATTAGTTGATAGCTCCTAAAGTTAGCTCATCCATAAAGGGGTAAACCCTAAAATACACTTGGAGAAAACACCTTCAAACCAAAGTTTTAAATAAGCTTCTCATGGCTCAACAAGCTCAAGAATGATGAGAGAATATCCAAGGAACATAATGCAAGTGATAAATTGCAAATAAAACCTCTGAATTGGATAAATTACAAAATAGTCTAAAATGTGCATAAAATTGCATAACTTGCTCAAACAATGTCCAAAATGGATCAAATTTGAAACATAAACTTGTCTTAAGATTTAAAAACATATAAAAAGGTTATATCAGGATTATAAGAATTAAATTATGATAATTACTCTTGTTCAACACTTTAAGCAAGGTTAGGGGTCTCACAACCATAAACCCCTAACAGAGATTTCACCCTCGAAATCCAAAGTACACATAGATGGACACTTCTCATGCACGTTATCCTCAATATTACACATGGTTACTTCCATATTATGGTAATGTCACATCGCTCTTATAGATGTCATGTTCTTCTCTTTCAATTCATACATATCTTATCTTGGGTCAGTACAAAACCCCCCCACGTAAGAAGACATTTGCAAATATGGAACATAGAAATTTATTGTGCCACCTGTACAAATCTAATAATAACTTTCAACTTTAAATTCTACCTATCATCCTGAAATTATATCTATTGTATCAACAAACCATCTATCCTTGATGGTGGTCTTGCCCAACTATCACTAGACCATACACAACATTATAGAGACACTTTTATTTTTCCTTCCAAACAACATTTATAGGATCATCATCAACTCTCTCTCTCTCTCTACGGGAGATGAATACTTGGAATGTTCATTTAATAAACATCTCCAACATTCACATATTTCTCATACTGTTGATACATCTTGGATACTAGGATTTATTACCTTGGTATCCATCTCATGTGCTATAAGGAACTCAAATCATTATCTCATCCACTTTTACCAACATAACAAACATAAAAATATATAAGAGGAGTCTTCCTAATTATTGGAAGGCTCAAAAGTAAAATCATCACAAACTTTATGATCTTGGAACCATAGTCCAAACAACCTTATGCTATAATAAACTATACACCCTCATGTTTACAACGAATCCATACATACCATGTGACAATGATCTACTTGAAAGTTGTGTCATGGAAAGAAAAGACACAAAGGGAAACACACTTCCCACATCATAACAACATTGTTTAAGAGTCACTAGCAAAAAAAGTAACAAATTCTATTTTCATCACGCAAGTTACAACTTCTTATATATCATTTTACCCTTTTCATTTTGGGTTCCTTTCCATATGCATATGAATCATATGATTAACATATCTCATTACTCCTTCTTTGATGACTATTTATCACACTTGGGTATGTTATCTTATTTTATTATATTTTTCAACCACTTATCAACAGGTAAATCATCATATTCCACATTTTCTTCATTAAACATGAATCATCTGCCTTAATTTTTTTTCAAACGACGTGCTTATTTTACATTAACACTTTCTTACACACATAGGTTGGTCTGAGATTAACTCATGTTTCACCTTATTCATTTGTCATTGTTCTCATTTATCTTCTCATTTTATACTTATCATTGGAGTTCTCTCCATCTTATGTTGATTTCATACCTTGAATCACTTTATAAGCATAGACTTATCTGTCTTTTACTTTATTATCTTCTTAAATCACATCTTCAAGTACTCATCTTTTCCTTATTTGTATTCAGATTTAGATTTCATGGTGTTGTATCTTTCTCTTATAGTTACCAAACATTCAAGTTTTGATAGATAATGATGCAATTGTCATCTTCTTTAAGGTAGGATTGAGATATTCTCACCATGATTTCTTATTCGTTATGCTATTTAGATTGTCTCAAAATGACTACTTGATTAGTGTAATAAAAAAGATAACAATCTAAGAGTTCCATACTTACCTTTTCTTCAATAATTGAATACCTGGCCAGGGCACCCAAATGCTAATATTAGACAGTATGCACCATATTTTTTTGTCATATTCCTAATTTCAACATCATCCTAGTCCTAAGTCCTAGCGTCCAAGTAGACTCAGTGAACCTAAAGCTCTGATACCAACTTGTGAGAACATGTTACACTAAACGAGATTACTCAAAACATAAAGCACAATTGATCACTAACTAATCACATACAAAAAATATGGAAAAATTAAAATCGATTTCAACGTCAGCACCTGCTCAAAAACATTTGCATAAGAGCCCAACATCTTTCTTTTATCCATACTATGCCAGGAATTTGATAAAAATTGTTCTATCGTCTTATCCACAACATATATATGCAGAAGAACAATATTTGTATATGTCACACAAACAAGCATTAATATGCTAACAAAAATCTGATTCATTTGAAACACCATATACAAACTTTTCCTGCCCAGACCTGAGAGTATAGGGATGAATATAGGACACACTAGACATCTAATCAACTTGCTCAAAGATTCATTATTATAGTTCCTCTTTGTTTCCACATGTTTGTTTTCATCACTTCTTATTACCTAAAAAAATGTGGCAAACCACAAGGTTGAGACCCATGTCCTTGCAAGAGATATAACATCCAACAACGCTTATTGATTACAATATTTTAAATAGTAGATAACTAAACAGTTGGAGTATTTAATAATCAATTGAACAGATTGAACAGTTCAAGTATACTAAACAAACTAAGTAATTCATCTAAGCAACAAGTATGATAATCAATGCATATATAGATAACAAATAAATCCATTTCTTTGGATAGATATATACTCAAATATCATCAAATTACATCTAATAACAATCATTATCATTAATCTAACTATCATCATATTCCTTGCTAACAACACAAGCAATCTAGTAGCATAAGCATCCCAGACATCATGAATATGTCTAGTAACATAACTTGGCTATCAATATTGGCATCTCAAATAAAGGGATCAAATCTATATCATAAGTAGAACTAACATCATAACACAATGAACTACATAAGCATGATTAGCAGTTTAAGTATTTCTAATTGCATAGGCACGACTAACAATATTAAACATAGCTAGCAAAAATATCTTAACCATCAATGTCAGTATATTTGACAACATAAGCATGTTTACAACATGAGCATAACTACAACATAAACATATCTATTATTTCTTATTGTACTATACATGATCTCAGTTAAAAGAAAGCACAGAAGGGTTATCATCCAATATGAAGCGTAGTGTATAACCCTAAATAGATATGATACACAGTTGTCTTACATCTTTTATTATGCCATGAGGAATTTGAATCGTACCATCCAAAGTCCAACCGACCCCTACGAAGGGATATTCAATTTCATATAAGATCTAGGAGTGCCAGTATCCTAAAACCTCTTCCCCTTGGTCAGTGTGAGTAAAAAGGCAGTGACATATTAGTCAAAGTTGTCACCACAACGACATATAGTCAAACTTCGAACCACTAGTCTACCCTTAGTACAGGTCATGACACTAGAAACCAGGGCATATAAATCATCTAATCCAAGGTACAACTACATTTGTCCTCAATCACATCATATGTATGAGGCATGACCATAGCCATCCTTCACAACCTGTATTGTGGATGACAAGGATATATCCTCAACTTGCCACCCCCACATACTCAACAATATGTGCTCTGAGTTTCCCTTAGGAATAGTCATTTCACCATCCCACAAGTTCTTACACTGAAGATGGATCTACGCCATAGGACACTACATGATTTGAGTTGCACTTGATTAGTTATGCCAATTGGGTGAATTAAGGTTGTATCAAACAAGTTGACATACAAAACCTAATTCACTTCTAGCAAGCATATAAATATCACAACTTTTAAAAGATATAAAATGTGTGAAACATAATTTCTCATCTCATCATCACATGGTATTATTCACTTGCCATTCATGAGACCGCACTAGTCATCATACTATCACAAGATATAAATCATTTTCACAATATCACAATGTATTAACCCTTATCAACAAAAGAGGATTACATCTCATTCAGGGCTCAACCATGCCCAAAGGTCATTGAAATCATCATACTATCACATGATATAAATCATTTCACAATATCACAGGGCATCAACCCTTATCAACACAAGATGATTACTCCTCATTTAGGGCTCAACCATGCCCAAAGGTCATTCAGACCATCATACTATTATAGGATATAAATCATTTTCACAATATCACAAGGTATCAACCCTTACCAACACAAAATGATTACACCTCATTCAGGGCTCAACCATGCCCAAAGGTCATTAAGACCATCATACTATTCCCTACAAGATCATCACTATCTTTCCATACATTGTAATAAGGCTCAACAACATCACTTACATATAATACACCAGATCAACAAAATATTATATTAATGAGCTAGAAGATATTCATAAACAATCATAGCAGAGTTATATTAACATTAAGAACATTCATTTATTACATCAACATACAATGAATCTAGATATGATTAACCCTCATCATATTCGTAATGCACATTTTAGCATAAGAAAGTATCAACCATGTGGCTATGATAACCACCAATTAAGATATTACGGTTATGATTATGTTAAGGAGGTTATTTCACGATCATGTCATCATATAAGAAGGTTAAACATGAATACTCATCTTTATCTATTTGCATTAGAGTTAGGTTCAATAGGATAAATTATATTAATGTTACTAATCGACACTCATACCCAAACCCTAACTCACAACATCCACATTGGATCATGGATGCATAAGGTGAATCATCACCATCACATTCCACACTATTCTCAAGTATGAACCCACACATAAATCAAGATGTAACCATCCAGTTATATCATATTAAGGTTTCAACAACAATAAGAGATTACTCCATGATTGTATTAGTCATTCAAGAACTATTCATACCCATTTACCATCATTTTGTTATATTAAAGCCATGTATAACAAGCTATACCTCATTAGGGTTACCCATTAATTCATTATGGTGATTATAAATAATAATCATATGAGGGCAATGGTAAGACTACAAGTTTAAGGCATTGAATCATCAAATTCTCATCATTTGAATCATAACATTACACTACATGTTTCACCCAAAACAATGGGAATATTGAAGCATCAACTTCTAACCATGAAATATTGGAAAGGTAAAGCCATTGGTCGTTTACATAAGTAAACACCTTGAATGAATCATCTATGATGTTATTGTTTTGTGATCTATAAAAGTCACAATTTAACCCTAGACATCCTTTGATTAACAACAATAATGATTCTGTTGAGAGTAGGGTAAAACCAACAATCGACTGTTCATTTAAAACAAGCCATTCATTGTCAACAAGTAAGCTCGTTAAGTTGATCATATAAAGGAAACCATATAAATCACATTATTAGGACCAACATATTACATTAGCCATCATTCTACTTTATTGGAGTAATAAATATTAGATCTTGACCATTGGGTCAAGTTCATATGTTAAAATCATCAATTACAATATAGATCCGACCATTGAATCCAGTGACCCAAGAAACCATTGGTATAAAGCTTAATTGATGTTGCAACTATATGATTAACTCACCATAGGTTTTGGAGACCCGATCCACCATATTTAATGACCATTAAGTCACCACAGGTTGTTAGGTCAGCACTATATCCATTAAATTAACATCAAATATCAAACTAATATCACCATTGATTGATAGCATCCTTAGGATCCTTAGTTGCTAATCACTAGGATTCTAATTAGACAAACACCTGACATAAGAGTGAACGTAAGTTGACACCCTTGGTCAACACCATTGGTTTTCATGAAGACAATACCATCGGTTGTTACAATGGTACCATCATCGAGTCATGTGTTTATAGAAGAAATCAGCTTTAAACCATAAAATTGACTATTGGTTGATAGGTACTTAGCACCATAGGTTGTCAAACCAACCTGATCCAAGTCATATTATACCTTAGGAATAAAGTACACATGATAACAAGTTCATCTAGAAGTGAAATCAGAACAGAGAACATTTTAAAAATCGAAATCCAAGTCAAGCATAGCTTTTGCATGGATCATCATTTAAAAGCAAGAACATGAGCTAGAAAGCTTATGGTAAGCAATAAACGTGGAGCAAGTTATAAAAAATACCTTTAATTAGAAGATAAACTCTCAAACATAAGAAAACACAAAAAAGTAGGGTAGTAAATCCAAGCATAAGCTGTGAACTCGTCCATCTAGCACTTTTCTTCATCAAATGAGCAAACCCTAAGCATAAGGAGTAAGAAAGGTAGGGTTTTAGAGATTTAGAGCAATTTCTACCATGAAATAGCAAGGTTTCAACCTAGACAAAGGTAAGAGGAAGGATAAAAAATAAATAAATGGAGGAAAGAAGGATATTCTTACTCTTTTAGGTCAAGATCACTAGAAGGAAGCTTTTTTAAACCCTAAAAGGATGTTAATTGCAACCCTAGATTCTTTTTCCAAGAAGATCCTCTCTTTCTTCTTCCTTGAATAGGAAATTCACAGAAACACAGAGGGACAACGAGGTTTGTAGAAGGAGGGAAGTGGTGGAGAGTAAATGGCTCGTTTGGGTGCTTAGGGATAGATATATGAAGCTTTATGATAAAGAAAAAGAAAAAGTTGAAGTTCTAGTATCTTTCCAAGTGTCCATGGCCTTAAGCTATTAAGAATATACAAGAACACACACAAGAAGCTCCCCCACAATCCATAGAGACATGATTATCCCTCGTTTCTTGAATTTTCAAGCAAAACAAATAAATCATTAGTTGATATCTCCTAAAGGTAGTTCATCCATAAATGGGTAAACCCTAAAATACCCTTGGAGAAAACACCTTCAAACTAAGGTTTAAATAGGCTCCTCATAGCTCAAAAAGCTCAAGAATGATGAGATAATATCCAAGGAACATAACGCAAGTGATAAATTGCAAAGAAAACCTCTCAATTGGGTAAATTGCAAAAAAGTCTAAAATGTGCATAAAATTGCATAACTTGCTCAAACAATGTCCAATTTGGACCAAATTTGAAACTTAAGCTTGTCTTATAATTTCAAAGAATATCACAAGGTTATATTAGGATTATAAGAATTAAATTATGATAATTAATCTTGTTCAACACTTTAAACAAGGTTAGGGGTCTCACAACTACACATAAGTATGTAGTTCTAGATACAAACTTGGTTCCAAGATATTAGCATGTAAACATTCATATAAAAAATGTAGTAAAGTTTGAAGAAATATCATGACACAATTTATAGTTTTTAGTATGATAGAGAATTCATACCACAATGGAACATACTGAATGAGACGATTCACGTTTCACAAAACCACTTAATATATGATGTGAAATCGTTAACTTTACATATTGAGTTCATGACAATACTCTAAAAAATGCATTAAATAAACAAACTATTAATGAAAGACATAAACAATAAATCAAAACGATTCACATCCTGACTTGAAAAAGAATTTATGATACCTCAACTAAAGAGGTTGCTTCCATGAAACAACACACCCTTAATAATGTTTAACCTTCAAGGAAGATAATATTTTTGAAAGTGAAAGTAACACAAATATATATTTAATTAAATGAATACTTTTTTTATTTTTGGAAAATATTTTGTTGCATTTTATTGTTCACTGTGCATATATTTTCATGGAAACAAAAACTATTTATACAATATCGATATATTTGATAATTATACTTATTGCATATGACATTATTTATTCAAAAACATAATTATTTTCTTATCAAATTTTTGTATCTCTAATTCTATCCATCTTGTATATGTATTCCCCATGAAACCTTATCTACAAACAATTCTCATTTTTGTTTGCAAATGTCACCAACTTAAGCATAAAATTTTGAAGTAATGAAATCTTCCAAGAAATAAAACAAAATGGCCAATCAACTTCCCCAATTATTTCATGACTTGACTCCTTAAATCCATGTTTCCAAAGTACTTTAACTAAATATCATTATTAATTGGTTAATAGAAACTATGCTAATTGATTTGGACACATCACCTTCCATATTTGTGATTTACAAAAGGTTCATGTGTCATCCTGAGGAGGACTCATATTCTCACCAAGATATGTTTAATATGGAAACATTTTTTCCTTATATAAAGGGGGTTCATATAGAAAAAATGACACAATAGAAAAAATAAAACATTGTTTGTCATACATATTCCCTTTAGAAATATGATTTGGGTATATATTTATAGTTAGTATTTAAATAAAATTATACATTTATTGAATTTACGATACTGATTTGTTCTAAGTGATCACATTGAATATTTAGGCTATGCCCCTAGAGCATTTCCTTTGTGTCTGCAAGCGTGAATATCTAACACATTTTACGTTTTAGATTAGTGAACTTGGATCCACAATTTGCTTGATATAGGATTCTCTATTTAAAAGAGTTATACTAGGAGTAGGAAATAACTGTGTGATGAAGATTTAGATAAAATATCATTATCTAATAAGAAAATCACCACATGGCATGCTTCTATCCTTAGACTACTCATTTACCTACTATATAATACTTATCATTTATTTATTTAGTATTTTGTTTCACATGGCATAGTAATACTTTTAGTTATTCTTCTTATTTTCGAAATATAGTCCAAGAGTTTTTCATGATGAGAAAATGTGTATTCATGATGATATTAAAGTGAGCTTTTTCATGAAACCTCACACAGAGATATGCACATTGGAAGGATTCCCCCCCCCCATTACCCCCTCATGTTTGTCGATAACTCAGATTAACCTCCTCAAATATCTTAAATTCCTTAAACCCCTCTCTCAGCCTCTTACCTTATATTTCTCAAAAACCCCGTATACCCAACTTTCCTTCAACGACGTCAGTGGTCCATGAATATTTATGCTTTTCCCACCTATTTTTTAATTCAATACTAACATTAACTTATAATATACGATATAAATGATTGTGTGCGACTAAGGTATGAATAGCTATCCATGATACAAAATTATATGTAATAATAGTTTTTGTAAAATAAGTTATTTAAAATTTCAACCCAACCCTTATATATTAAAGATACAAGTCATGGTACACAAATCAGGTCACAAGTAAGACCAGCTTAGCCGGGTTAAATAGTTATCCTTAGTAACCCAAAACTAATCAAGAACCTATTTTTTGACTACAACTAACTTGTAGTTATATCTAGTGAAGTAATAACTATTTGAAACACACACACACACATGTGTGTGTGTGTGTTTCAAATAGTTATTACTTCACTAGGGGTGTGTGTGTGTTTTAAATAGTTATTACTTCACTAGGTGTGTGTGTGTGTTCGAAAATAATAAGTAGACAAATATTGAACTAATACACAGGTAATTGTGATGGTGAGGCCCTATGCAATATTCTCCTTTATACATTAAGTTATAAATGTGTCTTTATATTATGATAACACATCCACACATGGATATAAATGATGTAAAGGAAAAATTGTATCCACAAATAATCACACTATTTTTTTTCTATATAACAACACCAAGTGGCTTCTACTAAAAAAAACATCATGGTGTGGGTTATAATTTTTTTGAATTCGACAATTAGAAGCTACACCTTAATTTTATCATTCTACTCAAATGTGCATAAATATTTAAGATATTGTAATCATATGTACAAATTTGGGATTTTCATCAATGTTGATGAATGTTTATGTTTGTTCCTTCTTAAGTACATTTGCAATATTATTTTCTTTATATATTCATTGTGCAACTAGAAAATGAACTGCTATTTTTTCACATTGTGGTGCTTAAATATTGTTTTTTTATATCATATGCTATGATGCAACTAGCATTTTTTCTTGATTTGGGAAGAAATTGGGCACCGTCAAAATGTTGCTAATGAGTTATGTGCTAGGTTAGGTCACCCTGCTTTTAGGCGGGCCTAAAACTGAATCCAAATTTTTGGATAGGATGCAAGTCAGATATAAGTCCAGATAATACTTAAAATTTGTGATCCATACCTGCCCCACTAAGAAAGACCCGCTTACGATATAAAAATGAAACGTTGTTATGAATATTTCAACAAAATGGTGACATTTTTACAGATGTCTATATTTAAGTATTATATTAATATTTGTAAAGATCTTACTTTTCTCACTATAAAAGTTCCGTAAACTTCGTTGTATCATATAGCCATGATTTGTTTTTTAGATTTACGAGAGAACCACCCTCGCAGAAGCGTCACATTCGTGACCCCCCCAGGCGGCATAAACTCTCGGGGTCCCTGGGCGTCCCGCAAACCCAGAAATCATTTAAAGCGCACAGTTGGCCGGCCTGCACGACGGGTAAACACTTCAGGGGCGGCCGCTGGGTATCGAACCCGGGTCCCTTCATGAGGGGGCCCGTGCCCGAACCACCTGAACCACTCCCCCCCGGCTATAGCCATGATTTAGTTAGATATGATTCTCGTGTAAAAAGAAAAAAATGGTCCAACTCAGTTCTGAATAAGTAGGGATGTGAATCAAACATGGCCACTCTAATTTGACTCACAACCCAATCCTTACACCTTAACCAAAATGTTGCCCATGTAAGGGACGATGTTTGTGATAATATTTCTCTATAAGGAGCACGGATCTGCTGCTCCCACTTTCCAGTGGAGCAGGCTACACCTCCGTCCGATTCCTTACACCTATATAAGCTGTTGAATGTCCTCGGTCATGATTAAATAGACAGTTTACCTCGAGTAGGATCAGATGGCTTGTGGTCTAGGCATAAACCCGTGCTTTGCACGACCTAAGAATAGTAGATGATTTTATCTTTAGACCAATGAACTGAAATCCTGATATATTGTTCATAGAAAACAATCTTAAATAGTAACTCCTTACAATTGGACTGCAGAAGCTAAGGAATGAACCAATTGTTTAACACAAATTGATTGTGGCTAAAACGGAACAAACAACATGGTCGCAAGGCACGTGTTCGATATTGCATGGAAATCATTAATTCAAATGGCAAAGAATAAATAAAAAGAAATGAAAGACGAATATGTTCACTATATAATAATAAGTTGAGTCAAACTTTTCATTATAGAATGTTCAATATATTCCTTACAACTCAAAATGTGACTGTGACTTTATGGAAGTGTTTCCTTGCAACAATAGATAAGAACTACAACTAAGTGCAGTTGTTTGGTCGTCATCATTTATAAAATAGAAGTATGCAAACTTCTTTAATTATAAAATCAGCAGACGTCCGTTGTTGTAGTCAAGGCAAATTCATGAATAGGCAGACTTCTCAGACATGTAGAGAGTAATTACACAGACAAGTAAGATATCTCATAACATAAAATGTAAGTTACCCAATTTTTGTGATATTTCCAAGTAGTAGGAGTTGCATATTATCAGTACATTGGATACGCCAAGGATAAATAGTAGAGCCCATCATGGGTTTACGAACCTGACCGAACATGTGAAAAAAAAATCTAATGGAACTTGAAATGATCTGTACTTTACAACATCCAACAGAAATATAGTTTGACTAATAGAGAACTTCCTAAAACAACTATAAGATGAGTTCATATCTCCTTTCAGTAAACTAAGGAGGACTGAAAATCGGTAACCTCGATTGTGTAATCTCTAAAGTTGAAAAATATCATAACATTAGTCTGACTTTAAGTAACTTGTCAGTTCTAACTTTGGTAGTGGATTTTTAAGCAAAGATGATCTAACACCGACATAATCATATAAAAAGGATTCATGTATTTGAGTTCTACATGCTGGCTGTGTACGCATGCAAAACTGGTAGTATATGAGGCCTCTTATACTTATTGTATAGGACAACTAATGAGAACATCAAAAACCCAACCCACAAAAAAGTTAATGGAGAAAGAAATTATTTTTTCAGCATTAAAATGAATTCTTTAATACTATAAAAAATTCTGATTGGTCTCCTACTATTTTTCTATAGGAGGCCTCCTATAGGATAGGTGTCCTTACCCATGCATGCTCGCAGAAAGGCACAACAAAGAAGAATTCAGTAACTATACAGATCAATAAAAATAATTACAATAAAATCTGAATGAAAAATAAAAATACGTAACAATAGCATGCGTCTTCCTGAATCTTGGACAATGATCCAGTAATTAATGTGAAGATGTATGCCCCCATAGATCGATGATTCTTCTCAAACACTTTACAAAAGCCAAGTACAAAGTTTCAAAGTGGCACCATACGTTAGTAATGAGTTGTGGTCCTACTAATGTGTATTCACAGAAAGACTTATAGTTTTTGATATGCAAAGCAAACATAAAACAACGAAAGATAGTACGCCTTTAGGTTAATCATAACATAATCTAATTCGTTATAAAATATAAGCAGACGTACAAAAGATTTAACACTGAAAGTCGAGCTACATACTTATACTTTTGAAAATGTCTTTAAGTACACCAGATAAATAAGTATTTTTTAAACTTCTTAAACTGACAAACCACCACACCGTCTCTATGCTGTTCTTGTGTTGGATATCCCTCTAATTACTACCTTCACTTCATGTTCATCTAAAGGCAATAATCGCGGCCAGAAGGACCTGACAGATTAGACAAGACAGAGAGTAGGTTGGTGCTGCAATCTCTATATGATTTTTCTATATATTCATTAATTTACTTTGTCATCTTTATAAAATAAATCCAGACTGATAGGAAAAAATGTAATAAAATTATACAAAGAATAAATCATACTATCAGTTCCGTCAAGAATAAATCATACTATCAGTTCCGTCTAATCTGTGTTTAAGCAGATTTGTTAAGGGCCGTAAGGCATTTCTAATACCTCTAAGGAATTGATTATGCATTGGAGATTTGAATGCAGATAGAAATGCAGAGGTAATTAGCTAGAGTGTCTTTGTTGTGATTGACTCCCTCCCGTCCATACTAAAACCCAAGTGCTGGTCGCCACTCCACTATATATGTCTCCTCTACCCCTTCCTTTCGATCACGGTAAATAGAGATACCTCCATTCTGGGCAAACAGGGAGAAAGAAAGGAGACGAAAACCAAAATTGCAGTACGTACCACAAACATCCCTGCTTTCTTCCTCTTTTCCTCAGTTAAAGTATCACCGATCTCCCCACACCTGATGTCAAGCACAGCGGACAGAGGTACCAACTCCTTCAAGCAATCGAAATATGTCCTGACTCTATGCGGGAATGACGTCCCGGCTCTAGGGAATATGAGTTTGTCTCCCTCCATACGGACCAATTTTTGGTCGGCCTTAGCCTCGAGGAGCTTAGCGGATGACGACACATTGGCGAATCACACCATGGTTTTGGCTCTGCGGCTACGGGAAATGAGTGTAGTATCCGGAGGGCAGTGGCGATGACGGTGGTACGGAATAACGGTCTAAGAGTGGAAGCAAAGCTCATTATTGGGGTCGGGGAGCGGGAAGCAGTTTGTGCAGTAGCTAGCGCAAAAGGGGATGAGTGCCATGGAAGAGGCGAGATGATGCCGGGCGAAGTCGAGCTTGACAGGAGGGCAGAGACACCGACTATCCGGAAACCTGTTCCTAAAAATTCTTGGAAAATTTACACCCGAATCACGGACGCCTCTCTTGAGTGTTGTCGATACTGACAGAGGAGTTATCTGTAAGAGTTTTTTCCCAAATCCCCCCTTCCTTTTCCGATAATTCTAAGAAAACCCCTCTCCTTTCACTAATTCCTATTACCCCTGTTGTTAGCCTGAAATTCCACGGACCCCTGCTGATTGCTTTCCGTTAGTCCAGCTGACCGAAGGGGTTCCAAATATTTACTTTTTTTTTTCGGCGCAATCTACTGCTAACTTAGACACACTTTTGTCTATTTTTCTAATAAAATATTATCCTATTAATCAAAATAAATTAATATGATATGATAAGTGACTCATGCGGCAAATAAGTGTGATGTCCCTTAACAAAAATATTCAGATCTGTCTCAGTCAAAACATGCCTTAAAAAGAAAAGACATGCTAATTTAGAACAATACAACACACAGTGATGGCTATGAACATCTACACGTCTAAATAACTAATTAACCTGGTCATTTGCGTTTGCAAATTCGGTTTATTTTACTATCTATATTTTTGAAGTTTGTATCCGGTCTACTGCAAAGGCAATAAGACACCTGGACTGGAGTCATGATAATTTTTAAATTACGAATAAAATATCTTTATATTTAAAGTTACATTAACTATAAAAATAATGAGTTAAAATTACTAGTGTAAACACAAAAGTTGATTAAGATAATTTAGGTTTAGTTATAAATGTTGCAAAGTAGGTGATATAATCGTTTTTAGAGCAGTCTGGTCACTGCCTAAAAAGTTTAGTTCGATTCGTTGTCTATAAATTTTCGAAGCTTGCCATTCGGTCTAGTTCGATACATATTAAAATACTACTTTATAAATTTATAAAAACCTTTAAATTTATGATTATATCTTCATAAATAAAATCATTCATTCATGTATAGAAACACACTGTGTGAATATATGATACAAATGTTATCTTAAGTTAGAAATAATTAACTTGATTTTTTCTTTAAATATTTGTTTTGAAGCGGTGTGGTTTGGTACTACTTCAACATAATTAATGTGCGGTTGTCAATTTTAATACTTTAAAATTTATAGAATATTCAAACACTTGTGATGTTATCTTAATAGCAATTCAGGTCCCAAAATAGTAATGAATTTATAATATCATGCTTATATATAAGGATGCTCATCAATTTAGACGCACATGAACCAATAGTGTTTATAATGCTTATTTATAGCATTCATAATTAAATTTAATATTTACACTACTGGTGTGAACTAATTATTTTTACTAAGACTTAATGCATTTTAAATATAAAGATATTTTATCTATAAATTATAAATTCTGGTTGGCCCGGGCTAAGTTCTGACTTTTTTGCAGTGTACTAGGTCGGTAACGAACTTCCAAAGTTTATAGACGCCAAGTAGGGGTGAGCAAATAATGGTCCAGACCGCAAAATCGAACTGGACGGGTCAGTTCAGTCCGGTCCGGGCCGGTCCATTTTGAATTCGGTCCGGTCTATGGTCCGAAAATTTTGGTGAGTTCGGTCTTCGGTCCGGTCCACGGTCTGGGTATTTTGACAAATTCGGTCTTTGGTCTGGTCCGGTCCAAAATCGATCTGACTGTGGACCGGACCGTAGACTAATTTTTATATAAAATATATGTATATTTATAATTATATTATATAATAAGTACAAATAAAGTACATATATAAGCACTAATAGTATACATTTTTGCTATTAATGTTATATAATTGTTACAAGTGACTAAGATTATCAATTTATACAATTAAATGAGTTGTAAAAAATGTAAAAAAGACTGATCACGGTCCAAACGGTCCGGTCCAGTCCGGTCCCGATCTGGTCCAGTCCGGTCCTACCTCAAAACGGTCTGATCCCGGTCTGGTCCTATCTCAAAACGGTCCGGTCCCGGTCCGGCCTACCTCGAAACGGTCCCGTTTACGGTCTAAAATTTTTCTTAAATCGATCTTCGTTCCGGTCCGGTCCGGTCCGGTCTGACCCAATTTTGGACCGATTCTCACTCCTAACGCCAAGTAAATCTAATTTGTAAATATAAATCTCTAAGTTAGTCATTTAGACATGTAGGTGTTCAAAGTCATTACCATGTGTTGTATCACTCTTAATTAGCATGTCTTTCCGTCACACTTGACCAAGTGACTAAACTTTCTTGCCTAATATTAATTTAATTTTTCCATAAAATAATATTATATTTAAAAAATAAGAAGCATGTTGATGCTAATATTACGTTGGCACAAAAGAAATAAGCCTTTGAGACCCCTTCCGTCAACTGGACTGACGGAAAACAAACAGCAGGGGGTCTTGGGAATTTTGGGTTAACAAGAGGGGGGTGACACGAATTAGACAAATGAGAGGGGTTTTTATGGAATTATGGGAAAAGGAAGGGGGGAATTTGGAAAAAACTCTATCTGTAATTTGGTAAAATTCTGGAAAATATTGCATCGGTAACCCTGAGCGGCCTTTCTATATATAAAAGGACCTGTTTATAATTTGATAAAGTTATTGAAAAAATTGCACCACAAATCCTACACGGCACTTCTTATATAGTACTAGGCATCAACCCGTGCCGTGCACGGGTGCCTAGATAGACAAAATGGGACGATTTCTAACTTTTTAGAACTCAAAAAAGTAGATACAAGATGATAAGATGCAAAATAGGTGTGCAATATATGTTAATAACATTGTTTATATCTCTATAGCTCATAATGTAACAATGTTTCGTACAAATAATAGGAATAACAACTACATGCAGCTGGTTTTGTCATCATCTATAAGACAGAAATACAAAACTTTTTCGATTACATAATCAATTTGCATCTATGATAGAAGACCTAGCACACATCTTTTATTTTATCACGTAAGGACATTTGAAAAGGTTATAAGTTGAATACTTTTTGAACCATTGACTAAAATATACATTGTAATGCTTGATTTACAACTCAATATGTTACATTATACACAAATATTGTATTTATACATTTTATTTAAGTCATGACTTGGATGCATAATTTTATAATATGTGAATTTAGATTGAAAAGGTACTTCAAGGGTTAAGCAATTAAGACGGTCAAAGAAATATTTTTTCAATAAATTAAAAAAACAATATACTTTAAAAGTCCATCTCAACAATTATCCCTAGACCTTTTCTGCAGACAAGAATATCCGGATCTACTTGTTTCTTTTACAGCCCCTCAGAAAATGGCGGACATGCGTACAAAAAAAGGCGACTGTACTACCGATACAGAATTATGAATCAGAGAAAATATACATATTATAAGAAGGGTTATATAAGCAAACACCATACATACGTCAGGAATCAATCACATCTACAACAAGAGATTCAATCACATCTACAACAAGAGATTTGGCTCGCGGGATGCAGCTTGCTAATTATTGGATACCTGCATACAAGTTCTTGACAGTGTAAAACTCTGGGTTGCTATCAACATTCGCCTCACAACTTTGGACCCTTTGGAGTTCCAAACTGGAGAGGCTATGCCCACATAAACCATCAAAAGCATTGGTTCTGGTAGGAGTTTCGAATAGCATGCTATCATGAAAGTAGTGCGAAGAAGACGTGTTGTCCATTTTAATGACTTGAGCGTCGAGTGTTTGAATGATAAGTTGGTGTCGAGGGAGAAGATTCAGAAGCTACACTGTCTACTGTGTACTCCTCCCTGTCAATGCTTGGAGGTGGCCGCAAAGGCATCTGTGCTCCCCCGGTGCCCCCTAGCAAAACTCCTATGTCCTGTCTATGACTCTGTTCGGACAAGTCTTCCTTTCAAACGCCTCTTCGTCATCCGTCAATACTGCTTCAGGTTAGCATTCTCAATCAATACTTTCCGCAACGAAATCTGCTCCCGTGATGTGGTCAGTCGGTCTCTTTTCATGCAAATTCGAGCAGATTGCAATAGATGAGAAAGCCGCAATAAAACAGAATTTGGCGCCGAAAGACTGGGCTAAGCAAGAGCACAAGAGTAAGAACAAATTCAATATTTAGGGGCTGAAGAAACACCTATTTGGAAATTTAACTAAAACACACATACACAATGGGAAGAGATAAGATGAAAAACAATGTCCATCAGACGTAGACCGAAGATATCAGACAATATAATAGAATGATTTCTTCTACATTCTTCTCAATCAGACTGCCGACCTACACTGGTTTCTTTCGCTTCAGAAATGCTAGCAGCGCAACCAGCGGCGAGGGATAGGAATGTGAGAAGAATCGAGAATCCACCAACCGACCCTTCTTGCTAAAGACGGTGAATATTGTAAAATAAAAATCGAGTGTTATGTCTCATATCAAAGGATCCATTCGTAATTTGAAAAAAATGAGTGTAAAAATTACATGGACCCCCCTCTACGCACTTTCCTATATAGTATAGATAGATATGTAAGCTAAAATCATACAATTTCTTGCAAGTGAAGTGGGCGCTGCCAATGGAGTTTTCTTTTCAATTATCCCCCTTAACTTAATCGTTTTCTAGTTTATCTCCTCACGTTTCTTGAATTCCTAAAACCCTCCCTTTTATCCTATGTTCATAACAGCCCCACAATAGAAAAGCGTTAGTGGTCCAAATAGGTTTATGCTTCTGTCAACATTACGTTGGTTACATATTCTTACGTCAACCTTGTAATATATGATAACTGAATATACAACAAGTATAATTAGCTAAGTAGCATACAAATATGCATGCAATAATATTCTTATAGAGCAGCAGATCCGTGCTCTGATCCTGAACCTTTCACCTGTGTAATGTTCACATGTTGCCAGATGTCCAATGAGTCTTTGTGATAAGGGTTCCTGCCTCGTGCAGGTATTATATGGGGGTGCCAGCGCAGCCTACTGTTTGGTGGCTCCAATTTGAAATCTGTCGTGCTAACCCCCATGCAAATGTTGTCCGCAAGGTGCCCAATCAGCCGCTGAAGAGAGATTGGCGGAGTACCTCCACTTCAATGCCCTTGTTGCCCTGCACCTCCCCTTGGTCACTCATGACACCTCTTCTTATTAGGTGGAAATCCTCTATTATCCGCAGTCCACTTTTCCAATTGTATGCGCCCGTACACTCTTTAGCTTCCCATTCCTTGAATCTTTAGTCAGCTAGCCTCTTCTCTATTTTGACTTATAAATAGTTCTAGCAAACGATTTTAGGAATAACAAAGGGGAGGTGCTGGGCAAGGACAAGAACAAAATCAATCTGATCATGCCACTAGCAAGACAATAACGAGAAGAAGATGATGATAGGCATGCCGGGGAGGTGCTGTGTGTCATGCATAAAAACTACAGCTGTGCAATGACCACTGTTACAATGACTCATTCGGGTGGAGCATCAGATATGTGAACATTCCGGAGGCGAGAGCTAGGAGGCGGTGGCTTGTGCGTTTTTACCTTTTAGTATACGAGCAAAAGATACGTGCTAAGCACGTAAAGTATACCATACATTAATCTAATACGCATAATATCCTGAAAAAAGATTTTTAAAATAGTAAAAGAATTACATAAACAGAGGGAAAATTTAAAAATAACTCAATCAAACCGTATGAATAACAATTGTCATTTGTAAAAAGTAGATGGATCGAAGATGTTCAAATGGACACCGAAAAATATTACATATCCCATTTAAAGTAAGTTGTTCAAATTAACAAATTGGTGAAATAACAACTATCGCCGTTTTCAATAAATTGAAGTGACTTACATATCCCATTTAAAGTAAGTTGTTTAAATTAACGAATTGGTGAAATAACAACTATCATATCATCGTTCCGACAAATTGAAGTGAAGCTATTCAAATAATACTAACTAAAAATTAGAAGAAAAAAACGTAATAACCATGCAAATAGGAAATTCGAGTAAAAAAAATCACAAACATCTCAATGGAATAAGATGTAAAAGAATATGCAAATAATCGGTTAGAATAAAAAAATAACAAATAACTATCTCGTTGGAGTAAAATAGACAAATACATTTTACAATAACAATTTTTTTTATTAGACTCGTGAAAAATATTATATTGTCTAACATGTGGAGCTGACTTCATTCATCCTATAAGAAAAGCACACACACGTTGGACCCATTAACATGCATACATGTTGCATAAACACACACTGATTGGACCTGTGGCAACACATCCCATTATCATACAGATAACGAGGTGTTACGCGAAAACGTGCGAAAATCACCATAACCATAGATTATGAAAACACGGGTTAATTAAAATCGATTGCGGAAAACAGTGAAACTATTACTTTCCAGTCCTCATTCTGCAAGGAAACATGTCATATATATATATATACACACGAGATCTGATACATGTCTACAGCTTACAGAAACAGCTGCTCATCCATCGCATGAGTTCACCACCTGTTCACATACATAAAGGCCCACATCCGGCCAACAACAGGTTATACAAACGTCATCGATCGTTCATCGTAGAACATCGTCAAAACACGGCCAAGGACCTGAGAGTACAGGGATGACTCTAGACTCTACTACAAAACATCCAAAACAGCAGCATGTCCAATGCTTGCTTTCTACTGCTCCTCAAGCTGCTCGGCTGCAACACCACACCCACGACCACGCCTACCTCGACCACCTAAAAAGGGGTTAAACCAGCGGGGTGAGACAATTGAACAATTGTCCTAGCGGGAAACATAACTCCCCACCGCAACTACAGAACCTCAACAAGATAGATTATAACAGCAGATATCTAATAACAGGTATAACAAGAGCAGTCTATATAAAACAGATTATTCTTACCGACAAGCTTACCCGCTATACAAAAGCATATAACCATATATATCTCAAGGAATATGATTAGCAAGATAAGATGTATCCCTATGTAACATGATTATCAGAACAAGATATAATGTCACATAACCTGATTATCAAGATCAGACATATTGTCACATACCTGTTGAATATAGAAGTAAGTGCAAGATATAACAGAGATATTACACAAACAAGGCCTCAACCAATGTTTCGTGTTTATCTTAAGCAGTAAATGCTAAATGGCTGTATTACGTATTATTATGCCCTGAGGATTTGAACCGTACCATTCAAATCCAACCTTCGGTTACGAAACCCAAGCCGGTGCCATACAAGGTCAATGGAAGAGCCGGACTCCACGACCTCCCACCTCGTGGTCAGTACACGAGTGCAACACAAGTAGGACCGCAGTCACATGCTGAAGTGGTCTAAGCCACAGGGTCAGCTCCATAGGCTACCCTCACTCTAGCCCGCCTTGGTACAGGTCTCGGCCCTAGTAAAATTGAGCCTCATGCCTGTTCACTGTGCTCTGAGCCATGAACGCATTCATGATCACGCATCACATATCCTAAGCCATGGGCCTGTTCACCATGCTCTTCATACATATCTGAGTCTGTAACTGAAGTTACACTCTTACCTCCTCATTTTCAGGCTAGGAGCAACCTACACATATTCAACAATATGCGCTTCCAGGTTAACCCGTAGGAGAACCTGTTTCACCATCACCAAGTCCTGACGATGATGGATCTATGGCCAGGGCAAACTACATGATATATTTCACTATGATTAATTAGTATCTTTTAGATGGATTGCAGGATTCAACCAAGTTGTATAACATGCAAGATATAACGGAAAGTAAACAACATTATATTATTATTTAATCACATCAACCTGATGCATCACAAGGATCCAACATCACATGTTACCACTTGGCCTCTTGCCAACCATCCAGATCCATCTCAAGGATCATCACATACCATGGGATCTCAATCCCTCATCATGTACTGTCAATGCCTCTCAAGGCTCACATCATCATCATGGAACTTAACACATTATACATATCATTTTATTAACCAGAGTAATTACCAAGTGATGTTACTCATCACATGTGTCTCATAGCCCTTTTCAAGGCTAATCATCACTTGCATGGTTAGAGTGCACAATAATCGTAGATTCAATCATAAGGAATATGATACCATCATGAAATGCTATTCAAGATACTTCTACTTATCATTCTTACACTATTTGCTGATCAAGTGTATAAAGTACATCATCAACAAGCCATATCTATACTTATCCTTATCTCAGAACTATATGAATAATCAAGATGTTCAAACATACAGAACAAGTACTATTGTTACCACTACCATTATGTCATTATCATCATTATTCAACATTATTACTATCATCCTCTTTATTATTAACAAATAAGCATAAGGATCACATCATGCATCTTATTATCATGACCTTCCTCATTATCATCCCTACTACCATTATCATCATTATGATCAGCATTATTACTATCATTATCATCATGCAACTACCATTATCATCATTGTTACTATCATTAGCATTATTATTGTTTGCAAGGCATCATATTCATTGTTGTTATCACTAACAAGACACCACCATCATTTATTGGTGCATAGCTAATCACTTCCCCATCACAAAGGACCGTTACTATATGATTACAAGACTCTCACCATAACTCATCACCGCCCTCACTAAAACCTATCAAGGCCTGTCGGCCGACACATACCCAACCCTAGGCTGTCGCCCACCATGGCTATCAGACATCATGGGTGTCGGTCAACATAGCTATCGGCCTGCACCATCAAACCATCAAGAGACTTAGGTCTGTCGTTCACCACAAAGAAGAGGGTGTCATCCAACCATATCGCCCATCATGCTCACCATATCGGCCGACACAACAAGATATATCGCCCAACAACATCCATCGGCCAACTCAACCACATCAGCCAACACCTCACTAGCTTGACCTATCACTCCACACAAGAGCACTCACCATGTCGCCCATCATAAGGTACCCATCTCGCCCAACACCAAGACAAGAGAGGGTCTCGCCCAACTCAAGAACAAAGGTGTTGCTTAGCACAAGGACCATGTCGCCCAACATGGGTCACCATCATATCGGCCAACATGACCCTAGCTCACCCTATCGCCCAACACATGGGCAAGGGTATCGGCCAACCTCAAGAACACATCATGTCGTCCACCAAAGGCTTACATATCGTCCATCAAAGGGGATACCATATCGCCCAACTCAAAGGCAAAGGTGCCATGTCGTTCAACTCAAAAGGATATCGTCCATCAAAGGAAACTCAAGCCAGGTACAATTCTAAGCTACTAATCTATGAACAAGAACAAGAACAAGAGGTAAAGAAGTTAGGGTTAGAAGTTATGCAACCCGCCTTAAGCTCCAAGCTCCAAGGGAGAAGATGCACTTCAAGCTCCAAGTGATGTCGTCCACCAAAGCTGATCCAAGAGAGGGTATCGGCCACCACTGCAACTCCAAGGGAGTGTATCGGCCAACACAAGCAAGAAGGAGAGGGGTGTCGTGCACTCAAGGTGGAGGAGAGACCAAAAGAGCAAAGGAAGATAAGGCAAGGGAAAGAGCTACCTATATAGAAAGAAGGGGAGGACAAACCAAGGTAGATCCATGCTAAGTGTCGTCCACCCAAGGGACACTTGTCCTAGGGTTCATGTGGGCTCTGATCTCCAAACCACGATATAAACACGATTCAAACTTAGCGGAAGCAATTCGATTAACAGCGGAAGAAAAAAATCACGGAAAATTAAAACTTTTCGAAACAAGAGCTTGAATCCATAAAAGCTTCTTTCATATCAAGAGATAAACTGTTTACATCTCATGATAATTACTTCTTGAGTAATCATATATATCAAGATACAAAATCTCAAGAACTCTTAACAAAAGACTCCAAGACCTGAGAGTACAGAGGACACATAGGACTGACTCTAACTACACCACATAGCGGGCTGAATCTCCACCTGAGATTTACTGCTGCTCCTGGTGTTGTTGCTGCTGGGATTGATCACCGGTATTCTGGTTCCTCCGTCTTTGACGACCACCTAAAAATTTGAAGTCTATGGGGTGAGACAATTTCGAATAATTGTCCCAGCGAGAGTTATAACTCTCCACTAGAAGCTTAATAAGCAGAACAAAGAATAATTTAAGCAGTAAAAGCTTTCAAAGTATTCAATAGCCATTTTAGTAATAAACAAGAGTTCAACATTTCTGAAATATGAAGAACATCTACATTATTCAATGTAACATCAATCAAGTAACTCGTAGTTAACCCTAACAGATATACTACAATGTTGATTATGTTTTTCAAGCATATTTATGCCCTGTGGAGATGAGGCATACCACTCATACTCCAACTGATCGCTAAGAAGTCACATCAGTATCATACATAGGTCATTAAAAGAGTCGGATTCTTATGACCTCACCTTCCTCAGTCAGTTAGAGGATTGTTTGCTAGACATCTGGCAGGACGTCTTTTGTTATAGCTTACCAGGGTAAACTGGTCCTTCGCTATTTTAGAGTTACAGTGGCGTTCTGTACTCTCTTCGTCATCGGAAGATTTCTTGTTTATCTCTCACCGATGCGGTGTTTGTGTTTTCTTTGGGAGATTTGTGATACATCTCACCATTTGGTTTTGTAGTGAAGGATTGACGGTATCAATTCCTACACTAGGATGTAAGGATTTACGCATCCATTTCCCCCACATACTCAAGAGTATGTGATCCAGGAGTTCCCTTGGGAAAACCTATTTCACCATCATTTGGTCTCTGACAATGATGGATCTATGATCAGGGCTCTACATTATACTTGATTAGTTAAGTACATTCAGTATTCTTCTAACATCAAACATTGTTATTCAAACAATAACATTAGCATAACAGCTATAAAATGAGAATACTAAATGTAACAAGCCTAACTCTTATCAATCATCATTTCTCAATACCTTCATCACAAGTCATCTCTAAAGCCTGACCTTGATGGTATTTGTGGTTCTCATAGCCCATTTAATTCATAGGTTGCCTTTAACAAGGCAACATGATATATCATTATTCATAAAGCTAAAGCATGCTTTTAATGAATATAGGTTCATAATCCATACCTGGATATGATCATCATCTCATGACAACCTGCAAGGTTAATTCAACTGATAACAGTAAGTGATTTATTCTAGAGGTTACACTTTCACACTCATAGAAGAATCAAGTTCCCCAATTTTCATCAACCAGGGTTTACTATTCATATTACTTGTCATTACCCTAGAATTAGGGTTTACTATTCACTCCAAGGTGAATTGAGCTCTCAACATCATCATGTATGAGAAACATCATCATTAAAGCTCTTAAATAAGATTAAGATTTGCTAAACATCATAATTAGGGTTTCCATGATCTCTCATAGGTGGATCATACCCTAATTATGCACATTCATATGTATTGAAAGTATTTTAATTGAGTTTCCACCATAAAAGGTTACTTTCTCTCTCTTAGGATACTTTCTCTCTCCTCTTACTAGTAGATGGTGATAACACCACTCTAGATCAGGTTGGGTTAAGTCCTCATTGACTAGCATAAGCCAAATCATCACTATCATGTGATTAGGGTTTGATTAGAAAAAGGTATTGCTCAATTAAACCCCTCAAGGGTATTTTGGTAATTTGACCTCATGATCACCTTCATGGGTCAACTCATTAATCACTTAATCCCTTAATGACCTAGGTTACCATTAGGGTTTAGATTAGATCACCATTGAACCAATTACACCATCATTTGATTAAGTACAAACCACCTTGAACACCTTCAAACGGTTTCAACCTTCAACCACCAAACAGTCTTGAGACCGTTTGCCTTCAAACGGTCTTGAGACCGTTTGACCTCAAACGGTCTTGAGACCGTTTGACCTCAAACGGTCTTGAGACCGTTTGGGTGCGTTGACTGTTTTGAATTTCAAACTGTTTGGAGCTCATGCGGTTTGAAACCGTTTGATCAAAGTATCTTGAGATCGATTGGTCCAAATGACCTTGAGATTGTTTGAGCCCAAACGGTCTTGAGACCGTTTGGTCCAAATGGGTTCAAACCATTTGGACCTCCAACAAGGTTCAAAAGTTACAAACGTTTATGGTTAAGTATGTTGAAGCCCTCAAATGGCCAAAGACATGTTAACCACTTATAAATTGAGTCAATTAGGATGAGCCTCGATCAATTGGACACCAAATTAACCCTCAATTGAAAGCCAATTATGGTTAAGTCCAATTCAATTAGGGTTTCAAATCGGATAGTCATCAATATTAAACAATGTGAATCAATTCAAGGTTGAACCTATCAATTGACCTCCAATTGGGCTCAAACTTGGCCCAAACGGTCTTGAGATCGTTTGGACATCATACAAATGGTCTTGAGACCGTTTGCCCAAAGTTTGACCAAAAAACAAGTCGGTTGGATTAGGGTTGAACTCCAATTAGGTCTAAAATCAGCATTTTTATCAATTCATCAACTTATTGCAATTGGACCTTCAAACCATTAGATTATCTCAACCCTAGACCTCCAAACGGTCTTGGGTTGTGCTCAAACGGTCTTGAGACCGTTTGGAAGAACCCCCAAATGGTATTGAGACCGTTTGGGTCCTTCAACCCAAAACTCAACAAGAGCTATGCTTTAAAACAGTAATTTCAACCCGATTAGGGTTAGGATGTTGAAGTGCCTTCAACTCTCAATTGGTTAAGAATTAATCTTTGATTCTTTGTAGGAATGAAATTCAACATATTACCAACAGACCCTCAAACGGTCGTCCCTTGGTCAACCCTATCAAATGGTCTTGAGACCGTTTCAATCCAAACGGTCTTGCAAGACCGTTTGAGAGCAAACAGTTTGAAACTGTTTGACCTTAAACGGTTTGCAACCGTTTGGACCAAAAGGGTCCAAGGTCGTTTGATAAAGTAGCATAGGAATTCACGCCCATCATCTTCAACCTTGGTTAAGGTCGGTTATTCCACCGTTTTGCTTGCAAAAGTGCAAGGAAGAAGGGAGGTAGAAGAAGAAGTATCATGCTAATTTGCAAGAACTAAGTATGCATATAAAGCAAAGAGTTTAGAGTTATAAAACCCGCCTAAAGGTCGTTCCTTGAGCTCCAAGATTTCAAGCTCCAAGCTTTAATGGCATCTTTGAGCTCCACAGGTTCGGCCAAGGTGAATTCTCCAAGGAAACGTTGGAAAGGAAAGGCTAGAAAGATAGAGCTAGGTGAGCTAGCCATGAATCCAACCTTGAAAATGAGTTTTCTCCATGAATTCAAGTAAAAGGGATGATCTAAACTTACCTAGAATCCTTGGTCGTCCCTCTCTGCTCCAGAGCTAGCCTTGGTCGGTTGAGAAAGAAGAGAAGAAGTGAAGGAAATGAAAGGTTTGTTCACTTGTTACAAGGAAAGGGCTTATATACTTTAGGCCTTTTGTTTTACACCATAAGGACCTCTAAAGTATGGAATTTACATCTAAGTCCCTCCTTGCTCAAGGCACGTCCAAACTCATCTAAACTTATGCAAAACTCATGAAATCTCAAGATCTAAGGGTAAAGAAAGCCAACTTTCAACTAAGGTACATACATGAAAGGTTTCCATACCCATATTAGGTGATTTTTACCACAAGGATCATTTTTCTTATCTGATTATTCATTGATGTCCCCTTTTCATAATTTATACTCTAAATGATGGCAATAGTTATAAAAGATGTTCTAGAAGGTGCATTTTACAAATTACACTCCTCAATTTGGGTAAATTGCACTTTACTCCAAATTAGGGTTTTTAAGCACAAGGATCATTCCACAAGCTGCATCTTGATGCCCAAGCTTGGAAAATCCTTCTTACTTCATCATATTTACTCATATGATGTCTTATTATCATAAGAACATCTTAACCTGTGAACATTGCAAGTTAACCCCTTTAACTGGGTAATTTGCACATAGGTCCCTACACTATAAAACAATGCTACAACTTTACATATAAAGGAGCAAAATTGAAAGTAAATGTTCCTGAGGAACTTAATGACATGCCAGGGAGTATTCAAAAGTATATAATTACATATTTAGGCAAAACGTCTAGGGTTAGGTTATAACCCAGGTCAGGGATGTTACAAATTATCCACCCCTTCACAAGGATTTCGTCCCCAAAATCGATAAAATGTATTAGGAGAAAAGAGCAGGGTATTTCCTTCTCATCTCATCCTCTAGTTCCCAAGTGGCTTCTTCAACACCACGATGGTTCCAGAGGACTTTCACAAGGCTTATATCTTTCTTATTTAACTTTTTAGTTCTGTTATCAAGGATTGACACTGGTCCCTCCTCATATGTTCTATCATCATTTAATTCTACTTCCATTGGTTGTAGAACTGACTCGGTGTCTGGGTGACATTTCCTCAGCATGGAAATATGAAACACAGGATGTAACTTCTGCAACTCTTGAGGTAACTCTAGTCTATAGGCCACCTTTCCAACTCTCTCAACAATTGGATAAGGTCCCATAAATCTAGGAGCTAACTTTCCTTTTCTTCCAAAACAAAGGACTCCTTTCCAAGGTGAGACCTTGAGATACACTCTGTCTCCAACCTGGAACTCTAGGGGTCTACGACATTTATCAGCATACGACTTCTGCCTATCCTGTGTAGTCTTAAGCTGTTGCTGTATAACTTTAATCTTCTCTGTAGTTTGCTGCACAAGATCAGGACCTAACAACTGGTGCTCACCAGTCTCATACCAACACAAGGGTGATCTACAACGTCTACCATACAAAGCTTCATAGGGTGCCATATCAATACTATGTTGATAGCTATTGTTATAGGCAAACTCTATCAAGTTCAGATGTAGATCCCAACTCCCGGTAAACTGGAGAACACATGCTCTCAACAGGTCTTCCAAGGTATGTATAGTCCTTTCCGACTGTCCATCAGTCTGTGGGTGAAAGGTTGTACTAAACCTTAGTTTGGTGCCTAAGGCTCTGTGTAACTGCTCCCAAAAGCGACTTGTAAATTGGGGACCTCTGTCAGAAACTATTGTGATAGGAACTCCGTGCAAACACACTATCTCTTGTACATACAACTGTGATAACCTTTCAGCAGAATAGGTTGTTTTGACAGGTAGAAAATGTGTTGTCTTTGTCAACCTATCAACAACTACCCAAATGGAATCATGTCCTTTGTTTGTCCTGGGTAGGCCAACAACAAAGTCCATGGTCACATGGTCCCACTTCCATTGTGGTACGGGTAAGGGCTGCATTGTTCCTGCAGGTTTCTGGTGCTCAACCTTGACCTGCTGACACACAGAACACCTTAGAACAAACTCAGCTACATCCTTCTTCATCCCAGGCCACCAATACATATCCTTCAAGTTTCGATACATCTTAGTGCTCCCTGGATGCATAGCATACATTGAAGAATGAGCTTCCTCTAGAATTATCTTCCTCATGTTATCTACATTTGGTACTATCATCCTCCCATGATAGCATGCCACCTGGTCATCTGAGTCATGGAAACCATCTCGCTTCTCATTTCCATACTCAGATCTAATCTGCTGAACTGCATCATCAACATGTTGTGCCTCCTTAATCTGCTCTCTTAGGGTAGGTTTAATATGCATCTCAGCCATCAACCTGGCTAACAATGACACCTTCAACTGTACATTGTCTTGCCTTAAAGAGATAAGCATATCTCTCTTAGAGCATACTAAAGAGTTTAGTTGTGCTCTATCCATGGTTGATGTTGCTGATTTCCTACTCAAGGCATCTGCAACAACATTGGCCTTCCCTGGATGGTAATCAATTGTACAATCATAGTCCTTGATTAACTCCATCCAGCGACGTTGCCTCATGTTGAGCTCATGCTGAGAGAAGATATACTTAAGGTTCTTATGGTTAGTGAAAATCTAAAACGTCTCTCCATAAAGATAATGTCTCTAGATCTTCAAGGCATGAACCACGGCAGCTAACTCTAGATCGTGTGTCGGATAATTCTCTTCGTGTTTCTTAAGCTGTCGGGAAGCAAAAGAAATCACTTTTTTATCCTGCATCAACACACATCCAAGTCCATTCTTAGAGGCATCACAGAACACTACATATCCTTTTCCTTGCTCAGGTAGCACAAGCACAGGTGCACTTGTCAACCTCTCCTTCAACAACTGGAAAGACTGTTGACACTTATCACTCCAAGAAAAAGGAGCATCTTTCTGGGTTAACTTGGTCAAAGGTAAGGCTATAGAGCTAAAGTTTTTAATAAACCTTCGATAGTAACCAGCTAACCCCAAGAAGCTTCGAATCTCCATCGGTGTCTTCGATTGTTCCCATTGTAGAACAGATTCTACCTTTGCAGGGTCAACACGAATTCCCGAGGCAGATATCACATGCCCAAGAAAAGATACCTCAGGCAGCCAGAACTCACACTTGCTAAACTTTGCATACAGCTTGTGTTCTCTTAGCAAGGTCAAAGCTTGGCGAAGGTGCTGCTCATGCTGCTGAGCATCCTTACTAAAAATCAATATGTCATCTATGAAAACGACAACACACTGATCAAGGAAAGGTCGAAAGACTCTATTCATGAGTTCCATGAATGCAGCTGGTGCATTGGTTAGTCCAAATGACATAACCGTGAACTCATAGTGACCATATCTTGTCCTAAAGGCAGACTTGGATATGTCACTGTCCTTAATGTGGAGTTGATGATATCCTGATCTCAAATCTATCTTTGAGAAGACTGTTGCACCACGCAACTGGTCAAAAAGATCATCAATCCTCGGCAAAGGGTACTTGTTCTTTATTGTTACTTTATTGAGTTGTCTATAGTCAATGCACAACCGCATTGATCCATCTTTCTTTTTAACAAACAAAACCGGAGCACCCCAAGGTGAAGTGCTCGGTCGGATAAAACCTTTCTCAAGAAACTCTTGAAGCTGTTTCTTGAGTTCTGCCATCTCGGCAGGCTCCATCCTATAAGGAGTCTGGGCTATAGGTTTTGTATCTGGGACTAAATTGATTTCAAAATCAATCTCCCGAGGTGGTGGTATACCAGGAAGTTCTTCAGGAAACACATCCTCGAATTCCCTGACTATGGGAACTTCAACAGGATTGGAACTTTCCTTGGTAACATCTACCACATGGGCCAAGAATGCATAACATCCTTGCCTCATCAGCTTATCAGCAACCATAGCTGATAAAAGACAAGTGGGCAGAATCTTTCTTTCACCTTGAAAGATCCATGTGTCGCCTTCATCACCAAACACAACCAACTTGGATTCACAATCCAAGACAACTTTATACCTTTCTAAGGTATCCATCCCGAGGATTATATCAAATCCTTTCATATCAAGTGGTATAAGGTCCACTTGAATGCAATGATCAGAAAAGAAGAGGATGTAGGGAGAACATACCTCCTGCAAAACGGCAGACCCACTCAACGGAGTCTCCAACAACAAACTATCTGCCTTATGACTAACCGTCATATTGCAGTTACGAATCACTCTCCGAGTGATAAAAGAGTGCGTAGCACCCGGGTCAATCAGAACAGATACTACACAAGGTTTAGACATATCAGAATATAAAAGTTCCATCTGACCTGTCACCACTTGTGGATCGACCACTGCCTCTGGTGGGTTCATAGCATAGAACCTCGCTGTCGCCTGGTGTTGAGGTGGTGCTGATGATCCAACTTGAGACGCTTGTCCACGTCCTCGAGCTGCTCCTTGAGATTGCATTCTCTGAGATCCTTGTTGATTCTGTCTCGGAGGCTGTGTCACACTGACAGGCTTAGATCGGCAGTCCTTCATCAAGTGTCCCACTTTACCACAGTTGTAGCAACTTCTCTCCAATTGTTGTGGTCTGGGTGGTCCAGTAACTGACATTGATGTAGAACTCTGAGTCTCCTGAGGTGGTTGTCTTCGTCCTCTACCTCTACTTGGAGACCACTGAATCTGAGAACTAGATCTAGGTGGTGGAGGGTTAGGTGCAGAGGATCTAGGCTTCTTAAATTCCCTAGATGAAGAACCGTGGAACTGTGGATATCTTTTCTGAGTTTGCCTCTTCTCAACCACAGATCTCTCTATCCTTCGGACTGACTCAACAAAAGTAGAGAATCTCTCTCGGTTTTCTAAGGCAGAGACAGGGGTAGTCATGTCAGCATTCAAACCCCTCTCGAATCTCCTAATTCTTTCTTCTTCTGTGGCAGCCATGTGCGGACAAAACCGCAACAACTCCATGAACTTAGCTTCATACTCGCTAATATTCATCATGCCTTGCCTCAGTCTCTCAAGCTGAGAGATCTTCTCATCTAGGAAGGTCTTTGGGAAATATCTATGAACAAATTCCCGCCGAAAGTCTTCCCACGAGATCTCCATTCCAGGTCTCTTCTGCTCTTCCATTGTCCACCAATGACCAGCGCTTCCTTTGAGAAGATAGACAGCATGTCTAACCTTCTCAGCTTCAGGGATATTGAGAATCCTAAAAGCCTTCTCTAACTCTGTTAACCACAGATCAGCATCTGCGGGGTCGGCAGTCCCAAAGTACTCGGTAGCTCCGACACGACGAAGTTGCTCGAACATCATACCGATACCTTGTCCTTCAGGCTGGGCAGGTGCCCTAGGTGCAGGCATAGGCATCCTGTCGGTTATGTGTGTCATGGCAGTCATAAACTGCCCGAACATCGTCTGTACAGCTGGGTTACCCATGTCGGCTGGGTCAAACTGGGGTGGCTCTCTTAGTGACTCTGGTGCAGGCTGTTCTATTCTTGGAACCCTTGCACCGCCTTGAGGTGCACTCGCACTACTTTCTGCCATGTACTCATCATGAGGCTCAGCCATCCTTATGTATCTTCTTCTCCTGAGGAGAAGAAGATTCTATTAGATAAGGAAGGAGTACTAAAGATAGACTCGATATCCTATGTCCTATGCCTCTGTAGACTCAACTGACCTAGAGCTCTGATACCACTAATTGTGGGCTCTGATCTCCAAACCACGATATAAACACGATTCAAACTTAGCGGAAGCGATTCGATTAACAGCGGAAGACAAAAATCACGGAAAATTAAAACTTTTCGAAACAAGAGCTTGAATCCATAAAAGCTTCTTTCATATCAAGAGATAAACTGTTTACATCTCATGATAATTACTTCTTGAGTAATCATATATATCAAGATACAAAATCTCAAGAACTCTTAACAAAAGACTCCAAGACCTGAGAGTACAGAGGACACATAGGACTGACTCTAACTACACCACATAACAGGCTGAATCTCCACCTGAGATTTACTGCTGCTTCTGGTGCTGTTGTTGCTGGGATTGATCACCGGTATTCTGGTTCCTCTGTCTTCGACGACCACCTAAAAAGTTGAAGTCTACGGGGTGAGACAATTTCGAATAATTGTCCCAGCGAGAGTTATAACTCTCCACTAGAAGCTTAATAAGTAGAACAAAGAATAATTTAAGCAGTAAAAGCTTTCAAAGTATTCAATAGCCATTTTAGTAATAAACAAGAGTTCAACATTTCTGAAATATGAAGAAAATCTACATTATTCAATGTAACATCAATCAAGTAACTCGTAGTTAACCCTAACAGATATACTACGCTGTTGATTATGTTTTTCAAACATATTTATGCCCTGTGGAGATGAGGCATACCACTCATACTCCAACTGATCGCTAAGAAGTCACATCAGTATCATACATAGGTCATTAAAAGAGCCGGATTCTTATGACCTCACCTTCCTCAGTCAGTTAGAGGATTGTTTGCTAGACATCTGGCAGGACGTCTTTTGTTATAGCTTACCAGGGTAAACTGGTCCTTCGCTATTTTAGAGTTACAGTGGCGTTCTGTACTCTCTTCGTCATCGGAAGATTTCTTGTTTATCTCTCACCGATGCGGTGTTTGTGTTTTCTTTGGGAGATTTGTGATACATCTCACCATTTGGTTTTGTAGTGAAGGATTGACGGTATCAATTCCTACACTAGGATGTAAGGATTTACGCATCCATTTCCACCACATACTCAAGAGTATGTGATCCAGGAGTTCCCTTGGGAAAACCTGTTTCACCATCATTTGGTCTCTGACAATGATGGATCTATGATCAGGGCTCTACATTATACTTGATTAGTTAAGTACATTCAGTATTCTTCTAACATCAAACATTGTTCTTCAAACAATAACATTAGCATAACAGCTATAAAATGAGAATACTAAATGTAACAAGCCTAACTCTTATCAATCATCATTTCTCAATACCTTCATCACAAGTCATCTCTAAAGCCTGACCTTGATGGTATTTGTGGTTCTCATAGCCCATTTAATTCATAGGTTGCCTTTAACAAGGCAACATGATATATCATTATTCATAAAGCTAAAGCATGCTTTTAATGAATATAGGTTCATAATCCATACCTGGATATGATCATCATCTCATGACAACCTGCAAGGTTAATTCAACTGATAACAGTAAGCGATTTATTCTAAAGGTTACACTTTCACACTCATAGAAGAATCAAGTTCCCCAATTTTCATCAACTAGGGTTTACTATTCATATTACTTGTCATTACCCTAGAATTAGGGTTTACTATTCACTCCAAGGTGAATTGAGCTCTCAACATCATCATGTATGAGAAACATCATCATTAAAGCTCTTAAATAAGATTAAGATTCACTAAACATCATAATTATGTTTTCCATGATCTCTCATAGGTGGATCATACCCTAATTATGCACATTCATATGTATTGAAAGTATTTTAATTGAGTTTCCACCATAAAAGGTTAGTTTCTCTCTCTTAGGATACTTTCTCTCTCCTCTTACTAGTAGATGGTGATAACACCACTCTAGATCAGGTTGGGTTAAGTCCTCATTGACTAGCATAAGCCAAATCATCACTATCATGTGATTAGGGTTTGATTAGAACAAGGTATTGCTCAATTAAACCCCTCAAGGGTATTTTGGTAATTTGACCTCATGATCACCTTCATGGGTCAACTCATTAATCACTTAATCCCTTAATGACCTAGGTTACCATTAGGGTTTAGATTAGATCACCATTGAACCAATTACACCATCAATTGATTAAGTACAAACCACCTTGAACACCTTCAAACGGTTTCAACCTTCAACCACCAAACAGTCTTGAGACCGTTTGGTGTCAAACGGTCTTGAGACCGTTTGCCTTCAAATGGTCTTGAGACCATTTGACCTCAAACGGTCTTGAGACCGTTTGGGTGCGTTGACTGTTTTGACTTTCAAACCGTTTGGAGCTCATGCGGTTTGAAACCGTTTGATCAAAGTATCTTGAGATCGATTGGTCCAAACGACCTTGAGATTGTTTGAGCCCAAACGGTCTTGAGACCGTTTGGTCCAAATGGGTTGAAATCGTTTGGACCTCCAACAAGGTTCAAAAGTTACAAACGTTTATGGTTAAGTATGTTGAAGCCCTCAAATGGCCAAAGCCATGTTAACCACTTATAAATTGAGTAAATTAGGATGATCCTCAATCAATTGGACACCAAATTAACCCTCAATTGAATGCCAATTATGGTTAAGTCCAATTCAATTAGGGTTTCAAATCGGATAGTCATCAATATTCAACAATGTGAATCAATTCAAGGTTGAACCTATCAATTGACCTCCAATTGGGCTCAAACTTGGCCCAAACGGTCTTGAGATCATTTGGACATCATCGAAACGGTCTTGAGACCGTTTGCCCAAAGTTTGACCAAAAACCAAGTCGGTTGGATTAGGGTTGAACTCCAATTAGGTCTAAAATCAGCATTTTTATCAATTCATCAACTTATTGCAATTGGACCTTCAAACCATTAGATTATCTCAACCCTAGACCTCCAAACGGTCTTGGGTTGTGCTCAAACGGTCTTGAGACCGTTTGGAAGAACCCCCAAATGGTCTTGAGACCGTTTGGGTCCTTCAACCCAAAACTCAACAAGAGCTATGCTTTATAACAGTAATTTCAACCCGATTAGGGTTAGGATGTTGAAGTGCCTTCAACTCTCAATTGGTTAAGAATTAATCTTTGATTCTTTGCAGGAATGAAATTCAACATATTACCAACAGACCCTCAAACAGTAGTCCCTTGGTCAACCCTATCAAACGGTCTTGTGACCGTTTCAATCCAAACGGTCTTGCAAGACCGTTTGAGAGCAAACGGTTTGAAACCGTTTGACCTTAAACGGTTTGCAACCGTTTGGACCAAAAGGGTCCAAGGTCATTTGATAAAGTAGCATAGGAATTCACGCCCATCATCTTCAACCTTGGTTAAGGTCAGTTATTCCACCGTTTTGCTTGCAAAAGTGCAAGGAAGAAGGGATGTAGAAGAAGAAGTATCATGCTAATTTGCAAGAACTAAGTATGCATATAAAGCAAAGAGTTTAGAGTTATAAAACCCGCCTAAAGGTCATTCCTTGAGCTCCAAGCTTTCAAGCTCCAAGCTTTAATGGCGTCTTTGAGCTCCACAGGTTCAGACAAGGTGAATTCTCCAAGGAAACGTTGGAAAGGAAAGGCTAGAAAGATAGAGCTAGGTGAGCTAGCCATGAATCCAACCTTGAAAACGGGTTTCCTCCATGAATTCAAGTAAAAGGGATGATCTAAACTTACCTAGAATCCTTGGTCATCCCTCTCTGCTCCAGAGCTAGCCTTGTTCGGTTGAGAAAGAAGAGAAGAAGTGAAGGAAATGAAAGGTTCGTTGACTTGTTACAAGGAAAGGGCTTATATACTTTAGGCCTTTTTTTACACCATAAGGACCTCTAAAGTATGGAATTTACATCTAAGTCCCTCCTTGCTCAAGGCACGTCCAAAATCATCTAAACTTATGCAAAACTCATGAAATCTCAAGATCTAAGGGTAAAGAAAGCCAACTTTCAACTAAGGTACATACATGAAAGGTTTCCATACCCATATTAGGTGATTTTTACCACAAGGATCATTTTTCTTATCTGATTATTCATTGATGTCCCCTTTTCATCATTTCTACTCTAAATGATGGCAAGAGTTGTAAAAGATGTTCTAGAAGGTGCATTTTACAAATTACACTCCTCAATTTGGGTAAATTGCACTTTACTCCAAATTAGGGTTTTTAAGCACAAGGATCATTCCACAAGCTGCATCTTGATGCCCAAGCTTGGAAAATCCTTCTTACTTCATCATATTTACTCATATGATGTCTTATTATCATAAGAACATCTTAACCCGTGAACATTGCAAGTTAACCCCTTTAACTGGGTAATTTGCACATAGGTCCCTACACTACAAAACAATGCTACAACTTTACATATAAAGAAGCAAAATTGAAAGTAAATGTTCCTGAGGAACTTAATTACATGCCAGGGAGTATTCACAAGTATATAATTACATATTTAGGCAAAACTTCTAGGGTTAGGTTATAACCCAGGTCAGGGATGTTACAGTTCAAGCCAACACACTAGCACACCAAGAGACACTTGTCAAAGATACACACCAAGTGTCCACCAAACATGGTCAAGGTTGGACCAAGCAACATGGGCGACACAACTAGCAGCTCTGCTGGGTGACACACCACCTTGTCGGACGACACAAACCAACCTAGGGTGACACAAGCTGGTCTTGGCCGACACAAGGCTCAAGCAAGCCCAGACAAGGTACCTCAAGGCCCAAACAAGCTCAACTGATGCCGAAAGAACTCAAACAACAAGCCCAAGCCTTCCTCTCAACCCTAGAGGAAGCAAAGAGGGGAAAACATCTCACAAGATGGCAAACTTTCACACAAAACCCTAGACTTGGGTTATTTGCAAGCAGCCCCTCGAACTCTCAACAAAGCACAACCAAACCCTAATCACCACTCAAAGGTGATTAGCAAGCATCAAACCACCAAGGTTAAGCAAAACAAATAGGGTAAACCCTAATTGCAGGTCAGGGTCCTTACAAGCTAACCCCTTTAAGGGATTTCGTCCCCGAAATCCGAAGAGAAAAGCGAGGGATACTTCCTCCTCATCTCTTCCTCAAGCTCCCACGTGGATTCTTCTATGCCACGGCGCTGCCAAAGAACCTTCACAAGAACCAGGTCCTTCCTCTTCAGCTTCTTGATCCTTCTGTCAAGGATCGCCACAGGACCTTCCTTGTAGGTCACATCTGCATCAAGCTCAACCTCAACTGGTTGTATCACTGTACCTGAATCCGGATGACTTTTCTTCAACATACTGACATGAAACACTGGATGCAACCTGTGCAACTCTGGAGGCAACTCTATCTCGTAAGCTACTTTGCCAACATGTGCTCTGACTGGGTAAGGTCCCATATACCTGGGAGCTAACTTACCCTTCCGTCCAAACCTTAGCACACCTTTCCACGGTGAGACTTTGAGATACACTTTGTCTCCTACCTGGAACTCCAAAGGTCATCGGCGATTGTCTGCATACGACTTCTGTCTGTCCTGTGCCACTTTCAACTGTTGTTGTATCATCTTGATCTTATCTGTCGTCTGTTGAACTAACTCAGGACCCAAAAGCTGATATTCACCAGACTCATACCAACACAAAGGAGATCTGCACTTCCTTCCATACAAAGCTTCATAAGGAGCCATGTCAATGCTCCGCTGCTAACTGTTATTGTAGGCAAACTCTATCAAACTCATATGTACATCCCAGTTGCCTAGAAACTACAAAACACAAGATCGAAGGAGATCCTCCAAAATCTGAATAGTCCTCTCAGACTGTCCATCTGTCTGTGGGTGAAAAGCTGTACTAAACCTCAACTGCATTCCCAACGCTCTGTGCAACTGTTCCCAAAAATGACTCGTAAACAGAGGACCTCTGTAAGAAACTATCGTTGCTGGCACACCATGCAAACGTACTATCTCATCCACATATACTCGAGCTAGTTTCTCAGATGTATATGTCGTCTTTACTGGTAGGAAATGGGCAGACTTAGTCAATCTGTCCACTATCACCCAAATGGAATCATGATTCCTAGTTGTCCGGGGTAGACCAACTACGAAATCCATGCTTATATGATCCCATTTCCACTGCGGTATCGGTAAAGGTTGCAACGTACCTGTCAGCTTCTGATGTTCAGCCTTCACTTGCTGACACACCGCACATCTCGCCACAAACTCAGCTACATCTTTCTTCAATCTGGGCCACCAATATAAGTCCTTCAGACTATCATACATCTTGGTGACACCTGGATGCATCGCATACATCGACGTATGTGCTTCCTCAAGCACCAACTTCCTCAGATCATCAGCATCTGGAACCACAATCCTATCACGATAGCAAACTAGTCCATCCTCAGACTCATGAAACCCATCACGCTTGTCGCTGCCGAACTCTGATCTGATCAATTGTACCACATCATCTGTCTACTGTGCATTCTTGATCTACTGTCTCAACGTAGGCTTAACTTGCATCTGTGCGAAAAGACTAGATAACAAAGAAACTTCTATCTACACATTCATCTGCCGCAAAGAAACAAACATATCTCGCCTATGGCATACCAGAGAACTCAACTGTGCCTTCTTTAAAGAAAGAGAAGAAGACTTCCTGCTAAGCGCATCAGCTACCACATTCGCCTTACTAGGATGATACTCGATAGTGCAGTCGTAATCATTAATCAACTCCATCCATCGTCGCTGTCGCATGTTCAACTCTTGCTGTGTAAAGATATACTTTAGATTCTTATGATCCGTAAAGATCTGACACACTTCCCCATACAGATAGTGTCTCCAAATCTTTAACGCATGAACCACTGCTGCTAACTCCAAGTCATGATTCAGATAGTTCTCCTCATGTTTCTTGAGCTATCGCGAGGCAAAAGAAACCACATGATCTTCCTGCATCAACACACAACCTAAACCTTTCTTGGAAGCATCACAGAAAACAACATAGCCTTTCCCAGGCTCTGGCAAGATCAACACTGGAGCACTGGTCAGCTTCTCCTTCAGACTCTGGAAAGCTTGCTGACATCGATCATCCCAAACAAAAGGTACATCCTTCCTGGTCAACTTCGTCATCGGCAAAGCGATCACACTGAAGTCCTTGATAAACCTCCGGTAGTATCCAGCCAAACCAAGGAAACTACGAACTTTTGTCGGCGTCTTCGGCTGTTCCCAATCTGCAACAGATTCCACCTTCTTCGGATCTACTTTGACGCCTTCAGCAGATATCACATGACCCAATAAAGTCACTTCTGCCAACCAGAACTCACACTTACTGAACTTGGCATACAACTGATGTTGATGAAGAAGAGTCAACGCTCGACGAAGATGTTGTTCATGCTCTATCCTGTCTCGACTATAGATCAAGATGTCATCTATAAAGACTACAACATACTGATCTAAGAATGGACGGAACACTCTGTTCATCAAATCCATAAAATCAGCAGGTGCATTGGTTAACCCAAACGGCATAACCACGAACTCGAAATGACCATACCTCGTCCTGAAAGCTGACTTTGGTATGTCATCTGCCTTTATCCTCAACTGATGATATCCAGACTGTAGATCGATCTTCGAGAACACTATAGCACCACACAACTAATCAAATAGATCATCTATCCTCGGCAACGTGTACTTATTCTTGATCGTGACCTTGTTCAACTGCCGGTAATCTATACACAACCGCATCAAACCATCCTTCTTCTTAACGAACAACACGGGAGCACCCCACGACGACGTACTCAGTCGGATAAAACCTTTCTCCAACAACTCTTGCAACTGCTTCTTCAACTCTGCCATCTCTGCTGGAGCCATCCTATATGCTGACTGTGCAACTGGCTGTGTTCCAGGAACCAGATTGATCTCGAAATCAATCTCTCGGGGTGGAGGAACACTAGGAAACTCCTCAGGAAACACGTCTGCAAACTCTCAAACCACAGACACCTCCTCAAGACTAGGACCTTTCGCCTTGGTAACCACAACAGTATCCACCACGTGAGCTAGGAATGCCCCACATCCTTGTCGTAACAACTTATCTACCACCATAGCTGATACCAAACACGTCGGAAGAATCTTCCTATATCCTTGGAAGATCCACTTCTCTCCAGCAACATCGAACATTGCCTGCTTGGAACCACAGTCCAAGACAACCTTATACCTCTCTAAGGTATCCATCCCAAGGATAACATCGAAACCATGCATATCAAGTGGTATAAGATCCACTTGAATACGATGTCCTGAAAAAGACAAAACACAAGATGGACACTCTTCTCGAAGCAAAGAGGAACCATTAAGAGGGGTTTCTAACAACAAGCTATCCTTCTTACAACTAACAGGTAAACGACAGTTTTCAAGCATACTATAGGCGATAAAAGAGTGTGTAGCACCCGGGTCAACCAGAACAGATATAAAGCAAGAAGAAGACATATCAGAATGAAATAACTCCATCTGACCTGTCACCACTCGCGGGTTGACTATCGCCTCCGGCTGATTCATGGCATAGAATCGAGCCGTTGCTTGCTGTCCACGACCTCTACTCCCTTGAGTAGACGATCCAGCTTGATACGCTTGACCGCGTCCTCGACCTCTGCTACCACTAGCCTGTGGTCTCTCTGACTTCTGAAAACTCTACCTCAGCTGCTGCGTCACTTCGACATCTCTATTCGGGCAATTGAACTTCCAATGCCCGACCTGTCCACAAAGAGGACATGGCTTGTCCTCAAACCGTGGCCTAGCTGGCCCTGTCACTGCCACAGAAGCTGAACTGTGCGCCTTAGACGGTGAAGAAACATAACCTTTCCCTTTACTCGGAGACCACTGAGATGGTACACCATCACTTCTCATTGCTGACGGTGCTGAAAACCTAGGCTTCTTAAAGCCACCAAACCATCGTCCTTGAAACTGAGCAGGTCTTTTGAGAGACATAAACTCTCTTTTCTCCCTTACTGTCCTCTCGATCCGTCGAATAGATTCCACGAACGTAGCAAACCGCTCTCAGTTTTCCAATGCAGACAAAGAGGTCTTCAACTCAGCACTCAAACCCTTCTCGAAACGTCTGATCCGTTCCTCATCTGTTGCCGCCATGTGAGGACAGAACCTCAACAGATCCATAAACTTAGCTTCATACTCAGTGATGTTCATCGTTCCTTGCCTTAGATTCTCGAACTGACTAACCTTCTCATCGAGGTACGTCTTTGGGAAGTACCTGACGACGAACTTGCGTCAGAACACTTCCCAATAGATCACCTCACCAGGCTGCTTCTCTTCCTCGATGGTCCACCAGTGACTAGCACTACCCTTTAGGAGGTAGACAATATGCTTTACCTTGTCCTCTTCAGGGATGTCAAGAATCCGGAAAGCCTTCTCGAGACTTGTCAGCCACAGATCTGCATCCGCTGGATCAGCCGTCCCAGCATAATCCGAAGCTCCAACTCGGAAAAGCCGCTCGAAGTTCTTCCCAATACCCGATGCTTCTCCATGGGGAACTTATGCTCGCGGAGGAGGCACTGGTAATCGCTCAACCATGAGATTCATCGTAGCCATCAACTGTCCCATAAGCTGTTGGTAAGCAGGATGTTCAAGTATGGCTGGGTTAGGTTGGGGGACCTCAGGCACCCGATCTTCATGTGCCTACCCATCTGCTCCATCAACTGATGCAGCATCACTATACTCAGCAGAGTGTTCTTCATGGTTTCCAGACATCTTGACTTTTCTTCTGCTAAGGGCAGAAGATATTGTAAGAAAACCTGGACACTCATAAGAACAACTCAACCTAATCCTAAATCCCTGTAGACTCAGCGAACCTAAGGCTCTGATACCAAAACTTGTGGCAACACATCCCATTATCATACAGATAACGAGGTGTTACGCGAAAACGTGCGGAAATCACCATAACCACAGATTATGAAAACACGGGTTAATTAAAACCGATTGTGGAAAACAGATAAACTGTGAAACTATTACTTTCCAGTCCTCATTCTGCAAGGAAACATGTCATATATATATATATATATATATATATATATATATATATATATATATATATATATATATATATATATATATATATATATATATACACATGAGATCTGATACGTGTCTACAGCTTATAGAAACAGCTGCTCATCCATTGCATGAGTTCACCACCTGTTCACATACATAAATGCCCACATCCGGCCAACAACAGGATATACAAACGTCATCGATCATTCATCGTAGAACATCGTCAAAACACGGCCAAGGTCCTGAGAGTACAGGGATGACTCTAGACTCTACGACAAAACATCCAAAACAACAGCATGTCCAACGCTTGCCTTCTACTGCTCCTCAAGCTGCTCGGCCGCAACACCACGACCACGACCACGACCACGCCTACCTCAACCACCTAAAAAGGGGTTAAACCAGCGGGGTGAGACAATTGAACAATTGTCCCAGCGGGAAACATAACTCCCCACCGCAACTACATAACCTCAACAAGTTAGATTATAACAGCAGATATCTAATAACAGGTATAACAAGAGCAGTCTATATAAAACAGATTATTCTTACCGACAAGCTTACCCGCTATACAAAAGCATATAACCAGATATATCTCAAGGAATATGATTAGCAAGATAAGATGTATCCCTATGTAACATGATTATTAGAACAAGATATAATGTCACATAACCTGATTATCAAGATCAAACATATTGTCACATACCTGTTGAATATAGAAGTAAGTGCAAGATGTAACAGAGATATTACACAAATAAGGCCTCAACCAATGTTTCGTGTTTATCTTAAGCAGTAAATGCTAAACGGCTATATTACGTATCATTATGCCCTGAGGATTTGAACCGTACCATTCAAATCCAACCTTCGGTTACGAAACCCAAGCCGGTGCCATACAAGGTCAATGGAAGAGTCAGACTCCACGACCTCCCACCTCGTGGTCAGTACACGAGTACAACACAAGCATGACCGCAGTCACATGCTGAAGTGGTCTAAGCCACAGGGTCAGCTCCATAGGCTACCCTCACTCTAGCCCGCCTTGGTACAGGTCTCGGCGCTAGTAAAACTGAGCCACGGGCCTGTTCACCGTGCTCTGAGCCATGAACGCATTCATGCTCACGCATCACATATCCTGAGCCATGGGCCTGTTCACCATGCTCTTCATACATATCTGAGTCTATAACCGAAGTTACACTCTTACCTCCTCATTTTCAGGCTAGGAGAAACCTACACATATTCAATAATATGCGCTTCCAGGTTAACCCATAGGAGAACCTATTTCACCATCACCAAGTCTTGACGATGATGGATCTATGGCCAGGGAAAACTACATGATATATTTCACTATGATTAATTAGTATCTTTTAGATGGATTGCAGGATTCAACCAAGTTGTATAACATGCAAGATATAACGGAAAGTAAACAACATTATATTATTATTTAATCACATCAACCTGATCCATCACAAGGATCCAACATCACATGTTACCACTTGGCCTCTTGCCAACCATCCAGATCCATCTCGAGGATCATCACATACCATGGGATCTCAATCCCTCATCATGTACTGTCAATGCCTCTCAAGGCTCACATCATCATCATGGAACTTAACACATTATACATATCATTTTACTAACCAGAGTAATTACCAAGTGATGTTACTCATCACATGTGTCTCATAGCCCTTTTCAAGGCTAATCATCACCTGCATGGTTAGAGTACACAATAATCATAGATTCAATCATAAGGAATATGCTACCATCATGAAATGCTATTCAAGATACTTCTACATCATTCTTACACTATTTGCTGATCAAGTGTATAAAGTACATCATCAACAAGCCATATCTATACTTATCCTTATCTCATAACTATATGAATAATCAAGATGTTCAAACATACAAAACAAGTACTATTGTTACCACTACCATTATGTCACTATCATCATTATTCAATATTATTACTATCATCCTCTTTATTATTAACAAATAAGCATAAGGATCACATCATGCATCTTATTATCATGACCTTCCTCATTATCATCCCTACTACCATTATCATCATTATGATCAACATTATTACTATCATTATCATCATGCAACTACCATTATCATCATTGTTACTATCATTAGCATTATTATTGTTTGCAAGGCATCATATTCATTGTTGTTATCACTAACAAGACACCACCATCGTTCATTGGTGCATAGATAATCACTTCCACATCACAAAGGACCGTTACTTTATGATTACAAGACTCTCACCATAACTCATCACCGCCCTCACTAAAACCTATCAAGGCCTGTCGGCCGACACATACCCAACCCTAGGCTATCGCCCACCATGGCTATCGGCCATCATGGGTGTCAGTCAGCATAGCTATCGGCCTGCACCATCAAACCATCAAGAGACTTAGGTCTGTCGTTCACCACAAAGAAGAGGGTTTCATCCAACCATATCGCCCATCATGCTCACCATATCGGCCGACACAACAAGATATCCCGCCCAACAACATCCATCGGCCAACTCAACCACATCGGCCAACACCTCACTAGCTTGACCTATCACTCCACACAAGAGCACTCACCATGTCTCCCATCATAAGGTACCCATCTCGCCCAACACCAAGACAAGAGAGGGTCTCTCCCAACTCAAGAACAAAGGTGTTGCTTAGCACAAGGACCATGTCGCCCAACATGGGTCACCATCATATCGGCCAACATTACCCTAGCTCACCCTATCGCCCAACACATGGGTAAGGGTATCAGCCAACCTCAAGAACACATCATGTCGTCCACCAAAGGCTTACACATCGTCCATCAAAGGGGATACCATATCGTCCAACTCAAAGACAAAGGTGCCATGTCGTTCAACTCAAAAGGATATCGTCCATCAAAGGAAACTCAAGCCAGGTACAATTCTAAGCTACTAATCTATGAACAAGAACAAGAACAAGAGGTAAAGAAGTTAGGGTTAGAAGTTATGCAACCCGCCTTAAGCTCCAAGCTCCAAGGGAGAAGATGCACTTCAAGCTCCAAGGGATGTCGTCCACCAAAGCTGATCCAAGAGAGGGTATCGGCCACCACTGCAACTCCAAGGGAGTGTATCGGCCAACACAAGCAAGAAGGAGAGGGTGTCGTGCACTCAAGGTGGAGGAGAGACCAAAAGAGCAAAGGAAGCTAAGGCAAGGGAAAGAGCTACCTGTATAGAAAGAAGGGGAGGATAAACCAAGGTAGATCCATGCTAAGTGTCATCCACCCAAGGGACACTTGTCCTAGGGTTCAAGCCAACACACTAGAACACCAAGAGACACTTGTCAAAGATACACACCAAGTGTCCACCAAACATGGTCAAGGTTGGACCAAGCAACATGGGCGACACAACTAGCAGCTCTGCTGGGCGACACACCACCTTGTCGGCCGACACAAACCAACCTAGGGCGACACAAGGTGGTCTTGGCCGACACAAGGCTCAAGCAAGCCCATACAAGGTACCTCAAGGCCCAAACAAGCTCAACTGAGGCCCAAAGAACTCAAACAACAAGCCCAAGCCTTCCTCTCAACCCTAGAGGAAGCAAAGAGGGGAAACATCTCACAAGATGACAAACTTGCACACAAAACCCTAGACTTGGGTTATTTGCAAGCAGCCCCTCGAACTCTCAACAAAGCACAACCAAACCTTAATCACCACTCAAAGGTGATTAGCAAGCATCAAACCACCAAGGTTAAGCAAAACAAACAGGGTAAACCCTAAATGCAGGTCAGGGTCCTTACAGGACCGATAAATACAAACCCAGATTATTGTAACACACACATTCAACATGACAACCACCTAACTCCCTTAAATATGTCCGTTGTGGTCATTAAAATTATTAAATTTAAATTCAAAATTTCCCTTTTCGTTAGACTTATGTTTAGACTCATTGACACAATACTTATGTGCATCCCATTAAAAGATAGCAGCCTCAGTTGACTGTCTTCAACCTAACAACACACCAATAAACTTTACTAGTTAACACACATATAAGACGTTCGAAAAGATAGACATGTTGTTGGAGCTCTATTTTTTGTTGGGTTCATGATTAATATTAAACTTTCATAAATAATAAATCATATGCAACATGTTAAGAGAGAAAATTTTGATTAATAGTAGTTGACTTACTCTGATATGGAAAGACACAAATAAAATAGACTGATCAACGCCCAAGTAAAACTACCGGAAAACACAGATTAACTGGACCGATAACTAAAAATAGATGAAAAGATTGACAGACAGATATAACAACATAAAAATAAAATACAAGTAGCTAGGCAAGCATCTACTGTTCTAATGTGCCAATAATAAAGCTATTTACATCCATATTCTGATCTACATATGCACACAAGTCAACGGTCAACCTGCAACGTGTTGCACACAACCATTAGTGTTTATCTCCGACTAATCGAACATATAGATGGCTGGAACAACCGTAAATTTATCTTCGAACTAACCTAGCACACAGATAGCTGAAATAGCAAGTAGGCTAGCTACTGGCATAATGAAATTTATCTTCGAACTAACCTAACATATAAATAGTTGGATTAGCAAACAAGCCAGCTACTCGCATTCGCTCTTTTTGATAAGGTTATAGACTAGCATGCAAGATATTGGTCGATCAGTTTCTATACTATATAGGAAAGTTTGTTCGGAATTTCTTTTACAATAATCATCATCATTTTTCAGAATTATGGGTTGGTCGTTGGTTCTATGTGAGAAAGAATTTGTGTTATCTGCAATATTCACAGTATCATTTATAATGTATAGGCGATTGACTGCGTGGAGGGGAGCTATGCAATTGTTTCTTCTTAGTTTTTGAATTACAATTAAATCCTTATGTATTCATGCTGTGTGTGCGTGGATGGGAGTCGACTCCCAGAACTTTCCCGAGCACCAACTTCTTCTGTGGCTATCGTAGGGTTTGGACAATGGCTGGAAATGAGAGTGGCTTCTCATCCCTCTTCTCCACCTACACTTGCCTGTCCACTTTCTCATCGTCCCCTCTCCTTCCTGCCACCAAAACCCTCAAATCCCCTCAATCACCACCGCTCTACTCCAACGTAGAGCCACTTTTTTTCCGACATGTGTGTGTCCGTTGTTGCTTGCTGCATCTGAGAACGTCGACGAATTATGCAGCCCGCTCTCAGACGTGATCCTCAAGGATGACGTTTCTTCAGTTAGTTGCAGACCGATTCGCTTGTGGACTAGGTTCGCTAGTTTAGCGGCATGAGCTTCCTGCCCCTTCCACGATGTTTTCTCATTCATAGTTACAGTAGAGACCGAGATGAGAGGATCGTGGGATGACATGAACGACGTGCATAGCAGCATGTATCTTACATTCAACACTTGTATTTAAGTTTAGCAATATAAAAGAAAAGGTTGCGCCATTAGCAGCACCAAAAAAAAACTAGAGTGTTTTTCCACTATCGTGTGTGTGTGTTTCATTGTTTTCAGGGATCGACAACTATAGTTGGTATCAGAGCTGGTGGTGTTCGATCCATAGGTGACGGCAGACGGTGTTCGATCCGTTCCGGTGATGTCAAAACCTGAAGACAAGGTTGGCGGTGATCCGTCGAAGAAGGAAGAGACATTGCCCAGGGGCAGCAGCGCCGGAGGCGGATGGGAGCTCCGGGTCGTTCAGCGCGTCATCGAGCGCGATGTCGGCAGTGGCGGTCAGTGGATGCAACTGACACATGCAAATTACGTTGATTGGGCTCTCGTTATGAGAGTCCAACGGCAGGCGGCCCGGCTGTGGGACGTCGTTGAGCATGGCACTGACGACTATCACGGGGACCGCCGCACCCTCTCTGCAATATTAAAGGGTGTTCCCCTGGAGTTGTTGCGGACGCTAGCGGTGAAGGACACCGCGAAACTTGCTTGTGACACCATCAAGCGTCTTCGCGTCAGAGATGAGCGTGTGCAGGAGGCAAGGGCGCAGACGCGGCGGCGTGAATTCGATGATCTCAAGTTCAAGGATGGTGAATCGATCGAGGAATTCACATTGCGTTTGACTGCAATTATGAATGACCTCCAACTGCTTGGTGATCCAACGACGGAATACAAAGCCATCCAGAAATTTCTTCGTGTGGTGCCGAGGCGGTACAAGGCCATTGCCATGGCAATTCAACCGTTGTGTGATCTCAAGGTCATGACTGTCAAAGAGATGTGTTGGCGGCTAGTGGCTGTCGAGGATGACTACGAGCTCGATGACAGTTCGTCGACAGGCGGGCGTCTACTCCTGACCGAAGAGGAGTGGCGGTTCGCCAGAGGAGTCGCGAGTGAGGCGGCTCCGCCGGCTCGGGCACCGACGACAACAAGAACAAGTACAACGGAAAACCCAAGGCACCAAGCGCTGAGAAACCTTCTGGCGGTTTGCGCGACAAGAAAAAGAAAGGGCGTTGCCGCTACTGTGGCCTTGAAGGCCACTGGAAGAAGGAATGCAGGAAGAGGTTGCGCGATGAGGAGCAGCAGCAGCGTGCGAATCTGATGCGGGGCGGAGAGCACGAGGAGCCTGCTTTGCTCATGGTGCAGGAGTGCACAGCCGTGGTCGTTGACAGCGTCGCGCCACAGGCCGTCTTCCTCAACGAAGAAAAGGTGTTTCCGACGGAGGCGGAGGACGATGTCTGGTATCTGGATACCGGCGTGAGAAGCCATATGATGGGAAGGCGGCAGATGTTCACCACACTGGATGAGACAGTACATGGCACTGTTAAATTCGGTGATGGCTCGCTCGTCGCGATCCGCGGAAAAGGAACCGTCCTGTTCACTTGCATCACTGGCGACCAGTGAGTCTTGTCAGAGGTATACTTCATACCTAGTCTTCGCAGCAATATTATCTCACTTGGTCAGTTGAATGAAGGCAGATGCAAGATCGGCATCGAAGGCGACATCCTCACTATTTTTGATACGGAGTGGAAGGTGTTGGCGTCGTGAGGCGTACAAGAAACATGCTATACACTCTCAGCCTGAACCTCGACGTGCCCGCTTTTGCTGATGAAGACCGATGATGTGGCATGGAGGTGGCATGCCCGATTTGGGTATCTGCACTTTCATGCCTTGCGAGCCCTGTCATAGAAGAAGATGGTAGACGACATCCCCAACATCGAGCAAGTGGAGGAGTTATGTGATGGTTGTGCAATCGGGAAGCAGCATCGACTTCCGTTTTCGCAGGCCTCGTCATACCGCACGGAGCATGGACTTGACCTCATCCACACTTATCTTTGCGGACCGATCACGCCACCGACTCCAACAGGTAACAAATACTTTCTCCTTGTCATTGATGATTATAGTCGCTATATGTGGCTGGAAGTCATAAAGACGAAGGACGAAGCATTTGCACACTTCAAGAAGATCAAGAATGTCGTGGAGGTGGAAGGGAGATGCAAGCTATGAGCTTTTCGCTCCGATCGTGGTGGGGAGTTCAACTCCATCAAGTTTCGTGAGTACTGTAGTGACTTGGGAGTTAAGCACTACACCACCGCCCCATATTCACCTCAGCAAAATGGGGTAGTGGAAAGGCGCAACCAAACATTGGTGGAGATGGCCCGATGCATGCTCAAATCCATGGCGGTGCCACTGGTGTTCTGGGGAGAGGCGGTCAAGGCCGCCGTCTACGTGCTGAATCACTCGCCGACAAGAAGCCTTAAGGGCATCACGTCATACCAGGCATGGCACAAGCGAAAGCCTTCCTTCCAGCACCTGCGTGTGTTCGGGTGCGTGGCTCATGTCAAGAAGCTGGGTCTAGGTATTACTAAATTGTTTGACAGGTTGACGACCATGGTGATGGTGGGCTACGAGGGCAAGTTGTACCACGTGTATGATCCAGTGGCAAAGAAGTTGCAGGTCATGCACGATGTGGTCTTCAAGGAAGGCAAACTGTGGAACTGGGAGGTGGCAGACACCGACATTGGAGGCGGCTCAGATGGCACGTTCACGGTGACACACACCACCGAGAATGGGTCTGTGATCACCGATGCAGGTCATGGTGTGATGTCGGACATGGTGCACGCATCGGGCTCACCACAGACACCAGCGTCGCCACAACTGGCAGGGACGTCGTTGACTCCGTCCACTCCATCACCGGTTGTGCCTTACGGAGGCTCGCCGCACATGCCGGCGAGTGCGGTGGTTCCATGCATCAACGGGACAACGCCGCCCAACAATGATGACAACTTGGACACTGACTCGGCACCGATTCATCGCTATCGGCGTCTAGCTGACTTTTACGACGACACCGATGAAGATGAGGTAGGACAAGCTGGTCTCTGCCTGCTCACCGCTGAGGAGCCGAGAAGTGTGCACGCGGCACTTACAGATCAGGTGTGGAAGGCAGCAATGGATGAAGAGATGGCAGCGATCATCGACAACGACACTTGGCAGCTCAGGACGCTCCCAAGCAGTCACCGAGCCATAGGGCTCAAGTGGGTGTTCAAGGTAAAAAAGGACTCTGATGGCAATATTGTAAGGCACAAGGTGAGGCTCGTCGCTAAAGGCTACTCGTAGCGACAAGGTGTGGATTTCGATGAAGTTTTTGCACCGGTGGCGAGGATGGAGATGGTGCACCTCCTGCTAGCTCTCGCCGCACACTCTGGCTGGCAGGTGCACCATTTGGACGTCAAGTCCGCGTTCCTGAATGACAATCTCACCGAAGAGGTCTATGTCAACTAGCCACCAGGGTACATCGTAGCAGGTAGAGAAGATGCAGTATTGAAACTGCGCAAGGCCCTCTACGGGTTACGTCAAGCTCCAAGAGTGTGGTATGCGAAGTTGGATGCTTCATTGGCATCACTTGGGTTTGTGTGAAGCCCCTTGGAGCACGCAGTGTATCGACAGGGAGACGCAGTACAATTCCTACTAGTCGGAGTTTATGTTGATGATCTCTTCATCACTGGCACATGCAATGCTGACATTCTCAGGTTCAAGGAGCAGATGAAGAAACTGTTCAAGATGAGCGATCTTGGTCCCTTAAGTTACTATTTGGGGATCGAGGTCAAGCAGGAACATGATGAGATCACACTGAGTCAAAGGAGCTACGCAATTAAGATTCTAGAAGCCTCCGACATGGGTGCTTGCAATGCCTGTCATACGCCTATGGAGTGCAGGTTGAAGCTTCGCAAAGAATATGATGGTAGCAGTTGATGCAACGTTGTATCAGAGTGTGATCGGAAGTCTACGCTATCTTGTCAACACACGACCGGACATAGCTCACGCTGTTGGGATTGATAGCCGCTACATGGAGAAGCCAAGCACACATCATTGGGTAGCGATCAAGCAAATCCTCCGGTACATGAAGGGTACCATTGGATACGGGTGCAGCTACAAGCAAGGCATGGGTGATCTGGTGTTGGTCGGCTATAGTGACAGTGATCACGCTGGTGATCTCGACGACAGGAAAAGCACTACTAGCGTTGTCTTCTTCCTCGACACGAACATCATCAGCTGGCTATTGCAGAAGCATAGGGTGATTGCCCAATCTTTATGCGAAGTTGTATACATCGCGCCGGCGGCCGCGGCATGCCAAGGCGTCTGGCTGAGTCGTCTCTTGGGAGAGCTCGATGGACGAACACCGAGCAAGTTTAAGGTGCTGGTGGATAACAAATTTGTGATAGCTTTGTGAAAAAATCCGGTTCATCACGATTGGAGTAAGCACATCGATATCAAGTTCCATTTCATTTGTAGTTGCAATGAAGCCGGACAGGATGACGTCGACCACGTCAGGACTGATGAGCAGCTTGCGGATATTCTGACCAAAGCGCTGGGGCAAAACAAGTTCATTCAAATGCGAGAGAGGCTCGGCGTCAAGGATCTCATCGCAGGACATCAAGCTTAGGGGGGAGAATATTAGCCTTCGCTCGATGCCTGCACGTTTCTTCAGTTAGTTGCGGACCGATTCGCTTGTGGACTTGGTTTGCTAGTTTAGCGGCATGAGCTTCCTGCTCCCCTGCCACGATGTTTTCTCATTCGTAGTTGCAGTAGAGGCTGAAATGAGCAGATCGTGGGATGACATGAACGACGCGCATAGCGGCATGTATCTTATATTCAAGGCTTGTATTTAAGTTTAGCAATATAATAGAAAATGCTGCGCCATTAGCAGCACCAAAAAAAACCAGAGTGTTCTTCCACTATCGTGTGTGTGTGTTTCATTGTTTTCAGGGATCGGAAACTATAGTTGGTATCAGAGCTTGTGGTGTTCGATCCATAGGTGACGACAGACGATGTTCGATCCATTCCGGTGATGTCGAAACCTGAAGACAAGGTCGGCGGTGATCCGTCGAAGAAGGAAGAGACACTGCCCGAGGGTAGCAGTGCTGGAGGTGGAGGGGAGATCCGGGTCGTTGAGCGCATCATCGAGCACGATGTCGACAGTGGCGGTCAGTGGATGCAACTGACACGCGCAAATTACGCTGATTTGGCTCTCGTTATGAGAGTCCAACTGTAGGCGGTCGAGCTGTGGGACGTCATTGAGCATGGCACCGATGACTACCGCGAGGACCGCCGCGCCCTCTCCACAATATTAAAAGGTGTTCCCCCGGAGTTGTTGCGGATGCTGGCGGTGAAGGACACCGCGAAACTTGCTTGGGACACCATCAAGCGTCTTCGCGTCGGAGATGAGCGCATGCAGGAGGTAAGGGTGCAGACGCGGCAGCGTGAATTCGATGATCTCAAGTTCAAGGATGGTGAATCGATCGAGGAATTCACATTGTGTTTGACTGCAATTATGAATGACCTCCAACTGTTTGGTGATCCAACGACGGAAAACAAAGCCATCTAGAAATTTCTTCATGTGGTGCTGAGGCGGTACAAGGCCATAGCCATGGCAATTCAATCGTTGTGTGATCTCAAGGTCATGACGGTTGAAGAGCTGTGCGGGCGACTAGTGGCTGTCGAGGATGACTACAAGCTCAACGATAGTTCGTCGATAGGCGGGCATCTTCTCCTGACCGAAGAGGAGTGGGCGGCTCGCCAGAGGAGTCGCGAGCGAGACGGCTCTGCCGGCTCGGGCACCGGCGACAACAAGAACAAGGACAATGGCAAACCCAAGGCACCAAGCGCTGAGAAACCTTCTGGCGGTTTGCGCGACAAGAAAAAGAAAGGGTGTTGCCACTACTGTGGCCTTGAAGGCCACTGAAAGAAGGAATGCAGGAAGAGGTTGCACAATGAGGAGCAACAACAACGTGCAAATCTGATGCGGGGTGGAGAGCACGAGGAGTGTGCCCTGCTCATGGTGTAGTAGTGCACAGCCGTGGTCGTTGACAACATCGTGCCACATGCTGTCTTCCTCAATGAAGAAAAGGTGTTTCCGATGGAGGCGGAGGACGGTGTCTGGTATCTGGATACCGGCGCGAGCAGCCATATGATGGGCAGGCGGCAGATGTTTAGCACACTGGATGAGATAGTACATGGCACTGTTAAATTCGGTGATGGCTCGCTCATCGCGATCCGCGGAAAAGGAACCGTCCTGTTCACCTGCATCACTGGAGACCAGTGAGTCTTGTCTGAGGTATACTTCATACCTAGCCTTCACAGCAATATTATCTCACTTGGTCAGTTGGATGAAGGCGGATGCAAGATCGACATCGAAGGCGGCATCCTCACTATTTTTGATACGGAGCGGAAGGTGTTTGCGTGCGTGAGGCGTACAAGAAACAGGCTATACACTCTCAACCTGAACCTCGTCGTGCCCACTTGCTTGCTGATGAAGACTGATGATGTGGCATGGAGGTGACATGCCCAATTTGGGCATCTGCACTTTCACGCCTTGCAAGCCCTGTCACAGAAGAAGATGGTCGACGACATCCCCAACATCAAGCGAGTGGAGGAGTTTTGTGACAGCCGCGCAATCGGGAAGCAGCATCAACTTCCATTTTTGCAGGCCTCGTCATACCGCGCGGAGCATGGACTCAACCTCATCCAAACTGATCTTTGCGGACCGATCACGCCACCGACTCCAGCAGGTAACATATACTTTCTCCTTGTCGTTGATGATTATAGTCGCTATATGTGGCTGGAAGTCATAAAGATGAAGGACGAAGCATTTGCACACTTCAAGAAGATCAAGAATTCTGCGGAGGTGGAAGGGAGATGCAAGTTGTGAGCTTTTCGCTCCGATCGTGGTGGGGAGTTCAACTCCATCAAGTTTTGTGAGTACTGTAGTGACTTGGGAGTTAAGCACTACACCACCGCCCCATATTCGCCTCGACAAAATGAGGTAGTGGAAAGGCACAACCAAACAGTGGTGGAGATGGCCCAATGCATGCTCAAATCCATGGCTGTGCCACTGGTGTTCTGGGGAGAGGCAGTCAAGGCCGCCGTCTACGTGTTGAATCACTCGCCGACAAGAAGCCTTAAGGGCATCACGCCGTACCAGGTGTGGCACAAGTGGAAGCCTTCCGTCCAGCACTTGCGTGTGTTCGGGTGCATGGCTCATGTCAAGAAGTTGGATCCAGGTATTACTAAATTGTCTGACACGTCGACGACCATGGTGATGGTGGGCTACGAGGGCAAGTCGTACCGCGTGTACGATCCAGTGGCAAAGAAGTTGCAGGTCACACACGACGTGGTCTTGAGGAAGGCAGACCGTGGAACTGGGAGGCGGCGGACACCAGCATCGGATCGGATGGCACATTCATGGTGACATACACCACCAAGAACGGGTCTGTGATCATCGATGCAGGTCATGGTGTGATGTCGGACATGGTGCACGCATCGGGCTCAGCACGGACACCAGTGTCGCCACAGCCGGTAGGGACGTCATTGACTCCGTCCACTCCATCGCCGGTTGTGCCTTCCGGAGGCTCGCCGCACACACCGGCGAGTGCGGTGGTTCCATGCATCAATGGGACAACGCCGCCCAACCATGATGACAACTTGGACACCGACTCGACACCGATTCATCGCTATCGACGTCTAGCTGACTTTTATGACGACACCGACGAAGATGAGGTAGGACAAGTTGGTCTTTGCCTGCTCACCACTGAGGAGCCGAGAAGTGTGCACGAGGCACTTACAGATCAGGCGTGGAAGGCAGCAATGGACGAAGAGATGGCAGCGATCATCGACAACGACACTTGGCAGCTCAAGACGCTCCCAAGCAGTCACCGAGCCATAGGGTTCAAGTGGGTGTTCAAGGTAAAAAAGGACTCTGACGACAACATTGTGCGGAACAAGGCGAGGCTCGTCACTAAAGGCTACTTGCAGCGACAAGGCATGGATTTCGATGAAGTTTTTGCACTGGTGGCGAGGATGGAGATGGTGCGCCTCCTACTAGCTCTCGCCGCACACTCTGGCTGGTAGGTGCACCATATGGACGTCAAGTCCGCGTTCCTGAATGACAATCTCACCGAAGAGGTCTATGTCAGTCAGCCGCCAGGGTACATCGTAGTCGGCAGAGAAGATGCAGTATTGAAACTACGCAAGGCCCTCTACGGTTTACGTCAAGCTCCAAGAGTGTGGTATGTGAAGTTGGATGCTTCATTGGCATCGCTTGGGTTCGCGCGAAGCCCCTTGGAACACGCGGTGTATCGGCGGGGAGACGCAGTACAATTCTTGCTAGTCGGAGTTTATGTTGATGATCTCGTCATCACTGGCACGTGCAATGCTGACATTCTCGGGTTCAAGGAGCAGATGAAGAAGCTGTTCAAGATGAGCGATCTTGGTCCCTTGAGTTACTATCTAGGGATCGAGGTCAAGCAGGAACATGATGAGATCACACTGAGTCAAAGGAGCTACACAATTAAGATTCTAGAATCCGCCTGCATGGGTGCTTGCAATGCCTGTCATACGCCTATGGAGTGCAAGATGATGGTACAACAGTTGATGCAACGCTGTATCAGAGTGTGATCGGAAGTCTACGCTATCTTGTCAACACACGACCGGACATAGCTCACGCTGTTGGGATTGCTAGACGCTACATGGAGAAGCCAAGCACGCATCATTGGGCAGCGATCAAGCAAATCCTCCGGCAGTGGTGACAGTAGGATTTTGTACAAGGTGAGGCACCACACAAAGTATTAGCACGTCAATAGAGTCAATAGACCATCCATTATAAGTAAAGTTTAGTATTAATTCGTAGATGGAATAAAATAGCATAAGTGTAGGCTTGCAGCTTTTTCAAGATGTAGGTATGCAGAAAATCCAGGTTGCATCTTGTTTATAACTAGTTGTGTTATATAAAGAATCAAGAAACGTCGCAACATAAAAGACCAAAATAAAATAAGCATATTGGTGAACGTTGTAGAATATATATCAATTTTTATATATACAACCTTAATATCTACAAAATAATAAACACATAAAGCTCTTTGATACATTCGGTATATAAACACTGCACCACATCATCAAATGGTAAAACTCGCTAAGGGTGAGCCATAATTACGTTAGGAGAGAACAACAATGAGGGCATTAGCTATGTATAGCAGGTATTGGAAATGCTCTATTCTGAAAAGGCTACTTTCACGGGAAAGTACCATACAACAGAAGCCGTAGAATTTGCTATCACTATTATTTGGAAAAATATATATCACAGAAACTGTAGAATGTTTTATGGAATAACTTATGCAATGGAAATAGCAGAAACTGATTAATTTTCCAAATGCTATGGTAATATGCAATGAACCATTCACGAATTCAGAAAAGGATACATATCTTATTTTATAAGTGGAGGATTTTGTTACATGTTACATTACTTATTTTGGGAGAGCAAGGCTGAGGCACATGCCTCACCTTGCCCACATGTGGCTCCGCCACTGCTCCAATACGTGAAGGGTACCATTGGATACGGGTGCAGCTACAAGCAAGGCAAGGGTGATCTGGTGTTGGTCGGCTACAGTGACAGTGATCACGCTGGTGATCTCGACGACAGGAAAAGCACTACTGGCGTTGTCTTCTTCCTCGACACGAACATCGTCAGCTGGCTGTCGCAGAAGCAGAGGGTGATTGCCCAATCTTCATGCGAAGCTGAATACATCGCGGCGGCGGCGGCGGCGGCCGCGGCATGCCAAGGCGTCTGGCTGAGTCGTCTCTTGGGAGAGCTCGCTGGACGGACACCGAGCAAGTTTAAGGTGCTGGTGGATAACAAATCTGTGATAGTGTTGTGCAAAAATCCGGTTCATCGTGATCGGAGTAAGCACATCGATATCAAGTTCCATTTCATTCGCAGCTGCATTGAAGCCGGACAGGCTGACGTCGACCACGTCGGGACTGATGAGCAGCTTGCGGATATTCTGACCAAGGCGCTGGGGCGAAACAAGTTCATTCAAATGCGAGAGAGGCTCGGCGTCAAGGATCTCAGCGCACGACATCAAGCTTAGGGGGGAGAATATTAGCCTTCGCTCGATGCCTGCACGTTTCTTTAGTTAGTTGCGGACCTATTCGCTTGTGGACTTGTTTGCTAGTTTAGCGGCATGAGCTTCCTGCTCCCCAGCCACGATGTTTTCTCATTTGTAGTTGCAGTAGAGGCCGAGATGAGCGGATCGTGGGATGACACGAACGACGCGCATAGCGGCATGTATCTTACATTTAGCACTTGTATTTAAGTTTAGCAATATAACAGAAAACGCTGCGCCTTTAGCAGCACCAAAAAAAAATCAGAGTGTTCTTCCACTATCGTGTGTGTGTGTGTTTCATTGTTTTCAGGGATCGGCAACTACAATCCATCGCTGTGCCGTTTTCTCGCTCACCGGTGTCCCATTTTTTAAACTCTGTCTTTCCTCTTAACTTGATAGTTGGTCTCCCATCCTTTTCTTCTGCTACATGTATTTATTGTCGTACAAACTTGTCTCTTTATTCCGACTTCGTATGGTTCTCACAGAGCTATATGTGATTCTGATATTAGCAAAGTTTCCATCGTTCGCTCTTTTGATGATAAAATTTGATTGGCACATTGTCATGTCTCCTTTAATACGATGTCGCAAGTTGTGTTCTTTTGCTAATCAAGGTGACCAATGGATTTTTTTCATCTCTAAATACTTTTCTTTATATCTCTTGCAATTGGCACCAACCGTTTTTTTTTAGTTCATTGGACAATTTTCAACAAAACCAAGCTGGTATGCTTCCTCACATTTTCCTTTTCTAATGCTAAACATTAGTTCCTCATCTAGAAATATTCAACCAAGAGCGGTATGTTATGTGTTTATTTCATTAATTGTTGCAGAAATTTTTCTCCCAATGACGTTGGTTGCCTCTGTTGGGTGTATATAAAAATAGATTACAAGAAGAGGTAATTGTAATGAACTTTTGACTCGGTGTTGGATATGCTTACATTCATTAGATGCTGCATTATCATCTAATATTTATATTGTTAGTTTTGTCATGTATACAACAGTTTGACATTGCATAAATCTTTTCATGTATATGATTGTTTGAAATTGTAAACTTCTCATATGCTTATTTAGTCTTTTATGAAATGTTTGTACTTTATCACCTTGAATTCTATTTCCTTTTTCTAACTAAACAGATGAACGGAAAAATAATTTTTTTAGCGGTGAGTATTGCTTTTTGAAACACTTTGTAATGAATTGAAGTTTGTCTTTGTTAGAAACACTGACTTCTCACTAATCTCACAATAATTCCTTGATAAACGAGTTTGTAAATACATTTGATAAGTTATAAATACATAAATAGCTTATATATATTATGTGTGTACTCCTGAAGTCTAATGTGTCACATCTTCTTTCCAATTTTCTGTCTTAAAACTTCTTATAGAAAAACGTGTTACAAAAATTATTGCCTCCATCCTTATGAATTGGATGAATAATGGGACTTATATATGTTGAAGTGTCCTTTTGGTAACTGAAGAAATATCTAGAAAAAATACGATGATCTTTCATTTTTTTAATGCAGGCATACAATCATTTGAAGTAACTTGATACAATATTTGGCACATAAAACTTCAAAGAGCTCATGAAGTACAATAATTGAGCTTATATTATCGCCTATAAATCGAGATAATCTCATAAAACACCACCTTCAGGTTTGTTTAATAAAACTAAATATTATTTCCAATGAAATCATCAAGCATAAGTCTTCTTATGAACTAAAGGCATAACGCATAGCCGTCAATATTGCTTTTTTATTCAGCTTATAATGAATTGATGTATGTTTTTGTTAGGATCAATATGCCTTCAGAATTGAGTTTCTAATGACTTATATTATCTCATAAGGGCATGAATAGGTAATTTTTTTTGATGTACTGTTGCTGTATTTTGATGTGTCACATCTTTCATTACATTTTCTTATCTAATATGACCAAGATTGAAAAAGGAATGAGGCGTATCGAGGCGTTATTCTCCCAGTGAGGCGAGATGTAAGCCTCAAAAAATTATGAGGCACTCATATAAATATTTTAGTATTAATATATATATGCATAAACAAGTATGCACATGTATAAAACTATATACATATATATACATACATATATATGTTAATGTTTATATTATTTATGTACATTACATATACTCATAGACACACACAAACAAATAGATGAAAATGTAGACCATGTGTGTTATTACATGTATATGCATATACATATATATATATACATACAAAACTACATAAATATATAAACATAAATATAAATGTTACATATGTATATATGTGCATATACATATTTATCAATTATTCACACAAATATACATGTTTATAAATGTATATATACACATATATAGATTACACATGTGCATAAGGCTTAAATTGGGGGTCTAAATTGGGTCACCTTAGCACCTCAACACCTCTTTACACCTCACCAAAATGAGTCCCACACTTCTCACTTGGATAGTGAGGAACACGCCCGGAGGTGCATCAGGAGCCATATCACGTCGAGACTTATGCCTTTGAAGCCCTGAGGAACACATTGCTTCAATGGTTATGACCTCCTATGAAAATGTATCAAATTAACAACTGCCTCCTTCATTTCCAAATGAATGATAATGGCACATATAAATGTTAAATTGTGTTTTTATAGTTAGATCAATATGTAGAATATTTAGTCCTTCCATTATCACTTGTATTATTTCATTATTCACTCACACTATCTAACAAATCCTAAACCACAAAATATCCTATTCATTTCTGCTTTGTCCTTTAAAACCAAGTTATAAACCCTAAATCATATTTTTTTTAGTTTTTTGCTTCCATTATTTTATAGCTTGACTTAGGTTATCCCAAATGAATCTCATGGACGTATGATTCTTCAACCAAAATCAAAAGGCCATATTTTGACATCTAAGCCCTAGACCCTACTATCCCTACTAATTGGCTATCCCACTTAGGGAAACATAATTGACAATTAAGATCCTATCAAAGAAATAACTAATAGATAGTGAATCTACCCATTGACACAATCACATATAGATATAGATGATAAACTCATTTTAGTTTTCCTCACTAGATAGTAGAAACTGCTCGTCACCTATCTATGAATAAGACGTTAGAAATCCTTGTCCACGGTGAATGGTTGTAGCAAAAGTATGAAGGCCAAGTTATAAAGTGTGTTTGTCACAGTGTGGGGAGGTGTAAGCCTTGAGGTGTTTGGAGGCGTAAGCCTAAAAATATGCATGAGGTGGTCTTAATAAATAAAATTATACATGCATATATATGTATATATATGTATATATAGTGATATATGTTTATATATATCTTATGTATATGCATGTGTGTGTAACATAAATATGTACATACAACAAAATCAAAATGAAATATACATGATGTTGGATAAATTGGATATTATGATAAATCCCTTTGTTTTGATGATGACAAACATTTCATTCTTATTAATCTAACGAACTACTTTAGTGTGCAGGAACAAGGTGATGAAAAAGTTCTAGGGAATCCATACGCTTGAATGATTGTAAATGTCATGCAATGTAATCATTTGTAAACTTGTACAAATATATAATGTACAAGTACTTAGACTTCATGTAAATCAAGCGTTAGATCTCCCTAGATAAACACCACACTTAGTTAGGTCATCTCCTTCCAATAGGATCACATAATGCACACTCATGCACACACTTAGTATCTAAATTGAAAGATTGAAAACAGAGTCAATCTCGGTCGACCACACTCCTCGATTGAGACACTCTCGGTCGACAAACTTCTCGATCGAGATTGACCAAAAGTAGCTTTTAGACACAGTAGTTGACAGTTGCAAATAAACGTTAATCCAGAGAGCCTGTCGGTCGACAAAACTTCGACCGAGTAGGTATCTCGGTCGACAAATTGTCGACCGAGATGGTCTCTGACAGCAACTGCAGAATAAAGCAACTAGCCGTTACAAAAGCACCTAACTTATACCTAACGGCTAGTTAAGCACTTAGAAACCCCTAGAAGTTGTCTAGAACGTCCTTAAGCATACATAGGCCATTCCTATAAATAGGACATGCCTTAGGACACCAAAATACACCTAAGCTACACTTGTGCTATACTTGAGCTTGAATACACATTGGCAATACTGTTTTGAGCAATAGAGCAATTCCTACATTTGCTATTCATTTCCATTGCTCCCACTTCGTGTCCTATAGGCTAGTATCTCCTATCCACTACAATCACATTGCCATACATATTGGTTAGGAGATCTACACGCTTGATATAGGCAAATCAAGCCTTGTGCTTCAAAGGATAAGTTGTAATTTCTATTTTCTCTCTTATTCCTTTTTATCCTTTGTACTCTCCTTGCTACTCCTAGGGTTGGAGGCTGCGGATTGGAGAGGGTTTGACTTCTCAGGTGGAGAAGGGGACTTCAAGCTACTTCAAGAAGGCTATCGCACGGGAAGCTACTTCAAGAAGGCTATTGCAACGGGAAGCTACTTCAGGAGGAAGGCTGCTTCAAGGTGGTGCAATTACTTCTAGGTGAAGGCTGCTTCAAGGTTGGGCGATTACTTCTAGGTGAAGGCTGCTTGAAGGGTTTAGGAAAAGAAATTGTATTTTATGTAAAGTCCTTGCGAGGTAATAAAATAAATTTCTTTTCAAATCCTGGTTGGGTAAGCAACCGGGTAGTGGACTGACTTCCTTAGTATTTGCTAAGGTTGGAACCACTCTAAATCCTTGTCTCCTTGTCCAATATTTTTGTGGTTGGTTGTTTGAGTTAAATTATTATTAAAATCCTTATAAAACTCTATTCACCCCCCCTCTAGTAGTTTTCAATTGGTATCAGAGAGAGGCTTCAAGGAACCCTAACCAGGTCTTGAAGAATGAAGGGAGGAGGTGACTACAACCACAGGCAAAGGAGCAACTTGGACCAACTTTCAACAAGCTGCAATTGGTGTTTAGGAACGAACCATACAACAATCGGCTGTCCATGGAAAGAAAAGAAGAAAGAGGTCCATAAGAATTGTTTCATTGCAACAACCAATGAGGAGGAAGAAGAAGAGGTAAGCCTTCTTGATTTATCAAAAGAAGAGCTAATTTCTAGTCTTGAAGAAACACACAATAAGTATATTGAGTGCAAGAAGAAATTAAAGAAGTCTAATAAAACAAACGATGAGTTAAATGCTAGACTTCTTGCTCTTACATCCGAAAATGATGATTTATATGCTAAATTGAATACTCTTCGTTTTGAAAAAGATGACATTATTTCTGAAAACCGTACTTTGAAATCATCTCTAAGTAGTGGTGAAGTGAAGATTTTTACTCTAGAAACAAATTATGATCTTCTATATCAAGAAAAGGTTGAGTTACTTGCAAAATTAAATGACTTTCAAAAACAACCTATATTGTGCACCCATGTAGATTATGACAATATAGTGAAAGAAAGGAATTCTTTATCATCCAATCTAGATCAAGCAAAACTAGACATTAAGAAAAGAATGGATGAGATCGTTAAGTTGCAACAAAAAGTCAGTAGGTTAAGCAACAATGGAATCCTTGATAGAATATTAGATAATTCCTATCATCAAATTGGAAGAAGAGGACTAGGTTATAAGCCCAAAGAGAAATCTTATCAACAACCTAGTTGGAGAAAGACACGAGCACATCAAGCCACATTTGTACCAAAGAACAACCTAGAACAAAACCATAGAAAAAGACTTGAGGTTGATTCTATATGTTGCCATTATTGCTCACATCTTGGACATTACTCTTTTTCATGCCCATACAAGAAAAGGAATGTTGAGTTAGTATGGTTTCCGAAAATCCCAAATTGAATTGATTAGACTAAGTTGAGATATGACCGAAGATTTTTAATTGCACATCCTTATGTCTATCTAAACTTAACATAAAGGGATAACAAAATGATTCAAGTAACTAAATCTCTAACTTGAAAACTTATCTCAATTAAGGTCCTCAAAACTTAAAATTTTGAATATGATTAGTTGAGATTTGATCTAAATGTTACTTTGATATTCATATGTTTTATCTCAACTAAAACTGATTCTTAAACTGCATATTTGAGTTAGACATAGTCTACATTTACTTGAAATCAATAAATAGTTCTGTAGGTAAAACAGAAACCTTGTCGGTCGAGAAATCATCGACCGAGCAGTCAGTCGGTCGAGAAATCGTCGACCGACCTGGTCACTGATTTCAGTCTGCAGTAAAATTGCTGAATAATTGATTGATCAGTGGCTATCTATTTGTTGTTAATGACTGAAGATCTTTTTGAATATAAATGACATCATTCTCTAAATTAAAAATCAAGTTTAGAAATCCCTATTTTATAATGTTTACATGATATTCTTTAAAGCATCTATCTAGATAGAAATCATGTGTTATGACATTTAGTTTTAAATGATTACAATCACTGTATTTCATGAAATTATCATTCTATTGGACATGCTTTCACTATTTCATCATTAAGCATGATTTTGTGTTAACACAAATAGATAATGATAATTGCATGCATGATTCTTGATGATAAGCAAGAAAAATAATTCATTAGTGATATGACTATTAAAAATGCTTGCAAAGAACACAATGTTACAAAATTTCTCAAATTGATATCTTTAAAAAGACTTGAGACATTAATCATGCTTTCATTGTTAAGAAAATGTTTTCATATTGAGTATCACTTAACATGCTTCATCATGATCATTATGTTTCATTGGTTTAAAATAAGCTTTGATTCATATATACAAATCATGTATGAACATTGTGATTTGGATAATTGCAAATGTCATTAGCATAAAAGCATCTTGACATAATAGACAATAATTGTGGACACAGCTTGTGATGAAGATATTGCTATGACAAGCCAAACGGTGCCTCTTAGAACAAAATATTAATGTTTTTATCTATTTGCTTGTTCTAAGAAATCAAAAGCAAAAATTTTGACTTTAAGATATTAATCTTGCTTTCAAAATATATGTTTCTAAAGAATCTTATAATAAAAGTATAAGAAGAAATAGGATTTGATATTTATGTACCCATAGCAAAGCATATGAAACATCATTCACAATGAATGTAAAACATGCATTCTAGAAAAATCAAAGTCAAAGACTTCACTATGATGCTCATATTAAGTCTTTATAATAGGTATATCTTAATGTGCTTCAGATTGATATTTATAGCTATCTGCAGAAATTATACTTCACATATGAATGCTTAATTTGGAAATCTGCAGAATTTGCCTCTTGGTTAAAATTAAAATTAACCAAGGGGCACTACGGTCGTAGTCAAGGGCGACCTAAAATAAGCTTTGACAAAATGCTTATTTGGACATCAATTTATTGAACTTAATCTTAGTATACTTTTGATAAAGGTCAAAATCAAAAAAATTTATCATTTGTGACCTTAAAAGCCTTAAATTTCTTAAATTGTAAGATTAAGGGGGAGCTTATAAAAACAAATTTGATTATTTTATTATGAAGCTTACAAAAACATTGTTAACATCATTTGGAGTTTGTTATGACCTTCGGATTCTTAAAAGTAATTTGTATAAAAAAAAAATTCATCAAAATAATATATGTTGCTCTTAAAGGAATTCTCTAGACAAATCAGGGCTTAACATCCCTTGTATTTGGTTAGAGACATCTTCATATATTCTAAGATTAAAAGAACTCTCATCTCATTTTTTTTGGGGCTTAACATCCCTTTCAAATAGATAAGAAATCAACATGTATTATGAGCTTAAGGGAATCTCATATCATTTTCAGGGCTTAACATCCCTTGTAAAATGGGTGAGAAATCAATATACATATGCCATGAACTTAACATGATCTCATATCATTTCAAGGCTTAACATCCTTTGCAAATGATTGAGAAATAAATTGTGGCTAAATTGGACAAAAATAATATAAAATCCAGGTTCCTAATAGGATATCTATTTAAGGGGGAGCATAATATAAAATTAAGGGGGAGAAGAAAAATAAAATATTCAAATTGGATATCTTTTTGAAATGACAAAGGGGGAGAAAGAATATAAAATCAAAAATATAAATGAGTTTCATCTTGATGGCCAGCACTCACTTGCAATACAAGAAAGGCTACAAAAGGTAATCTTCAGGTATGAAACTCACATATTTTATATTTCCTTATTTCATATTTAGGAAATGTTTGTCATCTTCAAAAAGGGGGAGATTGTTGGATAAATTGGATATTATGATAAATCCCTTTGTTTCGATGATGACAAACATTTCATTCTTATTAATCTAACGAACTACTTTAGTGTGCAGGAACAAGGTGATGACAAAGTTCTAGGGAATCCATATGCTTGAATGATTGTAAATGTCATGCAATGTAATCATTTGTAAACTTGTACAAATATATAATGTACAAGTACTTAGACTTCATGTAAATCAAGCGTTAGATCTCCCTAGCTAAACACCACACTTAGTTAGGTCATCTCCTTCCAATAGGATCACATAATGCACACTCATGCACACACTTAGTATCTAAATTGAAAGATTGAAAATAGAGTCAATCTTGGTCGACCACACTCCTCGACCGAGACACTCTCGGTCGACAAACTTCTCGACCGAGATTGACCAAAAGTAGCCGTTAGACACAACAGTTGACAGTTGCAAATAAACGTTAATCCAGAGAGCCTGTCGGTCGACAAAACTTCGACCGAGTAGGTATCTCGGTCGACAAATTGTCGACCGAGATGGTCTCTGACAGCAACTGCAGAATAAAGCAACTAGCCGTTGCAAAAGCACCTAACTTATACCTAACGGCTAGTTAAGCACTTAGAAACCCCTAGAAGTTGTCTAGAACGTCCTTAAGCATACATAGGTCATTCCTATAAATAGGACATGCCTTAGGACACCAAAATACACCTAAGCTACACTTGTGCTATACTTGAGCTTGAATACACATTGGCAATACTGTTTTGAGCAATAGAGCAATTCCTACATTTGCTATTCATTTCCATTGCTCCCACTTCGTGTCCTATAGGCTAGTATCTCCTATCCACTACAATCACATTGCCATACATATTGGTTAGGAGATCTACACGCTTGATATAGGCAAATCAAGCCTTGTGCTTCAAAGGATAAGTTGTAATTTCTATTTCCTCTCTTATTCCTTTTTATCCTTTGTACTCTCCTTGCTACTCCTAGGGTTGGAGGCTGCGGATTGGAGAGGGTTTGACTTCTCAGGTGGAGAAGGGGACTTCAAGCTACTTCAAGAAGGCTATCGCACGGGAAGCTACTTCAAGAAGGCTATTGCAATGGGAAGCTACTTCAGGAGGAAGGCTGCTTCAAGGTGGTGCAATTACTTCTAGGTGAAGGCTGCTTCAAGGTTGGGCGATTACTTCTAGGTGAAGGCTGCTTGAAGGGTTTAGGAAAAGAAATTGTATTTTATGTAAAGTCCTTGCGAGGTAATAAAATAAATTTCTTTTCAAATCCCGGTTGGGTAAGCAACCGGGTAGTGGACTGACTTCCTTAGTATTTGCTAAGGTTGGAACCACTCTAAATCCTTGTCTCCTTGTCCAATATTTTTGTGGTTGGTTGTTTGAGTTAAATTATTATTAAAATCCTTATAAAACTCTATTCACCCCCCTCTAGTAGTTTTCACATGATTCATGAAATTTAATAAGGATAAAAAGAGATTATAGACCACCACAATACGAATAAAATAATAAGACATCCATCAAAGTATACTATTAGATCAAAACATGCAATCAACAAAGAAAAAGGGAAGAGAGATAGAATTTGGAATCCAACAGTTGCAAACCTTTCACCATTGTGTGATGTATCCACCCTTCGATTCCATATTTCTATAAGGTTTAAAGTTGTTGGAATTTTATAATACAATTAGAATTGGGGAGGATGGTACAACCATTACCAATGATTATACTAATATTCTCTTTGAGAACTTTTGCTTGCAGCTATCGAGATCATTGAAAAAAATAGTTGGACTTTGTATTGTTTCCTTTAATGGATCTATGTGCAATTGTTTCCAAATCCATGGCATAGAAAATTACATTGAATGATTTATTTTAATTGTTTTTGGCGGCTCAACTTGTTTTTTTAAAATCCTTTTCATAGAAAAACCAGATTGAAGGCTATGCTTAATCCTCTAGAAATCAATTGGCCAGTAAAAACAGATTGACATGATACTAAATGCATGTGCCGTTACATTTATATTGAGCTTTTGACAGATTGAACTAGAGTCAACAAGGGGATGGAGAACACATACACTGATTTATATATTTTTTCCTACCGTTTTAGTTTGTGTGGTTATTTTCCTCAGATTTTAGAACAGAGGGACCAATTTTTTCTCTAATTTTAACATGATATCTGGTTCATTTAGAAGTTTATTGATATCATATACACTTCCTAATATATGGTTTAGAGAGTCATATATGCAGTTCTTGATTCTATAAAGTAAAAACACTTTGATTGTAGCTATTGAAATCATTCAGACACAACAAATGGACTTTGGAATGTTTCTTTTAACATATCTATTTGAAATTGTTTTCAAATCAATGGCATAGAAAATGACATTGAACGATTGGTTTTGACTACTTTTGACGACTCAACTTGCTTTTTTTTAATCCATTGCATACAAAAACCATATTGAAGGTTATATTTAAACCTTTAAAAATCAATTTCCTAGTAACAACCGATCGACATGATGCTAAATGCAGGTATCACTACATTTATATCGAGCTTTCGACAGATTGACCTAGAGTCAATAAGGGGATGGAGAACACATATACTATTTTATATTTTTTTTCCTGTGGTTTTAGATTGAGTGGTTATTTTCCTTAGATTTTAGAACAGAGGGACCAAATTCTTCTCAAATTTTAACACGAGCTCTGGTTCATTTAGAAGTTTGTTGATATCATATGCAATTCCTAACATATGGTCTAGAGAATTGTATATGCAACTACTACATCCCAGTATGGTTTACTTGCTTCTATAAAGTAAAATACTTTGCATGAACTTGGCCATGTGTCGGTAAGAATCATCATGCCAATGCTACTAATTTTATGATTCTCACTCTATGGAGAATTTTGCCATCTAATTTTTATTGTCTTCCAGATTCTAAGTGATTATAGGAAACCCTTTCTCAACACTGAATCTCATCCTTCTTAACATTCATTTGTGATATTTTACTAGGAACCAAATGCGTCTAAGGCCATGATGTCTCCAATAAGCTAATTTGAGGTTGTTGCACAATAGTTTAAATCTTTCTCAAAAATTTCATAGCAATATGCTTAATAGCTGATTGTTTGTTGGCATGAAATTTTCTCAAAGGTGTATTTTAAATTACCAATATGATCATTATTTCTCAATTTAGGTGTCACAAATACATGATATTTCTATGAAATTGTATACTATATTTTGAACATAGGAAGTTCTTATTTTGTTAATTATATTGTTTACTTAGTTGTAATAGGTCAGATAATTATCCTTGCACATGGAAAGCTCATCTCCTCAAGGTTTCTATATTTATTAAACATTTCCTTTTTTGTCTTTATTTTGTCATTGAATATGAGTAGTTATGCTTCATGTTAGTGTATTTTTTTATAAAAATATGTTTCTTGTATCCTTAGTTTTTAGCATTTATATGTATTGGTTTGGATTTGAGAGTAATCTATTAGAGAATTGTATTAATCTAATTTAAATTGGTTGACAAGTACCACCTTTGGTTTGTTTTGTCAAACTAAATATTATTTAAGTCTTCTTATGAACAAAATAAGTCTTCATATGATATCAATCAGGCTGTCAAAGATGCTTTCCAAATAATTTCTAATAGATTGGTGTATTTTATCTACAGATTCCATCAACATACCATAAAATTGATCGATAAATTCCTTACTTTCCTATAAACATATTGATATATGTTACATCTTTCATTTTTGTGGTATGACTTACTTTAAAGTCCACAAACTTGTCTTATCTTATACAATTCCTTTTATTTTTTTGTCTATACTTTACAACGGTATAAGCTAAATTATATTTCATTCATACCTTTCTTAAGCTGATTTAATTTATCTAGGTAAATCATATCTAAGCTAACCTACATCAAACATAGTGGAATTTGATCATATCTTGTCTAAATTACTCTAAATTAGACTTTGTTGCAAAAAACCTAGCCTAATTTCAGCCAAGGTACCATAAACTGGGCCCAATTTAAGTTAAATAATGTATTTTTTATCTTTTTTTATACAACTGGAGCTTAATTCTTATTCATCCTGTGCTCTAGAACATGCAAAAATAAGGTGAGGTTCACATCAAGTACATCAGGATGCCATGATGGCCTATTATTATGAATAGAGTAAAAGGTGTGAGAAAGTAGAGAGTTTTCTACAAGCTTGTCAGCAACCTGATTCAGATCTCTGGGGATATACATAACCGAGAGATGGATCAAAGTTGCTTGAGTGACACAAAATTTCCTCCAAACCTATTGGAGCTTCAGTGAGGTACAATGCGTTTGATTTATCAGGTCTACTGATGAATTGGAGTTAGATAGGATCACAGAGTTTGACATGTGATGCTCATTGCAGATGGAGGAGGCAGTGGCTATTGCTTTAATGAAATATAATTTACCTTATACCTTCTCCGGTGATGAATTTACCACGACCATCAACAATATGGATGCCTACGCCAGTACTCCCAATATCACTCTTAAAAGCAGCATCAACAAAAATAACAAAGTCCACCATGCCCGGCTGTGTGAGGTGCTTCACGGGTGGCTTAAAGTTGTTGGGGGTAGGAACCGTGGCATGTATGATGGATTATGATCTTTCCTTAATGAAAGAAATTTGAGCTTGAATGTTGGGAACCACATGTTCATGGATTTGTTTGTTCCTACTGTTCCAGATATGCCAGCAGGAGGTTGAGTGTAAAATTGTAGTATCGTGAGCAGTTTGTGGTGGTGAGATGATCCAATGTATCCACTCATCTTCAGGGGTGAGAAAGGAGTTGACAGGGGTGCCCAAGTTCCTCCATATGGCTGCACTTGTAGTACAATCCCTGAGGCAATGAAGAAGAGTGTCTTCATGATTGTTGCAGATTGGACATACAGTGTCCACGTCTAGGTGTCTTCACTTCTTCTCCACATTAGTCAAAAGGGCACGATGTTGGAGCAGCCATGCGAAGAGTTTAATGCGTTCAAGGACTTTGAGTTTCCAGATATCATTCCAAGTTCCTTGTATGGGGTCAGCATTGTTGTGCCTGATCCATTTATACGTTGCCTTGGCTGTGAGGTTGCCTGATGAGTCCTGGGGCCAGACCCAACAATTGGGTATGGAATCACCTGTAGGAGGTGGAATATATCGGATGATATTGCTAGCAGCATAAAGGCATTGATGAAGGAGAAGTCCCATTTGCCATTGTCGAGCCTTAGGGAGCTGACTTGCAGGTCGATTAGTTTAGGTGGGATAGGCCAGTTCGGATCTAGCTTCATGATTGAGGTATCATTGAGCCAGTTACCCACCCAGTCATTAGTTTCTGAATCAGAATTGATATTTTTGTGACATTCATTAGTGACGGACTTCGTATTCTGCTTGATGAAGCTCCAAATTGAGGAGCATGGTTTGTTTATCTCCTGTGAGTTGCAGACGTATTTCTCCTGCATAATGCACACCCAAGTGGCTGGGTGGTTGTTTAGGAAGAGCCACACATTTTTCAACATGAGGGCGTTATTTTGGTCTCTTTCATTCTTAATGCCTAATCCACCTTCAGATTTGGGAGTGGTTACCTTTCCCCAAGAAACTAGAGAAAGTTTCTTCTTATCTCTCCTGCCAGACCAAATGAAGTTCTTAATGTGCTTATTGATGTCATCACATAGTGAAGGAGAGAGCCTCACTATTTGCATGGTATAAGACAAGATAGCTTGTAGGGTGGCTTTAGCCAGGGTCACTCTACCAGCCATTGAGAGATGACGGGCTGCCCAATTGGTCATCCGTTCCCTGATGGTTGTGGAAATGTGTTGATGAATGCTTTTGTTGATACGGTGATGGAGGATAGGAACACCAAGGTATCTGCCCAGATCATCCATGCTTTGGATGCTAATGGCCTCACAAAAAGTGCATTTGTCTTCCCTCAATGTATTTGATGAGAAGAAGCATCAGGATTTATCATTGGAAATGGATTGCCCAAAAGCTATACTGAAGTTGTTGAGAATATCAAGAATGGTATGTGCCTGCCGTGGGTCAGTTTCTACCATTAAAAGAATATCATCTGCAAAGAACACGTGAGATAGGGGAGTTCCATGCATGGTTAACCTGATGGGCTTCCATCGGTTATTGATTACAGCTTCATTGCTGGCTTGAGATAGTCTTTCCATACATAGAACAAATGCATATGGGCTGAGGGGGTCACCTTGTCTAACTCCCCTTACATATTTAAATGGAGGCAGAGGAGTCCCTTCCCAAAGAATGGAGGTGTTCCCCGATGTAATGATGTCCATAATAAGGGAGATGGTGATGGAAGGGATGCTTGTTTTCATGAGAGTGTCATGTATAAAGCACAAATCTATACAATCAAAAGCTTTGGATAGGTCTAGCTTGATACTAACCAATTTCTTACCACTTTTCTTGAGCTTCATGGAATGTATTACTTCTTGTACCAGCAGAATGTTTTCGCTTATTCGTCGACCAGGGATGAAACTGGATTGATTCTTAGAAATCTAGTCTAGAAGGTAAGGCTTAATGCGTTCCACCAGAATTTTTGATATGAGCTTAAAGTATGAGTTGTTTAAAGATATAGGTCGCATATCCGGGCATTGTTGTGGTTGCTTTGTTTTAGAAATAAGAATCATATGAGCTTTAGCAAGCTCTTCGTTGACTTTGCCACTTTTGAAATCTTGTTGCACTGTTAGTACTATGGAGGGGGCAATGTTTATCCATTGAGATTGTATAAACTCATTGTGAACGCCATCTGGACCATGCGCCTTGGATGGTGACATGTGGAAAGCCACTCTGTTGATTTCTTCATACCCAGGAAGTCTAGTGATGAAGGTGGATGCTTGTGGAGATAAAGCTTTAAAGTTGCCCATATAAGAAATGATTTGTTTTGTTCTAGTAGGCTGGCTGTCATGCTATTCCATGAGAATATAGAAGTGGTGCAGGATGAGCCATTGTAGGGCTCTCTTGTCTTCAACCCATGCTCCCGAACTGTCACACAGTCTACATATTTTTTTAGAGTGTCTACGAGCTTTAACTTAGGAATGGAAGTATTTTGTATTGCTATCTCCACACTTGAGCCAGTTGATACGTGACTTTTGTTGCCAGTCTAGTTCCTCGGAAAGAAGGATTCTAGAATGCTGTTCTTGCAAACTAATGGATAGAAGGTCATTATTAATATTTGGATAATGGCTATCAATTACCTAACAGCGGAATAGTTTGGAAGTAATGGACTTTTTCAAGTTGTGCTTCTTCTTGTGATTATTCTTATCCCACTTTAGTACCAACAGCTTGAAATGGTGTAGAGCTTCAGTGAAGGATTTGGATTTGTCCCAATGGGGCATCATGGATTGGCTGAAATCTTCATTGATCATCCAACTTGCTTTGGTTTGGAAAATTTTTGGACCTTCTTGTGTTACATTTGAGGTTGATACCAGAATGGGGTTATGATCAGAGTGTAGTCGAGGCAAGACTGCAACTTGGAAGCCTTTTCCATGTGCAATCCAAAGATCGTTAGAGACAACTATATCCAATCTTTCCAGGAGACATTGGCGTTTAAAGGTGTAGAAATGGTCGGACATATTAACTTCTGCTAGCCCGATGCTTTGTAAGGTTGCATTGAAGGCTCGACTATTATGGCGGTCAAAGTGCTTCCCTCCTTGCTTCTCAGAAATGTCTAGCATAGTATTGAAATTGCCAAGAACAACCCAGGCTTCATTGATTGTTTTGGAGATATCCACAATCTGTGTCCAAAGGAGCTTCCTCTTCGACGGTGAGGGACTTCCATACACAAAAGTAGCACACCATTCATGATTAATTTTGCAATGTACGAATTGTCTGTGATTATAGAGGATGTCCACATGACATCTAGCATCATCCCATAGGATCCAAATGCCCCCAGAAAAAACAAGTGCCTCTACCCGATGAGAGGAAGGGAAACCAATTTTCCTGATAACGTTGTCAGCAGAGTTGCCACTGCATCTAGTTTAAATCAAAACTAAAATAGATAACCTATATTGCTGCTTATATTCTTTAAGAAGACATATTGTATCCTTGGATCAAGCTCCTTGGACATTCCAGTAGATGATGTTTACCATTTAAATAAACGGGGTGGGGGTTTACTGAATACTAGTGAGGAGACCTTTTGTCAGGCCATCCTCTACCTCTTCAATTTCTCTAGATGACTCCTTTGGGCCTGGATCAACAACCTCCATGTCCTAGATCTGCTCATTGAAATTGAGGTGTTACTTAGTGCCAGAGAACTCTAGGTTACTAACATGTTGAGCAAGATTCCCTTTCTTGCACTCTCTTCCTGGTCTAACCACCACATTTTGATAGACAATCTTCCTATTTCTTAGGATAACACCACTGTTAGTTGTAGCGGTGTTGCCCCAATTGAAGTTGTTCAGGGGCTGATCTTCCGCATCATGCGGGATGGAGCCGCAAATAGGAAGACTTCACCATTGTTAGGTTCAGTGTTCCTGCCTTCTGATATCTGATCATCAAATAAGATGACTGCAGTATCAGATTGAGTGGTAGTATTGGTCTTCGCTGTGTCATGAGGCTATGATGACTATTGCATTGGCAGTTTGGGAGGACCTTTCTTCTTGTCTTTCTTACTGACTACCATTTTCCAGTCTGAGTCATCACCATCAATGGTGTTTTTCCCTGACTCTATGGTAGTTGACTTTGGCCGGGCAACAACCCCATTGGATGTTTCATGCGGGTGTGTGACACCTTGACTTTGATTAGATGCAGTCTTCTTAGGGGGTTTTCGGCGCACTGGCTTTGGGGCATGGATTGCCTCTGTGTATGTGCATGGTCCACAGAGGTCTACTGTAGTAGATGAGGAGGCTTCATTGGGGATGAAGGGTTTCACATAGGTACACACTTTGTCATCATGTCCTAGCTGTCCGCATCGCATACAAACTATAGGTAGATTCTCGTATTCCATCCTATAATGCTCTCCATTTAGAAAGATAGCAGACATCAAGGGTTTTTTTGTGTCTACTTTGATGGCGAGTCAAGCAAACTTTCCCCGATCACCAACCATTGTTGTTGCATCTATCTTGATTGTCTTTCCAACCAAGTCACTGATACAAGCAAGTAGCATGTTCTGATAGAGATAAATTGGAAGGCCCTTCACACGTAGCCACCCCACAAGCTTGCGGGGGATCGGCTCAGAGGGCCTGAAGTCTGGTGACCATGATTGCACTGACAAATAGTTTCCAAACACGGTCCAGGGACCTCCGGTCATTGCTTTGATGAAATATGCTTCATTTTCCAGTTGAATGATATAATAACCCATCTCAAGATCAATTTCCCTAAAGGAATATGTAGGATCCCAGAGTATGGAGAGACGGTTTGTGAGTGTTTGGAAGCTGATGTTTTCGCCAATTAACTTGACAATAACTACATGCCACCATGGCTCAAGTAGGGGTGGTAGTGATGCAGGGTTAATGGTGAGGGCCGGAAGGGCTCCACTGTAGTCCACATGGATGTCGTCAAACGAAAGGGTGTTTGGGGAGACGGTCTTGAGAAGATCTGATGCTTTGCGACCTGTCATGACGTCTTTGTAGGAGTGGACGTTTGATGGTTCTGGTGTATTGCTGTCCGATGCAATAGTGTTGTGGCCATCGATTTCTTCACAGGGGCTTGAAGACTTCTCTTTTGAGCATGTGTAGAAGGATCCACGGCCTCCGCCTCCTCTTCCACTACTTCTTCCTCTACGACCACGACCGCCGCCGTCTAACCCTAGGCGGTCTCCCATCTCTTCGTTTAATAATGTATTTTTTATCTAATTATACCTAAATGAGTTTAAACTATATCAAAATCATACCTAGAAGGACTTTCTCCAAATTTTCCACCTTTTTAGTGCATGGGCTAGCTTCTTAATGGTTTTGATCAAAATACAAATTTTGAATTGAATAACTCAACCTTCCAAGTGAAATAGTTGATCAATTGAAAACCTCAAGGAATGGCATGGGTTCATTACATTTGTAGATTTTATATAAACATAAAACTTCACATATAATACAAACTGGCATTCCCATGTCTCATTGATTATGTTGTTCCTCTCCTTGTTTGGACATATCAAACTATGAAGATAAAATTGTGTCCACTTAAAGAGAAGAATAGTTTATTCATAATAATACAAATAAGAAATACCAATCATGATTGTTTTATTTATCAATTTCATGATATAACATGCTTCAGATGCCACACACTTGTGATGTGATGTCACCTTTATTCTAATTTTTTTACATACCCAAAGTATTGTCTAAGCATCCTAACTAAATTAAAGAGACATAAATTAAAGTTTAGTCAGAATTGTATTGACCTAAGGTGATCCATTGTTTGGGAAGTTGATCCAGAATGACTGTATAAATTCCCACATATACATGTTTGGTTAGCTTACCACACCACATGTTGCTAATAAGTCCACCAAGCAGTCGTAGGTTGTATATAATCCCACTTGGCCAATTTTCTTCTTTACTCTTAAAACCATATCAGTACCATGAAAAAATGGTTTGGGTGGTTCTAGTGTCCAATTCATGTGCAACTAGAACTTACTAGAGAAGGTACAAAATCATTCTATATAAATGTTACAAAATGTATAGTCTTCAATGCTATACATAATAGATCAATTTATGAAGCACTTACTGAGAAGTAGTTTCTACTCCGCCATATGTTAAATAACATAATTGACACAATGTTTAAACTAAGTTGTCCTTAACTTAAAATCATATATTTATTGGTTGTTTGAGGTTGAATTTGTTTAGTTTATTATCTAATCAAGTTTCTCCTTTCAGTCCTCTCTTTGAACACCACACAAGTTATTACAGTTGTGTATAGTAGAAATGATATATAGATATGTAAAGATGTTTTCCCATATCTTGAACACCAAGCTTACTTAGATTACAACTGGTTAGTTTTGGATTTGTATGATATGAATGCTAATACAGTCTACCCTGTTAGTTACTCCATTTTATACTGTATTTGAATGTATTTCTCTCTTTTTCTCTATATTGCCTTTGTTGTTCTAGATTTTTATTTCAGAGTGAATCCTTTCCCACTGTAAACTTTATTGTTTCTTGTATGTTGTACTAGATGGGTTAAGAATCCTTCAGATCAATTATAAATAGTTGTTCGCAACCTTCCTTCCTTACTATTCTCAAATTTTCTCACATGAGCCAACAACCACCAACTATCCAATGCTCACAAAACATAAGCAAAGCCCCCCAATTCAGTTAGATATGAAATAGGACTGGGCCAGTGTACATATGTTTTCACATATGTTGAGCACCAAGATTACAATTGATAGTCCTGTATTTATCTGATATGAATGTTAATATGGGTCTTTCAAGTTGATTACTCCTTTTTACACTGCACTAAATGTATTTCTCTTTCTTTTTCTGTATAATGCCTTTTATATTTCTAGAATTTTGTTCCAGAGTAAATCCTTTCCCACTGTAAATTTAATTGTTTCTTGCATGTAGTATGTGGCGAGCCAAGAATCCTTCAGATCAATTACAAGTAGTTGCTCACAACCTTCCTTACTATTCTTCAATTTCTTCACATGAGCCAACAACCACCAGCTATCCAATATTCACAGAACAAAAAAGAATCTCCCCCATTGAGTTAGATATGAGATAGGGATAGGATCCTCCCCCCATCTTAGTAAGTTGAATGTGGATTTTGCTTGGTTTATAAATGGGTTGATCTTTATTACTGTAATCTTTAGGAAGCATAATGGGCTACTGAAGGATCCTTTCTACACTTTTAAGGGTGGTTGAATCCTCCCTAAGATAGGACTTTTTCTATACTTCTTTGGGTAAGAGAAACTCTCCTGTTGGGCTTCTTTGCTATGGAGGCCAGATCTGATGCAATTGTTGTGGTTTCTGTAATTCATAAGTCAGATTTTAGATTTCATCTGTGGGTTTGAACCCCATTGATGAGTAGATCTACTGCTTGTATCTACTTTGTATAGCTAAGGACGAGTAGATCTAATTTTCAAAAGGCATGGGAGGAGTAACTCCCATGTCATGCTTTGTAAAATAATGAAATTCCTTGCTTATTATTGGTTTAATTATTGTTCTATGAATACATTTGTGTTTATTTCACATATATGCTTGATTGGCCATTTGTATGTATGTCTTATGCTTCTTGTGCATACTGGGAAGGTGTACATTGAAGTAAGGATAAGTGTTATGTAGCTTTGTTTCCTTGACCACGAGAGTGCCTTGGAAGTGAAGGGGATTTTGAGGTCTTTGGTGGTTCTATTCTGAGTATATACACGGTGGTACTATATAAAGGTAGAATCGTTCTACACTACTAGGAGAGTGTAGAACTCAAACCTCCCTATGTGATTTTACTACTTGTGAATTTGTTGTTGTTTCATGGCATGATATGATAGTGAAACCCTATCGTCAAGAATTCCTAATCCAATTTAATCCTTAATACAAGTGATTTCTATTTTACTTCATTATCATGTAATTTCTTAGTTGATATAACAAAACATCTTATGCTAAAGCGATCTAGATTATTGAAGTTCATCACTCTTGTGCCTAACACGACCTTATTCCTTGGACAACCTCGATAATACTACACACACCCGTATACTTATGGGGTAGTGTTTGAGTTTATGAATTTAAGACTTGTACACACATCAACAAATGTACGAAAAGGGTTTTTTGAGATACATCCCCAAACATCAGGCACAGAAAAACATATTTAGAAGTAGGGAGGGTGCTAATTTGTTGTTGCAGATTTGTTTTCCTAACATGTCCCATTAAATTTCTGTCATACACACACCTTATAATTTTTTTAAAGGAGAAATTTAGAATGAATGTGTTGCAATGATTTTTTGGGACACATCCAGAACAACATGCTTGGTACAATAGATTTAGAGACGGGGAAAGAGCAAGTTTTTTGTTCTAGATTTGTTGTCCTAACGTGTCCCATTCAATTTCTAACTTACACACACCTTATAATCATTTTTAAAGGTGAAATTTTCAATGGATGTATGGCAAGGTATTTTTTTGGGACACATCTTGAACAACAAGCTCAGTACATCAAATTTAAAGGTGGGGAGGGTGCAAATCTATTGCTCCATATTTTTTGTCACAATGTATCCAATTAAATTTCTGTTGTACACTCATCTTATATTTTTTTTAAAAGGAGAAATTTTGGATGAATGTATGACAAGGATTTTTTGGGACACATCCAGAACAAAAAGCTCAGTTTAGTAGATTTAGAGGCAGTGAGGGTGCATGTCTGCTATTCTTTATTTGTTGTCTCAATGTGTCTCATTAAATTAATGTCATACACACACCTTATAAAAAAAATTAAAGGTGAAATTTTGGATGAATGTATTGTAAGGATTTTTCTGGGACACATCCAAAATAGCAAACTCGGTACAACAAACTTAGTGGTGGTGAGGGTGCAAATCTATTATTCCAAATTTGTTGGCCCAATGGTACATCCTATTTAGAGGCAGGGAGCAGTGGTCACAGGTACATCCATAAAGAATTATATATTAGTGACAATGTTTAGCGAGGTGCATGTAATTTATGAGTTCTCCAAAAGACAAACAATTATCTTTCCAAAAGCAATAAGGAATTAAGAAACTTAGAATCTCTAAAGATATGACTAGTGTAGTTAATTTGATTCCAAATAGGTGAACATTTTTATATCTAATATTGCACTAGGATGGGGTCATATTTTTGGTATTTATAGTGGATGATATATGTATAGAGATGTTGATTATTTGAGCACATAGAAGCTAATAATTTAAGCTTAAAAGTGAAGATATATGCCATGGTTTTTGAGATTTTGAATACCTAAACTGTCATTAGATTTTGTCTTGGTGAAATAATTCTATGCTATGATGTGAGTCTTCCTAAGTAAGGAAAAGGAGTCCTGAAGGAAGTTTTTTCTCAAAGCATCAAAGATACTGATAATTTTGTGGGTATGTAACTATTTTTAAGAAGTATGAGGGTAGAGGAATCACTGAGGCATTATGGGAGCATACCTAGTAGCATACGTAACAATAAAACTGAGAGAGTTTTCTAGATGGCTAATTTGATGATTTTTTATTAGTGATATGATTTCATATGGAATATCTTATATTTAAGGAAGATAAAGGAACGACCGCCTATTTTGTGGGAAGTTGGTGTGTACATTGGAGTACATGAATATTGAAACCTCATTATCTGAAAGTTTATGTAATAATAATGAAGATTTCATCATCGTCGTCATCATCTAAGCATCAATATCAATCATGTTGGCATCAGATACATGAATCCATGTTTTCTAATCAACTATGTTATGGTTCATATTCTGATCAAGATGCAAAGATTCAAAATCTCTCTTTATAAGCTCTTCCCATGTTGATTTAAGCATGGCTCTTCTTCTTTTAATTGTCCTTGGATCAATAGAGTTACATCGTATAGGTGCAATAGTCAGCCCTTGCACAAATTATCCTCAATATTTATAACCCCCACTTTGTTACTAATATAGTCAATTCTCAAGCAATCTTAATTTTATTATCTTATCACACATCCATCTCTATATAGCTATTTCGACCACATTCATTTTGTGGAATTCTTATTTCTTCACTATCTATATTAGTACATTTTTTACGTCTAATGTCACTTTTGGTAATGTCAGTTACAATAAAAAATTGACATCATACTACCAATAACGTCGGTTCTAAAGAAAAACCATCACCATTGGTCAAGTCTTGTCAATTTAGAAAAGACACGAATGTCGCCTTTACTATAATGTGGGTTACTTTCAAGTGTAACTGATGTCTTAGATAACCCGAGGAACATAATTTTTTTCATGGAAAATGTTTGCCTTCAAAAAGTTTACATTTAACACCATTTTTGCCCTGAACTGACGACACAAAGTTTGCACCATGTCCCCATAGAAAAAATCATTCCCTCCAAATTTCTTCTGATTCGTCGGTTATTAGGAGGAATTGACAACACAATCCCCTTGCTAAGGCCCAACTTTTTTTATTTGTAGATGGGTATCTGTCATTAGTTATCAATGCATAACCAATGTCTAAGTACTTTTGTGTCTTGTGCCCGCAAAAATACCCCTGCCAAATTTCTGCTACATCGTTGGTTCCTTTGCAAAACTGACCACTAAGATACCTTAGAGGTCGACTTTTTTTTTGGGGGATGGGTCTCTGTTGTTGGTTTTCATAGTATAACTAATGTATAAGTGCTAGCTTAGTCGTCGGTTTTAGCTAAGCAAACTGACAACTAAGTCTCCTGACAAAGGACAACTTTTTTTGGGATTAGAGTTTCTGCCGTTAGTTTAAGACTTTGAAAACTGACAACTAAGTCACCAACATGGCCATACAAGTCTGTACGGTCGTGTTGTCATCACCAATTTCTATGATAGTTTGTTTTGATTAACCGATGACTAAGTTCTTATGTGTCGATTTTTTTTAACAACTGACAACCATGTTCACTTAATAGCACCCTTAAAATGTTTCTTTTTCTTAATTTTCTATTTCATAGCCCTCTTCCACCTAGCTCTGGAAATTTTCCCTGCCGCCCTGCTGCTACTATCCTGTTCCAGCTGTTGTCGTGCCACCTCTGCCCTATTGTTGTTGCTTCCCTGTTGCTCTGCCTCACTGGCAACTACAACCACCTTGCTCCAACCTACTCCAGTCATTATTGCTCCACCCACTGCCACTCTAGCCTGCTCCATCCATCGTCATGCTAGCTTCACCTCCGTTGCTCTAGCCTGCTCCAAGATGCTCTAGCCATGACCACCTCCACCTCTGGCCGCTGTTGTCGTATCCTACTCCACCATTGCGGTGAGTGCTTAAACCCTTAGAAGCCCACTTTTTACATGTAATTGTTGATTTGTTTTGAAAATGCATGTATTACATGTAGGTCATTAAATTCTAATTGTATTATGATTTTCTATGAAAATGCATTATTCTGTATTATGAAAATACATTGATTCAAATGCTTCTTAATTTAATTTGATTGTTACATAAATCAATTAGTTCTTAATTCGGTGCATTGATCAATTTGATAGTTGTATGGATAAATAATTATAATGTTACTTTTCTATTAGTGAGAATTGAACAGTTGATGGTGATTCTTGTTAGGGTTTTTTATTCTAGTTAATGGTGATTTACTAGTTATTTTAATTAATTATTATTTCTTTCTCTCCGTCTTATTAGTGATTGATTCAAATTAGTTCAATAATTGCTCTTGAAGATTGTGTAGTTGATTAATATTGATTAATTAGGGTTAATGATTCATGAATGAACTAACCAAAATGGAAGAATGAATTGAATTAAATGATTTTACATAAAACCTAGGATATGAATGATGAAACTATGCTCATAGGTATAGTAATGAAAACATATATACATGTATTTTTTTGGCCTAGAAACCCGTTTGAGATTTATTCATTAGGAGTAAATCTTGGATAGTCCCCAGTTTGGGACTGTTCTTGAACACTCAATCTCAGGATGTAAGTGTATAATGTATGTTCAGATTTCAAGATGTTTTTTCAGCAGTTCCCCATTTTTTCTCTAAGCACATATGATGGTTAACATTTTTCCATCTACATCGGTGTACTTGGAGAACTGTAGGGAATTGTTGTCGAGATTTTCTTAAATAAAAAATACACATTATACACTTATTAATGAGGTTAGGTGTTCAAGAATGGGATAGGTGGTACACACATTCATTGTGAACCCTAAACCTTAATTTGTGAACCATAAACCCTAATCTATAAACCCTAAATCTAAACTATAAACCTTATCCCTAAACCCAAAATAATAAACCCTAATCTATCTGTAAATCCTAAACCCTAATAATGTAAACCCTAAATCCTAATACTTGTTTTCTCTTTGATCATAGAATGGATAGATCATGGATGTCCATTCTAAATCGTGAAACCCTAGAGTTTATTACTGGTCTTGACCAGTTTATAAGATTTGTGAAGGAACATAGGAAACAACCTAGAGATAGGTTCTACTGTCCATGTAGACATTGCAGTAACAACTTGAAAGTCAACACTATTGATGAAATTAAAAGCCATGTTATGTGCATGAGATTATGCCGGGATATACAGAATGGTACTGGCATGGAGAGAATCCAACAATGATATTAGTGGATGTCGATCAACAATTCTATTTTTTAAAACTATTTACAATTCTACTTTTAAGAATATTCCATTAAGTATATGAACTTTTATAGAGCATATATGACTTGGATGAAAAACTGCATCATAAAAAAGTGATGCAACACTGTGGGAGGATACTAAGGAATCATAGGACAACTCTGAGAAGACTATACATATAGGACACTGAGAAGAGGAAGAAGTCAGTCATAGACCAATGGAGCTGTCTTAACCCAGAGAAATGGGAGATGTTTGTTTCTATGAAAAATACTGATGAATTAAAAATAAACCTCACTCCCCATTTTGAATACATTCGTATGAATTCATTGTTTTAACTTGACCTTGTTTTTTATGTTTTACTTACCATTTACTATTGATGATTGTTACTAACCAGGCTGCAAGTGATGCTCAAAGAGAAAGGCATGCAAAGAATGTGCACATCCACACGATGGGTCTAGCTAGCTATGCACATATTTACCAAAAGCTACTACAATTGTCTTCTTCTCAGCAGTCGACTCATGTGACTGTTGAGTCCTCTACTACTACTGAACCTCTACTTCACCATGATCTTGGATAGTTGGGCAGCTGCAAAAATGGTAAAATTCAACTCTCAGAGAAATTAGTATCGATGATTGTTATGTTTTACTTACCAATTACTATTGATGATGATTAGCCGAAGCTCCACAAGAAAAGAAACAAGGCAAGTTCATCCCTGAGGGCATAAGGGCTGAATTAATAGTTGCTCTAGGTAACCCAGAGCATCCTGGTCATGTTAGGGTTGTGGGAACTGGTGTCGGTATAAGAACTTTTTTGGGGGTATCAGAGCATAAGCAAAAATCTACCTTGAAAGAGAGATTCACAAAAGAGAAGGTATAAGAGTTAATTGTAAAGGGAATTTAGGAAGCAATGAGCCAGTATCATGCTTCTCAATTACCTCCTTAGACATATCTGTGCTGCCCCACTCTTCATGTGGCATCCAACTCATAAAAACAAGATTAATTAAGCAGAAGCGATCATTTGCAGTGGGTTACTGAAAATCACTAAAAATTAAAACCTTTTTCAAAGAGATCCAATCATAGGAAAACTCTTTCAATAAGAACCAATGTATTACATTTACATCCTGGTTCATAAGTACATATCTTGTACTATCTCTTCTTGAGGGTTACAACATCAACTGCCTTATTAAAAGTTAAACACAGAAAACATAAGAACATCGAGGAATTAAGCCAAAATTTAAAAATGATTCATTAAAAACACTAACTATTAACTCCGACGACCTGAGAGTACATAGACGACATATAGGACTTCTATCTACAAACACGACATACCGCACACTCCACCTGAGCTGTTGCTGCTGTACCTGCTACTGCTGAAGTTCTTCCTCTACAAGATATTCTCAATCTCCTCCATGCTCATCCACCTAAAAAAATGTTGGTTCCCACGGGGGTGAGACAATTGAACATTGCCCCAACGAGAGATATAACTCTCTGCCAGAAACATCATTATTGGAGTTTAGTTAATATAAAACTGAATAGAGGATAAGCAGTTTATATCAATCTCATCTTTAACTATTGCAACTATCTGTGATAGAGTAGTAAATCATCTATTCTCTTTATAAGGAATACAAAGAACATGTATATTATTTATCTATTGTATTAGCTCAACATCTCATGCTTTTCTCATGATACTCATTACTCTGATATGTCATCCATGACTCTTTCTTGTTTCTATCTGATGGCCTTAGCCAATCTGCTAAACAGATAATGGTTTATACTGGACATGAGAGTATACATCATCATGTCTTATTTAGGCATTGGTCCATACCAATCCTGTATAAATATTCCAGGCATTGGATTATACCAATCCTGTGCAACTAGTACGAGCATTGGACTTATATTGTTCCTGTGTATCCATTCCAAGTATTGGACTATGCCAATCCTGTGACATTATTCCAGGTATAGAACTATGTCAACCCTGTGCAATTATTCGAGGTATTGAACTATGTCAATCCTATGCAATTATTCCAGGTATTGGATTATACCAATCCTGTGCAATTATTCCAGGTATTGAACTATGTCAATCCTGTGCAATTATTCCAGGTATTGAACTATGCCAATCCTGTGCAATTATTCCAGGTATTGAACTATGTCAACCCTGTGCAATTATTCTAGGTATTGGATTATACCAATCATGTGCAATTATTCCAGGTATTGAACTATGTCAATCCTGTGCAATTATTCTAGGTATTGAACTATGTCAACCTTGTGCAATTATTCTAGGTATTGAACTATGTCAATCCTGTGCAATTATTCTAGGTATTGGATTATACCAATCCTGTGCAATTATTCCAGGTATTGAACTATGTCAATCCTATGCAACTATTCTAGGTATTGAACCATGTCAATCCTGTGACATTATGTCCCATGTATGTTTACACAGCACTGGGTACCTCATTCTTCTACTGAAATTTCAACTTTGGCCATGCCATTATGCTCAACCACATTCTTTATGTAAAACAAGTATCCCTCTCATCTCCACACTTGTATAATCAAGGTTCCATCATTATTATTGTATTATTTTGTTATAATTATTATGTTATTAGGTTTCCCTTTTCTTGGTTTATTAAGAACATTATCATCTCTTACAGTAGGCTTTTATAAATATCTAGGTACCTCCCACTAGGTATCAACTTACTCATGTGGTTCACAAGGCCCATTAAAATATCTTGTTACCTCTCACTAGGTAACAACCAATCTCATGGCTCATAAAGCACATTACATCTTAATGTAATGATTAGGACAACACTCTTTATATGTTACTCATCCAAGTATGTTGGATTTGAGATGAATCAAGGGATATCATTCTTAAAGAGCTGGATGTGATATTTATGATGTCTTGGTATATCACTTCCCTCAACACTTTAAACTTACTTGATTTTATCGATTTATATCGTATTAAGGTATTTCTCATCTTAATACTTCCATATACTAACCTATCACCTTTACCATGAAGTGCATAGATCATAGAACACACATAAGGATTGTCCAACTATCTTCCATGATAGGGACTCATTTCAGGTTAAGGCTTTGCTTGTTATAAAGTTACCTATAATCAATAACTATTCCATTATTAGGATTAGGTTTCCCATACCATCACCCTTTATTAGGGTTTAGGGTTTCACATACTATCATACTTCATTAGGGTTAGGATTGCATATAGCATCATCCTTCATTAGGCTTTCACATCACATTCCCCATAAATAGGGTTTACTATTCATCCCAACTAGGGTTTCTCATGGCATCACCCTCAATTAGGGTTTCTCCTTGAATCACCCTCAATTAGGGTTTCTCATGGAATCACCCTCAATTAGGGTTTCTCCTTGAATCACCCTCAATTAGGGTTTCTCATGGAATCACCCTCAATTAGGGTTTCTCATGGAATCACCCTCAATTAGGGTTTCTCATCTCATATCAATACATCAGGGTTTTACATCACATTACCCTAGTTTAGGGTTTCATACACTTTACCCTAAAATTAGGGTTTACTATTCAACCCAACTAGGGTTTCACCCTCCATTCCTATAATTAGGGTTTTACCTTATGTTACCCTGAATTAGGGTTAGGATTCATTAACCTTCTGGATTAGGGTTTCATGATCTCTTTACTGAGGATCATAACTTAATCATCACATGATTAATACTCACGTAAGAATTCCTTTCTATCATCCTTTCAACTTGATTAGGTTTATATCAACACTTCAATCAAATTAAAAAAAAATATATATATATATATACAACTATGGTTGACAAAGTGTACTGAGACATTTATTTCATAAGCTTATAGGGATTAAATCATCTTGGGTTACCAATTTACTTAGTACCTTATAGGTACAACCCTAGTGATTATCTTTGAGATAAATCAGTAAAAACCATAAGGTCATTTTATCTTTCATCACCTTAGGTTTCCAATTAACTTAATTACATTGAAACATCGAAACATTCTTGACCATTGATACTCCAAACGGTTTGAAACCGTTTAAGAAAAACAATGATGAAACCGTATGGACAAGTCACACTTGAAACCCCTTGGGTCTCTAAATGGTTTGAGACCGTTTGGTCCAAACTCTCTCAAAACCGAATGGACCAAAAAAGGTCTTCCATCACTTTATCAATTCAGGATTTCATTCATTGAACCATCTATCAATTGGACCACTGATTTATTCTTCAATTGGACCATTGAATCACCCTTCAATTGGACCTTCAATTAGGGTTTTGAACCCAATTGAACTAGGGTTCATAATCAAGAAACCATCCATTAAGGTTTTGAAATCAAGGAACCATCAATGGTTGACATTGTGGAACTAGTCCAATTGAAATCATTGGGTCATCATCAAACCATGACATGACCTGACCTCAAACGGTCTTGAGGTCATTTGGATGACCTCCAAATGGTCTTGAGACCATTTCCCCATCCCATCACTTAAAATTGTGAAATTTAATTAGGGTTTGGATCATTAGATTGATCAACAATTGAACTATTGATCCACTACAAAAAATTTGGCCTTTGTTGAAGAAAATTTGTGAGGAACCAAAAATCATGAATAATGATGTCTATTTGTGAAGGCTCATCCTTCAAATATGGGATCAAATCCCTCAACCGTGTTTTTAACATCCTTAGACCTTTTATGTGAACAGTAATCCCTCACAAATGCATTACTCACTAATCACCTCATGAAAAATACCATGCCAAATGTTTCCCTCCATCTCATAACCCTTCCCTCCATTCTAAAACACAACATTTGTAAATAAAAAAACCCTCCCCCCGTTCCTCTGTGTGAGAACTATTTCATCACTTTGTGTTTTCCCCTCTCACGTCGTGAGTGTCTCCCTCTCACACCGTGCGTGTCCGGCCGATCCTCCCCTCTCTGCCCTCCATTGCTCCGCGCATAAGCCCTCGACCGACACTTTGATGCCCTCACTCACAAGACCGACGCCCTCATGTCAATTCCTCCCAAACGCTGCTGAAGCGAGCCTACAACCAATATCGTCTCAAGCGAGCCTCGAGTAGGAATGCCACTGTGGTTGATCTCCGACAAATTGAAGGTACTGACACAATCTCGGGTCAGTTCTTCTTCATCCTTCCCCACTTCTTCATTCTCATGACTTTCTCCGTCTGGAACTAGGAGCTCTTGAACTGTGCATGTATCCTCGGGTGGCCGGCCGCCCTCTTTCTCATACTTACACAAACATTTCGGCTTTGTTGGCCTTTGTTTCTCCAATTTATCATTACCCATTGCAGCGTGTGGAAAAGGATGATGTTGATCAAGACTTCGCTGATTTAAGTTTTCTTCTTTCAGTTCCACTTCTCCATCAATTGCATCTCCACGTTCTAGGTCTATTCAAGAACGACATAGTCCTTCTATTTCCTTAAATCATTAATGCCTTGAACCCATTTGATGTAATGTCAAAGACATCTATATCAAATTAGATGTATTGCCTTGAAGTAGTTTGATGAAATCCCATATTGTCCTAGTTACTGTTCTAAGTTGTTGGATAATTTTATATGAAGTAGATATGTTTGCACGAATACCATTTTATCTTCTGTTGTTGTAATTGTCGTATCAACTTCTCCATGTATTACTCTATCATATGGTGTTTCCCTTTTTCTATTGCCCGAAAATGTGAGATGGATTTCTAAACTTGCTATCATATGCAATTTTCTCATGTTGGCATTTTTATACAAAAAAATATTTAGCTAATTTTTGGCTCTTATGCCTCTTAGTTGAATGTAGGAAACATGTTATGATTGTTAAGTTTTATATATGAATTTTTGGTTTATAAATAAGGTCATATACACACCTTATCTTGATGGGGTTTATACTTTTTTCCTTTTATAGAGATGAGTTAACATCATATGATGATCATACCAGTTCATGTTGTCTTCACATTGTATTTTCTTACTCTCATCACATAGCTTGTGATTCGAGTTGAAGAATATTTCTTCTTTACATGCAAATTCATATGTTCCCCAATTTGTTTCTGAATCACAGAAAAATCTAAGTAAAATATCCTATAAATCAATGTCCAAGTACTATATGATCTATTTTTATAAAAATACCACAACATATACAAAATACACAAAGATAAGAATGCATGTTCATCTCTTGCGAGTACAATTAGAAATCAATCATGTCATACACCCATAAAATAGAGATTTTGTTGTTATCATTTTTCGGTAAGAATATCACACAGATGTGGGATATGAAGCTACTCTAGAAACAAAACAAAAATAGAGATCATGAAAACTCTTTAAGTAACTGAAACAAGATTTAAATATTTAAATGCCTTTCAGAGATAGAATAAGTAAGTATTTTTATCCCTATATTTAGTCTGTCTGATCTTGACACGTTGCTAACACATCATATCATTAAGGAGTATGTCTCATTGTGCTCTCTGGGCAAGTAATTGTGATGAATTAGTATATTAATTTGCATCTCTATGCTAAGAGAAATCTTTCTTATATCTATATCATTGTTTTATATAATCTCGAAATATATTTTGTTTCATTGGGTCAAATGATGTCTAATGTTTTTCAGGTTATAGTGTAGTAGTAACTGTAGAGCATCTAAATCAGGGTGGTTGTTCTATAGATGTTTAATGAAGTCAGTGTAAGAAGGATGCTTGGTCTACAAAAGTTTGTAATGAAAAGGTTTGGGACCCCAAGAGGTAATCTCATTACTAAGGGATATAGGGAAGTGGTTAGACATAGGTCTATGACGTGGCATAACTTGTGAGAGGGGGAACTTGGCATCCTACTATTGTGAACAAAGGAATATATCTAGTATAGCTCAGATGTGACCTCATCCATGTGAATTTAGTATTCATTGGGGAGTGGTCTACTTCTAGGTCTTCTTGTATGAATGAACCAAATCATCTATCTTCATGGTGGTGAGAGTACACATGAATAGCATCAGGTGTGACTTGATCAAAAGTGTTTCTAGTGAGGTTGAATCCCCCGACCATACAGAGTTGTATGTGGTGTGATTATGCAAGTTGGTATAATTTAGAGATGAATATATTCTTATGTAGAGGCCGGTGGCAGTATCAAGGAGAGGGAGGGATGGGGAGGGAAGAAGGGAGAGATGGATCTTTAGGTTTTTGCTCTGATACTATGCAAAACCTTGCAGGATATAATAATTTCTTGCATATTATTAACATCAATACCATTTATTTGTATAGGCTGAGGTAAATGGTCTAATCCTTGTTATATAGTGTGGGACTAAAATAGAAGTAAATGGTCAAATTAAGACATATTAAAGACTAATACAAATACCTCACATAGATGTAAATATTAGTTATTTCTTGTATCCTCCCTAGCAAAATCAGGAGAGCAAAGCTCTTTCACCGAATCAATAATAAAGTTGATTCTTCTGGATTTAGAATTAATCCAGTTTCCTTCATCAAACAGACAACTCAAATTAACCAATTTGCCTTTACCAAGTTTAAGGATTGAGTCATGACCAATAATATCATCTAGGAAAGTACTCCTTTTAATCCACAGATCCCTCCAAAGAAGGATATTGTTCCCATTACCAACAGTGAAATCGATATTCTGAGAACGATATCCCTGTTGTAAACAATTTGCTTCCATACCCACGAAACATTGGAAGCAATACTATACAGATTTACATATGCATTGGAAGCATACGTGTATATACTATACAGACAAATTTCTATTTTATACTATAAAGATTGACATATATATAATATATATATATATATATATATATAAATATACTATTACTATATAGATAGATTTCTATTTTATACTATACAGATTTACACATGCATACATGTATATACATATTTGCTTCCTATGATACAAATTTACATATGCATTGGAAGCATTGGAAGCATTTTAAGCAATTTGCTTCCTATGATACAGATTTACATATGCATTGGAAGCATTGGAAGCATTTTAAGAAATTTTCTTCCTATGATACAGATTTACGTATGCATACATGTATATACTATACAGACAAATTTCTATTTTATACTATACAGATTGACATATATATAATAGATATATATAAATATACTATTACTATATAGACATATATCTGTTTTATACTATACATATTTACATATATAACTATACATATTTACATATATAACTATACATATTTACATATCTCTAAAACAAATATATATATATATATATATTTAGATAGATATACCATTACAAATACACATGTATATACAGATACATATCTATACATATAAATATAGTTATAATTATACACAGATGCATATATATACACATACACAAGGGAATGTGTACATACGTGCAACATATAATGATAAAAGTAGTCAAATATCCATAGTTGTTAACAAAAAAACATACAAATATATAGATATGCACATACATATATCTATATACATGGTTGTGAGTGCACGTAGTGAATTGATCCCCACAATTTATTTATTTTCTATTTATTCACCTTGTTAAGAGTAAATCCAATCATTAAAATTTGGATGGACCCATCTTCATCAAGAGTTTGTATGGCTCAAAAAACATGCACCCACATAATGTAAATCTAATAAGTGGATATACAAATACAAAACTCTATCAGTATACTAATATACTAATTGTGAATCTAGTACGAGGATTTATAGAGATATAATACTAATAATCAGTTGTATCTAGCATTAAGCTCAACAAATTCTCAACTGGATAAACAAATATACATAATTTGAGTAAAGTCGTATAGCTCATCCCATCCCATCCCACAGTAGTACCTTTTCAATAGAAAATAAAACTGTATTGAACACAATAAAGAAGGAATAGCAAAGTTGTAATGGTATTGATGGGTACTCTCCAAACTTGCATGTCAAATACTTTCCTCTTAGTTATCATTGTAGAACCAAGTCTCTTATTCCTTCACCTGACCAAAAACCAATAGTTTTTTCTATTATTATTGGCTCTCTAATGTGGGTTCACTATCAGTTCCACAATCATGTCTGCTATTGCTTCAATTTTGACAAGTATTTGAATTGCATATATATATATATATATATATATCTGTGTGTGTGTATTTCTTATAATGTGTGCTTAACTTATTTTATATTTTCCCTCATATAGATGGATTTTCTAATATATCGGAGTTGGATGTATATTGGGAATAGAGTGCGAAGTGATGTATTCAAGGCAGGGTTATGAAAGTTCATTGAGTTTCCTCTTCTCCATTAGAGACCATCTAGACAGGGGAAATTAATATGTCCCTGCAAGGTATGTTTAAACAGATACCTTAAAACAGAGGAGGAGGTATTCTCACATGTATTACAAAAAGGATTTGTGCATAGCTATGATGTTTGGATGTTTCATGGGGAGGCGATTGGTATGAGAAATCCTGTTTTGGCACCAAACGTTCCTAGCACCAAAAATATGCATAAGATGCTAGGGGATTTGTTTGGTATGGGTGACACAACAAATGACCATTCTATTGAAGCTACAGAGGAACCTGAAAATTTAGACGCACAAAGATTTTACAAGCTACTAAAAGAGGCTGATCAACCACTCTATAGAGGCTGTACAAGTCATTCTAATCTATCCTATTTGGTTGCCTTGCTATATCTGAAGGAGGAATCTGGATGGTCCAACAATTCTTTCACGAAGTTGTTACAGCTGATTATTTCAGGATTTCCAGAAGAAAATTGTCTATTCCCGGAGACGTTCTATGAAGCAAATGTGATCGTGAAGGATTTACGACTTGACCATACTAATATAGATGTATGTACAAATAATTGCATGCTTTATCGCAAATAAGCAACTTTAAAAGAAAATTGTGATACTTGTGGTGCTTCACGATGGAACGAAAAGCAATACAAACAAAAGGGAAAGAAAGTAGCTGTGAAGTTCATGTATCACTTCCCTTTGATACCTCGATTAGAGAGGTTGTATATGTCTTCCTGTTGCTAAAGATATGATTTGGCCATTAGAAGGAAAAGGAAAGGATGGTCGTGTTCATCATCCTTCAGACACACCAGAATGGTTGTCTATTGATGCCAGCTACCTAGACTTTACTGCTGAACCCTGCAATATTAGGTTGGCATTAGCAACTGATGGTTTTAATGCATTTGGCAATATGAGAGCATCACATAGCATATGGCCTGTGTTGGTGACACCTCTCAATCTTCCGTCCTGGCTTCTTATGAAAGAACAATTTATTATGATGTCCCTATTAATTCCAGGTCCACATATGGTTGGCAATGACCTTGATGTATACTTGGAGCCATTAATTGAGGAGCTGCAACTACTTTGGGAGCTTGGAGTCAAAGTTTATGATGCATATAGAAAAAGGAATTTCACTATGCGGGCAATGCTTTTATGGACCATTAACGATTTTCCAGCGTATGGTGACTTATCTGGTTGGAGCACTAAAGGTAAGAAAGATTTGGGATGTCCTTGTTGTAATGTGGAGACTGTATTGAAATGGTTGAAGTTTGGGAAAAAGCAATGCTATGGTTTCCATCGACGTTTTCTTCCAATGAATCATCCATATAGACATGATAGGAAAAATTTTGATGGTGAAAAAGATTTTCTCCTTCCACCTAAGACACTATCTGGAGAAGATATATTGAGGCAATTTGATGGATATGAAAATATCACATTTGGTAAAACAAATAAGCGCAAGAGGCATGGAGATCAAATTCCACCATTACCTCCAGGTTGGAAGAAGATAAGCATCTTTTTTCATCTACCTTATTGGAAGTATTTATCGGTTAGACATAATCTGGACGTGATGCACATAGAAAAGAATATGTGTGAGAACATTTTAAACACATTACTGGGCGATTCTAAGAAAAGTAAAGACAACTTACAAGCTCGTCAAGATATGAAGAAAATATGCATTCGAAGAGATTTACGGCCGGTAGATGCAGGTGATCGATATTACTTGCCTCCAGCATCTTACACTATGACTAATGCACAGAAAGATAAGTTCATATCTGTGTTAGAAAAGTTGAAAGTTCCTGATGGCTATTCTTCTAACATATCTAGGTGTGTTAGAAAATCTGATAGAAAACTTATTGGGCTGAAAAGTCATGATTGCCATGTTCTTATGCATCAACTTCTACCGGTTGCCTTGAGACATTGCATAATCTTAGATGTGTACAAGCCTATTGCTAATTTGTGCTCATTTTTCCACAAGCTTTGCTCTAACGTTATTGATATGGATGAATTCAAAGAATTGGAACAAGAAATTGATGTCACTCTTTTCCAGTTGGAGAGAATCTTCCCTCCTTCTTTCTTCACCATCATGATGCATTTGCCCATTCATTTAGCTTATGAAGTCAGGCTTGCTGGATTTGTCCGAACTAGGTGGATGTACCCAATAGAGAGATACTAGAAGAAATTGAAGAATTATGTCAGAAACAAAGCTAAACCAGCTGGTTCTATTTCTAGTGGCTATTTAGCTGAAGAAAGTTTGATATTTTATGCTAGGTACTTGCCTAATTTTGAGACAAAACTCAACCACACTCCTCATAATGTTGACGGATCTCCAATTAGAGTTGGAGTGTCAAGGAATTTTGACATCCACACTTTGGAACAAGCCCATCGTTATGTCCTTTTCAATAAAGAGGAATTGGATGTTTACAGAAGGTAAGATTTACGTCATATAATTCTTGCTAAAGTATGTTATATTTGTTGTACATTAATTTAGACACTTCTTACAAAGCAGTGAACACATGTTTATTCTTCAAGATATGGAACCCAACATTGCCCCACGGACTCTAGAAACAAAACATGCAAAAGAGTTTTCTAAGTGGTTGAAAGAGCATGTAAGTCTCAAACATAAATATTGTTTTCACTCTTAATGTTCAAGTTAGTGTAGATTACATTAATGTTTTACTTTTTTAATGAAGGTAATGCAAATGCGAGAGATTAGGCCGAACAATATTAGCGAGGAGTTGAGATGGTTATCCCAAGGCCCTTGTACTGAGGGAATGTCTTATGAAGGTTTTTTGGTCAATGGATATCGTTTCCATTCAAAACACATTGAAAGTACATGTACTACACAAAATAGTGGAGTGTACTTGTGTGCTGACACTTCAAGTTATTCAAGTGGTAGAGATAGAAATCCTATAAATGCTCAAGTCATGTACTATGGCTACTTAGAGGAGGTTATTGAGCTAACTTATGGTCCAGAAATCAAAGTTTCATTGTTCAGATGTTCTTGGTATGATGAAAGAACTTCTAACGGGTTGTGAATTGATGAATATGGGTTCACACAAATCAACACTTCAAGGATAAAAAAAAAGAGGAACCCTTTATCCTGGCTTCTCAAGCATTGCAATGCTTTTATGTGAAGGATCCTAATGGTGATGATTGGTGCACAGTGCTAAAGCATCCTTCTAAAGATTATTCTGAAGTACCTCTTATTGAGAATTGTTTGACTGGTTTACAATTTGAAGCTATTGATGGTGGTGTAACTAATGATGTGTCTTGGACGAGGAGAGATACCGAGGGATCTTTTGTTGATAGAACTAACAAAAAATCATGATGGGGCTAATGTTTAGTTCATTAATCTTTATGTTTTCATCAAATTATTTTGTTTACAAGTCCAGGATAATTTATTTGGGGAATATGTTGTATTGCAATTGTTTTGGCAAACTGTTACTATATGGCATATTCTTTGCAATTTATTTAGTCTTATTTCATATACCAGCAAGTAGGATATCATTATAACTCATCATTATTCTTTATTGGGATATGAAACCAAGGTAATCTACAATTTATTTGTTTTTCAAATGTTGAATATTCACATGTTGGTGTCTCATATTCTCCACAATTTATTTGTTTTTCAAATGCAACTATTATTTTTGTTACTAACATTTATGCACTAATAATCTAATTTTTTTTCTTATCAGTTAAAGGAAGATTGGAAGAAGAATCACTAGATCTACTTGTAACATCACACCCGGTCAACCTTCTGCTGTCCCTCCCTCGACAATTGTAGAAAATTGTGAGGATGAACCTACTCTACTGTCCAACAATATTGAAAATGATGTAACAGTTGAAGAAAATGTTGAGGATGAACAGGAGAATAGGAAGTATGGATGTGGGCCTGCAAGTGAGCAAAGCCTACTTCCTAAGCAAGGGGAGCCACGTCACAAGGTCCAATGGGATAATGAAGGAAATGCTATTGGGGAGAATGGTGCCAAATTGAATCGTTATTGTCATATGCTAGCAAGGAAACCACACATATGGCATCTAGACTTGAAGTGGAACGAACAACCAAAACAAGCTTTTGCAGATAGAAAATCATTTATTGAGGTAATCTTTTTCATAAAAAGACCAAAAAATTGTATGATTATTATATCTAAAGTAATATTTTCTATGTTTTTAGAAATACTTCGATTTAGGAAGTCACCCTAATGCATGGAATCACACTGATGAACACATTAGCGAAGGGATATCAGTGTGGAGGGAACGTGTAAAGAAAGATTACTATGAAAAGTACAAGATTGAATCAGAATTGATGATGAAGAAAGTTGAGAAAAATGCTTCCATAGATATGGACCAGTTTAAAAATTTTGTTAAAGAATGGGGAACCGAGAAGTCTAAGGAACAATGGTTTCATATAACTTGCATGTATACCTATCTACTTTTTCTAATTATATGTTTCTTATGGTTTAGAAAATTTCCGAGATCAACAAGGCAAACAAAGCAAGAAAAGTGATGGATCATACCACAGGATCAAAGCCATGGAGTTGTTATCAGGCAGAAATGGTATTAATAATGGACACTTATCTTTCTTAGTAGGAGTTGAACATATAACATGGACAATTATTATGTTATCTATCATGTGTAGGTCAGTGAAGATCAACTCGTTGTGCCTCTTAACAAATTTTTGGAAAAAATTTATGAAAAAATTACACAAGTGGTTAGAAAATGGATATTTTCTTTCCTATGATGTCTACAAAGCTACATATGCTCAGATATCCCAATTTAAGCTTTCCTTTTATGATTCTTTCTAATTACAACTTGAAATCTCTGATATTGTGGAAAACCAAGTAGCAAACCAAGAAGAAATAGATCCTAGAAGTGTTGATAATCTAACACGTGAAGCTTATTTGCAAGTTTTAAATCCTTCCAAAAAGGCTAGGATCTGAGGTGTTGGAATTGGGCACAAATAGATAGGACATAGGGGAAAAGCTGGCCGTATAAGATATGAAATGCTTCTTGAGGAAAGAAATGCAAAGGATGTATGTTGGATTATAACTAAACTTGAACTATTAGTTACAACTAGTCTATTAGATCGATGTTTGTAATTTGTTTTCTATTTCAGGATAAACTTAAGGAACTTGAAGAAACAATAAATGGATTGAATAACTCCGTCTCCCAAATAATGACTTGGTATAATCAATCACATGTAACTTAGATTCAGTTGTCTATGTCAATGTAATATATAATTTTTTGTTGACATTGTTGATCTATTTGTTATAGGATGGCGGTATTAATGTAGATTGTATAGCTGAATACCCCAATCGGACTACTGCAAGTGTCTTACACATGCAAAGTGGCACAAATAGGTCGGGTGTGGGTTCTTTTCACATACAAGACAATACAAGTGGTGGTGCAGATGTAGGCATGTTTCCCAGGAAAAATAATTCAAGTGGGGATGGCTTAGGCAGACTTTCTAGACAAAGCAATTCAAGGGAGACTGGAGTAGGCATGCTTTCCATACAAGGCAATTCAAGGGAGAATGGAGTAGTAGACTTTCCATACAAGGAAATGGACATCCACTAATCTTTCAGCCATAGGTACCTCATAACAACTATAGATTATTTTCAATATTCATACACATAAGAATATAAACATGTACACTTTATTAAAGGCTACAGTTGAAAGTTGGTGCCCTACTTCTGGTAATAATCGACAAAGTCATCCTCAAATGCAGAGCACACCAAGCACATCTTCATCGGTGTCTTTCACACCAAGAACTTAGCGTTTAAATGAGGTATTCAATATTATATTTCCTCTCTTGTGTTAAATATTAGTTTTATATTCTAGTTCTAGCTTTTGATTCGGGTGCTTGATTAACACTTAGTTACTTCCTACATGGTTCTTCATCCAACAACCAATTATTTTCTAGTTCTAGCTTTTGATTCGGGTGCTTGATTAACACTTAGTTACTGTCTATGTGCTTGATTAAACTTCTAGGGTATCCATCCATATATCTTGTACTTATACCGAATCTGATATACAAGGCCAAATCAAATATATAAGGAACGGATCTACTTAATGGTTAATGCCTATGTGGTTCTATATTTCCAGACACTTTGGGTATCATGGTTATGTATGTAGTTATTGTTATCTTCTTTCAACTCAGTCTACTTATCTATTGTTATCTCTATTAGTCTGATTGGCTAGGCCAGCTTTCTATTTTGCTTTGGGGTATCTTTATTTGATTGTTCTACAGGGGGAACAACATCAACAACATTAATTTCCTTAGACTTTTTCTCAGACTCACCTTCTACATGTTAGTCATGCTTTACTGAAGAACAACTCAGAAGTTGTAATATTGCTTCTCTTGCTTAGAATGCTCATAACAATTGTATCTTGTTACATGTCTCTTCCGTATTTTGTATAGTTGGTTCTACTTGAAATGAGTGTACTATTTCTCTATATTCAAATTCCATTCAAGATCAACACATATTGGGTTTTACTGGAAAACAGTTGGAAGATGGTGCCAAACATATTAAAAGACTTAGGGTGTAATGGAACCATCTACTGTAAGTGAGTCAGCTTCAAAATGATAGGGATTGAGGCTTTATATTTCTTTGTAGTCATGTATGTTGTTCTATGAATCATATTATTAGTATATTCTCTGCTTTTCTATGGGTCTTCTTTACCGCCTTTTACCAATATTATATGTTCAGAGTTAGGTGGGTCTTTATGCCATCTCAAATTTCTATAGCCTTTCCTAGGGTTACTTTCTTCAAAGAGATCTATCTGAGAGGTTGAGGTTGAGGTATAGCTTCCACATATTATCACTCGCAACCTCACCTGCTTCACTACCACTAACTACCAAAATAGTCTCCTTGTGCTTTAGTTCAAAGCTTGTATCTGGCTTTTTTTGCTCCAGTGCATATATATGTGCTTCTTGAAAACTACTAGAGGGGGGGTGAATAGAGTTTTATAAAGATTTTAATAATTATTTAACTCAAACAACCAAAATTGAGATTAGAAGAAGGAGACAGACGTTTAGAGTGGTTCCAACTATAGCAAATACTATAGTTGTCAGTCCACTACCCGGTTGCTTACCCAACCGGGATTTGAAAGTATTTATTTTGTTACCTCTCGAGGATTTATACAAAATACAATACTTTCAACCACACCCTTTGAACAGCCTTCACTTGAAGTAGGTGCACCAACCCTGAGGTAGCCTTCTTGAAGTAACTCCAAGCTCCCCCTTGAAGTAGCCTTCCTCTCTAGAAGTAACCTCCCGTTGCACCAGCCTTCTGAAGTAGCTCAAAGTCTCCTTCTTCACCAAGAAGATCTTCACCCTCTCCAATCCGCAGCCTCCAACCTAGGAGTAGCAAGGAGAGTACAAACAATAATAGGGAATAAGAAAGAAAAAGGAAATTATAACTTATCCTTTAAAGCCCAAGGCTTGATATGCCTAGATCAAGCGTATAGATCTCCTAACCAAGTGTGTGAACTTGTGATTGCTGTGGGTAGGAGATTCTAGCCTATAGGACACGAATTTGAGCAAAGGAGAAAGTAGGCCAATGATCACAGTGCTCAATTTGCTTGCAACAGATTGCTCAAGTATGCTCAAGTATTTCTCAAGTGTAACAAGTGTAAACCAAGTGAGTTTAGGTGTCCTATGGCTTGTCCTATTTATAGGAATGGCCTAAGGATGCTTAAGGACATTCTAGACAACTTCTAGGGGTTTCTAAGTGCTTAACTAGCTGTTAGGTACAAAGTTGTTGCTTTAACAACGGCTAATTAATTAATTCTGCAGTTGCTGTCAGAGACCATCTCGGTCGACAAATGGTCGACCGAGACACCTACTCGGTCGAACTTTTGTCGACCGACAGGCTCTCTGGAACAAGTGATTTGCAATGTCTTTCATCAACTGCCAACTAACTTGTCTGTTGTGTCTAACGGCTACTTTGGATTTTTCTCGGTCGAGAAGATTGTCGACCGAGAGTGTCTCGGTCGAGGAGTTTGTCGACCGAGATTGATCCTGTTTCAAGGTTTCAATTTAGGCACTAATTATGTGTGTAAGTGTGCATAAGTAATCCTATTTGAATGGGATGACTTGTCTAACTGTGGTGTTTAGCTAGGGAGAATCTAACGCTTGATTTACATGCAATTCTAAGTACTTGTACATTATATTTTTGTACAAGTTTTTACAACAGTGATTACATTGCATGAAATTATAAATACGTAAGCTTGTAGATTTTCCCTTGTTGCTTTGTCATCCTGCACACTCAAGTAGCTCGTTAGATTAATAAGAATGAAATGTTTGTCATAATCAAAACAAAGGGATTTATAGATGTCCATTTAGCCAACAATCTCCCCCTTTTTGAAGATGACAAACATTTCCAAAATATAAATAAAGGAAATATAAAACATATGAGTTTCATACCTTTAGATTAACCTTTAGATTACCTTTTGTAGCTTTTTATCTTGTGTATAAAATGTGTGCTTATTATTCCCCATGAATTATGGAACATGAAATCCAGATCATTTGGGAATATAGCAACTTTTAATGTAAAGCCAAGAGTTTATTTATGAAACTCATTAATTGAGTTTTACATAATTACTAAATTTTAGTTTTATATTTATCTCTCCCCCTTTGTCATTTCAAAAAGATAACCGTTAAAAATAAAAACTCTTCCTTAATTAGATATCCCATCAAATCGAATGAAAAAGATGTCCAGTTAAAAGCCAAAAATGTAAACAAGAGTTTTTGTTTAAGTAGCACAAATATCAAAGAAAACATCCTCCAATGGAGTGATAAGCAATTGCTTCCTAATGTTGTTAAATTGATCTAGTGGAAGCGGTTTTGTAAAAATATCAGCCAATTGATCTTCAACATGATGAAGGGAAACATGATTGATTTGCAAATATATTCAGTTTTATTGCAAACTTGACAACAGAAACCTGCTCGGTCGACGATCTTTCGACCGATAGTGTTCTCGGTCGAACAGTTTCTCGACCGAGAATGTGTCTGGATTTGTTTCATAAACGTTTTAAGTAATTGTGTCATAGATCCTTGTCAATTTTGCCACAATTTTAAAGGTTGCATTTTTTATTTATTACTCCCCTTATTTTGTATGTTCTACAATGATGATCTTATAATCCATATTTTGAAGATGTCTCACATGCTCTTTATAAAAATATCCATTGGAATCAAGTAAAGATGGCCAATTTCATTAAAAGCATGTATTACAAGCATAGAAAGATAGACACATCATATAGAGATGACCCATTATAATTATTCAAAAGATATCATTACAATAACTCCAACACTTACTGGAAAGACTTAAGAATTACATCAATGTCAGGGTCTTTCCCAAGAAAAGGCTCAGTTCCATAATACTGGACCAAGGTTTGCCAATCTAGAGCACCTGTCTTAGTTAAAGCATATGCTTCCAAGAATGTAGGAACTCGGTCAAATCGGAAATGAGCGGCAATATCTTGCAGTTGCATGGATGAAAACTGAGTGTGCGTAAGATCCACAGATGGTGGAGGTGGAGTTTGATAATAGTTGTACGAAGGATTGTATGGATTGAGCATGCCAGGATTTAAGGAATACGGATATTCATCAGGTTGGTTTGGTGAAAGGGTTTGCATTCTTTGGTTTATATAAGTCATGGCATGATGGTTATAGTCTAGTTGTTTGCTCAGGTGATATTGGGAGCCAGCAATATAAGTAAGAGTGTTTTGAATGGGGTCATGTGATAGGTTAGTAGAGGGAGGGGGTGGTGGTATGTCTTGATGAGATGTTTCTCCTTCAACTCTAGCCCTTTTATGACCAAAATCAATTCCCATTTTTTCTACTGTATTCTTACTTATTTTTTGTGGTCTACGCTCCCATGTATATCCCATATCCTCAAGTGGGGTCTTAAGGAAATGTTGAGTAATTTGGCATACAAAATCGGCATATGGAGGATTGCCAGAAAACTCAAGCATGTTTTTAAGAATGATGCGGATAAAATTTGTGGGAATACGTTGGATAATGGCATATATTAGACACATACGAAAAACAGGAACTTCCGACTTATTGGCTCTAGGATGTATGTTTGTTGAAACAATAAGGTTTACAATCCTAGCAGCTGGTTTAAGATTTATAGCATAATATGTGCCTCTATCTTCGTGACAGGTTGTATTGGATTTAAAAATGGTCCTTTTGATATCACTAAGACTAATGGTATGGTCATCTTGGAGAAATTGGTTAAGGGGGTTTCCAGAAGTAAGGTCAAGGGTGTCTTGATATTCATCTATGTCAATGTTTAGCATGTCAAGAATGTCCCCTTCAGTAAATCGGAAGCTATGCCCATTGACCATAGTATAGAAGAAGATGGTTTCATTTTCAGAGTGGGAAATGAGGTTTGCATAGAATTCATTCACTACCTTGATTGAATAGGAAGGAAAAGAAGGGTTGATGAATTCTTTTAACTTTTGTACTTCGAAAAGGTCCTCCAAGTCGACGATGTTGATGAAGTCCATAACTTCAACTGGTCGTCGTGGGAGAGGAGCTTTGGAGGAAAGCCGTAGATATCGATCACCAGCATCTCCATCGAGGAAGGCAATGTCGTTGATGATCGTCAGTGGTGGAGTAGCTTCCCGAGCTTCCCTTCCTTTCCTGCCGGCGACCTTCTTCTTCCCACGAGCAGATGATGAGGCCATTGTGTTGCTTGAAGGTGGAGAAGAAGCAAGGAAGGCTTGGGGATGAGGATGCTAAAGAGTTGCACAAAAATGCACTAGAGAGAGCCTATGGAAGCAAGAGTATGCAAGTGTGAGGAAGTGAACCGTCTTTGGTTCCTTTTATAACAATCCAGCGACCTGGTCGGTCGACGATTCGTCGACCGAGCGTCCGCAACGGTCATGTTGCAGACGCGCCACTCGGCTCCCCAACGGTCATATAACGGTCATAACGGTCGGTTTACAACGGTCATATCCAACGGCTATTTCTCGGTCGAACAATTGTCGACCGACATTGTCTCGGTCGAACATTTGTCGACCGAAAGTGTGTCTGATACTAAATCTGTCTAGATTCTGTCGGTCGAGAGAGAGGGGCTGACCGAAAGGTTTTCGGTCGAAGAGTTTCTCGACCGACAGACTTACTGAGTACGAATTTGAAGCTGATTTTTAATGTAATTGATAGACTATTTTTGTAGAGCTCATATATAGATTTTCTAAGGGAGTAATATTGTGTTTATTATTGACAATATTGGGACAAGTTGTGATCATAAATTAATTATTCTTTTAATCATAAAAGGATATCCAAATAGTTATTATGTCAAACTTATTTTAGGTCGAATTTGACTACGACCATAGCGCCCCTTGGTCAAATTTTATTTTGACCAAGAGGCTAATTTTGCAGATTTTCAGATTGAATATGTTGAGTATAATATCTGCATTTAATTAAATGTCAAGCTGAAGCATAATACTTAAGATTCTTAATTGAAGGTACAATTAATTATCTCAAATCTTCAAAGATACTAATTTATGGATTTTTATCTTTATGTGTTGCAAGCAATAACATATAACTAATAAATCATTTTGCTTGTCTATATATTTTCATGGATTCATGCATACAATTTTCATTATCTATGCGCACCCAACGATGAAAGCATGGTATAATGATAATAACATCATACAATGATAATTCCATTACATGATTAGTATATGAATAGACCAGAGAATACTTTTACGAACAATCATGTGAAAATAGGAATTTTCTTTTCATTTGACTAAGCATGATTTCAGTTTAAACTTTAAATCATCTAGGGAATAAACTAATATTAATTTCATTTACATTTGTAATCTCATTATGTTGAGTTGAGATAGACATAGAAATATGCAACTAATGTCTTTGGTCATATCTCAACTTGATTTCGTTCATTTAGTTTGGAGGTTTTGGAACCCAAACTAACTCGACATCTTTTCTCTTATAAGGACATGAAAAAGAGTAATGTCCAAGACGTGAGCAATAATGGCAACATATAGAATCAACCTCAAGTCGTTTTCTATGGTTTTGTTCTAGGTTGTTCTTTGGTAAAAATGTATTTGTTCCTTTAGGTACATATATAGATTGATGGGTTTGTGACCTTTTCCAACTAGGTTGATAGGACTTCCCTTTAGGCTTATAACCTAGTCCTCTTCTCCCAATTTGATGATAGGAATTATCTAAGATTTGATCAAGAATGCCATTATTATTTAAATTACTGACTTTTTGTTGTAACTTGGCAATCTCTTCCATTCTCTTCTTAAAATCTAGTTTCGCTTGATCTAGATTAGATGACAATAAATTTCTTTCTTTGACAATAGAATCATAATCTAGATGGTTGCACAAAATAGGTTGTTTTTGAAGATCATTCACTTGTCTTTGCAAATTATTTTTCTCTAAAGAAAGTAGATTACAATTTGCCTCTATAGATTTTATATTAATATCATGATCTTCAATGATCTTTTTAATATTTTCGTTTTCGGATGTAATAGAAAGAAGTTTAGCATGTAATTCATCATTTTCTTTATTTGACTTCTTTAATTTCTTCTTGCATTCAACATATTTTATATGTGTTTCTTCAAGGCTAGCAACTAGTTCTTCTTTAGATAAATCAAAAAGACTTACCTCTTCTTCTTCTTCCTCACTAGTTGTAGCAATGAGACAATTTCTGTTCTCATCTTCCTTCTTAGATCTCCATGGGCATCCAGTTGTTGGGTGGTTTGTACCTAAGCACCAATTGCAGTATGTTGTAGCTTTGTCCAAGCAGCACCTTTTGTTGTGGTTGTAATCACCACTACCCTCCATTCTTCAAGACCTTGTTAGGGTTCCTTGAAGCCTGCTCTGATACCAACTGAAAACTACTAGAGGGGGGGGGGTGAATAGAGTTTTATAAAGATTTTAATAATTATTTAACTCAAACAACCAAAATTGAGATTAGAAGAAGGAGACAGGCGTTTAGAGTGGTTCCAACTATAGCAAATACTATAGTTGTCAGTCCACTACCCGGTTGCTTACCCGACCGGGATTTGAAAGTATTTATTTTATTACCTCTCGAGGATTTATAAAAAATACAATACTTTCAACCACACCCTTTGAACAACCTTCACTTGAAGTAGGTGCACCAACCCTGAGGTAGCCTTCTTGAAGTAACTCCAAGCTCCCCCTTGAAGTAGCCTTCCTCTCTAGAAGTAACCTCCCGTTGCACCAGCCTTCTGAAGTAGCTCAAAGTCTAATTCTTCGCCAAGAAGATCTTCACCCTCTCCAATCCGCAGCCTCCAACCTAGGAGTAGCAAGGAGAGTACAAACAATAATAGGGAATAAGAAAGAAAAAGGAAATTACAACTTATCCTTTAAAGCCCAAGGCTTGATATGCCTAGATCAAGCGTATAGATCTCCTAACCAAGTGTGTGAACTTGTGATTGCTGTGGGTAGGAGATTCTAGCCTATAGGACACGAATTTGAGCTAAGGAGAAAGTAGGCCAATGATCACAGTGCTCAACTTGCTTGCAACAGATTGCTCAAGTATGCTCAAGTATTTCTCAAGTGTAACAAGTGTAAACCAAGTGAGTTTAGGTGTCCTATGGCTTGTCCTATTTATAGGAATGGCCTAAGGATGCTTAAGGATGTTCTAGACAACTTCTAGGGGTTTCTAAGTGCTTAACTAGCCGTTAGGTACAAAGTTGTTGCTTTAACAACGGCTAATTAATTAATTCTGCAGTTGCTGTCAGAGACCATCTCGGTCGACAAATGGTCGACCGAGACACCTACTCGGTCGAACTTTTGTCGACCGAAAGGCTCTCTGGAACAAGTGATTTGCAACGTCTTTCATCAACTGCCAACTAACTTGTCTGTTGTGTCTAACGGCTACTTTGGATTTTTCTCGGTCGAGAAGATTGTCGACCGAGAGTGTCTCGGTCGAGGAGTTTGTCGACCGAGATTGATCCTGTTTCAAGGTTTCAATTTAGGCACTAATTATGTGTGTAAGTGTGCATAAGTAATCCTATTTGAATGGGATGACTTGTCTAACTGTGGTGTTTAGCTAGGGAGAATCTAACGCTTGACTTACATGCAATTCTAAGTACTTGTACATTATATTTTTGTACAAGTTTTTACAACAGTGATTACATTGCATGAAATTATAAATATGTAAGCTTGTAGATTTTCCCTTGTTGCTTTGTCATCCTGCACACTCAAGTAGCTCGTTAGATTAATAAGAATGAAATGTTTGTCATAATCAAAACAAAGGGATTTATAGATGTCCATTTAGCCAACACTTCTTTGCTCCCAGATTCCACTGTAAGGCCACCTCTTCCTCTCTTCAAAATCTTTCTTCCAATATTTTTAGTTATGTGTTCCCCTCCACTCTAGCTTTTTCCTCAAGGTTGCCACCATGTTTCTTTAGTGTTATATATATCTCTTTTCTCCGCCTCACCCCTTATCTATGTTGCTAAGAGTTGTCCATCTTTAGTGTTATATATATTTCTTTAGTTCAAAGCTTTGCCATAGAACCCTATGAAGTCTATAACAGTTGTAGCTATCATGTCTATCAATGGTGTTGAACAGTTGTTGATTTCTTACTTCCTTGAAATTTTGTTTATCTAGTTCAATTCTTCTATTGTTATCTCTATTTCAATGGATAATTGCTCATTGTATATTCGATTGCTGCTATTTTCTATTTGCTATTTGCTATTTGCTATTTGTGCTGCTATTTGCTGGCAGCTGCTGCTGTGGAGGAGTGAGGTGCTGCTGGCGGTGTTGTGGTGGTTTTGTGGTGGTGCTGTGGTTGATGGTGGTGTTGTGGCTATCGTGATGGATAGTTTTGTGGAGGATTTTGTTATGTGCAGGTGGTGGAAGCAGCAACTTGCTGCTGTGCTTGGTGTTGAATGGTGGAGGTTTGTGGTGGTGATCTGAGTGCTGGTGGTTCTGTGGCTGTCGTGTTGTATAGTTGTTTGGTGGAGGAGTGAGGTGGTAGCTGTTGGGTGTTGGTTGGTGGTAGCTGTTGGTGTTGTTGGTTGATGGTGGTTGATGTATGGTGTGTTGGTGTGTGGAGGATGTATGGAGCAGCAATTTGCTACTATTGGTGCTATTTTGTGGATGGTGGCGTGCTGGTTGGTGGTGGTGGATGTTGGCTGGTGGTGGTGGTGTCGGCTGGTGGGTGGGAGTGTTGATGTGTAGGTGTTGGTGGTGGATGCTATGTTGGTTCACTTACATTTATCTCGACTTCACACTCACTCTGATTCCTTTTTGTATTTATATTGATAGGGTAGAATTGCTTTTAATGATGGATTTCGACCGACAATGCACCTTGGAGTAAACTAGAACCGAAATATAAGGGTAAGTTGTTTGTTGTACTATGATTTATGTATAAACTTTAAATTCTATTAATATAATATATTTTTCATTTTTAGGATAAGAATACTCAAGTACCAAACCGTATGAGGCCTGGAATTGATGAAGAGAACCACACCATTTGAAAGAATATGGAGACATTATAGATTTTAAGAGTTTCTAGCATGATATGTTGATTGTCATCAATCTCAAATTTTAGAACCATATGTATTATTTATTTATATCAATGCTGAGAACACAATGTATGGATAATATTTTGCTTCAATAACAGAAATTAGTTTGAGGTGATTTAACATTTTAATGTGTCGTTTTGGTGTTGAATCTTCTTATGATGTCATGTGAATATTATAAAAATATTGCTTAAGGTTATATATACAAAGTTTTCATTTAAAATTATTAAAATTCAACAAATCATTCAATAAATCAATAACCAAATCATTTATAGTAATCACTCAAAAATGTATTAATGAAGGTCTTTAGTCCCTTAAAAATGAGATCCAGATTGGCCATCACAATTGCATTGATGACGACCACATAGCCCCTTAAAAATAATATTAATGAAGGCATTAGCCCTTCAAAAATATATTCTCCAAGACCATCAAGTCCCTCAAAAATGTATTTATGAGAACTAAACATGTCCTCAAAAATGTATTCATGAAGGCAAAATAATCCCTCAAAAATGTATTTATAAAGGCTAAATAGTCCCTCAATATAACATTCTTGAGGGTCAGTTGGTCCGTGACAATTGTATTCGTGAGGGCCACTGGTATTTGTCATATGAGTTCTCTTCATGGACCATTTGTGAGGGACAGACTCACAACCGTCCCTATTTGTGAGGGCCTGTAGAGAGGGGTTTGTGACAGGACTCACTCGTGAATAATGGCCCACTTTTTACTAGTGTGATTGCATTACCATTTGCTATCTTTGGACCTTCAAATACTCAACCATACTCAACCCTAGACCTCCAAAAGGTCTTGGTTGACCTCCAAACGGTCTTGAGACCATTTGGGTGATCTCCAAATGGTCTTGAGACCGTTTGGGTTAATCAACCCAAAGATTTAATTCATTCAATTGCAAAACCAGCACTTAACCCGATTAGGGTTTCTAATTGGATGATTGCCCATGTATTGATTCAATCAATTGGAACCATTAGATCCTCATCCCACATGTAATAGGGTCCTGACCTCAAACAGTCAACCCATCCAAATGGTCAACTCATCTAAATGGTTTGGGGTTCAAGGCTCGAAACGGTTTGCAAACCGTATAGTCTCCAAACGGTTTGGTGAAACCATTTGGATCAAAGTCTTAAAACTATTTTCAATAGATATTTGGGGAGGTGTGTGCTTATGATGATGTCATCATCATCAAGCTCTAAACCCACAAAACTTTCTGTGATTTTCATAGATATTGCATCAATCAACCAAATAAAATTTTGAGAATGAAGAAAAGATCAACATTTGATAAGGAATTGAATGCAATAACAATATTAAGGGTTCAAGTTATAAAACCCACCTCCAATTGAGCTTTAAAGCTTCAACCTCCACGTCTTTAATGGTGAAAGCAAAACCTTCAACTATCCCAAGCTCGTCCTCAAGGTTTGAGTGAAAAGGAATGGCTAGAATTGAAGATCGAGTGAAGATAAGAAGAAATCATGCATTGATTTGTGATTTCCACCATGGAATCAAGGTGAAAGAAGGTCAAGAAGCTTACCAACAGGTTGGGGGTCTTCCTCCTGTTGCTCCAAGATCCCTTGGTCGTTTTTGCAAGTAAGAAATGAATGTGGATATGAAATTCCCTTTCCAAGCTATGGATAAAGGAGCATATATGCATTTTATTAAAAATTCATTTTAGAAGAGAGAAAGTAGGGATTATCTCCTCCATATCCTTGACACTTTCCACATTCCCTTCCTTGGTTACGATTCTATCTATTTTTCCTCTTATTCCTCTCAATTATCCATGATTTAAAGAAAAGCAATTTAAGCACCTTAAATCATATTATAATAATATCCATAAGTGAGTGGATATTTCTTTTTCTTATAATAATGTGAGTGAGTTATCCACTTCCCTTAGATATTTTCGTTCCTTTGCAAGGCACATGGTTGTCCACATATATGAATTTCAACCATTTCAATTTTGGTTGAAGGGCACTTCAATTAATATATTTATTTTTGCATATAATTGAAGTAAAGTTCCAATTATGCTTAAATCTTGATTATTTTAATATCAAGATTCTCTCTCATCCAAAATGATACAAATGAGACAAACCTCTCATTTTATATGCTATACATGATGACAAGAAACATTAGGAACTATTCTAAAGTGGTAATTTGCATATTGAACCCTGGATTTTGGGTAAATTACACATTGCACCAAAACTAGGTTTTAATGCATAAACATTGCTTAATCAGCTCTTTCTTGTTACTCAGGCTTTCTCAAGCCATAGATCTGCATAATCTTCATTCTCATGATGCTAAAACACATGAGGAACATTTATCAAGTAACATTTGCAAGTTAGCCCCTCACATTGGGTAATTTGCACTTTAGTCCAAACTAAGCAAACATTGTTTCAACATTATTCAAAAAGGACTAAAATTGAAATATAAGTTCCTATTGAATCTTAATTATTTTTCAAAAGATAAGAGCAAGCATATAATTGTCTTTCTTAAACAAAACACCTAGGGTTAAAGCATAACCCAGGTCAGGGATGTTACACTTCATGTGAGGTGGACCCTCCTACGATTGAGGTGGTTGGGAGTAATCCTATGGACCAGACACCTAGAACATCAGCTATAAAGATTTTCATGATATAGTTGCCTTTCAAAATGATTTGTATAGTATACATAACACTTTATGAAAATTTGTAGGGGTTGAGGCCATGCCTTCTTAAATTACAAGAATATGTAGTTGATGTGGGCACAACTTACCCACACCTTGAAGGTGACACGATTCATGGTGCATCGTTACCCGCTGATGCGGTGTGTATGATGCCTAACCTTGTCTATGCCCCTTGGAAGTAGGCTAAACTGCCATATGAGCACCCCGAGCATAACATGATAGGTGATGCAAAAGGCGGCGTGGTCACATGGCCCAAAGATGGAGTCCTCTATACCAATGTATGGTAAGTTTACATTGTGTTTGTATCTTTATATACATGACACCATGGATATAAGATTATATATGTGCATGAGGTAGAGCCTCAGAAATCCCTTACAACTCATCCTCCACCTCCACCTCCTCCTCATCCTCAATTACCTAGTTGGCTTGCAAAGGACCTATTAGACTCAATAGGTCCTCAATGCAGGGGTATGGCACTATGGATAGGCAAACATGAAGAAGGGTCGCGTATGATGGTTTTCATAGAACCATTTGTTACCCTAAGTCCACACTCCTAATTGATACAAAGCCAAAGACGAGTGGACTTGGGTGTTTGTCTGCAGAATGGCACAAATATTTCATACAGGCAATTTATATGTAAAAGTAGTAACCACAAGATATAACAAGATACTAATAGGGGGATAGAGAAACATGTACCCATTTGTATATTCGAGTATACCCATTTGTATTGCATTTCGGTCTTGACTGCAGTAGATCTTCATTTAGGAACTACAAATTCAATAAACAAAATGTATTAATGTTAAATCATTAAGTACACTATGGAAAACATGTAACCATAGTTTAAGAGTAATATAAAAGTTTCTTGTCTAGAAACATCTCATAAGAAAGTAGTAGAAACAAGGCTAGAACACTTAACAACATTGTTCATAACCAAGCATGTTTTAAGCTTTATTTATCCCTTGCATCATTATTAGGTTGTATGAATAATTTTTCTAAATTATGTTTTGAGGTTTGTCAATGTAGTATAATTAACATAAAAGTAGTAGTCATAGGAACAATTTCTCAATCAAGCAATTACCTAGCCAAGTGTTCATACGTGCATACATACCAACAAGACAATATCATAGTAGGGTCAAGAGGTTAAGCATACCTTATGAGTAGTGAGCAAGTTATGATAAGATCTCTAGTGATGGTCCATCCCGAGGGAACCTAAGATGCATAAGATATAACATGGGATCTTATATTAAAATGATTTTGATAATAAAATCATAATATGATTCATGTGGATGTTTCCCCTAGACTTAGGTTTCAAGTATTTCGATCTTAGTTCCAAACAAGCATGCAAGTTTTCAATCTTAGACCAAAATTCATACCAATACCTTTGGTCTAGGTGATACATCCACATTATGAGTAATGTTACACATAGATAAACTATGATTTGGAGATAGGGGAAGCTTAAGATTTGGTTTAATTCCATGTTTCAATATTTAAGAACATGACTAAGTCATATTAAATCAATTCCAAGCAATAGAGTCATATTTCCAAGTCAATGGCATTGAGGGCATATGATGGATCATGTTGTCTTTTAATTCTACAAGTATGATGAGTTTACCAATTTGAAAAAGATAGAGAATGGGATTGCCATATCAATCATATTTCATCATGTGGAACCAACTAGGTTAACTTAGTCATTCTAATGCATGAACTAGGTGCTAGAGGTATCATGAGCCAACAATGGGTTATATAAGCATGCACTCTTAGACTATCATGGCAGAAAGCATAACGAGGTTACTGATTTCGAGGTTACAAAGTTGGACGATATCATATTAAGCTAAGGCCCAAGACTCAGTCAAGTTATAGCATGCACACTTAAAACATCACCCCTTTGGGCCAAGAATGAGCATTTACATGAAAGTAAAATTTAGGTTTATTTAAAAAATTCTAAGACCTAAATCATATAAGGACTTGACTAAAGTTACTAATTTAAGGGATTTGAAAGACCAGAGGACATTAATGATACATATAGGGCCTGATTGAGATGTGTTAGCAAGCACAAGATCACAAAGGCATCTTTTTTACCAAATCAGGAAAAAACATGTAAATTAGAAACATATATTAGTTTCATTAGAAAGGTGTTGGTTTTTCGATTAAAATGATATATAACATCGCGGGATTTGCTTTAGTGAATTGGGAGATAAAGGAGTTTGAACACATTTTAATTGGAATTTATTAGGAAATACACCTTTATGGACCCTAATTTGGACCAGAGAGAGGAGTTGGCGTGGCCCATTAGCCCTTAACCACCATCCACCACTTTAGGGTGACTACTGGAGACCTCGAGACTGCTTTCCACTGTTGCACCTCCTTCTTGAGATTGCCCTACACAACTATTGGTAGTCGTGGCAATTTTGTGGCCTGCAATGGAGGGAGTTGGATCACGGTGACCCACATCCACAGATATGCCTCACGTGGTCTACAACGTCCATTCACATCTCCGTGTGGTACCAGGTGGAAGGAAGTGAGCCTGGGCTAGTGGAGGCAATGGAGGAGCTTTTAGGGTCGGGGAGTGGGTTCCTCAGTGATGCGAAGTGATCGGAGCTATATGCGGCTGATTCGATGCCCCCGAGTCATCCCTAGCCTAGAGTTAGGGTTGCTCGTTTGAAATAGGTGGTAGAAGAGGAGGTCAAGGGTGCGACAACGCTTGCATGTGGAGAAGGAAAAGAATAGGGAGGGGAAACAAATAGGAAGCCCTTATTTATAGGTCAAGTGGAGGTGTGAGGCTTGATCTTAGGTTGTTTAGAGTTTGAAGCAAGGTGCATGTCATTGGATGACAAAAAGAGGTGCCCAACACCTTATCCGCCTGTGTCGAGAGTTCCTCAATGCCTCATTGGTCCAAATTGTGGGTCACACAAGCTAAATCAAGGAGGGGACCATGTTGGGTGACCATCGACTGTGCTTCTCAATGCAAGGCTGGCGCACATGCGGCATAGTTTTGATAGGAAAGGGATGGTCCTTACGACCGTCATATTGAGTCGTGATCCATGGTTGTGTGAGGATCCAATGATCCAGGTGATCTAGGGAGGTGAGCGAGCATGAGAGGGAAAGAAGCAATAGGGTATGGGATGCGTGTCCTTCTTGGGCCTTCAAAGGTCAGCCCAAAGTCGAGCTCTAGGGTAGAAAAGGATTTAAAAGTATGTTTAGAAGTCAAGATCTTCAATTGGACATAACTTGTTCATCATATCTCCAATTTTGATGAAATGACATACGTTGAAATTGTGTGAACAATCTGTACAACATGAGAACCAAAATGGTGTATAATAATTTAGAAGGTTATGATAAAAAATCAAGGGTAAGGTAATGATGTTTGATATGAAAGTAAACTTGGTTTTTGTCAAATAAAGTATTAGTAAAGTGGTGGGTGCATACTAGATGGACCAATTGTGCACCAAACTACACACGATTTTTGATATTGATGGTGAGAACAAGGCCGAGGTCAAAATTGTAAGTCATATTCCAAGTGTGAAATCCCCGAACTATCCTATCCTCCCCACCTTAAAGAAAATTTTGTCCCCGCAATTAAAAAAATCCATCAATCAAGATTGGGTTTCTGTATTCTATATCATAATCCACTTGGTGTTCTTTCACTATCAAAATATTTCAAAATCAAGAATTTTAGCACTATGGTTAAGGTAAGGTAACATTGATCATCACATAGGAAAGATCATCAAACGAGTCACAAATGTGGAGAGATTATCATATAGTTCCCAAATTGGAGAGATCACATATTAGGCCAAGCAACTAGAGTTATTTGAATCAAGAGTAAAAAATGACTTTTCCTCCCAATAACTAAGGTCCTAGCTTAAATATCAGTCTAGGTGGGGTTATACATCCATGACTGAGAATTCATATTTCAAAAATTCGAGACAAACATCTTATTTCAACATCGTGATTTCTTTCTCAAAATTGATGGAAGCGGGTGTAGCAGCAGGTGTAGTAGTGGAAGTAACAGGTAGAGGGGCTGCATAAAAGTGATCATATGCATAGGATGCATAGTCACCTCCTGGGTAGGGTTTCCAGGCAGGATAAGGATGTGCACATGATAGGTTTATGTTTGACATGATGGGACAAAGGTCTTAATGTATGTGCTCCTGAACTTGAACGCTATATGCCTATTGATGCATCCTGTAGCCCATTAGGGTTTCATTGGAGACATGGAATGAGGGGCAGGTAGGTCGGGTAGGATGAGGTTGTGGTGGTGCACATGTGGAGGTAGAGGCAGAGGCTCCAGGTGTGGTAGATATGGTATAGGCACATACTTCTAAAGTGTGGTCTCACTTGATGCAAACTCCTTTCTGGGTAGGTTTGTAGTGAAGGTCATGGAAAAGAGATTTGCTAGTAGAAAGTTGAAAAAGACCACAAATCAGGGTTGGGTAGGGTGGGTGGGTGCCACGAGTGCTCTTACCTGAGTTAAATTAGGTCATATGGTGGAGAACATATCTTGCCCACTTGACTCCAATGTTCTTCAAGATACCATACATAATTACCACAATGTTTTCTTTAATTTCAGTCTAATTTTTCTTGGGATGAATATTGCAGTTAACAACTAAGAAAGTATGCAGTTCTTAAGGTCTAAGGTGGAGGAGGGAAGGGTACACTTATTCCTATATGGGAATTGAGGATTCTTATAGATTTTATGAATATCAGGGATAGTAAGATCATATTTCTTGTAGAAGGCATCAGTCTCAACTAGGTCAAAATACTGGGGGTAGTTCTTCCTCCAAGTGTCAGTCACTTCAGTACCTGAAAAGAAGTTGTTCAGGGTATCCTCATAGACTTGAATTTTTTCCCGGTGATCGTGGAAGTGAGGACTACTTGAGTATTGGGTGGTGGTAAGAGTGTGTCATAATTCCATTGTAAGTTAGCATAGAATTCATGAATGACGTTTGTGCTAGTTATGAAATTGTTGTAGCACAATCGTTCGACACACAAGGTGGAGAGATGATGATTGTAAAGAAACTCAGCCACTTGATCATCGACCCTTTGTCTACGAGGGGATGGCTCAAAAAGGGCACAAAAAGGAAAAAGATTCCTAGGAAGGATCTCCTTGTACATATTGAGAGCCTCATTGGAGAAAAAAAGGTGTCATCAAAGGGTATGAAATGCGAGTTGGAAGACGATGATGGTTCTCTAGTTGGGGCCGCACTCTTTCTCCTAATGGATGCCATGAAGATGAAATGGAGAGTATGGAGAGAGAAAAAGTAATAGAAACACCACCAAAACCCATCCACACAACTAGGGATTATAGGAAAGAGGTCAAGGGAGGTCAATATAGGTCAAACTAGGGCTAGGGAGAGGAAGGTCGGGGCTAGGGTTGAGAGCTTGAGGGAGCTATAGGTTGGATTGGTCAATTTTTCTCTAGTTGAGAGGGAGAAAAGCTAGCTGAACCTAACTTATGTTTTCTCTAGCCCGGCCATCGATCGAGTTCTGTGACTCAGAAACTCGATCGATAGGATCATTAAAAAAGCTCTCAGTATCTGATCGGTAGAGTTGGCAATTCAACTAATGGTTTAACTGAACCAACATTAGAAATTCTAATTTCTTGTTGTGTGATACTATTTTATGATAAAATAAGCATTTATGAAAAATACCCAAAAATAAGAGAAAAACAAGGCAAAAAGAGCATGAAAACGGATTTTTAGCACATTATCAAGCAAATATGATCAAAACATAGGAAAAACATATAAGATAGATGACAAGGCAAATAAGATTCATTCAAAGCAGTTATGACCAGTTTAGATCTAATAAAGTTAAATTGCTCTATAGCTAGAGGTTTAGTGAAAATGTCTGCAATTGATTTTCCGTGTCCACATGCATGATATAGATATCCTTTTTGGCAATATGATCACAAAGAAAATGATGGCAAACCTCTATATGCTTAGCTATACTATGCAATATAGGATTATATGAAAAGTTAATGATGCTAGTATTATTGAAATAGATAGTAGAAGCATCAAAATGAATGCTAAAGTCTTGGAGAATTTGCTTCATCCATAGGACCTTGGCACAACAACTGCCGACTGCAATTTATTCAGCCTCAATAGTTGATAATTCCATTGTTCTCTGTTTCTTGGAAAACCAAGACACCAAGCATGATCCTATGAGAAAGCAAGTTCCACTTGTGCTGCACTTTCTATCAATCAAGCATCCCGCATAATATTCATCACTATAAGTCGTAAGAGTAAAGTCCCTTGACTTGGGATACCATAGACCAAAATTTGGAGTTTTGTCCAAGTACCTTAAAATCCTCTTAACAACTATAAGATCTGATTTCTTAGGATTTTATTGAAATTGAGCACACAAGCCAACACTAAACATTATATCAGGTGTAGAGACAGTTAAGTAAAGTAAACTTCTAATCATACATCTATAGAGATTCTCATCTACCTTTTCGCCTTCTTCATCCTTATCAAGTTTGACATGGGTGTGTCCATCGGCTTGGTGTTCTCCATCCTAAAGCGCATAAGTCACTCACTTTTGTACTTGCATTGGTTGATGAAGTTCCCATGTTTAGTTTTCTTGAATTGAAAGTCCAGGAAGAATGTGAGCTTACCCATCATACTCATCTCAAATTCACTCTTGATAAGGTCACAAAATCATTGAAAAGATCAAGGTTAGTTCCGCCAAAAGTGATATCATCAACATATATTTGAATGATAAGAAAAATGTTAGAAGTGTGCTTTAGAAATAAGGTAGAATCTAATTTGCCCATGACATACTCATGATCTAAAAAAAAGTTCTTTAATTTCTCATACCAAGCTCAAGGTGCTTGTTTGAGTCCATAGAGACATTTTTGCAACAAATAAACATGATTAGGTAAACTATCATGTTCAAAGCCCAAGGGTTGTGAAACATACACTTCCTCCTCAATTGTACCATTCAAAAAATGCACTTTTAACATCCATTTGATATAGAAGAATGTTTTTATAACTAGCAAAAGCAAACAACATACAAATGGACTCAAGTCTAGCTATAGGTGCCTATGTTTTATCAAAATATGTACCTTCCTACTGATTGTACCCTTGAGCCACTAACCTTGTTTTGTTCCTTACCTCTTTGCCACTTTTATCTAGCATGTTGTGGTAGACCTACTTGGATCCAATGATCTTTCTATCACTTGGTCTTGGCACTAGGGTCCATATTTGTTCTTTACAAATTGCTCCAACTCTTCATGCATAGCTAGGATCCATTCATCATCCCCAAGATCTTCTTTGATGCCCTTTGGTTTGAGTTGTGAGATGAAGGCGTTGTTGGATCTTTCTTTGTGAATGCAGCTCACGTCTTCACTCTTTCAAATGGATCACCTAAGATTAGCTCTTTCGGATGATTCTTTGCAAATTGGGGAGTTAGATCCTTCTTCTCTTCATGTTTCTCTTCTTCTTGAATGATCACCTCTTTTCCCTTTTGGATGAAGTTGAGTTCTTTTATAATAGGAATTACCTCACTTGCAACATAATCATTTGGAACAATATCTTTGGGGATAGAGGGGTTAGTCTCAATAAACATAACATTTATAGATTCTTCTACTTTAGCAAGATCAATATTATATACTCTATAAGCCTTGCTAGTAGTGCTATAGCAAAGAAAGAAAGCCTTGTAAGATCATGTCAAGAGAATTTTTCATGTTTAAGATAAAAAAGGACATCCGAAAACATGGAAATACTCAATAGAAGTCTTTCTAGCACACATGGAATAAAATTTCGATCGAAATTGCGAAATTTTGCTCAAAATTTCATTTTTTTCAGTCGGCCATCAAAACCAATGATCAGACACGAAATGATGGGAATGGGACGTAATTTCGCAAAAATTTTGACCCTAGGTGCGAAATTTCACAATATAGGGTGAAATTTTGCAGCAAAAAGGCCAATTTAGGTTGCAATTTCACGAAATGGTATAGAAACACAACTTAAATTTTGAGAAATTTGTTCCTAAGGCTGCCAATACTACATCTTGGGTATTTTGGCAATTGTTTTTGAATCTCTTGCATCTAAAGCCTATTTTCCATAATTCTAAGGTATGTTTCCGCTATCTCTAGACCATCTATACATTACCTTCATCAATTTCTACACTTCATAGAGATATGGAGAAATACTTCAAAAATAACAAAGTTCTTTCTTGGATCTATGTATAAATGTCCCATGTAACCTAGTTAAATGTGAACACTAGACTTATACAACTTGTAGTTCATAACTTTGTAACTTGTAATTGTAAGTTATACATTCTAAGTTGTAACTTAAAGTTTTAATAGTCTAACTGTCTAGTAGACTTGCCATTTTTGATCATTTGTGCACTCACTCATTAAGACATGAATCCCACCCTAAACTCTAAACATATTACTTTAATATATAATCTAGTGTATCTTTGTCTAAACATTATGTATGCAAATTTCATAATCTAATTCCTTCATTTTGTCATCCAAATTTCCATTGGAATTCTGTCGAAATTGTTCAGCTTCCTTCACTTACAAATGTGGCAGACCCCCCACCCCACATATCCAATATGAAATAGTATTGCATATTTGAGTAGATCTTGGTTTTTAGATCGTCCTAGTAAATTTTCATAATTTAGTTTGCTTATTTGGTCATTGAAATCATTAGTCCATATGATAGGCATAGAATCTTATTTAAAAAGAAATCATGAAGTTAGGGAAGAAGAAAGGTGACAATGGAGATTGGGGGCAATCGCCCTCCCCCCCCCCTGAATAAGATGGCTGGTTTGCACCAGAGGCAGATGTGACGGTGGCAGGTGCCTGGGTGCGTGCAGTGGCCGGACCTCTCCCCACTTTCAGAGGCGCGACTCAGGAAGATCCAAAGACCCCTTTCATGAAGGAAGGGGATTCGAGGAAATGGATGAAGATGACTAATTCTATCCTAGGAGAGATGGAAGACTATCATAAGCACTCAGCAATCATTTAGACCCTCAACAAGAAGAGCGATCCGATCCAGTTGCGAGGATGGATGCTTAGGACCTGGCGTCCAAAATGCGACCTTGAGCTTTACACCCTCGACGGTGGACTTTACCTGGCGAGGTTCATCTCTGAAGCTGACCTTAATCGAGAAATGCTGCGAGGTCCATGGTTCTACGACCAGCTGCTGCTAGTTTGAAAATGGACCAGGGAAGCTGACACCAGACGCACAGCATTCACCTCGGCACCGGTCTGGGTGTCGATGCCTCATCTTGGGATGCACTGGATGCCTCGAGCTATTGCCCTCATTGTGAATGCTATAGGCACTCCCAGGGCCTACAACAGGAAAGCCAATGGCACTACCATGGGGTTTACACATTTATGCGTCGACATATCACTCACGGAGAATCCACTATCAGAGGTCATGACCGAGCTACCAAATAGTGAAGACTGGGAAGTGAGGGTGAAATATGATGCTCTTCCAGATCGTTGCTGCACCTGTTGTGTCTTTGGACACGAGATAGGGAACTGCTCAGGGGAGAGGCATGCGAACAATGGTTCACCACCTATCGTCCCCAAGCATGTTCGTGGAAGAAACAAACATGGCAAGTCGAAGGGCCCATTAGCACAAGGAAAAAGAAAAGAAGCAGCAACTGTGGAGGTTTTGAACTCAAACCAGGTGGTGTCTGCCGAGACAGCTACCATGGGGGAGTTGCCTCCACAAGGAGGTGAGGAGGAGGTATTTGACACTATGCCTGAGAGAGAAAGGGAAGCAACGGAGGTGGCTAACACCAAGACCACTCCGGTAGGGACAGAAGGTGGAGGAGGCAGACCCAATTCCAGGGACCCTATGGCAATGGGGTCAGTGGCAATGGAGAACCCATTTGATGCCCTGGAGACTCAGGGCGAAGATGAGACGACGGAGGGTGATACCAATGTCAGGAGCAGGAGCCCCAGGGCTACTCGCAGTACAAACAAGAAGAAGAAGAACAAGAGCGGCTCCGTTGAAGGGAGCGGCTCCAATCGGAATTAAGATGTCTGTCCTCGCATGGAATGTGCGAGGAGCCTCCCATGCTGAAAAGCAAAGGAGGTTAAGGAGTGTCGTAGCGTGGGAACAAGTGACCTTGGTTTTCTGCTACAAAACAAGAATCAAAAGAACGGTTGTGGATCACATCGCCTCCCTCTTCCCTGTGGGTTGGTCCTCCTTGTCTAACCTAGAGATCAAAGACGGAGTGCACATTGCGGTGGGGTGGAACCCGTAGGTCTGGGATGTTGAGCCAATAAACATCTCAGACCAAGTGGTTACTCTTAGCTGCTGCAACCATGGAGGGATAGCTTTCATAGCATCGGGGGTTTATGGTGAAAACCTGGAGGTGGACAAGAAGAGGATGTGGGATAACATCAGAGCGAAGGCCCAAGATGTAGAACCCTAGATCATCTAGGGTGATTTCAACAACGTCAGGAGATCACACGAGAAATATGGGGGGCTTCCAGTACACGATCGGGTTATGGAAGCGTTCAATAACACCATGGATGAGGCAGGTTTGGTGGAGCTGAGCACGGTCAGAGGCAGCACATCATGGTCGAATAAATAGGAGGGGTAAAGGCACATCTCTAGTGTGCTTGACAGAGGCCTTGTCAACTCGGCTTGGCTGAAGGTTTGGCCCAACACCTTCATCAAGTATGGTGATGACTCCCTCAGTGATCACTGTTGGATGAAAGTGGATCTCGTGAACATGCCAACCATCATCAAACCATTCAGGTTTTGTAATTGGTGGTGTGACTAGAATGGGTTCGAGAGAGTGGCCATAAAAGCTTGGGACTTGCATGTTGAAGGCAATCCTTTATTCGTGGTCATGAAGAAGACCCAAAATGCTAAGAAAATGCTAAAACAATGGTCCAAAGAAGTCATTAACTTGAAGAACAGAATTGCAACATCTAAATAGGAGTTCGAGGAAGCAGTGATGGAAGCCAGAGAAGAACTTGAGAATGAGGACAAGGCAAAGAAATGGAACCAAGCTGAAATCAAGCTCAGAAGACTCCTCAAGGACGAGGAAGTGCAGCTGTGGCAAAGGAGCAGATTGTAGTGGATCAATGATGGAGATCTAAACACTAGACTGTATCATTCATCCATCCAAAAAAAGGAAATGAAGGAGACGGTACATCAACTCATAAATGAGCATGGAGAAGTGGCCGAGAATAGGGAAGACTTATCTGCCCACATCATCAATTTCTTTCAAAAGCTATACAATCAGGGAGTGAACAATAGCAGAAGCATTGATGGTAGCATCTACCATAGGGAGGTGGTCATAGCAGAAATAAATGAAGACCTGTGTAGGGAGGTTACAGAGGAGGAGGTTAGGCAAGCCTTGTTCTCTATCAGCCCTTCAAAGGCGTCAGGGCCTGATGTAATGAATAGTAAGTTATATCAAGCTATGTGGGAACATACCAAAGATGATCTTGTGAAGGCTATGAGGTGGCTCCATCAGGGGGGTAACATGGTCCGAGCTATAAACCATACATTTATCAAGTTAATTCAAAGGTGGAGGGGCCAAGGACGATCAATGACTATAGACCCATATCATGTTGCTCCACGGTGTACAAGATATGGGCAAAAATTCTTGCTTGCAGACTCAAGAAGTGGATTCCTAAGATAGTGTCTGAAGAACAATGTGCATTTATAGAAGGGCACAAGATTGTGGACTGTTCCTTGCTCACAACAGAATTCCTTACTGGTTTCAACAATAAGAATGCTAATGCCAAAGCATGTATCAATACTGACCTCACAAAGGCGTGCGACCATCTAAGATGGGACACCCTGTGGAGGATCATGAGGGCTATGGGGTTTAATGTAAGATGGTTGGATCTGATCAAGCAGTGCATCACTACAACCTCGTTATCTATCCTACTTAATGGAGGTCCTGTGGGCATGATTAGAGCTTCAAACGGGCTAAGACAGGGGGACCCCCTCTCACCCCTTCTCTTCACCCTAGCCATGGAAGGACTCTCAACCATGATTAAGGACGCTGAGGAAAGACAGATCATAAGACCCTACAAGATTAGGGGAACCAAAGTGAAAACCCATCTCATTTTCATAGACTACATGATGTTGTTCTCAACAGGCCATGCAAACAGACTAAGGCAGTACAAGAAGCTGCTCATGAGTTTTGGTAGGTCCACAGGGCTCTATATCAGTGACATCAAGTCACACATTTTTTTCTCAAAATCCTATGATCCCAAGAGGGGTAGACTAAAGGAAGTTATGGGACTACAAGTTGGCCTATTTCCTTCCAGGTACCTAGGCGTGCCCATTGCAGGAAGCAGAGGATACTCGAAGGACTTCCATATGTGTCTTGATAGAGTGAGACAGAAGATCGCTGGCTGGTCAGGGATCTATATGTCGATGGCGGGGCGTCTCCTACTCACTAGATCGACAATCCAAGCCATGGTGAGGTTCTGGTGTGAGATGAGCATCTTGCCCAATCCTACTATCAACATCATAACCAGACTGATCACGAGCTTCATATGGTGTGGTAAAGCAAGGGGCATCGCTTGGGATACCATGACTAAATCTTATAAAGAAGGGGGTCTTAACTTGATGAAGGTCGAAGACACGATTTTCCAAAGCAACCAGCGTAGACTCCATAGATTTATCACTGACCGTGAGGGGGTCTGGGTGAGGTGGATGAAGGCCAGATATGGAAGCCTGCCTATAGCTCATAATCACGTGTCGAGGACTTGGGTAGGCTTGGTCCGGGCGTGGAACCAAATGGGGCACTTATACCGTGTGGATGACAACGATTGTCATTCGTTGGTTAGCCAAAAAAAACCGTGGATCCACATGGCTTTGGGGGCTCCTGTTCCCTAGTTCAAACTACTTTGGGGCAAGGGCCATGTTCCTAAGTGGAGTGTGGCATGTTACAAGGTTGTAATTGGGAAACACCTTACCAAGGACAGACTTGTAAGATGGGGGATCCATGTTAATCCGAAATGCTCTTTCTGTGATGGGGAGGAGATGTGTGCACACCTTTTCTTCGAATGCTCCAAGGCAAAGTACGTGTGGGCGCTTATCTGGCTGAAGAATGGATGGGGCCAACTTGTAGCTGCTAGTTTTGAAGATATGATAGAACAACTGAGAAACAAAGCAAGAAATAGACATGAGTAGAGCTTTGTTGGGCTTTTTTTTACCAACATTTGCTTTAACATTTGGAAAGTACGCAACCATGTTGTTCATGGGTGTGCGAATACTAGGGACATTTTCCATTTTGTTAAAATAGACTTGGGTATGGTGTTCAAGGCCAAGAGAGGCCTGTGTAAGGGAATGAGTCCCACAACTAGGTTATATTGGGGTTTTTTATAGAGTACACCCCGTATACTCCACACCTTTTATAAGATGTACAGGGTAGCTTAGCTATCTCTTTTCTTTTTTGGCAATACACTTACCTATTTCCAAAAAAAAAAGAAATCATTAGTGCCGTAAATATCGAAATTTCGTGCAAAATTTTGAAAAATTTCTATTTCTGGGCCATCGAAAATGACATCAAAATCGGAAATTTAATTCTATGCTACCACGTCGCTCGTAGGGGGTTTCTTTAAGGAAGGATGTGTAAAAACCCAATTTTGCACAAAACATGAGGTACTGATAGCTTCTGCCCAAAATTTCTTTAGAGTATCATACTCTAAAAGTATGGTCCTAGCCATCTTCTGTAGTGACCTATTCTTCCTCTCTACAATCCCATTTTGTTGAGGTATTCGAGGTGAAGAGAAGTTATCTGCGTAGCCAGATTCTTGACAAAAACATTCAAAAAGATCATTTTTAAATTCTCCCGCATGATCACTATGGATGGAAACGATCCAAAAAGAGGCTTCATTCTCAAGTCATTTACAAAAACTCTAGAAAACCTCAATTGTATCACTCTTGGAAATGAGAAATAAGGTCCAAGTATATCTAGAGAAATAATTGAAAATAACAAGGCAATATTGGGAACCATGAAGCAATTGAGTTCTCATTGGTCCAAATAGATCAATGTGAAGAAGTTCAAGAGCTCTCTTGGTACTAAGGACTCCTTTGTATTTGAAGGAGGACTTCGTTTTCTTTCCTTGGATACAAGGTTGGCATTCCTCATCCTTTTCAAAATCCTATTTGGGAAGTCCCTTGACCAAGTCATTTTTCTGAACTTCTTCAATTGATGTATATTTACATGACTAAGCTGACAATGCCAAAGAGAAATATCATTCAAATTGACTACTATCTATCTACAAAGAACATGCTTAATAGAGTCAAGCACAATTACATAAATATTACCACTTCTAGTTCCCTTATATATGACTTGGTAGGTGAGGGAATCTAGAATCAAGCATTCAAAAGAAGTAAATAACACAAGGTAACCATTATCACATAATTAACTTACATTAATTAAGTTGTGATGTAGGCCATCCAAGAAGAGAATATACTTGATACAAAAGGATTCACCTACATCACCCTCACCTTTGACCTTACCTTTCTTGTTGTCCCCAAAGGTAACCGAACCTCCTTTCTTTTTGGTGAAGTTGTTGAAATGGCTTATATCACTTGTCATATGCTTAGTGCATCCACTATCAACAATCCATCTACCTTTTTCCTACAAGAAAGGAGAGTATTGGTTCCCAACTCAAACTTTGGGATCCAGAGTTAGCTTGGGGACCCATTTTATCTTTGGGTTGGTCTCCTTAGGCTTGTAAGGACAATAAGTAGAGTAGCGGTCATCACACTTGCAATGAGAAAAAATCATAGAATTCTTAGTACCGAAGGACTCTCCAATGAAAAAGTAGGCCTCCTTTCTATTTTTCTTACCTTTGTCTTTGTTCTTTCCCTTAGGTTCTCCCCCCTACAAACCTCAAACCACTAGTAGCAGTTTGTTTGGTAGAATGGTCAAGGATTTCATTAAGGGAGTTTTTCCCTTTGAGGAACTTCTGCAGAGAGGTCCTAAGTCTATGATTGTCATCATTAAGAGATATGATAGTAGAAGACAAAGTAGCAATATCATCTATAGAATGAATAAGGTCGGCCTCTAAACAGAGGTCTTTAGTTAAATAAGAATCTTTCTCAAGAGAAATAGAAGCAATATCATTACTAGGCAAGATAGGTTTTGAAGACAAATCATTAAATCGACCAAGATACCTAGCATTTTTAGATTTAAGCACTTGAATTTCCTTAATATAAACATCCATCTCATACCTACAAGCATCAATAATAAGCTTAAATTCAACATTTTCAGTTTTAAAGTTTCAAGATCATTTAGGCACTTTTGGTTATCTTCCTTAAGAGCTTCAATGTTCTTAAGGTAAACACCATTCTCTATTTCAACTCCATTGTATTGGAGCTCAAGATCAAGATATTTTCCTTGCAAGTTATCAATGCTCTCAAGATGAGTTTTCTCATTAAGCTAAAGAATTTCAAGTTTAGCATACAAATCATCAATAATTTTTCCTAACCTTTTTTATTTAGACTTACAATTCGCAAAACAAGAGCGGGTAGAAACAATCATATCAATAAGAGATTCCTTAGATAGTTCATGCAAGCTTACCTCACTTATGTCACCAATTTCTTCACTAGTAGAGGCCATGAGTGCAAGGTGGCACTCCCCATCTTCTTCGGAGATAGAGCCACTGGATGATGATTCCTCGAAGCTCCATGAGCTGCATTCTTGTATCTTTTCTCTTTCTTTTACTTCCTCTTGTACTTTCTCTCCTTCTTGTACTCTTCCTCCTTCTTGAAGTTGCCCTTGTGGTGTGACTTTTTTGACTTGGTACATTCATTCTTGTACACTTGTAGCATCTAGGAATAGAGGAGCAGGATTACTTTCCCTTGAAGTGCTTGCCCTTGGTGTAGTTGGCTTTGTGCTCACTAGGGACATCATCTTCACTAGAGGAGAAGGGAGATGTCCAACAAGCAAGTTGTTGTTGAAGGATGACCACCTCCACTTGTACTTTGAAAGTACTATCTTTGATCTTCTTGGCTTCCTTCTCTTCTTTCTTGGCTTCTTCTTCTTGCTTGTCAAGCCTTATCTCATGAGCTTGGAGGTTGCCAATGAGCTCTTCGGTTGGGATGTCACCAAGGCTCCTCGCTTCTTCAATGGAGGTCACCGTTGACTCCCATCTCTTTTGTAGAGTCCTCAAGAACTTGGAGTTGATTACACCTCTATACATAGTGTTTCCCAAGGAAGCTAGGACATTGATGATCACACTGAGCCTAGAGTACATCTCCGCAATACCTTATTACTTGCCCATCTTAAAGTTCTCTAGAGGGTTGTTCAACATGTATATCTTAACCTCCTTGATTTGCTTTGTGCCATCATACATAATGCACAATTTATCCCAAATCTCATAGGCGGTGTCCCAAGATGAGATGCGGTTGAACTTTGTTGGGGTAAGGGATGAGGATTCTTATGGCTTTGGCATTAGGTTGGGCCTTTTTTAGTGCAGCTTCATTCCATGTTGAAGTAGATCTGGTTGGTTCCTTGTATGGTGTGACCATCGCCTTCCACATATCAAAGTTCATGCCTTGAATGTAGAACTGAATATGCCTCTTCCATTAGGGAAAGTTGGTGTCGTTGAAGACCATAGGATGCATGGAGAAGCCTCCCTCTAGGTTGAGTGAACCAAGTAGGTTGTCTAACATCTTCTCATCTCATGGGATATTGTAGGAGAAGATCCCTAGCTCTGATACCACTTGTTGGATAGAGGGCTCTATAAGAGGGGTGAATAGAGCTTTAAAATTATCACAAGATAAGTAAGACCTTCAAATTATATCTATTAAAGCCAATATCTTAAGATAAATTTGAAGTCCTAACTAATCTAGCATAGCAAGGATGATTGAAAATGAAACAATCACTTGGCAAGGTGGTTTAGAGTGGTTCCACTGTCCAAACTAGGAGAGAGTCAATCCACTACCTAGAGAGGTCAACCTCTAGGATTTGAAATATGTGTATACTTACATTCCATTCATAAGAGATACAAGGAGAGCACAATACATCCTAGGACTTACCTATTCAAGACAAGAGTCTTCCACCTACATGTCATGACACACTTGAACAGTGCCCTGGAGACATCATATCTCTCTTGTCGTGCTTGATCTTCATACATGTTCTTGAGATGCTGAATCATCTCAATGGCACCCACGTTCTCATGTTGTCTCTGCAACTCGTGGTTCATGTAGCACAACATCAAGCACTTTGCATCAATGACATCATCAGAATGCTTCTTATAAGCATCCCTTTCTGCCTTTGGTGCGGTAGGAGCAGGTTCCTCTGGAATTGGAGTATCTAGGACATAAATCTTTTACTCTTGAGTGAGAACAATTCTCAATGTCCTAAACCAGTCATGGAAGTTAGTCCCATTCATCTTGTCCTTTTCAAGGACCGATCATAATGAAAAGTGATTGTTGTTTGTTGTCATTTGCACTACAAAAGGAAATACATGCAATTTAGTCCAAAAACTCATTTTTGACTTATTTGATTGATTTGAAAAATTAACTATATATATAGGACTTTAATTAATTATCGCTCCCACTATTTTTGTTCAAATTGATATCCCTCACCATCAATTCGGAAGATTGCAACGTACAATCTTCTAGTGGGTCAAGATCCTAAAATCCTCTGAGTCATGGACCAGCTAGGGCTGTCACCCACAACTTAGATCTTCCAGGTAGGCAACTTTTGCCAATTGCATCATATGCAACTCTTGAAAGATGTCATATGCAACTCCTTGCCATGATCACCTCCATGCCTCAAGGTGCTAGATCCTATCTAGGTCACCTTGTTAAGTCTGACCCAAAGCCAACACGATGAATATGCACCCTGGTAGGGCAGACCCAGATATCCATCCTTCACGCTTCCACGAGATAGACGGTGCACCACGCTAGGGCGTGCCCACACTTGGTCGATCAATCTTTTCACATGTGTCACATTTGGAAGGCATACAAAACTTTAATATTTAATGAGGTATTTGGTTTTATAGGTACATATACATATCCAATCACCACAATACATAGTACATATCATATACGTGCTATATCCCACAAGAAACATGTGACACAATAAAAGTGTTGATTATGGCCATCCTAATGCGATTCCTCTAGCCAAGAGGAATCACGGTCATCTAGGTCTACATCACATGCAACCTATCCATGATGAAGTACTATAGCCATCCGAATTGATCCACTCATCACATGAATGACCTGCTCATCCTGGCTGGTTGTTTGGGTGCCACCAGCCGATCGGTTGGCTCCTCCAACTGATCAGTTTCCCTGGTCATCATGCATCTCCTCATGGTCGCCACCCGATCGTCTCGCTCCTTGAACCGGTCATATGGATCGCCAGCCGATCGGTTCACTCCTTGAACCGATCATTTCACTTGTCATCAGGTTGTCCGTCATTCTTTGACATAACATGAAATAAAAGATCTATCCTATTTTACATTTGAATTGGGAAACCCCGAGTTACATTCAGGGGGAGCAAAGGTAGGAAAGAAATCTCGAGTTACATCAGGAATAAGGAGGTAGGGAATCGGTGCACAGACTAAGATGCAAGCAACCACATACAACCAAGCACACAAACATAGGGTTTATTGGCCATAACCACGCTATACATGAAACACCTATTTCGAGAAAACAAGATTAACTAATGGGGAAGCGTTCACTAAGCATCGGTTTACCAGAAATCACTAAAAATTTTAAACTTTTTACAAAGAGATCCTTTAAAGGTAAAGATTTCTCATAAAGCAACATGATAAGTTGTTTACAACTGATCCATCTGTAAAACTCTATAAGGCAAGATACAAAAGTCTCTAAGGACTGGACCAAAAACTCGAAAGCACTAACTATTACTCCGAGGACCTGAGAGTACAGAGATGACATATAGGACTCTAACACTATCTACACATGACATAGCAGCCAATGCCTCCACCTGAAGCTTCACTGCTGTCCTTGGTACTGCTGATGCTGCCCTTCACCTATTGAAGGATTTCTGCCTCCTCACCCACGTCCACCTAAAGGTTGAAATCTACGTGGTGAGACAATTATAAAAAAAATCGTCCCAACGAGAGATATAACTCTTTGCCAAAAGCATAATTATTGCAGCATAAGAGAATAAATGTACACAAAGAAGTTATGTATATTTGAGAGTAGTTAAAACAATGTTTAACAGATTAAACTATTCTTTCTACTAAAAGCAATGCAACTATAAATTGATAAAATCACATGTCACTTATCACATCACTAACTCCCTTCATACTTGGATCATATATCCAATGCCTGACATTATTATTTGGGAAAGGATGGCCTGTAGCCATACTCCTTCTCCCAAAGTGTTAGGATTCCAACTCCACAACATATCTGCATAACTTGAACATATGATATCAGACTTAACATTACTTATGTAATACAAGGGTTATTTACATTCATAACCCATTAGTCTGTAGTTAAGCTTTTCATAGGATTATTCCGTAATAGAATTTCACATAGAAACACTTTGGTTTAGGTCATACCTCATATTTTTAATATTGGGATATCAATCCCTAATCATCTTATTAATATGAAATCCGGAATGTGGGAGTTCAAACCCCTGGACTAATCATAGCATTGGTTACCAAGTAACATCTCATTTTATCTGGTTATCTAAATAATATGACCTTTGAAGATCAACAAATCATATTACTCGTGGCTCATTCAACCTATCAAGCTCATATGTTATCACTTACAAGATAACATGACATTTAGTTATACTCTTGAATTATAGGTAACAAGTGTTCTTAATGCAATTAGCATTATAAATCTTACCTGGATCTGATCACCTCGATATGAAACCTGTCAAGTATAACTCATATCAGTTATCAACTGGATATCAATTCTTAATCATCTTATCACTATGATTCAAGAACATGGGTGCTCACACCCTTATATCATCATAACACTTGCTATCAAGTGCCATATCAGCATCAAGTCATCTATTAGCATGACCTTGATTGAAGCAATGTATATACTTTTCACATATCATTACTCTAAAATCTTATAATTGTTTTCAAGGAATATGACATCATAACTCATACCTGGCTATGATTACCTGATAATATCAACCTGTATGACTTATAAAAATAAGGACATGCATATATAACAATGTCATCACAATACCAAAACTTCTCAATTTCTATATAGGACACCACGGCCATTCCACCTTGCACGGTCGTGCAAAGTAAGGCTACCACGGCCGTGCTCCCTTGCACGGTCGTGCAAGCTAAGGGTACCATGGATGTGCTCCCTTGCACGGTCGTGCTACAACAGATCATTACATGATTCATATTTCTATCTATCTATATATATATGTATTCTAATTTCTCATTCTTTCAAATTGATTAGGTCACATCGACCCTTCAATCAAGTACATACTACCATGGTTAACATAGTGTATCAAGCTATTAATCCTATAAACAATTAAGAATTCTTCCTTTAATTGGTTCTTAATCACTTAGGTATTATTAGGGTTTCAACCTTCACACCTTCATTGATTATCATTACTAATCATTATTGGATCAATAGAACATTCATCATCTTAATTCTCAAAGATTCAATCACATTGGACCTCCACTTCATAAGGTATCCAATTGAATTAGGGTTTCCAATGTTGATTCCTTCAATCTTTGAATTCATGGAACCAATCATCAATTGGACCTATACTCATACCTTAATTGAGTTTAATAGGTCAACCTTCAACTGATTTGTCCCTCACTTGACCCTCAATTGACCATCAATTAGGGTTTAACTCAATTGAATTAGAGATTGGAATCAATAACCCTTCAACATATTTCAATGTGGGACTAATTGATTTGAACCTATTGAACCATCATTACATTGGGACATGACCTGACCCCAAACGGTCTTGAGGTCGTTTTGATGACCTCCAAACGGTCTTGAGACCGTTTTCCCATCATATCATCAAAATCTAAGTCAACCAATTAAGGTTTGGATCATTGGATTGATCACCAAAACAACAATTGATTACATTCCAACTTAGTATCATTGTATCATCAATTGCTTAACCATGCTCACCCATAGACCTACAAACGGTCTTGGGTGACCTCCAAACGGTCTTGAGACCGTTTGGATGAGTTCCACACGGTCTTGAGACCGTTTGGCTCACCCAACCCTTGGATTCTAGTGAAAAATCATTAGGGTTTGAGCTATTGAGTTGATCATCAAATCAGCAATTGATTGCTTTGTTATTGTGTACCTTTGGACCTTCAATTGGTCAACTATACTTGACCCCAGACCTCCAAACGGTCTTGGGTGACCTCCAAACGGTCTTGAGACCGTTTGGGTGATCCCCAAATGGTGTTGAGACCGTTTGGGTCAATCAACCCAAAACAATCAACTCAATTCAATGCAAATCCAACACTTAGCCGATTAGGTTTCACACCACATCTTTGGATCTTCAAACACCTATCCATACTTGACCCTAGACCTTAAAACGGTCTTGGGTGACCCCAAAACGGTCTTGAGACCGTTTGGATGATCCCCCAAACGGTCTTGAGACCGTTTGGGCAAGAAAACCCAAAACGTCAAATCAATCAAGTTGAAAGTCAGCACTTAATCCAATTAGGGTTTACATAATTAATTAGCCTTCAACTCACGATTCCTTTGGAGTTAATCCTTAAAATTTGGAGGGTCATTAACCAACATAATTATGAACAGGAATCACAAACGGTCAACGCTTGGTCAACTCACTCAAACGGTTTGAAACCGTTTGCCCAAAAAGTTCAAGTTAATCATATAGGAAAATCAGCACTTAATCCAATTAGGTTACCTAATTGTTTAGCCTTTAAATCATGATTCCTTGGGAGTTAACCTATAAAATTTGGTGGGTTATTATACCACAGCATTAGGAACCGTAATCCCAAACGGTCCATGCTTGGTGAATGAACTCAAACGGTTTGAGATCGTTTACCCAAGAAGTTCAAGTTAAACAGATTGGAAAAACAGCACTTAATTCAATTTGATTTGCCTAATTGATTGGCCTTTAACCTACGATTCCTTTGGATTTAACCCCTCAAATTTGGTGGGTCATTAGCCTACATAATTATGAACAAGATTCCCATACAGTCGTTGCTTGGTCAACGCAACCAAACGGTCTTGAAGGCCGTTTGCCTTCATACGACCCTGAAACCGTTTGCCCACCAAACGGTTGTGTAAACCGTATGGGCAATTGGTGGAGGTCGTTTGGTAAAGTGGAAATCCGTGGATAAGCATAGGCATTAACGCCCTTATCTTCTATCTCAAGAACAGTAGCAGTTCTTCATGATTTTGCTTGCAAGGATGCAAGGGAAGATAGGGAAGAAGAAGAATTAGCAACTATATGCATAGAAAAAGATATATAATCAAAGCATAAGGTTTAGAGTTATAAAACCCGCCTTAAGGTCGTTCCTTGAGCTCCAAGATTCCAAGCTTCCAGTCTTTAATGGTGTCTTGAGCTCCACAGGTCTGCCAAGGGTGTTTCTCCAAGGAAAGGTTGGGAAAAGATGGCTAGAAAGAAGAAACAAGTAAGGAAGACCATAAAACCAACCTTGCACCATGAATTCCTCCATGAATTCGAGCAAGATGATGATCAAAGCTTACCTAGAACTGCTTGGACGTTCTCCTCTTCCCCAGAGCTCTGTCCTAAGTCAGTCTAAGCAAGGGGATAAGAAAGGAAGTGAAGGAAACGATCCTTGCTAAGTGAGAAAAGGTGTATATATACTTTAGGTGAAATTTCAACATAAGGACAACTTGTTTCTCCATTTCTCCTCTAGGTCCTTCCCTTATTATAAACCAAGTTTCTCCCTTCCATACTTAAGCAAAACGCATCTTAAATCCAAGGTCTAAAGGTGAAGAAATCCAACTTCTTACTAAGTTGCACATATAGAAGGGTTATTAGACTTATAACTTGATCATTTAATTTATAAGGGTTATCATTCTTATTTAAGTATTCAATTGAAGTGACCTCTTCATCATTCTTACTCTTAATGATGCCAAGGGTCATAAAAGATACTCTAGAAGGTGTATTTTACAAGTTGCACCCCATATTTTGGGTAAATTGCACTTTACACCAAAACTAGAGTTTTAAGTACAAGGATTGCTCCACAAGCTGCATCTTGGTGCCCAAGCTTGGAGAATCCATCATACTTTATCATATTCATTCTTATGATGTCTCAACACCAAAGGAACATCTTAACGTGTGCAATTTGTAAGTTAACCCCTTTTAATTGGGTAATTTGCACATCGGTCCCTGTATTACAAAACAATATTACAACATTGTTCAAAAGGGACAGAAATGGAAATGTATGTTCCTTAGGAGATTTAATTACATACCAAAAGATAATCACAAGTATCTAATTACATAATTAAGCAAAACACCTAGGGTTAGTTCATAACCCAGGTCAGGGATGTTACAATAACATTGTTTTAAAAGGACAGAAATGAAATTATAGATTCTTCTAAAGCTTAATGACATATCAAGGGGTAATCACAATCCTCTAATCATATTTTAAGCAAAAAATCTAGGGTTAGTTCATAACCCAGGTCAGGGATGTTACAAATTATATCCCCCTAACAAGGATTTCGTCCTCGAAATCTCAGATAAAAGAAAGCAGATATTATTTAAGTATCATATCTTGCTAATCAATTAATTTGGAAACATTCACTGAGAAGGTTCACTAAGCAATTTGTCTTGGAGGATTTCACTAAGTAAATTTACTAAGTGTATTGTTTCAAAGGCTTTTACTGAAAGAGTTCGTTAAGTATATTCACTAAGTATATTCACTAAGTTTGCTCACTAAGTATTCACTGAGTAAGTTTACCGAGTATATTCACTAAGTATGTTCACTAAGTTTGCTCACTAAGTATTCACTGAGTAAGTTCACTGAGTATATTCACTAAGTACATTCACTAAGTTTGCTCACTAAGTATTCATTGAGTAAGTTCACTGAGTATATTCACTAAGTATGTTCACTGAGTATTCACTGAGTATATTCACTAAGTATGTTCACTGAGTATTCACTGAGTATATTCACTGAGTATATTCACTAAGTATGTTCACTGAGTATTCACTGAGTATATTCACTGAGTATGTTCACTAAGTATGTTCACTGAGTATTCACTGAGTATATTCACTGAGTATGTTCACTGAGTATTCACTGAGTATATTCACTGAGTATATTCACTAAGTATATTCACTGAGTATTCACTGAGTATATTCACTAAGTATGTTCACTGAGTATTCACTGAGTATATTCACTGAGTATGTTCACTAAGTATGTTCACTAAGTATTCACTGAGTATATTCACTGAGTATGTTCACTGAGTATTCACTGAGTATATTCACTAAGTATGTTCACTGAGTATTCACTGAGTATGTTCACTAAGTATGTTCACTAAGTATTCACTGAGTATATTCACTGAGTATGTTCAATGAGTATTCACTGAGTATATTCACTAAGTATGTTCACTAAGTATTCACTGAGTATATTCACTGAGTATGTTCACTAAGTATGTTCACTAAGTATTCACTGAGTATATTCACTGAGTATGTTCACTGAGTATTCACTGAGTATATTCACTAAGTATGTTCACTGAGTATTCACAGAGTATATTCACTGAGTATGTTCACTAAGTATGTTCACTAAGTATTCACTGAATATATTCACTGAGTACGATCACTAAGTATTCACTGAGGAAGTTCACTAAGTATATTCACTAAGTATGTTTACAAAGTATGTTCACTAAGTATTCACTGAGGAAATTCACTGAGTATGATCACTAAGTATTCACTGAGGAAATTCACTAAGTATATTCACTAAGTATGTTCACAAAGTATGTTCACTAAGTATTCACTAAGATCCTCTCATTTAATTTTTCTTATACTCCTTAGATTGTTTCAAAATAATTACCTGATCAGAGTAATCAAAAGATAACAATCTAAGAGTTTCATACTTGCCTTATCTACAATAACCATATACCTGGCCAGGGTATATAAGTATTGAGATTAGGTAGTATGTATTTTACTTATCATCCTATTCTTTGCTTTTCATATCATTATACACGCATAATTTATCACTCTAGGTTATTCTTCAGGTATCACATCTATATCTCATCCTTTTAATACACAGTTAAGGGAGATTATAAATTGTTTTAAAGAATATTGAGTAAGATATGAATTCTTATCTTTCTTGTGTCCTTCTAGGACTTAGTCAAGAAATTCAAAAGCAACTAACTTCCATATTTTTAACACATAGAATCCTAATATGTAATAATAAAACAATACTTATTTCATCTGACATGTTTGGGATGTTTGTCCACATCCTCTATTATTATATTGCCTCCCTTGTCGGCCTTGCATACTCTGTCCTTGAGGTCGAGTCATTATTGCATTCCTGTCTGGACAATCCCTTTCCAGATGTCCCGGTTGTCTACATAAGTAACAAATCCTGGGTGCAAGGTGTCTATACGATCCAGTTACCGATGCTGAGGCTATGTCGGAGGGTCTTCTTGGAATACTACTATGGTCCCTATTTCCACTTGACACCCACTGTGTCTGGGTAGGGAATTCTGATATTGCCGTTGGTGTAGAAAATCTTGGCTTCTTAAAACTTTCAGGCCTTTGTTCTTGAGGCTGGGTGTACATCTTCTTACTACTTGTCTGTTGTTTCACAGTTTCTGACCTCTCTATCCTTCTTACTGACTCCACAAAGGTGGCAAACCTTTCTCTGTTCTCCAAGGCAGACACAAGAGTGGCTAGTTCAACATTCAATCCTTTCTCAAAACGCTGAATTCTTTCTTCATCACTAACTGCCATCTGTGGACAAAACCGTAGTAACTCCATGAACTTAGCTTCATATTCGCTAACGTTCATCAGTCCTTGTGTGATCTTCTCAAATTGAGAGATCTTCTCATCTAGATTCATCTTAGGGAAGTATCTATTGACAAATTCTCGTCGGAAAACCTCCCATCCTATTTCTTTACCTGGTCTCTTATATTCCTCTATCATCCACCAATTACCAGCACTTCCTTTTAGGAGGTATACCGCATGCTTAACCTTTTCAGCTTCAGGAATATCAAGGATCCTGAAAGCCTTTTCCAGCTCTGTCAACCATAGATCAGCATCTGCTGGATCAGATGTACCAGCATAGTCTATGGCTCCCACCCGGCGAAGTCTCTCGAAAGTCTTGCCGGTTCCATAACCTTCCTGATGGGCTGGTGCCCTAGATGCAGATGGTAGCACCCTATCTGCTATGTGTGTTATGGCTGCCAGAAACTTATCAAATAAAGCATAAGTAGCTGGATTTTCTATCTCAGCTGGGTCAAACTGGGGTTGTTCAGGTACAGGCCCTTCCCTATTCTGGTCTCCTGCACCTCCTCCTGGTGCAGCAGAACTGCCCTCATCGACATGCTCTTCACGTGGTCCAAACATCTTCAAGTTCTTCTCCTCCTATGTGAGCAGAAGATACTATCAGATAATCTGGAAAACACTTAGAACAGACTCTACAATCTTAGTCCTATGTCTCTGTAGACTCAGCGAACCTAGAGCTCTGATACCACTAATTGAAACGTCTATTTCGAGAAAACAAGATTAACTAATGCGGAAGCGTTCACTAAGCATCGGATTACCAGAAATCACTAAAAAATTTAAACTTTTTACAAAGAGATCCTTTAAAGGTAAAGCTTTCTCATAAAGCAACATGATAAGTTGTTTACAACTGATCCATCAGTAAAACTCTGTAAGGAAAGATACAAAAGTCTCTAAGGACTGGACCAAAAACTCGAAAGCATAACTATTACTCCGAGGACCTGAGAGTACAGAGACGACATATAGGACTCTAACACTATCTACACATGACATAGCAGCCAATGCCTCCACCTGAAGCTTCACTGCTGTCCTTGGTACTGCTGATGCTGCCCTTCACCTATTGAAGGATTTCTGCCTCCTCGCCCACATCCACCTAAAGGTTGAAATCTACGGGGTGAGACAATTATAAAAAAAATCATCCCAGCGAGAGATATAACTCTTCGCCAGAAGCATAATTATTGCAGCATAAGAGAATAAATGTACACAAAGAAGTTATGTATATTTGAGAGTAGTTAAAACAATGTTTAACAAATTAAACTATTCTTTCTACTAAAAGCAATGCAACTATAAATTGATAAAATCACATGTCACTTATCACATCACTAACTCCCTTCAGACTTGGATCATATATCCATTGCCTGGAATTATTATTTGGGAAAGGATGGCCTGTAGCCATACTCCTTCTCCCAAAGTGTTAGGATTCCAACTCCACAACATATATGCATAACTTGTACATATGATATCAGACTTAACATTACTTATGTAATACAAGGGTTATTTACATTCATAACCCATTAGTCTGTAGTTAAGCTTTTCATAGGATTATTCCGTAATAGAATTTCACATAGAAACACTTTGGTTTAGGTCATACCTCATATTTTTAATATTGGGATATCAATCCCTAATCATCTTATTAATATGAAATCCGGAATGTGGGAGTTCAAACCCCTGGACTAATCATAGCATTGGTTACCAAGTAACATCTCATTTTATCTGGTTATCTAAATAATATGACCTTTGAAGATCAACAAATCATATTACTCGTGGCTCATTCAACCTATCAAGCTCATATGTTATCACTTACCAGATAACATGACATTTAGTTATACTCTTGAATTATAGGTAACAAGTGTTCTTAATGCAATTAGCATTATAAATCTTACCTGGATCTGATCACCTCTATATGAAACATGTCAAGTATAACTCATATCAGTTATCAACTGGATATATATTCTTAATCATCTTATCACTATGATTCAAGAACATGGGTGCTCACACCCTTATATCATCATAACACTTGCTATCAAGTGCCATATCAGCATCAAGTCATCTATTAGCATGACCTTGATTGAAGCAATTTATATACTTTTCACATATCATTACTCTAAAAGCTTATAATTGTTTTCAAGGAATATGACATCATAACTCATACCTGGCTATGATTACCTGATAATATCAACCTGTATGACTTATACAAATAAGGACATGCATATATAACAATGTCAGCACAATACCAAAACTTCTCAATTTCTATATAGGACACCACGGCCGTTCCACCTTGCACGGTCATGCAAAGTAAGGCTACCACGGCCGTGCTCCCTTGCACGGTCGTGCAAGCTAAGGATACCACGGCCGTGCTCCCTTGCACGGTCGTGCTACAGCAGATCATTACATGATTCATATTTCTATCTATCTATCTATATATATATGTATTCTAATTTCTCATTCTTTCAAATTGATTAGGTCACATCGACCCTTCAATCAAGTACATACTACCATGGTTAACATAGTGTATCAAGCTATTAATCCTATAAACAATTAAGAATTCTTCCTTTAATTGGTTCTTAATCACTTAGGTATTATTAGGGTTTCAACCTTCACACCTTCATTGATTATCATTACTAATCATTATTGGATCAATAGAACATTCATCATCTTAATTCTCAAAGATTCAATCACATTGGACCTCCACTTCATAAGGTATCCAATTGAATTAGGGTTTCCAATGTTGATTCCTTCAATCTTTGAATTCATGGAACCAATCATCAATTGGACCTATACTCATACCTTAATTGAGTTTAATAGGTCAACCTTCAACTGATTTGTCCCTCACTTGACCCTCAATTGACCATCAATTAGGGTTTAACTCAGTTGAATTAGAGATTGGAATCAATAACCCTTCAACATATTTCAATGTGGGACTAATTGATTTGAACCTATTGAACCATCATTACATTGGGACATGACCTGACCCCAAACGGTCTTGAGGTCGTTTGGATGACCTCCAAACGGTCTTGAGACCGTTTGCCCATCATATCATCAAAATCTAAGTCAACCAATTAAGGTTTGGATCATTGGATTGATCACCAAAACAACAATTGATTACATTCCAACTTAGTATCATTGTATCATCAATTGCTTAACCATACTCACCCCTAGACCTCCAAACGGTCTTGGGTGACCTCCAAACGGTCTTGAGACCGTTTGGATGAGTTCCAAACGGTCTTGACACCGTTTGGCTCACCCAACCCTTGGATTCTAGTGAAAAATAATTAGGGTTTGAGCTATAGAGTTGATCATCAAATCAGCAATTGATTGCTTTGTAATTGTGTACCTTTGGACCTTCAATTGGTCAACTATACTTGACCCCAGACCTCCAAACGGTCTTGGGTGACCTCCAAACGGTCTTGAGACCGTTTGGGTGATCCCCAAACGGTCTTGAGACCATTTGGGTCAATCAACCCAAAACAATCAACTCAATTAAATGCAAATCCAACACTTAGCCGATTAGGTTTCACACCACATCTTTGGATCTTCAAACACCTATCCATACTTGACCCTAGACCTTCAAACGGTCTTGGGTGACCCCCAAACGGTCTTGAGACCGTTTGGATGATCCCCCAAACGGTCTTGAGACCGTTTGGGAAAGAAAACCCAAAAAGTCAAATCAATCAAGTTGAAAGTCAGCACTTAATCCAATTAGGGTTTACATAATTAATTAGCCTTCAAATCACGATTCCTTTGGAGTTAATCCCTCAAATTTGGAGGGTCATTAACCAACATGATTATGAACAGGAATACCAAACGGTCAATGCTTGGTCAACTCACTCAAACGGTTTGAAACCGTTTGCCCAAAAAGTTCAAGTTAATCAGATTGGAAAATCAGCACTTAATCCAATTAGGTTACCTAATTGTTTAGCCTTTAACTCATGATTCCTTGGGAGTTAGCCTATAAAATCTGGTGTGTTATTAGAACACATCATTAGGAACAGTAATCCCAAACGGTCCATGCTTGGTCAATGCACTCAAACGGTTTGAGACCGTTTACCCAAGAAGTTCAAGTTAAACAGATTGGAAAAAAACACTTAATTCAATTTGCTTTGCCTAATTGATTAGCCTTTAACCTACGATTCCTTTGGAGTTAACCCCTCAAATTTGGTGGGTCATTAGACTACATAATTATGAATAAGATTCCTATACGGTTGTTGCTTGGTCAACGCGACCAAACGGTCTTGAAGGCCGTTTGCCTTCATACGATCCTGAAACCGTTTGCCCACCAAACGGTTGTGTAAACAGTATGGGAAATTGGTGGAGGTCGTTTGGTAAAGTGGAAATCCGTGGATAAGCATAGGAATTAACGCCCTTATCTTATACCTCAAGAACAGTAGCAGTTATTCACGATTTTGCTTGCAAGGATGCAAGGGAAGATAGGGAAGAAGAAGAACTAGCAACTATATGCATAGAAAAAGATATATAATCAAAGCATAAGGTTTAGAGTTATAAAACCCGCCTTAAGGTCATTCCTTGAGCTCCAAGCTTCCAAGCTTCCAGTATTTAATGGTGTCTTGATCTCCACAGGTCGGCCAAGGGTGTTTCTCCAAGGAAAGGTTGGGAAAAGATGGCTAGAAAGAAGAAACAAGTAAGGAAGACCATAAAACCAACCTTGCACCATGAATTCCTCCATGAATTCGAGCAAGATGATGATCAAAGCTTACCTAGAACTGCTTGGCCATTCTCCTCTTCCCCAGAACTCTGTCCTAAGTCGGTCTAAGCAAGGGGATAAGAAAGGAAGTGAAGGAAATGATCCTTGCTAAGTGAGAAAAGGTGTATATATACTTTATGTGAAATTTCAACATAAGGACAACTTGTTTCTCCATTTCTCCTCTAGGTCCTTCCCTTATTATAAACCACGTTTCTCCCTTCCATACTTAAGAAAAACTCATTTTAAACCCAAGGTATAAAGGTGAAGAAAGCCAACTTCTTACTAAGTTGCACATATAGACGGGTTATTAGACTTATAACTTGATCATTTAATTTATAAGGGTTATCATTCTTATTTAATTATTCAATTGAAGTGACGTCTTCATCATTCTTACTCTTAATGATTCCAAGAGTCATAAAAGATACTCTATAAGGTGTATTTTACAAGTTGCACCCCATATTTTGGGTAAATTGCACTTTACACCAAAACTAGAGTTTTAAGTACAAGGATTGCTCCACAAGTTGCATCTTGGTGCCCAAGCTTGGAGAATCCATCATACTTTATCATATTCATTATTATGATGTCTAAACACCAAAGGAACATCTTAACATGTTCAATTTGTAAGTTAACCCCTTTTAATTGGGTAATTTGCACATAGGTCCCTGTATTACAAAACAATATTACAACATTGTTCAAAAGGGACAGAAATGGAAATGTATGTTCCTTAGGAGATTTAATTACATACCAAAAGATAATCAAAAGTATCTAATTACATAATTAAGCAAAACACCTAGGGTTAGTTCATAACCCAGGTCAGGGATGTTACAACAACATTGTTTTAAAAGGACAGAAATGAAATTATAGATTCTTCTAAAGCTTAATGACATATCAAGGGGTAATCAAAAGCCTCTAATCATATTTTAAGCAAAACATATAGGGTTAGTTCATAACCCAGGTCAGGGATGTTACAATACATCTGCCACAAAATGCTTTTAAGGATGACGTGTATCGAGTGCATTCATATTACATATCATATATGTATATTGGGATTTGTGGATTTAGGATTGGACATGCATAAAGCCAATTTTATTCGCATCATATGCAATAAATAAAGGAGAAAAACCAAAATCGATCACATCGATAATCTGAAAGTATAGAGCAGCTGACCTGGCTCTGATACCATTGTTGGGTTTTAGGGGAGACATAGAAGGCAGTAGAAACAAAAATTTTCTTCTCCTAAACTAGAATAAAGGAATCACGTCAACGTCTATACAATAGGAAGGATGGTTTGTAGAGACATACCTTGTCCCGAGGCTTGCTCGGCGATGTTACCTCGCAGCTTGCATGGTCTTCACCTCTAGTCTTGGACGGTGTCTGTGCAGCTCCTGGTCTCACCGAGAATTTTGGGATCGACAACTGTCCTTCGAGCGGCAGCAGTCTCCCACCTCTGAAGTAGTCCACACGGACCACTTGGAACTCCGATCTCCTTGTCCCATAAGGAATCGGAAGGAGTCACACCCTCCTGTCGGCGTACTAGTCACCGACACACTCTCCTACAACCCATTGCTTTTCTGCAGTTGTCTTTCTCTTGTTGTGCCTCCCTTATCGGGTAGCACTTGCTCGGGCTCTCTCGGTTACCAAAACCAGAGAGAATGACAACTTTACAGAGCAACTGGTGTTCTGAGTTGTTGTTCCTGAGAAGCCCCCCAATACCCCTATATATAGGAGGGTCATGGGATAGGTTTCTCTACCCCAGGCAATGCAGGATTAAAGAAGGAGTACAAGGGTTCGAGATTTTCCACAAAACAACCAACCTGCACCAGCTGAATCGATCGGTTCACACCTTGAAATGATCATTTTGGGCCCTGAGCCGATCATTTGGGACCTGAGCCGATCGTCTGGTGCTATGAGCCGATCGGTTCATGGTCCTGATCCAACTCAAATTGACTTTCATATTTGTTTCCGATAAATCAAATATTAATCCTTGTCCAAATCGAATTTGTACAAGTGAAACAAATTGTATTTGAAAAATAGTCTTCTGACTTTCCAAACGATCTCGGTTGGTCACATGAATCAACCAGTTCAACAATTGAGCCGATCGTTTCATGACACATGATTCGATCATCTCACCAGTTGAGTCGATCGGTTCACCAACCTAAGCCGATCGGTTCAACCCTGTGAGCCAATCGGTTGGGGCAGCAGACTGTGCAAATCAGTCAATCGTAGTTCCAATCAATCTGATACTCTATTCAATTGGCCAACACCTTGACAACTATGATATTGAGCTATCAATTGATTGAGTGTTTAATTGAACTATTAAACTCCTTTAGTAATCAATCTAAACATCATTTGTGGATAAACTCCTCTTCCAGGTTAAATCCTATGTGTATGACCCTGTAGGTTCATTTCACATTGGTAGTGAAAGTCCATAACACTTATGACTTCACAAGCAAAGAGCGGTGCCTAGTCGCACATCAGTTCTACCCAAGTAAAAAGGAAAGTTGGAGAACAACTTTCAATCCTACAATCCATGAATGGTGTTACAGTGAATTTATAATGCCTTTGTCACTGATATCCCGAATGAACTCAAGGCATGGAACACTCATCCTGTCAATGTTCATTCACTTTCTTGATCTCAGAGTAGATTGGAGGAGATATGTATGACATCAATATCACATTTTGATTCACACATGTGTGCACACCTATCTCAATCCTACTCATCAAGTGCCCATGGATATCAAACTCCCTCAGGAGGGAAAAATCCCATATCTATCACTCACCCATCAAAAGCCCCATGTGTCAAAGCCACCCAATCATCACCTTTATAACAACCCATGTTTCAGGACTGCGTTTGTTGATGTCAAAGTGTACCCAACGACATGTATTGAGTGTAGTGATTTCAGGTCAAAGAATCACACTCACCACCATCACTGTGAGAACTGACTGTGACTACCATGTCATGGTTCCATGTGTAAAACTCACGGTGGGTCTGCCTGGTATACTTGTTCTCTAACAAGTACCTATGTGTTTGGTTTGATATCTCCATATCATGACTAATGAGATTCTATCATCAACCAACACCACAATCTAGTCTTGTGTGTCATTATTGTCTATCTACCTTCCACAATGACATCCGACTAGGGACATAATAAGAATGTACAAACTCTTAGCATCTGTATGATCTCATCGTTTAGGTCCTGAACCTGAAAGCATACGTCATTGAGTACTGTCATTCTCTAGACATTCAATCTGTTCTATCATTATCTCATATGACTGAACCAGAAAGAATTGGAAGCTTGCCTTTGATCTTTATCAAATCAATCTTAATGTATCCCACCAATCATCCCATGATTGGCTCTCAGGGCATACATACCAACACCTACAACCTAAAATCAATCTTGTTAGATATATAGGAATGGAATGGTTAAGTCATTCTCAAAATAAGGGCAATGTATAACTCTCAAGTCAACATGTTTGAGGTTTGTTAATGTAGTATAATCAACATGAAAGTAGTAGTCATAGGAACAATGTCTCAATCAAGTAATTACCTAGCCAAGCTTTCAAAGTGCATACATACCAACAAGACAATATCATATTAGGGTCAAGAGGTTAATCACACCTTATGAGTAGTGAGAAAGTTATGATAATATCTCTAGAGATGGTCCATCCTGAGGCCACCTAATATGCATAAGATATAACATGAGATCTAAGATCAAAAGGATTTTGATAATAAAATAGTAATATGATTCATGTGGATGTTTCCCCTACACCTAGGTTTCAAGTATTTGAATCTTAGTTCCAAACAAGCATGCAAGTATTCAATCTTAGACCAAAAGTTTTACCAACACCTTAGGTCTAGGTGATATATCCACATTATGAGTAATGTTACATGTGGATAAACTCTGATTTGGAGATAGGAGAAGCATGAGATTTGGTTTATCATCATGTTTCAATATTCAAGATCATGACTAAGTCATATTAGATCAATACCAAGCAATAGGGTCATATTTCCAAGTCAAAGGCATTGATGGCATATGATGGATCATGTTGTCTTTGCTACAAGTGTGATGAGTTTACTGATTTGAACAAGATAGAGCATGGGATTAACATATCAATCAAATTTCATCATGTATACCTAACTAGGTCAACTTAGTCATTCTAATGCATGAACTAGGTGCTAGAGGTATCATGAGCCAACCATAGGTTATATTAGCATAAACTCTTAGATTATCATGGCACAAAGCATAAGAAGGTCGTTGATTTTGACGTTACAAATTTATATGATATCAAATTAAGCTAAGCCCAAGATTCAATAAATTTATAGCATGCACACTTAAAAAGTCACCCTTTGGGTCAAGAATGTGTATTTAGGTTAAAGTAAACATTTGGGTTCATTTAAAAGGGTAAACGATCTAAATAATATAAGGACTAGACTAAAGTTACTAATTTAAGGGATTTTAAAGACTAGAGGACATTAATGATACATATAAGGCATGATTGAGATGTGTTAGAAAGCACAAGATCACAAAGGCATAATTTTTACCATATCCAGAACAAAACATGTAAAATTAGCAATAGATATTAATTTCATGAGAAAGGTTTTGATTTTTTGATCAAAATGATACATAAAACGATGGGATTTGCTTTAGTGACTTGGGAAATAAAGGATTTTGAAGGTTGCACATTTTCATTGGAATTGTAGAAGGAAACACACCTTTATGGACCCTGATTTGGGCCGGAGAGAGGAGTTGGTGTAGGCTGTTAACCCCCAACTATCGCCCACCACTTCAGGGCAACTACTGGAGACATGAGACCACTTTCCACCATTGCACCTCCTTCCTAAGATTGACCTACGCCATTTTTGGTTGGTCGCGATGATTCTTTGGTTCATGATGGAGGGAGTTGGACCACGATGTCTCGCATCCACAGACATGTCTTGTGTGGTCCACAACGGTCACTAGCATCCTGGTGCAGTACCTAACAGAAGGCAACGAGCCCAAGTGAGTGGAGGTGATGGTGGAGCATTCAAGGTCGGGGAGTGGGTTCCTCAGTGATTTGAGGCAATCAGATTTGTTGACAGTTGACTCGACGCCCCCTAGTCATCCATAACATTGAGTTAGGGTTTCTCATTGATGCGTCCCCGCTAGTGGTACTTTCACACCCCCACGAGGTCGGAGCGCACGTGATATGGGATCTTCACTTTCAAAATTTGTATGGTCCCAAATCGAGTCGATTACTAAAACTAAAACAGTTCGCCCGCAAGCGTATGGGGTACTATCGTAGTATAGGCGAAAGGCAAGATGCGGGGTCGAACCACAGAGATAGAGGGGGCACTAGAGTTAGAAGGCGTGAGCTATGTTCCTTTTGCGGAGCTAGGGTTTTAGGGTTTTAAGGTTGTTTGATGGTTTGATTATACTAAAGAATGAGTATGAAAGACACAATTGAAACTAAGTTATCGAAATCCGAACTAGCAATCTAGGTGACAAACTAGCTAAACTAAGGCAGGGGCAAGATGAACTAGACTAAGTAATTAGCAACTAAGGAACTGAATTAACCACTAACTAGATCACAAACCTAGATTAACACTAGCTAGCAAAACTAGGAAATTGACAAAGTTAACCAAAGCAATGGAACTACACTAGCATTAACAAGCAAACAAAGAAATTAAGGTTTTAAGCAAGAGTGATTAAGGTGGGTGGGCCGTTTGGGAAATGTCACTTTGATTTTAGTTGGGGGAGTTCATTAAACATGCATGGTGCTCAAATCATATCTAGATTACCAAACCAGACAACAAGGTCAATGCCATTAGAACATACCCTATACTACTAGTAGAAGACTAGGGTTAGGTGTAATTCTAATGGGATTGGCCAAATCTAGGTTTCTAGGGTAAGTGATAGTGGACAATTGAGGGTTGAGGGTAGAGATGGAAGTGGAGATGAGGGGATTTATCCTCATGCCACTAGCCACTCTAGCCTTTAGAAGGCCCTAGGCAATTGCATCACTCTCACTTACACTAGCCACTTAAATCTCACACTCACTTGTAGGAGGAGGGATGTGTATGTAGGAACAAAGGGGCTAGCTAGGGATACACTAATTGGACCTAGGAGCCAATCCTAAGATTGCCGTATACACTCCAATTCCTCCTAGAAGCTAAGTGTCATCAAACATCTCAAAGAAAGCAATCCATGTTATAAGCACAAACCACATGCAATAAAATAGGAAATGAGATAGAAGTAAGAAGCAATCATCATAGATATGAATTAAGTTCATTACAAGCAACTTTCTCTCAACATGGTATCAAAGTCACATTTTAACCCCAAACAGCCCACCACTAGGGGCTTAGCTAGACATGATCAAGAAAACACGAAAAGAAAGGGGTAGAAGAGGAAGAAACTCCATGAAGCTTGATGAAGCGGCCTTCTTCTTCACCTCCAAGCTGTTGCAGATGACCTCCCTCCTCCAAGGGTGCAGGGGAGCATGAAATGGTGGGGGGTTATGGATGAAAACCTAGAAACTAGGATTCCATGGTGGAATGAGGGTGGAAATGGTGGATGGTGAGTCAAAATGCAAGGAATTTGCACAAGGAACTCAAGAATGGAGGGTGGAGTAATGTAGTAGCTGTGGGGGAGTCTAACCTAGTGCTATGGCCGCCACCCAGGTATATATAGGTGGTGGTGGAAGCACTAGGGTAAGTAGGGGTAGTTTAGGAAAAGCAGTGCAAAGTTGTGTAGGGTCGGTGATCACCACGGTCGTGGTGGGTGTGCCACGGCCGTGGTGAGGGTAGTGGGGAATGGCTGTGGGGGGTGAACATGGTCGTGGTGTGAAGGAAGTGGTGAAAAAGAAAAGTATGGTGGTGGCCACGACCGTGGAGAAGTGCCACGGTCATGGTGGGTGAGGGGCACCACAATCGTATTGGTTAACACGGCCGTTTTGGAGGAGGAGGAGATGACCGTGGGAGGGGCCACAGTCGTCTTGATCATCTTCGACCACGGTCGGGGTGACTTGGCCACGGTCGTGGTAGGTTGGAGGAAATCCTTGTTGGCAACTGAACTTGTGGCAATTAATTCCCATGACTGTGGCAGGGTGCCACGGCCGTGTTCTCTTCTACTTACCACGACCGTGCTGATGGCCATGGCCGTGGTGTCTTCAATTCCCACAGTCGTGGAAGGTGGCCACGGCCATGGGATTCTGTGGAATTTCCCTGTTGAACTTGGCACTTCATTTATAAAAAAAGGCACGACCGTGGCATGGTGCCCACGGCCGTGGCGAGGTTGGCCTCACTCAATTACACTTTAATCTTCGTCATTTTTGGATGTATTTTCTTGGGGATGATTCTTGACCATTGGAGGTAGGTTGAGGGAGACTTTGGGGCCTTCTTTGGGTCCCTCCATGAGTGGGGGAACCCTAGAACTCCTTCTTTCTCTCTCTTCCATCTAAGCATGGTTCAAGTACCTGAAAAATAGTACAAACAACATCCATAAGCATATTTGCAATGATAAGCATATTAGGGGTAAAAATCTTGTAATCTACATGTTTAGATGTGACTTAAGTACAAAATTGCATAGGATGGAGCCCTAAAATAGGGCTACATCACCACCCCAAACTTAAAACATACTTGTCCTCAAGTATGCTCTAACTCAATTTCTCTACAAATTTTCCACAAACAAGAAATGACAAATGCAATGTAAAAGATGATTATTGTTGAATGGTATCAAAGATGACTGAGTGCATGCATTTCACCTCTGTCCTCTTCTACTTTCATAATCCAATCATGAAAAGAGCACAAAGCAAATGAACTTCAAATATAGCGCATAGAATATACAAGTTATCCATATCTCTTTCATTAAGTTCCGTGTAAATCGTTTCATGATAGTGTTAATCAAGGATGACTAGGAGTGTTGTTTCACATTCATGTATTCAGTCTTATATTTCAAATCATACCAGATGACCCACATGGCTGCGGAATAAGGCAAAATGAGCTAAGTTTGGTGCTTCCTAGCTCAATAGGTATGAAAGTGGAAGAAAGGGTTGCGGTAAGATTATTGGAGTGTTTTTACACACTCATCTTTTCTTTATTTGAATGCTCTTAAACAGGAGCATCCTTTTATTTTATTTTTGCTTTTCTTTTCTTTCTTGCCCTTGGTGTAGATAGGGAAAATGGTGGATAGAGTGAAGCAGGGAGATCAAGATATGGCCACCCCAAAATTTTGGAGGTGGCCAAGGCTGATTATGTGCACTGAGGCATCTTTTTATGAGGTGGAGGGGTATGAAGATGGTGGAAGAATAGTCGGGTCAAAGAGGGGTCATTGGTATGATTTTCCACATAAGACATCATGCATGATAATTAATCCAACACTTCATCCAAGATATCACACCACATGAATGAACAAAATAAAATTTGATATATCAAACAAGTGATTCCACAAACACTAAGCATTCAGAGCTTGCTCAATTTCACAATTCAACCAGTTCAATCACAATCACAAGAGAGGTGATGCACATGTAAAAAGTCAAACATTGATACCACTTAGCAATAAAGCAAGACATTTCACTTGCACTAGTCAAAAGTCGTCATTTTTACTCAAAACAGTAGAGATTGGGTCAAAACATGCTTTTTAGACAAGAAGTCTCAAATTTGGGCAAAATTGGCCAAAATGGTGCCAATTTGCACTAAATCACATGTAAACCTACTTTAGGGAATTTAAAGACATAAAGTAGCAAATCCTACTTAACATGCACAAGAAACTACAAAAACTACAAAAACTACATGAAGATGCAATGCATGGTCTGGAAAAGCAAAAATTTTGAAAAATTACACAAAAATGCAGAAATTAACTACATGCCATGCAAAGATGCAATGAAAAGAACAAAAACAATAAAACTAAACTAGATGGCAGGGGTGATACAAAAATGACAAAATGAGAGATAGAGTGGTGCATACCGCCCTACCCACCCCAAACTTTAAAATCATGTTGTCCTCAACATGAAACTATAGCTTAGGGGAGATATGGGAAGTGTCATGGTTGCGGTGGCTGGTCTGGCATCTGCAGAGGATCTGGAGGAGGAGCTGAGGCTGGAGCTGAGCTTGATGGAGGATGCTGGTAGTAGTGCCCCCAGTAGTCATCCTGGGGTGGAGGGTACACTTGTGGATGTCCAGCTATACCACCCCAAAAGTCTGCACCCCATTCGGGGTTTCTTACTGCTTGGGCATGTTGGTACTGGTACAAGTGGTTGATCTGATAGTGCATCTGCTGTTGATCTTGCCACATGTACTGCTGGACAAGCTGCGTGTCACCTTGGGTCTTCTGAATATTCTCAAGGTGTGCCTGGATTGTTGCCATGTCATAGGCATTCCCTGAGGGTGGCTGCAGTTGGGATGTCCCCTCATCCCTCCTTCTTGTTCTTTGGGGTTGCCTTTGTTCTGCATCTTCTTGCTCCTGCCCTTGCACATTAGATTCAGCGATGTCTTCATGTACGGTAGTGGCTCCCCTTGTATACGTCTCTCTTGGGTGTTCTTGCTGCCATTTCAAAAGTTTTTCTTTCAATTTGAAAAGAACTCCCAACGCGGATAGAAGAGGCGCCGCGTGGTATGGTAGCTCGAGATCGAAGTCTGACACACTAGTAGTAAGATAGATCATCTTCTTTTCCTTCATCTTTATAGTGTGCGAGCGCACCAAGTAGTTGAGGTCAACAAACTCTGCCTCAAGTGCGTCTTGTAACCCTGAGAGATCATATCCCAGCGCTAGTGCAATTGAAGTCACAAACCCACCCATGACAAAGGGTTTTGATCTCTTAAAGGGATGGACTTCATATGATCAATCAATAGAACGCCAAGGTCTAGGTGCTTCTTGAGGTGTATCATTATCAAGACAAACATATCTTTTTGTGAAACGAAGCCTTGATTATCATACCTCTCCACAATTGTGTTTGCCAAGACCTTCTGTACATAGCGTATCATTGGGTTGCTTATGGTGGCTGTTTTTTATCTTCCTACATCATACATGCCGCTGCCTATGATTGTCTCCTAGAAATAGGCATAATCGAGTTCTTTCTCCCTCTCTAACAAGCCGTCATCCATTTTCATGACTTCTTTAGGACTTGCAGTGAATATCCCATTCAGTTTAGTGGATGTGAGGGTGTGCACATTTCCCATTATGGCAAACTTGATTGCATCACAACCCCTCACTTTAGTCTTCTTGAGAGTGGCAAAGAACTCTCTGGTCAAAGTAGGATATGTTGGTTGGGGTGTGAAAAGAACATTCCACAACCCAATCCTCTTCAAGCCCATTCCCACTATTTCGTTGATCCCAAGTTCTTCAATGGCCTTCTCACTACCGTACCTAGAGGCAACGACTCACCTTGTCATTCATTCTGGGTAGATGAGATCTATCTTCTTCTGTCTTTGTCCTCGGCCATAAGATACTCGTGTTGGTGCCTTGCCCAAGGACTTTTCTCTATCTGTGCCAACCACCTAAGGATCTAGCTACTAAGTTAGCTTCTCTGGATGTGCACATACCAAGTATAGAATGGATCTCCATCTGTAACTTAATCTCCTTGAAGTAGGGGTCCAACCTCCAATGGTAGGTCGCTTCAACCCACACTACATCCACCAAAGGAGGATTATCTATCTCAAATAAATCAATCTTTTTGTTTTCATCATAAAAAATCAGAAGAGCAATAATTAGTGATTGGGTTGCAGATTCCCCATAATCACTAGCTTTTTTCCACTTCCTTAAAGCCATATCCATCCTTCCTTCATTGTTTCATACAATACCGACACATCACCATATCCTCTCCCTCTCCACATCCTTGTCATTTTCTATAGCCAAGTTCATCTTCTTGCTCTAGAAATCTGCAGGATTCTAGGTGACCAACTCCAATCGATGAATCATCAACCTGGGCTCCTCCACCCCTTCTTTCAGGGTGTGAAATAGGTATCCACCATCCTCAAACATCTTGAACATCTAGTCCTTGATCTTTGCATTTAAAATGTTATAAACCTCCCTCCATATTCTATCCTTCAAAGCAATTTTGTCACAATATTAAACGAAATCTCTCTCTCAAAACCATCCAAAGGATGATACCTAGCAACAGACCCGTGGGCCAACCTATCATATCCTGGGATATGCCACACAAACTTCTTCTAGCCACACCCTGATCGGTTTCTGTGGGTTAGGTAGATGAAGTTTGTTTCACCCCAATTGGATGTATTCTCTCTACAGTTGAATCTTTTCAATTTATGAAAAGGAATTCTCCACACATGGTGCCACACTCCTTAATTTTAATCATACATATTTTAAAGTATCTCTTTATAGGAAGAAACATCAACCACATATGTCGCCTTGGGGTTCCATCCAGACGTGGGGAGAAGAAAATTTCTTACATAATCAATAATTCCATTCATAACCATGTACATCTTGCTTTAATTTCATTAGTAGTGTATTCGTCTTTAATAGTTAATATGTGTAATCCATAATGAGCAAGAAAGGTACATTAAATATCACACATGATCAATTATTTTGTAACAAAAATTATCAAACATCTTGGTCAAAAATGATATTATAGAGAGATCCCCTATGTTGTCTTTCTTGTTATACGGAAAGATGGGCCAACACTTCTTCTATACATATAAGTCAAGGCAAGTAAAAGATACGTGATACAAGAAATTCCTAATGGATTGGGAGTCTAAACACTAGCAAGAAAAATAGAATTGAGACCACCAACACTAAAATTAGTACTCTTATATCTAGCATATCTATGCTATTGATCTTGCATAGGTGTTACATATGAAACATAAACTAAAATCATATTTTGTTTTATTTTTGTTTATATTAAAAGAAGCTTAAAGTTTGTAGTAATGCAATCCTCAAATAATTGATACTAACCAATCTAACTACTTATCCTACCATTTGTTGATTTGTTGACTCCATAGGTTATCTATCCAATATACCCAAGCCAAAATTAATGTTAATTGGTCAATAACAACAAAGCTAACTATTTTGGTCACAATAACTTCCATATTTGTAATTCCTTAAAATCCCCATGCAATGTTTCAAGGAAGAAATTTGTCTTGTGCTCAGATGATGATTAGAATGACAAAGTACTTCTACTAATTTTGAGGGGACTTCATAGAGAAAAATAACACATGCAAGATAGAACAAAGAAAACATCACTTTCATATATGGGATTAGGAGATGTATTCTCTCCCCCCCTCTCATGTTTGTGGTGTACGCAAAACTCTCGGGTGCGTGGTAAATCAAGGTGGCATTTGGGATTCAAACACGGATCCCATTGTTAGGGGAAATTGATGCTTGACCACTTAAGCCACTCCTTTTTGGCCATTGACGTAGTTTTTACTACACTAACAAATCCACCTAGGGCTGAAATCCCTAAGTTTTTACCAAAACCTTGTGCAATAATACTACCCGCAAGCGGACGGGTCTTATCGCAATATAGTTAAGGATCGAATCCCAAGGGACAACTCTTTTAAGAATCTTGGTAGTCAAATATGGATCAACTAAGACTAATATGTATAACAAGAGTTGATTTGGATTTAGTTAAACTAATTGCAAGGAAAGTAAAAGAGTGGGATTAAAACTTAGTTTAGATTAATGATGGGAATCACTGGGGTGAAATCGGGTTTCACCACCACTACACATGCAAACACATCCAAAACACATCTAGGCAAGATACAACTATCCAAATGGAGTAGCAAACCATTAGTTAGGAAATAGGGTTTGCATAAGCATCTCCACGGGCTCGATGTCTCGTAATCCATGGGTGACACACTTAGTACTCCAAAGATATCCCTTCAGAAGTTCTCATCTGGGAATCAACCATGTTAACCAATATTCAAATCCTAAGTATTGAAGTTCTCATTATAAAGGTATATAATAGATCATGCAAGGCAGGTGATAAATCCACAAAGCATGCATTAAACGATTAGCAATAAAATGGAAAGTTATATACAAGCCATGGAGTGTTATAATATGAACATGTAAGCATTGGCAGCGGGGCTAGTCCCTGCACCCTAGTGAAAAGGACTACTTGCTCCTCATGACAGAAACAAAAAGAACAAGAGAGAGGGAAGATTCTACCATGGTCATGGTGAAGAAGATGGTCATGGATCAGTGAAGAAACTATCTTCTACATGATGGAGGGGCAGATTTGGATAAGGAGGGAAAGAACTCCAAGACGAATGAGGATGATCTTCTCTCTCCTTCTTCCTTTTCTTCTTCTACTCTTTCTTGCGGGAGAAGGAGCGGTAGATGGATGATGAATGATGGTTCTATAGATCTGAAATCCCACCACTTTCATGGCTAGGAGATAGATCTTGATGAAGCGGAGATAGCAGAGTAGAAAGGATACCACATACGTAGTCTTTGGTGGAGGAGATCATCATCCTTGGGTAGGCATAGAGAGGAAGCCTTTCGACATCGTAGAGTGGATGAGATGCCTCTAATGAAGGAGGGGCCCATCTATTTATAGGTGTAGATCTAGAGATCACCGACATAATGCCGCAATAGAGACATTGGTCGTGGTCGTGGTCGAGGTTGCATTCGAGGTCACAGTTGAGGTTACGATCACGGTCGAGGTTGTAGTCAAGGTCACGATTGCGGTTGAGGTGACATGCCATGGTCGAGCTAGTGTGGGCCTCTGTCGTGGTCACGTGCCGCGGTCAAGGTGGTGTGCCACGGTCATGGTTGTATGGGCCTCGGTCAAGGTGGTGTGCCACAGTTGAGGTGTCGTGACTCGATCGAGGTCGCGGTCGTTTCTTCTTGGCCACGGTCATGACATTGCCTCCTTGGTCATGGTCACGACATCATGTAACAAACCCACCCCTGCGGGGGGGATATATTGCTATGGGTCAATGGGCCTACGTCGATGAATCCTTTGACTAATGAGGATGCTTTCTGATGAAGGAACTGTCCATCAAATATTGGGTTACAAATTATCAAAAGTTTCTTTGGCCTGCTAGTCGGTTAGCAGGACCACCACCTCCTACACTGGTGCACATAGTGCAATACTTAATCCTTCAATGGATACAAATGGGTTTGATCAAAATTATAAGCAATCATCTGAAACTAAGGAAAATTGTATAAGAGTAGATTCAGGGGGTATATGAGAGCTTTTAGTGCAAAATTGGGTCGAAAATGGCGACTAAAACTAAGATGAATATGCATTCATCAAAAAACACCGAACATAAACGTTGCTCGTCCTCGAGTAAAATCTAAAACAGTTTCCAAATGAATACTTTCAACTCTTGTGATTGCCTCATCTTCTCATCATTTTTGTTTCTTTTCTGCTTTGTATGTGTAACATCCCTGACCAGGGTTATGTACTAACCCTAGGTGTTTTGCTTAATTAAGTGATTAGATGCTTGTGTTTATCTTTTGAAATGTAATTAAGGCTTTTAAGGAGCCTATGTTTCTGTTTTAGTCCTTTAGAATAATGTTGGAACATTGTTTTGTTAATAATGGACTAAAGTGCAAATTACCCAAGATGAAGGGTTAACTTGCAAATTTCACATGTTAAGACGTTACTTTGATGTTGAGACTTCATAAGAATGAATATGATATGGTGGAATGGATTCTCCAAGCTTGAGCCCCAAGATATAGCTTGTAGAGCAATCCTTGTACTTTAAAACTTAGTTTTGGTGTAAAGTGCAATTTACCCAAAATATAGGGACAATATGTAAAATATACCCTCTAGAGTATCTCTCATGTTTCTTGGCATCAAGTAGAACAAAGAAAATGAGGAGGGCGCCTCATTTGAATGATCAAGAAGGAAAGATAATCTTGATACTAAAATAATCAAGACTTAAGCAAATGGCCCTTTAATATATATATAACTTAGTAAGGTAATTGGTTTCTTTTCCTTTTAACCTTGGGTAAGGGAGGAGTTTTTCATGTGATTAGGAGTAAGAGACGTGGCCAAGGATGATGCAAGCCTTGGTGGATATCTTTAAGAAATAAAAGAAATAACAATCTTTTTCTTTTCCTTGAAAATATCCAAAAATATATAAGCATCCTTAACAACAAGCAAGGGATCGTTTCCCTTAGTCCTTTTCTCATCTTCTTGCCTTGACCAACCAAGAAGGAGCTCTGGAGAAGAGGAAGGACGACCAAGTTGGTTTGGTAAGTATGGATCACCATCTACCTCGAATTCATGGTGGGAACCCTAAAACAAGATTGGTTTATTGGTGTTTCTCACACAATTATTCTTTCTAGCCATCTTCTCCATCAAAAACTTGAATAACGGACCTTGGGCAACAACTGGAGCTTCATCCACCATTAAATCTACGAATCTTGGAGCTCTAGATCAGATCTAAAGGTGGGTTTTATAACTTTAACCCTTAATCTTTGCTTTTGCATCCTTCTTTCTTAGAAACATTGCTTATAATTCTTCTTTAGACACTTTTGTGTGTTCTCACAAGTGTTTCCGTGAAGAACATCCCCTATTCTTGAGGTAGAAGATGATGACATTAATACCAATGTTTATCCAAAAAGTTGCTTTAGCAAACAGTCCCTAATCTTGCTCAAATGGTTTCCCAAACCGTTTGGGAGCAAACGGTTTCAAACCGTTTGAATGCAAACGGTTTCACTAGACCACATAGAAGCAAATGGTCCAAGACCGTTTGGATGCATTGAAAAGGCATTGACTGTTTAGAGGTCTGTTGTAAATAATGTGGACTAATCACCTACGAAAAATCATCAAGAAATTCCAAGTAAATCACCAATTGAAGGCACATCAATCATCTAAACCCTAATCGGGTTAGTTGCTGAATTCAATAATTGAATTAAGTTGAAGTTTGGGTTGAGTGGCCCAAACGGTTTCAAAACCGTTTGGGGATCACCCAAACGGTCTCAAGACTGTTTGGTGATCACCCAAGACTGTTTGTAGGTCTAGGGTTAAGTAGGGTTGACCAATTGAGGGTCCAATGATAACAAGTTGATGAGCAATTAAGTGCTGATTTGATGACCAAACCTAGGGTTCAAACCTTAAGTGAATGACTTGGTTTATGAGGAAATAATGGGCAAACGGTCTCAAGACCGTTTGGAGGATGTCCAAACGATCCGAAGACCGTTTGGGGGTCACCCAAGACCGTTTGGAGGTCTAGGGTTGACTATGGTTAAGTGGTTGAAGATTCAAAGGCAATAAGTTGAAGTACAATTAATTATTGACCTAGTGATCAATCTTATGAGCCAAACCTTAATTGGTTGAGTTAGTTTTTGGTGTGGACTTGAGAAAACGGTCTCAAGACCATTTGGAGGTCATATAAATGATTCCAAGACCGTTTGGGGTCAGGTCATGACCAAATTGAATGATGGTTCAATGGTTTTAAATTGATTAGACTCATGTTGAAACAAGTTGAACGGTAATTGATTCCAAACCCTAATCCAATTGATCCAAGCCCTAATTGATGATCAATTGAGGGTCAATTGAGTGTCAAATCAGTTGAGGGTTGACCTAATTGACTCAATTGATGAGTGGCTAGAAATAGCATGATTGATTGAGGGGTTCAACATTGGAAACCCTAACTCAATTGAAGTGGTTGAGACACTTTTTGGTCCATGCGGTTTTGAGGTGGTTTGGACCAAACGGTCTCAAGACCGTTTGGGTCCAAAGACCATTTGGGACCAAATGGTCTCAAGACCATTTGGGACCAAACGATCCCAAACCGTTTGATCTCATGCGGTTTCAAAATCTGTTATGTCCATGCGGTTTCAAAGTCAAACTTGGCCAAACGGTCTTCAAGACCAAACAGTCTTCATGACCAACCGGTCTTGAGTGTGCACTTTACCAAACAGTTTCAAAAGTCAACATGACCAAACGGTCAACAACACCAAACGGTTTCAAGGTCTGTCTAAGACCGTTTGGGGGTTTAGTGTGCAAAACCGTTTGAGGTCTAAAAAGGTCAAGATCGTTTGATGCCTTAGTGGTCAAGATGGTTTAGTAGTTGATTAACCTAAACGTCACAGATACCTAAAATGATTAAGGGATCAAGTAATTAGTTGATTAATGCATGTCATGATCAATGGTGATCATTACAAAGGAACCTTGATGGGATAGAGTGACCAATACCCTTTGATCAAGTAAACCTTAATTATCACAATAGTAATGATATAACCCATGATGTTAAGGATGATTTAACTTAGCCTAATCAAGGGTGATGTAAATATCATCTTATAGAAAGAGGAGAGAGAAGACTCTTTATATGCATGAGAATCAAGTAATAAACCTCCAATATGTATGAATGTATCTAATTAGGGTATGATCCTTCATAATGAGATCATGAAAACCCTAATTATGATGGTTAATGAATCTTAACCTAATTTGAGGGAATTAATGGAAGTAATCCTCATACATGATGATGGTATGATCTTAATTCATTGCAAATTGAATAGTAAACCCTAATCTAGGGTAATGTGATGTAATGGGAATAGTAAACCCTAATCTAGGGTAATGTGATGATGTGAACAGTAAACCCTAATTTTGGGTTATGCTTTCGAGCATGAAACTCTATGATTGAATTATGAAATGAGGAATCATTATGCCTTTGTAAACAAAAAGGGATTAAATAACCTAATTGAATTGAATAGGGAAAACCCTAACCCTAGAAACTAGTTGTGATGATGTAACACGGTCGTGGTAATCCTTCTATAGCATGATCGTGCAAGATAGCACGACTGTGGTGTTCTATACTAGAGTTGGAAATAATATGTACTATGCTAATATAGATATAATGTGCATGTTATCAATTGTGTTAGACATGCATGTTTTTATAAAGAATTGAGCATAGCTAGGTAAGGGTTATGATGTCATATTCATTGAAAGTACTTTATAAGTTTTGAAAGTAATGACATGTTATGTTGCCTAGTAAGAGGTAACATATGAGATTGATAGGCTGTATGAGCCATAAGAAATATCTGCCTTGTTACAATCAAGGTCATGTTATTGAATGACTTGATGATAGTATGTTACTTGGTAACAAGTATTTTGATGATCTAAGGGTTTGAACACCCATATTCCTGAATCATAAAAATGAGATGGTTAGAGATTGATATCCCAATGATAACTGGATGTGAAATGAACTTGATACAATTAGTACTCTTTCTTTATAGCAATTGTTTTAATGGTTTATGTTTGAAAACATGCCTGATGCTAAAAGGATACTATAATGTACTTAAATAATCAAGTATAATGATACCATGTAGAGCCCTGACCATAGATCCATCATTGTCAAAAGTTAAATGATGGTGAAATAGGTTTTCCTAAGGGAACTCCTGGAGAGCATACTTTTGAGTATGTGGGGGTTATGGACGTGAATATCCTTACGTCCTAATGTAGGAATTGATGTGAGATGTACATTTAATCTCTCAATCCTTCATTATATGTATATGTCAGGATGATGTATCACTAATCTCCCAATGTTGTTGTTAATGCCACATCAATGAGAGATAAACAAGAAATCCCTCGATGGCGAAGAGAGTACAACACACCACTATAACTCTAATAGAGAAGTTGCCAGAATACCCTGGAAAGCAATTATGGCAGAGACACAAGATGTCCTGCATGTTGATCCTCACACTGACTGAGGAAGATGAGGTCATAGGAATCCGGCTCTTCTAATGACCTATGTATGGTACCAATTGTGATTTAGTAATGGTCGGTTGGAGTATGAGAGGTGTAACTCATCTCCTCATGGCATAAATATGTTTGAAAAATGTAATTAGTCGTGTAGCATAACTGCTTAGGTTGAACTATGAGAAGTAATGATTGATGATACATTGCTTATAGTGCTCTAGTTGAATAACTAGTATACATGTTCTTCATATTCCTTATTGACATATGTCTTGTCATTCAATCAAGTTATAATTGAAATGATTGCTTATAAAATACTATTCTACTTAGCTTATTCAATGTTTTACCTACTGTTGAATATTTATAGTTCTACTGCTCAATGTTATTCCATTATTGCAATAACAAAGCTTCTGGCGGAGAGTTATAACTCTCACTGGAACAATTATTCAATTGTCTCACCCCTGTGGGATTCGACTTTTTAGGTAGACGCCGAGGATGAAGGAACCCATCAGTGGGTGAGCAGCAACAACAGCAGCAGCAACCTCAGGGACAACAGTGATCCTCAGGTGGAGACACTATCTATCAAGTCTTGTAGATAGAATTTACTATGTGTCGTCTCTGTAATCTCAGGTCCTAGGAGTCAGTAGATGTTTAACATAAATATGAGATTTTGGCGTAATGCGTCGAGATTTTTGTATCTTGCCTTGTACAGCTAACACTGCAGTTGATGTTTGTAATCCTCGAGATGTGATATTACAGAGATGTAATGATGTATCAGATTGTAAATAACTTATCTTGTTTCCTTATGAAAGAGTTTTACCATTTGAGGTTTCCTTTACAAAAAGTTTTTAAATTTTAGTGATTTTCAGTAATTCCGCTGCTAATTAATCGCTTCTGCATTTGTTGATCTCGTTTTCTGAGACAGACGTCACAATTAGTGGTATCAGAGCTCTAGGTTCGCTGAGTCTACAGAGAGATAGGACTTAGGATGTTGAGTCTTTTCTAGTGCCTTCCAGTATATCTGATAGTGTATTCTGGTCATTTAGGAGGAGAAGATAAAACTAAAGAAGTCTGGACCACACGAGGAATACGTTGCTGAGAGTAGTGTCGCTGCACCCAGAAGAGGTGCAAGAAACCCAGAAAGAGAAGAACCTGTGCCTGAACCACCCCAGTTCAATCCAACTCACATGGGTAACCCAGCCGTTCAAGCCATGTTTAGGCAGTTCATGACTGCCATGACACATATGACTGATAGGATGCCTATACCTACACCTAGGGAACCTATCCATCCTGAAAGACAAGGATCCGACAAGACATTTGAATGACTTCACCGGGTTGGAGCCACATAGTATGCTGAAACAGCTGACCCAACGGATGCTGACTTGTGGTTAACTGAACTAGAGAAGGCATTTAGAATCCTGAACATCCCAGAAGTTGAGAAGGTTAGACATGTCGTGTATCTTCTCAAGGGGAGCGCTGGTCACTGGTGGACCATGGAAGAACAGAAAAGGCCAGGTGTGGAGATTGCATGGGAAGTTTTCTGATGGGAATTTATCAATAGATACTTCCCTAAGATGTTTCTGGATGAGAAAATCTCTCAGTTTGAGAGGTTAAGACAAGGACCGATGAACATTAGCGAATACAAGGCTAAGTTCATGGAGCTGTTACGGTTCTGTCCGCACATGGCAACCACATATGAATAAAGGATTAGGCATTTTGAGAAAGGACTCAACGCTGTGTTGACTACCCCTGTGTCTGCTCTGGAAAATAGGGAAAGGTTTGCTACCTTTGTGGAGTTTGTCAGAAGGGTAGAAAGGTCTGTATCAGAGAAGAGACAGACCAAGAATAAGAGGATGTATCCCTAGTTCCAAGGATCTTCATCTAAAGATTTCAAGAAACCTAGGTTTTTTGTACCTACACCACCACCTAGATTCAGTACCCAGACGTAGTGGACATCAAATAGGGGTAGAGCATGAAGCTTACCTTTAGAAGGAGCTCGTAACTCAACATCTATGTCAGTTACAGGACCACCCATACCACAACAACTAAATATAAGTTGTTATATATGTGGAAAGATGGGACATTTGATGAAAGATTGTAGAGCCTGAGAAGTGAGTGTAACTCAACCTCAAAGGCAGAGTCAGCAAGGATCTCAAAGACGATAGTTTCTAGGTAACGTTAGAGGACGTGGACAAGAGTCCCAAGCTAGATCATCGACAGCTAGTCATCGAGCACCGAATCAACCACAGGCAACGATAAGGTTTTACACGATGAATCCACCAGATGCAGTGATCAACCCTCGGGTTGTGGTAGGTCAGATGGAATTGTTATATTCTGATATGTTTAGATCTTGTGTTGTATCTGTTTTAATTGATCCAGGTGCTACACACTCCTTTATCACTCGAAGAGTTATTTTTGACGGCAACTTGACTGTAAGTCATAGAGCAGATAGTTTTTGTTAGAAACTCCGTTGATGGGATCTACTATGTTGCAGGAGGTATGTTCTCCCTGCATCCTCTTCTTTTCTGAATATCGCATTCAAGTGGATCTTATACCACTTCAGATGCATGGATTCGATGTAATCCTTGGGATGGATACCTTAGAAAAGTATAAGGTTGTCTTGGATTGTGAGTCCAAGCAAGATGTGTTCGCTAATGATAGTGACACGTGGATCTTTCAAGGAGAAAGAAAGATTCTACCCACCTATCTTGTGTCAGCTATGGTTGCTGAAAAGCTGATGAGGCAAGGATGTTATGCATTCTTAGCCCATGTGGTAGATACCACCATGGAGAGTCCTAATCCTATTGAAGTTCCTATAGTCAGGGAGTTGGGATATGCACTTAAGGTTGATAGAATATGCCTACAACAACAGCTATCAACATAGCATTGACATGGCACCGTATGAAGCTTTGTATGGTAGACGTTGTAGATCACCCCTATGTTGGTATGAAACTGGTGAATATCAACTTTTAGGTCCTGAACTTGTGCAACAGACCACCGAGAAGATTAAAGTAATATAACAACAGATAAAGACTGCACATGATAGGCAGAAATCTTACGCTGATAAGTGTCATAGACCTTTAGAATTCCTGGTTGGAGATAGAGTGTACCTCAAGGTCTCACCTTGGAAAGGAGTTCTTAGATTTGGGAGGAAAGGAAAGTTAGCTCCTAAGTTTATGGGGCCTTATCCAATCATAGAACGGATTGGAAAAGCAGCTTATAAGCTAGAGTTACCACCAGAGTTACAGAAGTTACACCCTGTGTTCCACATTTCCATGTTCAGGAAATGTCATCCTGATACAGAATCAGTTCTGCAACCTATGGAAGTAGAATTGAATGATGATGTATCTTATGAAGAAGGACTTGTATCGATCCTTGACAGAAGAATTAAAAAGATGAAAAAGAAAGATATAAGTCTTGTGAAAGTCCTCTGGAATCACCGTGGTATTGAAGAAGCCACGTGGGAACTAGAGGAAGATATGAGAAGGAAATACCCTGCTCTTTTCTCTTAATATGTTTTGTTGATTTCGGGGACGAAATCCTTGTAAGGGGTGGATAATTTGTAACATCCCTGACCTGGGTTATGTACTAACCCTAGGTGTTTTGCTTAATTAAGTGATTAGATTCTTGAGTTTATCTTTTTAAATGTAATTAAGGCTTTTAAGGAACCTATGTTTCTATTTTAGTCCTTTTTGAATAATGTTGGAACATTGTTTTGTTAATAATGGACTAAAGTGAAAATTACCCAAGATGAAGGGTTAACTTGCAAATTGCACATGTTAAGATGTTCCTCTGATGTTGAGACTTCATAATAATGAATATGATAAGGTGGAATGGATTCTCCAAGCTTGAGCACCAAGATATAGCTTGTAGAGCAATCCTTGTGCTTTAAAACCTAGTTTTGGTGTAAAGTGCAATTTACCCAAAACATAGGGTGCAACATGTAAAATATACCCTCTCGAGTATCTCTCATGTTTCTTGTCATCAAGAAGAGAAACAAAAATGAGGAGGGCACCTCATTTGAATGATCAAGAAGGAATGATAATCTTGATACTAAAATAATCAAGACTTAAGAAAATGGCCCTTTTAATATATATATAACTTAGTAAGGTAATTGGTTTCTTTTACTTTTAACCTTGGGTAAGGGAGGAGTTTTTCTTGTGATTAGGAGGAAGATACGTGGCAAAGGATGATGCAAGCGTTGGTGGATATGTTTAAGAAATAAAAGAAATAACAATCTTTTTCTTTGCCTTAAAAATATCCAAAAATATATAAGCATCCTTAACAACAAACAAGGGATCGTTTCCCTTAGTCCTTTTCTCATCTTCTTGCCTTGACCAACCAAGAAGGAGCTATGGATCATAGGAAGGACTACCATGTTGGTTTGGTAAGTATGGATCACCATCTACCTCGAATTCATGGTGGGAACCCTAAAACAAGGTTGGTTTATTGGTGTTTCTCACACAATTCTTCTTTCTAGCCATCTTCTCCATCCAAAACTTGAAGAACGGACCTTGGGAAACCACTGAAGCTTCATCCACCATTAAATCTATGAAGCTTGGAGCTCTAGATCAGATCTAAAGGCGGGTTTTATAACTTTAACCCTTAAGCTTTGCTTTTGCATCCTTCTTTCTTAGAAACATTGCTTATAATTCTTCTTTAGACACTTTTGTGTGTTCTTGCAAGTGTTTCCGTGAAGAACAGCCCCTGTTCTTGAGGTAGAAGATGATGACATTAATACCAATGTTTATCCAAAAAGTTTCTTTAGCAAACTGTCCCTAATCTTTCTCAAACGGTTTCCCAAACGGTTTGGGAGCAAACGGTTTCAAACCGTTTGAATGCAAACGGTTTCACTAGACCGCATAGAAGCAAACGGTCCAAGACCATTTAGATGTGTTGACCAGGCGTTGACCATTTGGAGGTCTGTTGTAAATAATGTGGACTAATCACCTACCAAAAATTATCAAGAAATTCCAAGTAAATCACCAACTGAAGGCACATCAATCATCTAAACCCTTATCGGGTTAGTTGCTGAATTCAATAATTGAATTAAGTTGAAGTTTGGGTTGAGTGGCCCAAACGGTTTCAAAACCATTTGGGGATCACCCAAACGGTCTCAAGACCATTTGGTGATCACCCAAGACCGTTTGGAGGTCTAGGGTTAAGTAGGCTTGACCAATTGAGGGTCCAATGATAACAAGTTGATGAGCAATTAAGTGCTGATTTGGTGACCAAACCTAGGGTTCAAATCTTAAGTGAATGACTTGGTTTATGATGAAATAATGGGAAAACAGTCTCAAGACCGTTTGAAGGATGTCCAAATGATCCCAAGACCATTTGGGGGTCACCCAAGACCGTTTGGAGGTCTAGGGTTGACTATGGTTAAGTGGTTGAAGATTTAAAGGCAATAAGTTGAAGTACAATTAATTATTGACCTAGTGATCAATCTTATGAGACAAACCTTAATTGGTTGAGTTAGTTTTTGGTGTGGACTTGAGAAACCGGTCTCAAGACCGTTTGTATGTCATCCAAATGATCCCAAGACCGTTTGGGGTCAGGTCATGACCAAATTGAATGCTGGTTCAATGGTTTTAAATCGATTAGACTCATGTTGAAACATGTTGAAGGCTAATTGATTCCAAACCCTAATCCAATTGATCCAAGCCATAATTGATGATCAATTGAGGGTCAATTGAGTGTCAAATCAGTTGAGGGTTGACCTAATTGACTCAATTTATGAGTGGCTAGCAATAGCATGATCGATTGAGGGGTTCAACATTGGAAATCCTAACTCAATTGAAGTGGTTGAGACACTTTTTGGTCCATGCGGTTTTGAGGTGGTTTGGACCAAACGGTCTCAAGACCATTTGGGACCAAATGATCCCAGACCGTTTGATCTCATGTGGTTTCAAGATCGGTTATGTCCATGCGGTTTCAAAGTCAAACTTGGCCAAACGGTCTTCAAGACCAAACGGTCTTCATGACCAACCGGTCTTTAGTGTGCACTTTACCAAACGGTTTCAAAAGTCAACATGACCAAACGGTCAACAACACCAAACGGTTTCAAGGTCTGTCCAAGACTGTTTGGGGGTTTAGTGTGCAAAACCGTTTGAGGTCTAAAAAGGTCAAGATCGTTTGATGCCTTAGTGGTCAAGATGGTTTAGTAGTTGATTAACCTAAACCTCATAGATACCTAAAATGATTAAGGGACCAAGTAATTAGTTGATTAATGCATGTCATGATCAATGGTGATCATTACAAAGGAACCTTTATGGTATAGAGTGACCAATACCCTTTGATGAAGTAAACCTTAATGATCACAATCGTAATGATATAACCCATGATGTTAAGGATGATTTAACTTAGCCTAATCAAGGGTGATGTAAATATCATCTTATAGAAAGAGGAGAGAGAAGACTCTTTATATGCATGAGAATCAAGTAATAAACCTCCAATATGTATGAATGTATCTAATTAGGGTATGATCCTTCATAATGATATCATGAAAACCCTAATTATGATGGTTAATGAATCTTAACCTAATTTGAGGGAATTAATGGAAGTAATCCTCATACACGATGATGGTATGATCTTAATTCATTGCAAATTGAATAGTAAACCCTTATCTAGGGTAATGTGATGTAATGGGAATAGTAAACCCTAATCTAGGGTAATGTGAGGATGTGAACAGTAAACCCTAATTCTGGGTTATGCTTTCGAGCATGAAACTCTATGATTGAATTATGAAATGAGGAATCATTATGCCTTTGTAAAAAAAAGGGATTAAATAACCTAATTGAATTGAATAGGGAAAACCCTAACCCTAGAAACCAGCCATGATGATGTAACACGGTCGTGGTAATCCTTCTGTAGCACGACTGTGAAAGATAGCTCGACTGTGGTGTTCTATACAAGACTTGGAAATAATATGTACTATGTTGGTATAGATATAATTTGCATGTTATCAATTGTGTTAGACATGTAGGTTTTTATAAAGAATTGAGCATAGCCAGGTAAGGGTTATGATGTCATATTCATTGAAAGTACTTTATAAGTTTTGAAAGTAATGACATGTTATGTTGCCTAGTAAGAGGTAACATATGAGATTGATAGGCTGTATGAGCCATGAGAAATATCTACCTTGTTACAATCAAGGTCATGCTATTGAATGACTTGATGATAGTATGTTACTTGGTAACAAATATTTTGATGATCTAAGGGTTTGAGCACCCATATTCCTGAATCATAATGATGAGATGGTTAGGGATTGATATCCCAATGATAACTGGATGTGAAATGAACTTGATACAATTAGTACTCTTTCTTTATAGAAATTGTTTTAATGGTTTATGTTTGACAACATGCCTGACGCTAAAAGAATACTATAATGTACTTAAATAATCAAGTATAATGATACCATGTAGAGCCCAGACCATAGATCCATCATTGTCAGAAGTTAAATGATGGTGAAATAGGTTTTCCTAAGGGAACTCCTAGAGAGCATACTTTTGAGTATGTGGGGGTTATGGACACGAATATCCTTACGTCCTAATGTAGGAATTGATGTGAGATGTACATTTAATCTCTCAATCCATCATTATATGTATATGTCGGGATGATGTATCACTAATCTCCAGATGTTGTTGTTAATGCCACATCGATGATAGATAAACAAGAAATCCCTCGATAGCGAAGAGAGTATAGCACGCCACTGTAACTCTAATAGCGGAGTTGCCAGAATACCCTGGAAAGCTATTATGGCAGAGACACAAGATGTCCTGCATGTTGATCCTCACACTGACTGAGGAAGATGAGGTCATAGGAATCTGACTCTTCTGATGACCTATGTATGGTACCGATTGCAATTTAGTAATGGTCGGTTGGAGTATGAGAGGTGTAACTCATCTCCTAAGGGCATAAATATGTTTGAAAAATGTAATAAGCCATGTAGCATAACTGCTTAGGTTGAACTACGAGAAGTAATGATTGATGATGCATTTCTTATAGTGCTCTAGTTGAATAACTAGTATACATGTTTTTCATATTCCTTATTGACATATGTCTTGTCATTCAATCAAGTTATAATTGAAATGATTGCTTATAAAATAATATTCTACTTAGCTTATTCAATGTTTTACCTGCTGTTGAATATTTATAGTTCTACTGCTCAATGTTATTCCATTATTGCAATAACAAAGCTTCTGGCGGAGAGTTATAACTCTCACTGGGACAATTATTCAATTGTCTCACCCCCGTGGGATTCGACTTTTTAGGTAGACGCCGAGGATGAAGGAACCCATCAGTGGGTGAGCAGCAACAACAGCAGCAGCAACCTCAGGGACAACAGTGATCCTCAGGTGGAGACACTGTCTATCAAGTCTTGTAGATAGAATTTACTATGTGTCGTCTCTGTACTCTCAGGTCCTAGGAGTCAGTAGATGTTTAACATAAATCTGAGATTTTGGCGTAATGCCTCGAGATTTTTGTATCTTGCCTTGTACAGCTAACACTGCAGTTGATGTTTGTAATCCTCGAGATGTGATATTACAGAGATGTAATGATGTATCAGATTGTAAATAACTTATCTTGTTTCCTTATGAAAGAGTTTTACCGTTTGAGGTTTCCTTTACAAAAAGTTTTTAAATTTTAGTGATTTTCAATAATTCTGCTGCTAATTAATCGCTTCCGCATTCGTTGATCTCATTTTCTGAGACAGACGTCACAATATGGCTTGGGTGTAAATTATCAAAACTTAAGATTGCATCTTGCGATGTGATATCTATTGGGTGCAAAATTTTCTAACTTAAAACTGAAATTAAAAGCTAAGTTAGTGATCAGGTTACCTCCGAACAAGCACCTTTATTTTATGTCGTTGGGTCGACATGCTTTTTTCAATTTTCTGGCAGATATACTAGTTTTGAAAGATTCAACGATGCTTCAATGCTCATGTCAGCTATGGTGAAATATCTCTTCAAGTGTTGTTCATTAGCCACAAACTCTCCTAACTTTTCACTCCATAAAATAAAGGTACCATGTGGGTAGATTCTCTTGACAGTGTACGGTCCGGACCAGTGACAACGGAGTTTCCCTGGAAACAATCTCAGTCTTGAGTTGAACAGTAGAACTTGGTCTCCCACTTGTATGTCTTTCCTGTTTAGATGACCATCATGCCACAATTTAGTGTGTGACCATCATGCCACAGTTTAGTGTGTTCTTTGTAGATTCTTGCATTCTCATAGGCAGTCACCCAAAGTTCTTCTAGCTCCTAAAATTGCAGAATCCTGGCTTGGCCAACTTTCTTCTTGTCAAAATTCAGTTATTTGATTGCCCACCAAGTGTTGTGTTCAAGATCTATGGGCAGGTGACATGATTTTCCATAGATTAATCTAAAGGGTGTTGTTCCAAGAGGAGTCTTGAAAGCAATTCTGTAGGCCCACAAGGTGTCATTGATTTTTACTGACCAATCCTTAAAGTTGCGGCCTACTATCTTTTCCAGGATAGCTTTTAGTTGATAGTTTGACTCCTCTACCTGTCCACTTGTTTGTAGGTGATAGGGGGAAGCTACCTTGTGTGTTACACCATATTTTCTCAATAGTGCCTCAAAACTTCTTTCCAGAAAATGAGAACCTTCGCCGAATATCACAGTGTGTGGAACTCTAAAATGGGAAAAAATAATATCTCTGAATATTTTGATGACATGTTTTGAATCACTAGTGACGGTTGGTATGGCCTCTACCCATTTAGAGACATAATCCACCACGAATAGAATGTAGAAAAATCCATACGAGGATGGGAATGAACCCATGTAGTCCACTCCCCAAATGTCAAAAATCTCGACTTCTTGCCAAAGCTTAAGGGGCATCTCATCTCTTTTTGTTATGTTACTCGCCCTCTAGAATTTGTCACAAGACAAGACAAAGTCATTGGCATCCTTAAATATGGCTGGCCAAAAGAAGCCACATTGTAGAACTTTCAAGGCAGTCTTCTTGGAAATCATATGACCTCTAACAGGGCTTGATTGGCATTGCTTTAGAACAAACTCAACATAGAGCTTGAAAAGGTATGACTCATCCCTGTGATATTGCTTCACGTCATGCATGAATTTCTTTAGGGAAATACTAGTGCATTCAGGGTGGATGACACCAGCCGCAAGGTAGCTCACATAGTCTGCGTACCAAGGGATAGCTTCCAAAGCTGGAAGAGAGTCATTAATTGATATCGTTTCAGTGTCTATAGTGTGGATATGACTGAAATGGTCTGTCACAACATTCTCTATTCCTTTCTTATCTCATATCTCAAGATCAAATTCTTGCAAGAGGAGAATCCATCTGATTAGCCTGGGTTTTGCATCTTTCTTTTCTAGGAGGTAACAAATTGCAGCATGATCAGTGTAGACGATGACCTTCAAACTAATGAGGTAGGATCTGAATTTGTCAAAGGCATACACAACTGCTAAAAGTTCCTTATTGATAGTTGCATAGTTTCTTTGAGCATCATCAAGGGTCATAGATGCATAGTAGATGACATGATGTTTCTTTTCTATATATTGGCCCAAAACAGCATTGACTGCATAATCAATGGTGCACACATTATTTCAAATGGGTGCCCCAAATATGGAGCTCTGATGATAGGGGTTGATGTAAGGGCATGCTTAAGATTGTTGAAACTCTTGACACATTCTTTATAAAAGTGTAAATGAGCATCCTTTAGTAATAAGTTCGTCAAAGGCTTGGTTATCTTACAGAAATCCTTTATAGACCTTCGGTAAAATCCTGCATGACCAAGAAATGCATGGACCTCTCTTACATTGGTTGGGAGTCTGAGCTTAGAAATCACTTCGATCTTTGCCTTATCTACTTCAATCCCTCAATTGTTGAACCTATGGCCAAGGACAATGCCTTCTTTTACCATAAAATGACATTTCTCCCAATTTAGCACTAGATATGCTTCTTCACATCATTTGAGGACTAGGGAGAGGTGCTTTAGGCATGAGTCGTATGAATCCCCATATATAAAGAAATCATCCATGAAAGCTTCCATAACAGTTTCAGTGAGTCCTGCAAATATGGCTGCCATGCAACGTTGGAATGTAGCATGCGTGCTGCAAAGCCCAAAAGGAATCCTTCACATGGTATATGTTCCAAAGGGGCAAGTGAATATTTTTTTCTCTTGGTTGTCTGGATGTATGGGAATTTGATAGAATCCAGAGTAACCATCAAGATAGAAAAAATATTCTTGGTGAGCCAATCACTCTAAGACTTGATTTAGGAAAGGCATCAGAAAATGATCCTTATGTGTGGCCTTGTTCAATTTCCTATAATCGATACACATCCTCCAGCAAGTGGTTGTTCGAGTGGGGATGAGTTCATTATTTTCATTCTGTATCATGATAGTTCCACCTTTCTTTGGGACAACATGTACTGGACTTATCCATGGTGAGTTAGATATATGATAGATGATTCCAGTAGTGAGAAATTTGATGACTTCAAGGTAGACTACCTCTTTCGTATTTAGATTCAACTTTTGTTGATGTTCGATAGTCAGCTTGTGGTCTTCCACCATGGGGATTCCGTGCATGCAAAGTGCTTGACTGACCCCAGTGAGGTCACTCATTTTGTAGCCGGGGGCCTTTCTTCTTTCCTTCAGTTTTGTCAGGAGTTTATCTTCTTGTTCGGATGTTAGGTCAGGATTTATGATAATTGGGCAGACCTTGAGGTCATCCAGAAACACGTACTTTAGTCCCTCATGTAGGGGATTCATTTCAGGGGCCTCTAGTTTCTCATATAGGTCTTCAGTTACGTTGACAGCTTTGAGTTCCTCAAATTTAGCTTCAAGATTTTCTTCTACAGTGTTGAGGTGGAGAATACAATTCTTTACTTATTCGTCAATGGAGTCATCAACAGATGGGTTTATTAGAGACACTTCTAAAGGATCATTTGATTCATGATTATCTTGCTTGATGAGTGACATTTTTTCTATGCAATCAATAAAATAGACTTCTTCTTTCATGCTCGGTCTTCATATACTTTCAAAAACACTAAACTCGAGTATTTCTTTGCCTAGTCTGACGAGCAAGGTTCCTACTTCAACATCAATCAAAGATCTCATAGTGGTGAGGAATGGACGTCCAAATATAAGAGGGTATCTGGAGTCCTCTTTTATGTCCATGATGACAAAATCCCATGGGACATAAGAGTCCTTACCTACCTTGACTGGAACACCCTCAATGATTCCCAAAGGGAGAGTCATAGAATTGTCTACAAGTTGTATGGTCATGCCAGTTGGGTGAAGTTTTGTGAATCCTAGCCTCTTGAAAAGGCTAAGTGGCATGATAGAGATGCTAGCACCGAGGTCTTCTAGTCCCTTCTTACATGTGGAGTCTCCAATATGGCACAAAATCCTAAAAGATCTTGGATCTTTCTGCTTCTTGGGCATTTTGCTCAAAATAATATCTGAAGTAGTTGTTGCTAATTTGATTGTCTCAGATTCCTCAATTATGTACTTCCTTGTGAGGAGAGATTTTAAGTACTTCGTCCAGGCTAGTATCTGAGCTAGAGCATCTAGGAAGGGTATATCAACATGAAGCTTCTTCATCGCTTCTTTGAACTTCATGAAACCAGTGTAGATCTTTGTCTGCTTTAGTTGAGATTCAAAAGGAGGATGAGGCTTGTATACTGGTATAACTGGTTCAGGCGTGTCTTCTTCTTATGGAATGACTGGTTTCTCAGAACTTTCTTTGTCTGCTTTATCATTCATCATCTATTCTTTTGGTTGAGATTCAGGAACTTCTGTATCTTGGACAATCACCAAGTCATCCTTGTTTGTAGCTACCACATGTATCTTGGCAGGAGGATCAGAATAGTATTTTCCAGATCGAGTGGAAACGACTTTCAGTTACTCAGGATGTTTAGGATTTTTCTCTAGTTGGCCAGCAAAAGCTATAGCAGGTGGCCTGAGGCTAGCTAAAAGTTGAGCTAGTTGAGATTCAATAGCCTTCTGGTGGGGTTGCTGATTTGCTATCATAGTCTACTTTGACTGTGGCATATTCTCAATGGATGATAGTTTGTTGTCAAAAGAGATGGGACTGGCTTGTTGTCCTTGTTGTAGTTGTTGATGCAGGATTTGGTTGAGATTTTGGAACTGAGAGGTGTTTTAATACTGGTTGTAATTTCTATTCTGAAAGTTACCCATGAAGTTCTCTTGATTCCTAATTTTTTTTGTTGATTATACTTGAATCCCAGAGGGCCTCGTTGTTGATTATTTGAATCGAGTTGTTGTGAGTTTTCCAATCCCAAAGGATTTCTATACAGAAAACCAGGATGGTTCTTGTTCTGATTTGGAATATAATACCCTTGACCAGGGATAGGATGGATGGCATTCACATTTTCCATCTGACCATTACCTCCTTGGGCACAAGCATTGCCTAGAACAACATCATAGAGAATATTACATGCTAGAGTATAATGATCAGTGCCTTTACATGCTTCACAAAATAGATAACCTGACTTGACTTGTTCTTATTGTCAAGGGGGCAAGTGCCTCCTTTCATAGGCGTTGAAAGATGATACAAGGTTGTCTTGCTTGGAAAATAGTAGCTTTAGAGACTCAGCGATAGACTTATACTCAGGACTACTTTCTACCATAGCTACCTTCAACACTCCTTTGCCTATAGATTTTCCCCAGTTGGCTTGGTTTTCAGCTCCAAGGGTGACAACCTTCCATGCACTATCATAACTTTGGTGCATGAAGTTTCCTCTAAATGAGGAGTCCAAACACTTCTTGATATCATAATCCACACCCCTATAAAAGATTTCAATGAGATGATTCGTAGGTATGTCATGGTGTGGACACTTGCATAGTAACTCATTGTATCTTTCCCATGCTTCTGCCAGGGTTTCTCCAGGGACCTGAACAAATTATGTTATTCAACCCCTAATATCATAGGTGAGGCAAAGAGGGTAGATTTTTTCCAAGAAAACATTTTGAAGTTGCTCCCAAGTCATGATGGGGTCGCATTGCAAAGAGTTATACCAACTCATGGCTCTATCTCCAAGGGAATATTTGAAGAGACGGAGTTTGATGGTATAATGTGTAACTCCATTCTTCTTTGTCATAGAACATAAATCTATAAACTTCAGAAGATATTCTTGACTATCCTCGCCTTGCTTGCCATAGAAAGGGTTGTTTTGAAGTAAAGTAATCCAATGTGAATTGATCTCAAAGTTTGGAGCAGTGATGGGAGGAGGTTGCACTGGGTGTTGAATGTCAACAACCTTAGGGATTGAGAACTCTCTAAGGTCCTTTTATAACTTAGATTGTTGAGCTGCTGCTTGGGCTGCTTGGATTTCTTCTTGAACCGCAGCTCGGGCTTCTTGCATAAGCCTTTCTCTTTGGGCATTAAGGGCTTGAGTTACCCTTTGGGAAATTTCCTCCTCTTGTGCCATCTTATCTTGGTTCTCTCTACTCTGACGACAAAAGGTTCATTCTATCTTAGGGTCAAAGCGAGCTGTAAGGTCGGTGATGTTTGAGCGTGGCATGCACTAGTCTTGGGGGTACCTGAAATGGAAAGATCTTTTGGGATTTAGATGGACGAAGTAGATTCAGATTCAAGTATATGATAAATAGTATTAAAGGTAAAAGGAAAATCCTAGATTAGTCTCAATAGAACTAGATTTAACTAGATGATTCTATTTTCCCCGACAACGGCACTAGAACTAGATTTAACTAGATGATTCTATTTTCCCCGACAACGGCACTAGAATTCGACGTGGTTTTTACAGCACTAACAAATCCACCTAGGGCTGAAATCCCTAAGTTTTTACCAAAACCTTGTGCAATAATACCACCTGCAAGCGGAAGGGTCTTATCACAGTATAGTTAATGATTGAATCCTAAGGGACAACTTTTTTAAGAATCGTGCTAGTTGAATCTGGATCAACTGAGGCTAATATTTATAACAAGAGTTGATTTGGGTTTAGTTAAACTAATTGTAAGGAAAGTAAAAGAGTGGGATCAAAATTTAGTTTAGATTAATGATGGGAATCACTAGGGTGGAATTGGGTTTCACCACCACTACACATTCAAACACATCCAAAACACATTCATGCAAGATACAACTATCCAAATGGAGTAGCAAACCATCTGTTAGGAAATAGAGTTTGCATAAGCATCTCCAGGGGCTCGATGTCTTATTACCCATGGGTCACACACTTACTACTTCAGAGATATACCTTTGGAAGTTCTCGTCTGGGAATCAACCATGTTAATCGATATTCAAATCCTAAGTACTGAAGTTCTTGCAACAAAGGAATATAATAGATCATTCCAGGTAGGTGATCAATCCACAAGGCATGCATTAAACAATTAATAATGAAATAGAAAGTTATATACAAGCCATGGAGTGTTATAATATGAACATGTAAGAACGGGAAGCGGGGCTAGTCCCCGCACCCCAACAAAAAGGACTACTCACTCCTCATGATAGAAACAAAAAAAACAAGAGAGAGGGAAGATTCTGCCATGGTCATGGTGAAGAAGAAGGTCATGACTTGATGGAGAAACGATCTTCTACACGATGGTGGGGCAGATCTAGATGAGGAGGAGAAGAATGCCAAGACAGATGAGGATGATCTTCTCTCTCCTTCTTCCTTCTCTTCTCATTCTCTTACTTACGAGAGATGGAGCGGCATATGGATGATGGATGACGGTGCTACATATCTAAAATCCCACCACTTTTGTGGTTAGGAGATAGATCTTGATGGAGTAGAGATGGCGGAGTAGCAAGGACACCATCGGGGTAGTCTTTGGCGGAGTAGATCATCTTCCTTTGTTGGGCATAGAGAGGAAGCCTATCGGCATCGTGGAGTGGATGAGATGTCTCAAATGAAGGAGGGGGATGTGTATTTCTAGGTGCAGATCTAGAGAACACTGACTTAATGCGATAGTTGAGACACCTGGTTGTGTTCATGGTCTAGGTCGTGGTCGAGGTCACGACCAAGGTCACAATTGCGATTGAGGTCACAGTTGAGATCATGGTCGAGGTCACGATTGTGGTCGAGGTGACATGCAACGGTCGAGCTAGTGTGGGCCTCAATCGAGGTGGTGTGCCGCGGTCGCGGTTATATGGGCCTCAGTCGAGGTTGCATTCTGTGGTCAAGGTGTCGTGCCTCAGTCGAGGCCGTAGTCATTTCTTCTTAGATGTGGTTGTGACATTTCCTCCTTGGCCGCGGTCGCAGCATCATGTAACAAATCCAGCCCCTGGGGGGCTGTTGCTATCAGTCGATGGGCCTGCATTAATGAATCCTCTAACTGATGATGATACTTTCTGATGAAGGAACTGCCCATCAAAAATAGGGTCCAAATTATCGAAAGTTTCTTGGGACCACTAGTCGGTTAGTAGGACCACTGCCTCCTACACTAGTGTACATAGTGCAATGCTTAATATTGCAATGGAGATTAATGTATTTGATCAAAATTCTAAGTAATCATATGAAACTGAGGAAAATTGTGTATGAGCAGATTCATGGGGTATGTGAGAGCTTTCAGTGCAAAATTGGGTCGAAATTGTGACTAAAACTAAGATGAATATGCATTCATGAAAATACCCCGAACTTAAACATTGCTCATCCTCGAGTAACACAAAATCTAAAACAGTCGCTAATTGAATAATTTCAACTCTTGTGATATGGATGGGCATCTCAACTTCCGGAGATCATTAAACACATCTTGCAATATCTTTGTTCCCAAGCTCATTTCCCAAAACACTTCCTCCTCACTTTCTCCAACATCAAGCATGTTTAAGAGCTTTGTAAGAGTCCAGAGATACCCACAGAACAACAAGTGTGCATCTGATCTGACACTAGTGTTTTTCAAGAGAGCGGTAGAAAGAGGCATTCATTGTGCCTATAGGTGGAAAAGGGAGTGAAGGGAGGTATGGAAGGAAGTAGTAAATCTCTCCTCTATTCGACTCAAGATTTTTATTATATGGTTGCAATTTCATTGATTGTAACTTTGTTTTCTTTTTTTTGGATGCACATCTCTCCTCTATTTGACTCAAGATTGCATTTTTTTCTTGTGTGCACATTGGCATCTTTTCTTTTTCATTTTGATGATACGCCCCTATTACATAGAAAGGGGCATGGAAGAAGAAAATAAAGAGAGGGATGGTGTGCCACCCCGAACTTATGGTTTGGCACTATTTTTATGGCTTTTTGTTTGTTTTTGATGGATGGAGGGGTAAGAAGATTGACCTTTGACTCCTGGAGGAGAGACACCAACTTTTCCTATTACAGTTGGGGTACACCAAGGATCCACACTCATCCCATATCTATTCGTTCTGGTTATGGATGAGTTAACAAAGAATGTTCAGGATGATATTCCTTGGTGTATGTTATTTGCTGATGATATTGTTTTGATTGACGAAACAAAAGATGGATTGAATGATAAAGTTGAATGTTAGAGAAAGGCATTGGAATCAAATGGATTGATGATTAGCAGGAGAAAAACTGAGTATAGGCATTGCAATTTCAGCCAATCTCACAGTGTGAATGATGGAGCCAAGTTGGACGGAGTAGATATCCCAAAATGTGACAAATTTCATTACTTAGGTTCTATTATTCAAATAGACGGGGATGTCCAAAATGATGTTTGTCACCGGATCAATGCAGGATGGTTGAAATGGAGGAGTGCAACTGGAGTTTTATGCGATCAAAAGATCCCTCTCAGGTTAAAAAGTAAGTTTTATAGAACAGCTATACAACCAACCATGCTCTATGGGAGTGAATGTTGGGCGGTGAAGAAACAAGGTCTCAACAAGTTGAACGTGGCTGAAATGCGTATGTTGAGATGGATGTGTGGGAAGACAAGAAAAGATCATTTGAGAAATGACTATATCAGGAATAAAGTGGGGGTGGCGAGCATTGAGGACAAGTTGTGTGAGGGCCGACTCAGATGGTACGGACATGTGCAACGCAAACCTACTAGTGCGCCTATACGAAGCAATGCTATTGAGCCAAACAATATAAATAGAAGAAGAGGAAGGCCTAAATTAACATGGGATGAGCTTATAAAGAGAGATTTTGAATCTCTACATCTCAATCAGAATATGACCCATGATAGAGTTGAATGGAAACGAAGGATCCATGTAGCCGACCCCAACATAGTTGGGATTGAGGCTTAGATGATGATGATGATGATGTTGAGGGGTAAGAAGATGGTAGAAGAAGTGTAGAAGAGAGTTTAGATCATAATGCAACTTGATTTACGATTCAGTGCACCGAGTAGTTCTCCTTATCATACCATGCTGAAATAATGACTTGATGGGGATCCGATGGAGATTCCATGCTATTGTTCTACTAGTCAATTAAGAAGCACAATGTGTTTGATCCCTCTCAGTTCGACAGATACTTGTCGTCTTTACTGAAGGACCATGATGTTAGGATTCATAAGCTTCATGTGGTGATTTCTAACCATTGGATAGTTTCAAAAACTATCCCCCTTGAGGCTTTGCTTCGAATAAGGAGGGTATAATGATTCAAAATTGCATGGAAAAAGAAATAGCTAGATAGGTAATGGCTTTGATTGAAATAAAAGCATCAAAACTTCATCAAGTTTCTATACAAAACTACTTTGAAAACTTATAGGTTTTGAAAATTTTGCACAAAATTGTTTCAAAATTACAATGATGGAATCTTAAGTCTGAAACATATATGTTTGGGTGGAAAGTAAAGTACATAGCACCCACCCTCCACCCGAACTTAGAAATTTTCTCGTCCTAAGGAAACTTTAAATCTGAGATAGAGGGGAAAAACCATGCCGGTTGGACCACCAGATATGGTTGCGTTCCTCTCAACAATGTGTCCTCCATCTAAAATCTCAAAAATAAAAATTATCAAAACTTAAGATTGCATCTTGCGATGTGATATCTATTACGTGCAAAATTTTCGAATTTAAAACTGAAATTAAAATCTAAGTTAAGGACCGGGTTGCCTCCCGATAAGTGCATTTGTTTTATGTCATTGGCTCGACGTGCTTCTTTCAATTTTCTGGAGGATAAACTAGTTTTGAATGATTCAGCGATGCTTCAATTCTCATGTCATCTGTGGTGAAATATCTCTTCAGGCATTGGCCATTAGCTACAAACTCTCCTAACTTTTCACTCCATAAAACAAAGGCACGATGTGGGTAGATGCTCTTGACAGTGTACATTCTGGACCAATGAGAACGGAGTTTCCTTGGGAACAATTTCAATCTTGAGTTGAATAGTAGTACTTGGTCTCCCACTTGTATGTCATTCCTTTACATATGACTATCATGACACAATTTCGTGCATTCTTTGTAGATTCTTGCATTCTCATAGGCAGTCATCCGAAGTTCTTCCTGTTCCCAAAGTTGTAGAATCCTAGCTTGGTCAGCTTTGTTTATGTCGAAATTCAGTTGTTTGATTTCCCACCAAGCTTTATGTTCAAGTTCTATGGACATGTGACATGATTTTCCATAGATTAATCTAAAGGGTGTTGTTCCAAGAGGAGTCTTGAAAGCACTTCTATAGGCCCATAAGGGGTCATTGATTTTTACTGACCAATCCTTTAGGTTGTGAGCTACTGTCTTTTCCAACATAGCTTTGAGTTGATGGTTTGACACCTCTACTATCTTTTCCAAGATAGCTTTGAGCTTGACGGTTTGAGTTGCGGTCAAAGATGAATCAATTTTCTTCACTTTGTAATTTATGTCATCCATAAACTTCTTTTAGTTTCATGACTTGTTATTTATCATCTGTGGTCCATGTACTCCATGAGTAGTCACAAAATAAGATAACTATGTTCATGATGACAACCAAGTAAGTTTCTTCATAAAACCTAAGAAAATGATTTTCATAGTGGAAACTTGCACTTCCCATCATTGACATGATAGGGTGCGGTTTTGGCTTGTAACTTAGTCAGTTTAGCAACTAACATGCTAGGTATATAATGTAACCCTTTCACAAACTGATCGTCTTGCTTTTGCCTCCAAAAGTATTTACATGTTGTGCCACATTCATGAGTGTCTGTAATAAGCATGTAAGCTACGCCCAAGAAGCTAAGCCAAAGAATTTAATATTTATTTTTTTGTTGCAAAAAAAACTTTTTGAATTCCCCGTTAAAACCTATTTAGCTAAGTGAAAAGCTATGAAATTGCATATGTATGCAATATGGATTCGTTCAGAAAGAGGTACCCATTGTGTAAAATGACTCCTCTACCTTTTTCATCTTCTCCTTCACATCTCTAACAGAAGAATGGAAAGTCAAATAGTCAATTAACCCATTATTGATGAGCTTATTGTTCATTTTATCCCTTTCGCGGCATAAGAATGCAATTATTTTTATCATGAACCTCTTCCTTGTACAGTCACACCATCACACTGCTAATGAACCAGAAATCCTTAATTCCTTCAAATCCTACTTTTCCAAATATTAATTGTATATACCATTACACTCCAATTGCTTCAAATCTCCTTAAGATTGTGTAACATATTGGATTTTTGGGTACTATACTGATTTTTGATCTATATGTATTATTATCCTCATTTTATATTATCAATTGCATTTCCTTTATTCATATATTAACTTCATTTGAATATTCTTGAATGTTCTACATGAAAATGAATTCTTTCCATCTTTTTCTGATCTACATATAAAAGGACCCACATGTGCATGTCTATAATAACTTGAAAGTCATTGTATTTGGGGTTACTTTAAAGAGTATTATTATAAGATATTAAATGTGGCAACCCGCCATGATAAATGAGATTATTCAAAATCAAAAGGCCGATTAGGCACTAATTAATCAGATTACCAAAAAGGTGTAGAATTGAAACCAAAAGAAATTTCCAAACATTTTAGTGAATATTTAGACAAAGGTCCAACTATAACACATATTCATGCCAGTTAACTTTACATGAGTTTTGTTGCCTCAACCACAACCTATATATAAACAATGATGTTCTCATGATTACAACATTTACATAAAGCATGAACCAAGGCTTATAACTAAAAACTCAAGTCAATATACATGATGTGAAAAACCCCATGCCCGTATATGAGAGTATGGGAACAACTCTAGGACTCTAAAAAAACCCAACCAACCTTCTGACTCTATTGATCTCCAAAGTGCTCCTCCTCACTACCACAGGTTTGATGGTGCTATTGATGATCACTTAAAAAGATGTGGTTATCCAAGAGGTGAGACGTGTCTCATCAAAAGATATAACTAAAAAAACATCTATTTTTTACCAAAATATTAAATAGTTAAAATAATTAATATTATAGAGTTGTAAGAACAAAGAACTTGCATCATAAACAAATGTAGACATAGGCATTTGTGCAGTATATTGCTCTTACCACATTCTAAACCATCTATGAATCAAAAGAAACAAAGAAATAATTATCATCTAATGTGAGTCGCCAAGTAACCCTAACAGATATGCTACATGGATGAATTACATATTTCATTAAGCCCTAGGTAGTTTGAGGCGTACCAGTCAAACTACTAGTTGACCACTATGAAGTCTCCATCAACCCTCTAGATATCTACAATAACAAAAATCCTAAGATCACTTCCCCTTGGTTAGTACAAGTCTGTTGTAGTGGCATATTAGTCAAACTACAAAATATCCTTGTTCACCCTAGGTACTACACTTAAACACTAGCATCCAGGGTGTTCAACCTCAAATTTGAGTTATGAATGTAGTTTCCCCCAATGATATTTACATCTAAGATGAAGAATTGACCATTCTCCAAAAACCATAGAATCAGGATGACAAGGGTATACCCTCCCTGCATCAACATATACTCAACAATATACGACTCTGACTTCCTTTCATAATACTCATTTCACTATCTAGAAATCCTAACACCAGAATAGTTATACGAACTTAGGGCACGACATAATTAAGGTTTCACTTGATTAATTAATAAAGTTGAATTTGTTCAGGCTGCATCAAATGAGTAACATACAAGATCTTATAATACACTTACAACATAATTTTTATAATACAATTCCCAAGGATGCAAAACATATGAAATATGTTCCATGTTATTCCAACATGATATACTTGTAATGCTCATGCCCTCTTCCCAAGGCTCTAATAGAGTTTTAGGAATGACGACTGACCCCACAAACCAACACTAGCCTTAGCTACATGCTTTGTCTTCACTCACATGTAAGCATGTATAAACTTCCCGACTGGTCACCCATCTTAGTATTATTCTGGGTTGAGCATAGTTAACAACAAAGTTCTTTAGTGATGGGCTCAAGGAGGTGCATCTTGGTGATATGGGTAGTACAACCATTCTTTTTAAGATCATTTCATCTGAAGCCTCAAAACCTAGAACGTTACAATCTCCCCCATTTAGACTCTTGATGTCCTTGTCAAGGCTCAACTAAATGGCCTCATCATATTCCCCCATTTCAGTTCAGACCCAGAATGACCCATGGACACCTAGCTCCCGATCATGGAATACTAGCACAAGGGTGGCTATGTCACCATGGACAACCCTTTCCAACTTTCCTAGACCGCATGGCTAAAGATCGGCATGTGGTAGACCCATGTAGACTTCACCTACTGGAGGGGAAGTGACTCTGATACCATTTGTAACACCCAGACCCACTACCCAAGGATCTAATTGAGTTTCAGGAATGACGAATGGCCCCACAGACCACCACTAGCCTTAACTGTGTTCTTTGTCCTTACTCACACGCGAGTCAGGATAAACTTCGTGACTGGTCACCCATCCTAGTACTACTATGGACAGAGAACGATTACACACATAGTTCTTTAATGATGGGCTCCCTGAAAAGAGGCGCAGCTTGGTAATATGGGTATTACAATCATTCCTTTTAAGATCATTTCATCTGAAGCCTCAAGACTTGGGACGTTGCATACTTGTCCATTGATATCCATAAATAAGACTAAATATCTATCTAGGGCACAAAATAGCCCCAAAAGCCATTTTTTACCAAAAAAACAATAACTACATGTAGGGGTATCATTTGTATCCAAAATTTTGCATAAATTTTTGCAAGTCGACATCAAAGTATCACCCCATATTTCACCATAAAATTCCAAAGGATGTAAGAGTTGTGGCTTTTCTAAGTACTAAGAATTTATGTGATCAACACCTTACTTGGATGAGCTACCTTCAACAAATTAATTTCATCAAACTATCATTGATGTACAAAAATAGTAATTAAAAGCATTAAAACTACCATCAGTTAACTTCCATATAGTGTATTTTAAAGTATGGGTCGGATTTCTAAGCATTGGATACCAAAATAGCACATATATGATCTTTATAGGAGTCATTATACTCATATTTCGGAATTTCAACCTTGCATGTTTAAAGAAAAGCTCATATTATAGCAGGAAAATGTTCATAAGATCTAAATAATGTCTAAGAACGCATTTTATCATCATCTTCATGTCAAACAATGCATAAAAGGTTGTCTTTTCTCATATTACAAGTTTTTAAGAGTAAGATTAAAGACACACACTTAGCAGGTAGGCAAGAAATGTACTCAAAGGTATAAAAATTGCCTAGTTAGAAAGAGAATCAAAGATATAGAAGAATAACTTCAAAATCCATGATGGAAAATTTTGAAATCATCAACAAAACGTTGGTCTTGGTCTGCCAAAACTTCAAGAATGCCTCCTCCTTCCACAAACAGAAGGGAACTTGAGCAAGAAGAGAGAGAAAGAGAGTTCTCAAGCTTTTAAGTGTAAGGTTCCAACAAGAACACCAAGAAACTCAAACATAGGAGGAAGGAAGGTAAAAAACAACAAGAAAATTAGTGAAAGAGAGGAGATCTTACATGAAAGAAGTAAGGAAAATGATCAATGACTCTAGATCAACGCATGGATCCTTGGTTCTTGCACATGCATCCACGACAAGTCTAGAATCGCCAAGCTCTAAAAAATAGCACTAAGATCGTCAAAGATGAGAAGAAACAATGAGAGATAGAGAGGGAAATAGAGAGAGAATGAGAAAGGGTATTTATAGGTGGGTGGAAGTTTGCTATTATACAGAAATCCAAGCAACCACTAAAAATTTAGAAATTCAAGCGACCGTTGAGAATGCAGAAATTCAAGCGACCACTGAGAATGCAAAAATCCAAGTGACTACTGCGAGTGCAAAATCCAAGCGACCACTGAGAGTGTAGAAATCCAAGCGATCGCTGAGAATCTCATTGGGCATAGATGGAAACACTACTCTACTACCTTATAAAGCTTATGTAACCCTCATGAAAGCAAGGTCCAAAAGCCTCCAAAGAAGATATAAAATTTTGATATCATTAAGAACATTATAAATCTATCAAGAAGTATTAAAATTTACCTTTACATCCCTGAAATGGGTAAATTTCAAATAAGTCCACAACATGTATAAAACTGCATAACTTGAGCCTAGGGAGTCGGAATTGAACCAAATTTTAGACATAGATCTATTAACTAACATAAAACCATAACCCAATTTTTTTTTGAAACTAAGCAGACAATTTGGACAAACAAATTATATTTAAATGTTAAGCAAGGTTAGGGTCCTTACAACCATAAATCCCTAATAAGGATTTTGCCCCCAAAATCCTAAGCAAACAAGGATGGGTACTTACTACGTATATCATCCTCTAACTCCCATGTGGCTTTCACTACACCACGATGATGCCACAACACCTTCACTGAGGCTATGTCCTTCTTTCTATGCTTCTATACTCGCCTATCTAAGATCAACACAGGACCCTCCACATAGGTAACATCCTCCTCCAACTCCACCTCCATGGGTTGCAACGTCTGCTCAATGCCAAGATGGCACCTTCTCAACATCAAAGCATCAGACATGTTGTGTAACTGACGCAACTCAGGTGGTAGCTCCAACCTGTATGCAACCTTCCCAACTTGAGCTATGATAGGGTATGGTCCCATAAACATGGGAGTCAACTTACCCTTCTTACCAAACCTCAACATGCCTTTCCAAGGGGAAACTTTGAAGTAAACAAGGTCTACAACTTGAAACTCCAAAGGTATATGAAGGTTATCTGTATATGACTTTTGTCTGTCTTGAGCCTCCTTTAGATGTTGTTGGATCACTCTCTTCTCTGTAGTCTATTGTACTAACTCAGGACCTAAAAGACAATACTCACCTACCTCATACCAACAAAGAGGTGACCTACAACCCCTATTGTACAAGCCTCATACGATGCCATGTGTATACTCCTCTGGTAACTATTGATGTAGGCAAACTTAATCAGGCTCTGGTAAATAGCCCAACTTGCCAGATATTGAAGCATACATGCTTTCAACATGTCTTCTAATATTTGAATAATCCTTTGAGAGTGACCATATGTCTGTGAGTGAAAGGTTGTACTGAACCTCAACTATATTCCCAAAGTTGTATGCAAACACTCCCAAAACCTACTCCTAAACTTAGGACGTCGGTTAGACACTATAGTAATTGGTATTCCATGCATACAAACTATCTCACCAACATAGATTTGAGCCAACTTCTCTCTTGTGTAGGTGGTCTTGACTGGGAAAAAGTGAGCTAACTTTGTTAATCAATCGACGATCACCCAAATGGAATCATGACCTTTAGCTGTCCTTGGAAGACCGACCACAAAGTCCATAGTTATTTGATCCCCCATTTCCACTAAGGAAATGGCAAGGGTTGTAACGCCCCTGTAGGCTTCTGATGCTCTGCTTTGACCTACTAACACACCAGACACTTGGCCACAAACTCTACCAAATCACTATTTAGACCTGACCACCAATACAAGTCCTTGAGGTTATGATACATCTTTGTACTGCTTGAGTGCATCATGTACGTTGAGAAACAACCTTCCTTGAGCACCATTTCCATCAGACTACCAACATCAAGAACTACTACTTTGTCGTGAAAACACATTGTCCCATCATCATCCTCATGAAACCCATCATGATTCCTATTACCAAACTCTAATATGATGTTCGGCATCACAATATCATCCTTTTATGCATCTCTGATTTGTTGTCCCAATGTTAGCTTAACTTGTAATTATGCTAGCAAACATGCCAAAAAGGAAACCTCTAACTGTACATTCATGTGTTGAAGAGACACTAGCATGTACCGCTTGTGACACACCATGGAGTGCAATTATGCTTTATCTACAAGCAATGATGAATACAAAGATGACTTACTCAATGCATCAACCACTACATTCACCTTGACAGGATGATAATCTATCGTACAATTTTAATCCTTGATCAGCTCCATCCATCTCCTCTGCCTCATGCCCACTGTTACTTTAAGAAGATGTACTGCATATTCTTATAACCAATTAATATTTGACACTTCCACTATAGTAAAAATACCCATTAGTGGCTTTTATTCCAGTGGATTTCTAAAAAATGCCACTATCTATGTAATGCAGTGTCATTTGTAATTTAAATGCCTCTAAACCACATATTATGGAGTTTATAGAAAAAACTTACCAATTAAGGCTTTTTAATAATTAATTAGTGGCATTTCAAAATTGCCAAATCAAATGAGCGGGCCACAATTATTAAAAATTTTCTATTCCCAGGCGGCTTCCCCGACATGCAAAACGGTTCCTCTTCTCCATGTGTTGGGTAGAGACATTTACTCCCGACATTTTCTCTGCTCACAGAACCCGCGAAGTCGACCTAGCTAGCCTTTTCACCCTAATATGCCAGAGCATGGACGCTACCTGCTGGAACGCTCTCTGCTCTTCTCCAAGATGTCGGCGACGTTGCCAAGGGTTGGAGGGGACGCCAAGGAAGAGATTAGTCTCCCAACTTTCTGGTGACATTGCCAAGGGTTGGAGGGGATGCCGAGGAAGAGATCAGTCTCCCAACTTGCCAGTGAGGACTGTGACGGTTTTCCACCCTGCTTCTTCGGCGCGTGACAGGTAAGTACACCCCACGAAACAATAAACACACATGGTCTTTCCCATCCATTCTCACAGTTTCCATTCTATCAAGGTATATATGATAATCAATTTATGAAGATAGTCTTGAAATATGATGATTCTGTTGTTTTATATCCAACAATCACTTCCTTAATCGTTTATATCAAGCCATCGACCATCCTTCTTTCTTAGATTTAAACTTGGATTATTTTACAGTCTTGAAATATGATGATTCTATCTGCACATCTCCTGTATCTTTGTTTGTAAATCATTAATGAATAGGCAAGTAATGTATCCTTACCTAGGCCACCACCTTTCGTGGGTTGGCACTCTTTGATGAGAACAGGGGTTCCCACCATTGGGCTAATGAAGGGGAGAGATACTCATCTTTATGTATGTATGAAGAGGCTAAGGAGAGAACAAGGTTTATGAGATGTTCATTTCTTGTGTAATATTCTAGGATTCAGAAATGTCTAAGGAAGAATAAGACCTTTGTATAATTACTTATAGTATACATGTTTTTTGGGTGTGGTTTCTTCAATTTTCCTTTGATTACTATAAACTTGAATGGTCTATATTCTTCTGCACTACCAATTGACTAAAACCTTCACCATCCCTGAAAATTAGGGTCTTTAAGAAACAATGAAGAAAGATACCAAGGGCATGTAGACAAGTTGCTATTAACACTAATCTATGGTTGCACAAATACAGGGGTTCCATTGTGGAACAACAATAATTTTTCTCTGCCATAGGAAGTCTGGTTTGCCCTCTTGATTTCTATATTGAACGAAATTGCATGGCTTCTATGCAGTGATGTTTACATAATGGTTGATTCATGTTTTTTTGGAGTGTACGTCTTATCTCAGTACTGCTTTAATGTAAACACATTGCATTATGGTTACTTCAATTCCATATCATAAATCAATTTTTGTCTTTTGATGGCATGTTCTATTATATATGTACTCCAACCTCTCGCCTTGGGCCAGGAACCATCAGCTGGCTGGCACACCAGTTCTTCCAAGTTCTGGGTCTTGTACACTCAGATCTTATACAAGTTGTACACTTGTATGGTCCCTGACCAGGTTTCATCAAACTAGATAATGATGTTGCCCGTTCTCTAATGGGTTCATTCCTGTCGATGTTGATAGAAACCATGGGGAATATGTTTATGGACTACTTGATTCACTTTAAAAAATATATTGCTCTATATTTTGCAAATTTATACTTTTTTTTTGAAAATTTATAATATCGTTATATATACTTACAATTGTTAGTACTAATATTTTGCAGTCTTTGTTCACCCACAATAGTCACTATGGCCTGGGTGTCTACCCCCCCAACTCCTTTTCCCTGAAGTAGAAAAGATGGACATCACCCTAGACAAGCGTACACTTGCACAACTCACCATTCCCAGACATTGGCGTCATCTGGACGGAAGACGCTACACGGCTGGTCAAATGACCTTAAAGTTTGGGAACTCGACAAATGTAATCGAGGTTCAATATGATGGTGACGGCAATCTGGTATCCACAACCAGTTGGCGTGGGTGGATTGGGAGAATGGGAATTGGCCGTACAGACCAAGTTTTGCTTCGTCCGATTGGCGACAATACCATACAGGCTTATATACATAACTACAACAACAATTTGCCTTCTCACCTGAGACGGTATATGCACGAGCCAGACTATACCGAATCTGAGGAGACATCATTCGATGAATTAGGCATGCCTGAGGTGCAATCCTTTCCCGTTGGTACCGCCTTGTACCCCATGACCATCAGTTCAGATTCATCTTCCAGCGACTCCATCCTCGACACAGCATCATCAACAAAATGGACACATCACAGTCATAATGGCCATCACAATTGTTGATGAATTTTTTTAACTTTTAAATTAGGAAATAATCAAAAAATGTAATTTGTGTTGTCTTACTTAATGAACATTAGTAATCAATCAAGTACTGTGAATTTAAGGTACCCAATGTGATCTTGATGATGGCTTGCAAATGTTTTTCTCTGGTGTGGTTTTGAGTGATGTTTTTCTTTGAGGATTGCCTCAAAGTGATGTTCTACTTTTATCCTTATTATAACTATGTTGTTTGTATGACAGACTTACTCATAAATGTTATATTTTTTACTATTTTTAAGAATGGATAATTGATGGATGGCAGAGGATGACCGAACGAGTAGTAAATACCTTTTGGTAGTAAAAACCCTAAACCCTAAACCCTAATACCATTTATGTTGTTCAATTTTGTTTTAAGTGTCTTCATTTTTTTGTGACTTGATATACTCAGGATGAGAGAACAGTTAAGTGACAACTTCCACAATAAGTTAGCTACAAGGAATGATTAGAACAACATCATTGACTCTTGTACGGGGACTCATTTACCTAGCATTACCCCACAAGGTTGTTGGAAAGCTTTGAACCTGCCATCCAATAATCGCTCCAAAAACATTTTAGCTTCCCTTCCACCTAATGTTCAAAATGATAGACCAAGGAAATTGAATAACATTGTTGCTAGCTCTGCTGTTACAAGAACACCTTGTGATGGACAAGGTAATCATATCATCGCATTTATAGTGTTGTAGTTAATGATATAGAATTTCTATATATGTTGTATGCTTTATGAATGAATGCTCAGGTCAAAGACATCGACAACGGGTGCCTAATGGCAATGCTTCGGTGTCCAATCATTCAAGAAGAGTAGACAGTAGAGCTGCCAATAGTCAAAATAGCCATGCATTTCATGATCACATGGAGCAAAATGGCCTATCTAATCACCATGATGAGTTGTTAAATGCTACAACAACACCTTCTTATGGGCTAGGTAATCAGTTAATTCATTGCATATATAGTGCTACCTTTAGTGATATATAATTTCTATTTATGTTGTATCCTTTATGAATGAATTCTCAGGTCAAAGACCGACCACGGGTGCCTAATGGCAATGCTTCAGTGTCCAATCATTCTAGAAGAGTAGACAGTAGAGCTTCCAATAGCCAAAACAACCATCCATTTCATGACCACGTGGAGAAAAATGACCTCTCTGATCACCATCAAGAGTCGTTGAATGCTACAACAACACCTTCTGATGGGCTAGGTAATCGGTTAATTCAAATCATTGCATTCATAGTACTGCATCTAAAGATATATAATTTCCATTTATGTTGTATCCTTTACGAATGAATGCTCAGGTCAAAGACATCAACCCCCGGTGCCTACTGTCAATGTTCCCGTGTCCAATCAATCAAGAAGATTAGAGAATAGAGCTGGCAATAGCCAAAATAGCAATGCATTTCAAGAAACCATGGAGCAAAATGATGTCTCTGATCACCATGACGATTCGTTGAATGCTACGCCAACACCTATTGATGTGCTAGGTATCGGTTTATTCATATCATTGCATTTATAGTGCTGCATCGAATGATATATAAATGAATGCTTAGGTCAAATACATCATACACATGGTCGAACACAATGTTTGCAAGTCTAGAAAAGAAAGCCCGGCGATCAAATTCCCATTGAGATAAATCAATTTGGACAACTAGTGGGTAAAACCCAATGTCACTTATCAAGTTTTTTGACAACCATTGCAAGAGATCCCAATCTTTGTCCATTAAACTATGAGGACTGGAGACAATTTCCAGCAAATAAAAAAGAATCCATATGTAATTTTGTGAAGGTACAATATTAAAATTTATTTTTAAATGGTTAAATCAAGCTTCTAATTGATATCATTATTGTCGGTAGAGTAAATTCATGATGGACATAGAATTAAAGGAGTGGACAATGAAAAGACTGGGAAAGAAATGGAAGGACCACAAGTGGGAGTTATAGAAACTATACTTCATAGAAGATAGTCCATATGAACAACAACTTGAACAAGTTGTTCCTCGCATGGAAACGTCTCAATGGAAATTTCTTATGGATTACTGGAGGAGCAATAAAGGAAAGGTAATTTTTTGTATCTATTAATTGATATTTAATTTACCTCACAGATAATTACTATGGACAATACTGCAATTTTTTTTTCACAAAGGAAGTGTATAACTAACAAGACAAGTAGAAAATTTCAAAAGGTTCGCCACACAACAGGAACCAAGTCATTTGCTTGTCTGAAACATGATGTAAGTTAGTCAATATTGTGATCCAATTGGACAATTTGGAGACATCCATTTAAATGATGTTAGCAATAACCTTGTTTGAATGATACAATTGGAGAAGGAAACAGGTGGGGAAGTTGATCCCATTGAGTTTTTTGAGAAAACTCATCGTAAAAAAGATGGGAGCATAGTTGTTATTGAATCTACCAAAATTTTGGTACAAGGATTCCTATCCTATAGTATTATGTTACATTTACTACATGGAAACATTTATATGTTTGGTATAAAATTCATCTCCTATGTTCTGTTGTATGTAGGAAAAAATTTCTAAGGTAGGTGACGAGCTGTGAAGAAACCAACCTGATGTTACTTTAGCTAAAATTTATAGGCAAGTTATGGGAGAAGAGAGACCAAAATATGTTCGTGGTTATGGATTTGGTCCATCACCTTCTGATATCTGGGGCAAGAACTGTAAATCCTGAGAAGCTGATGAAGCGCAAAGGAAGCATTTCCAGGATCATCTTGAACAACAACAGATGGAATTTGAAGCTAAAATTCAAGAACAAAATGCAAAAATAGAGAAGATACTAGCCTTATCTAGAGCAGGAAATAGTCAATCAGCACAACATGTATGCACTGGCCAGGTATGAATACATTTTATACAAGATGTGTGGTATCAATTATTTTCCATGTTGAATTTTGATGGCCTTATGACAAAGATAAAATAATTGTGCAGATCGGAATGAGACATTCAACAATTTATAAGGGACAAGTATGTTTGTATTTGTGTAAATTGCACATCATTCTACGTTTATATAAATTTTTTATTTAAATTGTATTTTGTTTATAGGAAGTGTATGTGATGAGTATCGCAGATGTAGATGATAAAGTTGCAATCAATCAAGTATCTGAGGTTGACCCCTTGCAAATGGTGGGAGGTGCAATTTTAGGCTTATCATGTGTTGGTGTTTATGTAGAGGTTGTGTTGATGGCCAACGAACCTCTAGTCAGACCTTCTGAGCAATATCAATATATGGATGAAGTTATTGGCAATGTCATAACATGGCCAAAATCACATTTACTGCCAAAGTGAGCATATAGTATTTCTTATAATATGACATAATTGAAAACAAAACTAGTATCTAAAGTCATTTCCATTTGTTGCAGGTCATGAAGTGTAAAGATAGATAATTGCATTCTTGGATACTGTGTAGAGAGATGAAAGCTATAGTTGTGTTTCTTTGGTCCACTTTTTTATTAGTACATAACGATCCAGATACTGTTGTTTCATGTCCATTGTCGTAGACAATGTTGCTAAATGGCAATCCTATTTTTCTTTTAGCTATGAGCAGTGTCTTACCTTCTTGTGTGTGAGATTTACAAAACATATTTTTCTGTGGTGATTCGCCTCAAGATTGTTTGTGATTGAGCTCCTATGATTGCTCAATATTTAGGCTATGAAGATGTCTGAAATGTAACTGAGATATTTTAGTCGCATTCTTCTATGCGTCCTAATTTCTCTGCATAGGTACAACAAGTCATTTTCAACATTTCCATGGTGCAACAAGTCATTTTCAACATATCCATACTCTTCTTTGGTTAAGAAATCAAGGAGGAAGTCTCAAGAAATAATGGGTGCTCTTAGTAATATCGGTTCCTCCATGTTCCCTTAATTGTTAAAACAACATCTACAATAATACCCTTTCTATAACATGTGGTTGTGATGCAGGCCCTAAAAGCCAATAACTATGGTAAGGATCCTCTGCTAAGATCATGTACAGAGAATGACCTTAAATATCCAAGTACAGAGTTGTTGTTAGGACTCAAAAAGGCATGTTTTTGGAGATCAAAGGCCACTCTCAAGAGCTAAGGTTGTCATCTCATCTCTTGTGAAAGGCTTCATCTCAACTCTTGTGATTGGCCTTTAATCTCCAAGAACAGAGCTGCTGTTAGGACTCAAAGATGGGATTCCTCACCCTGGAACTGGTCTTACATGCAATCCAACAAAACGGTGCATGCTTACATGTTCTTGATGTATCCTAGCCAACATTGGTTTCCAGTTTTGCTTTGGGTTGTTTTAAGGATTCCTGGATAAGGTATATTTCACTACTTCACTTTGCTTTTTTTTCAGTTGAAGGGGATAGTGAATCTATTCTGGAAACTCTTCTTTCTTATCAGGGGATAGTGAATCTATTCCTGGTGGCCATGTTAGTGTAGATTTGAAGACCTGAAGCCTCTTGTTGATCTACATAGTCAACTTGCATGTTTTGTTGTTAGTTGTTTATTACATGTGGTGGTTGCCATGACTGGTGATGGTGTCAATGATGCATCTACTCTGAAAATGGTAGACATTGGTATTGCCATGAGAATTGCTGGAATTGAGGTAAGTATATTTGCTATATGTCAATTTGTATATCTATCTTCTTGTCTTTTAGTAATTATTATCGATAATGATTGTTTCTTCTCTTTTTATGTGTCAGTCCAGGTTACCAAGGAGGCTTCATACATGGTTCTTGCTGATGATAACTTCAGTACAATAGTTATTATGGTTGGAGAGGGGAGATCTATCTATAATAACATGAAGGCCTTCACCAGGTTCTACTCTTATTAATCATTATATGCTTTCTTACCTTACTAAAAATCTTTCAACTTATTATGTATAGACTATAGTTTTATGAGAACCCTGGATGACATTGAGTTTGATAACCATCTTTTGCTTTTTACATAATTGTCAAGATTGTCAATTTTGCACCCTTTCTATCATGTGCTTAGTTGTGTGCTTAGCTAAATGTCTATAGCTTTGCTGCATGGCAAACTCTATTCAGTTGGCATAATGTGAATGGTACAATTGAAATTATCACCATTGTCGAACTTATTAGGAAAGGTGAGAAGGTGGGTTCTTCTGAGGCTGACCTTCTTAAGATGACCTTATTGATAAATTTAGCAATGGTGCTATCTTCCCTGATACTATCTTAACAACATGCTAGTGCTGTAAGTATTTTTGTCTTATATTTGCATGCAAGTGCTCAACATTTTGCTCACTTCATTGCAGGATCCTAGCAAGTTTGCAGTTGCTGCTTCAGGCTATGCAGTTGCACCTGTTGCTTCTGCTACCAAGGTGGAAGAGAAGAAGGAAGAACCTGCTAAGGAATCTGATGACCATATGGCCATAATGCTATCATTGTAGATGAGAAGAAGGATGAACCTTCATTGTAGTGTAGCTGGTCTACTCTTGTAGAAGCTCACAACTACTTGGAATGCTAGAATGGAGTTGTATGTTTTTGTAAGAAAATGAGTTTGTATTCATTTGGGGTGTCTCCAATGCAAAAAATGTTGTTATTATGTTAGTGTTCATGTCTACAATATGTACCATATATAGTCATATGTGATGCTATTATATTCAATACAAGGGGAAAGGTAAAACGTCCTCCCCATGTAATTGTCATTTGATTATAAATAAAAAAGTTTAATACTTCTGGAATGTGTTTGGCTTCAATTGGCATTCAATTAGAAAACATGATCATGAGCTACAAATTGACTGACTAAAATCCATAAAAAATTAGTAATGCAGAACTAGTATGTCATTAGTGGATTTTTTCATAAGCCACTACATTCAATCAAAACCATTTTATACAACAACATTATACAAAACAGTGGCATTTGTATAAAAGCCAAATGATGGATAATGGCTTTTCTATAAATGCCAAATGATGGTTTAGTGGCCTTTATGTGGAATTTATTCAAAGCCACTAAAGACAAACATTTAGTGGCTTTTACAACTTAAGCCACTATCTTCCTAGTGGCATTGGCGCTAGAGGCATTTTTGTAAATGTCAACAAATGTCGTTAAACTTGTTTACTGGCTTTTTTTTCAGTGGCATTTCTGAAAGGCCAGTAATGGGTATTTTTTATGTAGTGTTCTCTCCAAAGAGGTAGTGTCTCTAAATCTTCAAGGAGAGAGCCACAAGTGCTAGATCCACACCTTTAGTTGGGTGGTTCTCCTCTTATTTCTTAAGATGTCAAGAATCTAAAGAAATCACATTCTGGTCCTGCATTAGTACACATCCCAACCCATTCTTTGAAGCATCACAGAAAATAATGCAGTCCTTCTCGGGCTCTAGTAACTCCAACACTAGAGCACTCATCAACTTATCCTTCAATAAAAGAAAAGAATGATGACACTTGTTATCGCAAACAAAGGGAACACCCTTCCTAGTTAGCTTGGTTAAAGTTAAAGATACTAAATTGAAGTTCTTGATGAACCTTTTATGGTAACCAACCAAACCTAGAAAGCTTCAAACTTGTATTGGTGTTTTAGGTTGCTCCCACTCGAACACTGACTCCACCTTTTTAGGGTTTATACAGACACCCTTTGTAGAGATGACATGACCAAGAAAACAAACCTCGGTCTATCAAAACTTCCACATACTAAACTTGTCATAGATCCTATGCTACCTCAACAACTCCAAAACCTGACAGAGATGTTCCTCATGCTTCTAACTATCTCTAGAGTATATCAAGTTGTTTTCTATGAACACCACCACAAACTGGTTCAAGTTTGGTCCAAACACTTTGTTTATCAGGTCCATAAAAGCTTTTAGTGCATTTGTCAACCCAAATGAACTCATAATAACCATACCTAGTCCTAAAAGTAGTCTTAGGTATGTCATCCAGCTTGATCCTCAAATGATGATATCTCAATCTTAGATCGATCTTAGAAAACATTGTAGCACCTCTCAACTGATCAAACAAATCATCTATCCTCGGTAATGGGTACTTATTCTTCACTATAACCTTGTTCAATTGTCAAAATCTATGCAAATCCTCATAGAACCATCCTTCTTGTTTATGAAAAAACCTGGAGCACATCAAGGGGAAGTGCTTATAAATCCCTTCTCCAACAACTCCTATAACTATTTCTTCAACTCCTTCATCTCATCTAGTTCCATCCTATAAGGTTCTTGTGCTATGGGTTGTGTACCAGGAACTAGATTGATTTCAAAATCAATCTCTCTAGGTGGTGGAACACCAAGAAACTCATATAGAAAAACATCCTCAAAATCACACACCACATGTACATCCTGAATACTAGGGTTCCTCACCTTAGTATCCACTACATGATCTAAGAAAGCTTCACATCCTTATCTCATCAACTTCTCTACTATCACAAGTGACACCAAATAGGTACGAAGAATATTCCTATCTCCTTGGAGAGTGCAAGAGACATCATTATCACAAAACATCACAACTTTAAAAATACAGTCCAAAACAACATATTACTTCTCTAAGGTATCCATTCCTAGGATCACATCGAATCCATACATATCAAGTGGCATAATATCCACTTAAATGTTACATCTTAAGAAAGAAAGAACACAAGATGGACACACTTTTGGCAACACAGCAGAATCAACCAAAGGGTTTCTAACAAGAGGCTATCATCTCTACTACAAATAGGAAACTTACAACTATTTATCACCTCTCTGGTGATAAATGAATGTGTCTCACCCGAGTCAAATAAAACAGATACATATCTAGATGCAAATAAGTCATAATCAAAAAGTTCCATATGACCTTTTATGACCCGTTGGTTGACCACTACTTCCGGATGGCTCATAGCATAGAACCTAGTTGCTGCCTATTGTCATCCCCGACCTCTACTAGCCGGTCTTGAAGATCATTCCTGTGATTCTTGTCCACGACCTCTAATATTGCTACTAATGAACTATTGTTTCTATTGTGAGCCATGCTGGCTATGTCTTGGTTGTTGTATCACCTCCTCATTCTTCATGGGGCAAGACCATATCACATGCCCAACCTGATAACACGTGAAGTATGTCCCTATATTATACTACGGCCTAGACTGCCTGGTCACAAACACTATGACCTTTTTGCTAGGAGACCACTATGAATAGACATGTGTTCTCGGTTCAGAAAAAGTCAACCTCTGCTGGTATTGTTGGTGTTATCGTGAGGAAAACCTTGACTTCTTGAAGTTTCCAGACACTTGTCCTTGGAAGTGGGCTGACCATTTCCTTGAATTGGCTTCTCGCTTCCCCATAGATGTCCTTTGTATCCTCCTCACATACTCCATAAAGGTAGAAAACTTCTCTTGATTCTCCAGAGTAGATGTCATTGTTTCCAACTCGACATTCAACTATTTCTCAAACCTCTAGATCCTCTCCTTCTTTGTAGCTGTCACATCAGGATAGAACCTTAACAACTGATCATCCTAATTCATGCATCCAAAATGGAGCGGATCCAGAGTAGTCAGACTCTTAAGATAATAACCCAACACTCAAACCCCCAAAACTATTACACGGGTTCTGACATAGTAATCGGGGTCGAACCATAGGGATAAGGTTAGCAGGTGTTACCAATGCAGTGTCTCACACTCATATACTCCGGATAAATAGATGTTTTAAAAAGGTTGTTCCCTAAGGAACGATGGTTCTCAAACTAAAACAAAGAAAGTTAAAATAAAGAAAGAAAACAATCAAAGAGAAAACAAGAACGAATAGTAAGGAACAAAGATATGGAAGGGAACTCAGATTGAGTTTCACCTACTAAGGTCTCTCACTAATATACAAAACTCACTCCCCTTTATATACTCGTACCAAGATTACAAGTAGACATAAAAGTGTATATTCCCTCCTCTCTCGAGATAAAGATAGATCTAGGATCTAAGGTGGCCTCCCTCTTGAGATAACAACCTTATAACCACAAAGAAAACCATATGACCACATAAACTTTAGCAATCCAACATTCTCATGCATTCATACTACTCCATAACACCAGATGTAGAAGATACTACTCTTTTGAGGTACCAATGATCAAACATCACAAGATGGTAGCGCTAAGCATACACGTGAAGCATTAATAAGAGCATATATATATATATATATATATATATATATATATATATATATATCAAAGGGAAGTGAGAATATACATGTTGCGAGAGCCTTAATGGATACTCCCAACCCCAGTTAAGTGTTTAACCACACATGTTAACAGGAAACATAACGACATTACAAAATGATAGATACATCATAACCACAAAGAGGAAAGGGGCACAACGTAATGGATGTGATAGATCTATAAGAGAGCAAAAATGACGATACTCCAATATACTCCTTCAGATGTAGATCAGGATGGACAGTCCATGGAGCTCTCTTTATTTTGAGGAAGAGGGGCCTTCAATCTTCTGTCTCCTTAGCTTTAGCCTTTGGAGATCTAAGACTAATCAGATGGATGAGAGTGGGAGTGGAATTTGGTAGCACTTTGTGGTCCTTGATGATCTGATGATGTGACAAGTCGAGGTGGGTGGCATATTTTTAGGTGTTTCCCACCTACTTAACCATTCACTCCTTGATCAAGGCTTGGTATTGGTCAAGGCTTGTCCTCAGTTGAGGTCACCACAATGGTTGGTCATAGTTAGTACCTCGGTCAAGGTATAGCGCCAGCTAAGTCACGGTCCCACCTTGGTCATAGCATGAAATCACCTCGATCGAGGCACTACCTTGGTTAAGGTCAATTAAGATTTAGATGGATGGGTTGTAGGCCACGACCAAAAGGAGCATGCTACACTGCGGTCACAAAGCATTGGTGTGATTGGTGGTATCGACCATGGTGTGAAGGTCCTCAATGGTCGATGAGTCGGTAATGCAGCCCTATTTTAGGGCTCCATCTTGTGCCATTTTGTATATAAGTTACATCTAAACATGTTAGATTACAAGTATTTTCCCCCAATTTGATTATCATTGCAAATATGCTTATGGATGTTCGTTGCACTATTTTCAGGTGTTTGGACCACAATGGATGGACGAGTGTGATGGAGAGGCCCAAAGGAGGCCCCAAAGCTCCCCCGACCTACCTTAGTGGCCAAAGAGTCATCACCAAGCAAGGACATCCGAATTTGACAAAGTTTGAAGCTCATCAGCCTGCTCAAGCCCTCACCACGGCCGTGGCCACTGCCCATGGCCGTAATGTTTATTGCCAAGGAGCAGCAGTTCCAATAGGAGAAATGGCCAGAATCATCACGGGCATGGCCCTCGGCCACGACCATGACAAACCAGATTCACCACGGCCGTGGCCACTACCCACGGCCGTAATGTTTATTGCCAAGGAATCAGCAGGGGAAAGTTCGCCAGCTACCACGCCCGTGGCCGCACACCACGCCCGTGGCCCAGCCACTTCACCACGGCCGTGGCCCCTCGCCACGGTCGTATTGAGCCACTCCTTTCATTTCCAATTCCCCTTCACCATAGCCGTACCACCTGACCACGGCCATGTTTTACCCTCTTCACCACGGCCGTGGCCCTTCATCACGGTCGTGGTGGCCTTCATTCCAGCAGACTTTTCCACTGTTTTTCCTTTTTTACCCCCACTTAACCCTAGCTCCTATATAAGCACTAGTGGATCCTAGGGCTCGAGCACATCACCCCTAAAGCACTCCCAGCCAACCCTAGTTGCTGCCATTGCATCCTTTGCTCCAATCCACCCATTTCCTTGCAATCTACCCCATTTCCATCCATTTTCCACTCATTTCCACCATAGAAACCTAGTTTCTCTAGGTTTCTATCCATCCATTCCACCATTTTCATGCACCCCTGCACCTTTGGAGGAGGGAGGTCGTTTGCAGCTGCTTGGAGGTGAAGAAGGAGGCCACTACATCGAGCTTCATGGCGTTTTCCCTTCTTCTATCCCCTTCTTTTCCTAGTTTGATCATGTATAGCTAAGCCCCCTTGGGTGGGCTGTTTGGGGCAAAAATGTGACTTTGATACCATGTTGGGGGAATATAATTTGTAATTAACATATTTCATTTCTATGATGATTGCCTTTGCTTATCTCATTTCCCATTACTTGTGCATGTGGTTGTTGTTTAATTACATTAATTGCTTGCCTTGTGGTGTTTGAAGACATTTTTCTCTAGGATGTTTTGGTTTCTATGTGGCTATCATAGGATTGGCTCCTAGGTCCTTAATTCAGATCACTAGCTAGCCCCCTATCTTCCTACATAATCACCTCCTTCCTACATGCAAATGTGAGTTCTAAGTGACTAGTATAAGTGTGATTAGTGCAATTGCCTAGGATTTCCTAAAGGCTGAGGTGGCTAGTGGCATGAGGTCAAATACCCTCATCTCTACTCCCATCCTTTCCCTTGGTCCTCAATTGACTAATACCACTTATCCTAGAGACCTAGACTTGGTACGTCCTAGGAGAATTACACCTAGCCCTAGTTCTCCAATTAGTAGCTTAGGGTAAATTCTCATAGCACCCACCTTGTTGTTTGGTTTGGTAATCTAGAATGAGATATGTTAATTGCTTCTTATGGTGACATCCCCCAACTAATGTCAAGGTCACATTCCCAAACGGCCCACCTCCTTCATCTAATTTCTTAAAACCCTAATTGCCTAATTTGCTTGTTACTGCTAGCTTAGTTCATTTGCTTTAGTCTAACTTAGTCAATTGCCTGGTTTTGGTAGCTAGTGTTAATTTAGGTCTTTCATGTTGCTTAGTGATTAACTTAGGTTCTAAATTTCTAGTTGCTTGCTTAGTTTAGCGTAGTTCGTTCTTGCTCTTGTTTAGATAGCTTGTTAACTTAGATTGCTAATTAAGCCTTTTGATAACTTAGTTTCACATTGCATTTCCTACTTGCTCGTCTAGCTTAATCAATCAACAATCAACCTTAAAACCCTAAAAACCCTACTCTCTGCACTAGGAATGTAGCTCACGCTTTCTAACTCTAGCGCCCCCTCTATCTCCGCGGTTTGACCCCGTACTTTCCGCCTCACCTATACTACGACATGACCCCGTGCGCTTGCGGGCGTGGTGTCTTAGTAGACGTAGGTAGTTAGTCTGGGACCTTACAAATTTCGAAAGCTAAAGATCCCATCTCATCCCGTGCCTCCCGACCTCGTGGATTGCACTCGTTGCAAGCCTCTAGCGGGACCGCACCAGTCGTGGTCAAGGTGTAGACCACGGTCGTGGCTTGATGTAACCCTACACGGATGGAAAAAGTGTGCAATTAATATTCACATCATAAAAGTGCTAAAATAAGTGGAAAAGCCTATAAAATATATGTTTGGAGATGTATAAAATAAGTGCAAAAAGTGTATAAAATTAGATGTTATCAACTCCCCCAAACATAGAATCAAGCTTGTCCTCAGGCTAAGGGTAGGTTCAAAATCATAGAGAGAAGAGCAATATTGTGACAAAATTTTAGAAACTTAACATTACCGAGTTATCTCATTCTTACACCAAAACACTTGTGGTATGTTCGCTCAATCCGAAAATCTCATTCCTCCCTCTTCACAACTAGAGTTGCACAACTTTGAGTTCTTACCATAGCCTTTGGCAGAAAAGGTCTCTCCATCTCATCATATCACCCTTCCTACGTTAGGTTACTAGCCATACTAATACAACATCTCCTAGAGGGGTAGCTTTCACACTCTTCCTTTATTTTCAGTTGGCCCTATGCTGGTGTGTTTAGGTAGGATTCAGGCTTTAAGTGTTTTCCTATTTCTCTAAATTTCTCTCACCCACAACTATCATAAGGAAAATGTTGCCCTTAGGGGCTTCTGAAATTTAAGTCAGGTGGTTGCACAAGGTTCGTTCAGGATTGTAAGTGGGTAAGTTTGTCTTCAAGGTTCCACTTACGGGCATGACATATATGCATTCACGAGTGTAGCAATACACCAGTTGTGTGGAACCCCTTGGCATGTTTTGGGCACAACTCTCATTATATATTTTTTTTAATTCTTTTTGGCTTTTCATACCTCCTCTCTAGTTGGGGCGAGTGGGTTTTCATTTGGTCTTCTGGGCGACCAACCCCCTTTTCATCCCAAAGCGGAGATACTTAAACTTGAAAGGGATAGCTATTTCCTTCTCAGGGAAGGTGAGGATTTTCAGGCTGGAACCGTTAGGTTAGGGTGGTTGTTCAGGAGTATGGCTTGGTGAATTTCTCAAATTTCCAAGAGTTTCATAAGCTTAGGATTGTTGCACACACAACGTCTTATTGTAAGAATGAGATAGAACTGAATTGTTATGCTTCTTATTTTACTTTTATATGCATTAGTTGCTCGTACATTCCTCTCTATAAATGATATCACTACAACCTTTAGCAAGGTAATAGAGAAACTAGAAGGTATCCACACAAAACTGTGACTTATAACCAAATTTCCTTGAAGCATAATTTTTTTTTGCAAAACCAGTTTGGAGGGAGCTAAAAATATGTACAACTAAGGAATTTTCAATTTCTTTTTGTAAATGTTTGGGATGGAATTGTACCTATCTCGCCCGTTTATAACTCCTCCCCCAAACTTATCATTCACCCCGACTCGAGGTGTCAAAATTAAAGTTAGGTGTATAAACGAGCTTGCTTTACTTCTGCTAAGTTGTTTTGGTGGCCTACTTTGACTCGAGGAGCATACTGGGGTACACTCCACGTAGTGGGTAGTATTTCTCATACTACATTCCTTCCACCTTTTTATTCAAAGTGGCTAGGGCTATCATCTAGGCTAGACAATAGAAGCTGCACTCGTTTGATAGAGGCACCTGTTGAGGGCTTCTGTGGAAGAACTACATCTTTTTGAAGTCTTTGCCTTCTTTATGCTTGTACCTCTTATTGTGACTCTTTGGCATCTCAACAATCGCCTCAGCGCATGTGAATACCTTCTCTTCTATGGGTGTCTTTGTGGTAGTCATATTTATTTTCTTGTTCAGAGTGAAGGTTGTGTCTGAGCTGTTGTATAGTACCACGGTCCTTTTGATTATATTGACTACCAGCATAGTCCAATGGCTATCATTAAGTATCAGCAGGAAGATGTAGTCTGGGAGAGATGTTGTTAGATGTTGTTACAGGCATTCCTTTTCACCTGACCTCTTGTCTCTTAGGATTTCATCCACCAAAAGAAAGTATGCCATGTGCACATTTGGCATGCTATCATTTAGTAGAGCTTGGTATGTAGACATGGTGCTGACTGAGAGGTACCCTCCTATTTTTAGCATATCTTGGAGGTCATCCTTTAACATGCAGATGCCATCCCTTTTGAAGATTGTCTCTGTCAGCGCATCATCTTTCTTCAAGGATTTCATTATTGCATTCAGGGATTCTAAAGATAGGCTCAAGCAACTCCATCTGTCAAAATCCTTAAAGGTTGGCACTATTCCCTAGCCGGACCGTCTGGTTTATCCTCGGGAAGATCTTCTTCTTCAATCTCACCTTCTTCTGGCTGGCCCAATAGAGGTTGTTCTTCTTTTTCTTCTGCCACTAGAGACAGCTCTGGCTCATGTTCTAGCATTCGTTTCACAGTCACGCCAGTGTCAGCTGTCTAGCCTTCCTTCCAGGCTGCTATTCTGGCTAGCTCTGTAGGGTCGATCCACAATGTTTTGACTTCCTCCCTCCTTGTCTTCTTTTCTAGGAGGAGTATTTCTTGGTGAAGCCTCCACATTACTGCATCTGAAGGCATCACTGGGTCATTAAAGAAGCAGCGGTTGTAGATAACCTCCATTACGTACATACCGCACAGTCCATGTAGATCGTCTGTGGAGAGGTTTTCTAGTGGGACGCCCTTATTGATGGCTTCCATCATCCTTAGCATGATGAAGGCACAGTCCCTTGTTCCAGCCTTTTCTTGGGGGACCTTATTGCAAATTGAGAACTTCTTCCACATCCCCTTGTGTCTATTGTCTGTTGATTGTATAACTCTTTGCAGACGTAGCGACACCTTTAGGATATCTCTCACTTCCTTATTCTTGTATATTAGGGATGTGTTGTCCAATTTGAATGCACAACAGTTGACCACTATTGTTCGTCTTTCATATAGGTTGATGACAATCAGAGCCCGATGATTTACAGTCTTTATGGGTAGGAGTAGGAATTTGGTTTTTTCCCTACATACTACGTGTTGTAGCTCTATCACATCAACAACCTTGTCTTTGTCTTCATATAGGAGCCCTGCTAGATGTATTGTGTTGTTGAACACTAGTTGTACTTTATCTGGATGCAAGAATTCTTCAAGGAGGGTGGCACACAACACTTTGAACAACTTCTTGTGTATGCGTGCTTTTGTCTGGAACATCCCTCTGAAGTGATCTCTGTTGAGTGACCTACCCTAGTTGTGATAGATAATGTCAGCTCCGGGCAGGTTGTCATCCAGTATATCAGAGAGGATATGAACATCTCTACATGTTATCCTTGATAATGTAGTCATGTCCATACCCGCCATCTTATAGGGCATAGGAGGAGCCACACCTAATTCTACTTAGTTGACTGGTGTGCTCTACTTCCCGACCGGCTCGTTCACGAAGAAAGAAGTGAGCCCACCTTCCTCATCTTCTAAGGTGCTTTTTTCTACTACTTGTACATCTTCTAGTGGTGCTTCTGTTGTAGGAGGATGAACCCTTATTTTGTCAGTATCTGGGTTATCGCCTGGCCTTTGTCTTTTGTGGACATCTCTACAGCTACGCCTTCTGTTGGATGACTCATTTCTGATGGCTGCTCCAGCTCTACAGCTTTGAGTGCGGCTAACACTGCAACCATCTTTCCATCATAGAAGGAGTCATCTTGATCATAATTTTTTGGGTCCTTCAAGAAGTTATTGCAGATTTCCATCCTGAATGTCAGGACATCCAAGAACTTGTTTAGATCTCTAATTTCTCATGAAGCAAGATCTTCTGTAGCTATGTTCTCTATTCTAGAGACGATGACCTGCATGGGATCTTCTGGTGCAGCCTTGTCTTCATCTGGGCTACTGTTCAGCTCAAAGCCCTTTTCTAATGTGTTCATTTTCTTTGTCTCTTTGTCTTTATGAATGTTTGACTGTGGCAGTGCTTCTTTTGCCTATGGTTCAACCATGGGGGATGTTTTTACATTGGCACTCTTCCTTTGATGCTGCTCCTGCACCAATTTCCCCCACATAGTCATCATCTTTTTTGGGGCTTGAGAGACTCAAGGAAGCGTGTGATGTAGAGGGACTCATCAGATGCTTGGTCTTCTTTCTTTGCTGCCAACCATCAATCTGTTATCATTCAACTTCTAGCTGATGGCGTTCTTTGTCTAAGCATTGTCACTCCTTCTTGAGGTTGTTTAGCACTTTCTTGTACCCTTTCCTCATCATCTCCTTGTATGCTTGCAAGGCATCCCTCTCCTTGCTGAGGTTCACCATCTCCTCGATGAGAGTCTTTAGCGCCCCCATTAGCACGTTATGGGTGCTCATCACCCCTTGAATGAACTGGGGCAGCACTTCAATCCTCTCATTCAATGTTTGTACCTATGTAGTTAGCGTACACAAGGTGGATATAATATTTTCATTTAATTCATAAGTTTTATGCATGTGTTGCCACATGACATCAAACTTGTTGCCAATACATCACTGAATGTGTGCGTGCGGTATTGTTGCGGCTCCATAGGTGTTGTGGATGTTGTTGACTCCTTCGGTTGGGGAACTGGCATGGATGGACTGGGGGTGCTCTTCTGTGGCTGTCCCGAAATATGTAGGATTTCTTCTGGGATCACGGGATCGGGTACAACCTCGAAGTCCTCATGTGCTTGGTTGATTTCTTGTTTGGCCTCAACATACTGTCATGTTGTTGTTGCTTCAAGGCATGTATGTTCGATCTCTTCTATGATTGTGGCTTCAGGTTGACACCCCTCACTCGTTGTCATCTCAGCTGGGAAGCACGTTGAGGGCGGACTCAAGGCGACAGTCTTTTCAGTTATCTTTTTTTTCTTCTTTCATATTTCCATCTTCTTTCTTTCTTTCCTCTGGCTTCATTTTCTCTATCTCTAGAGATTTAGCTTTGTTTCCCTTCTCGCTAGCAGTATATGACAGGTCTTCTGTAGTGCAAATGGCCCTCCAGTACATTTGGTCAACATCTTCTTGAAAGGGTCGCAGCTTGTGGGCGTTATAGTACACCATTTATGGGAGGGGGAGGAGCATATTGGAGTATCTTTGCTTGTAGAAGAGCTTGTTTCCTTTCTGCGCCAAGATCCCCGTGTTGATGAGGAACTTTATGTCAATCTTCGTGTGCCCCTTCATCTTTTTGGACCTAATTAATAGGTGTTCATCCATAAAATGATATGTGATCTTAGTAATTTGGCCTCCCATGCAGAACTCTTGTATATATTTTGCTTCCCCTCACACTGTTGCAGATAGTCATTCAATCAGAATTCTACCTATATTCACAGTCCTCTTATTCAACATTGACCAGATAATGAAGAGGTCTCCTTTCGTCACACCCATGGTCTCTGACCTCGTGAATATTGTGTTGGCTGTTATCTTATACATCACTTGGATGAAGTACGATTTGATGAGGGTCGTCTTGGAGTTCTTGGAGTTGTGTTCCTGCTCCTCTGTCAGCTTTTCCCAAATTTTGTGTTTGTTGTACAGGATCGTGTCCTTCTCTCCAGGTGCGACGGAGTAGGCTTGTGCTTCCTCAGTCATTCTTGTGAATATAGTGTTCAACATGGCCTCTATGATTGTGTGAGACTTCACCCCGAGTCTCACTTCTAGCTTGAAGTCGTCGCTTCCCTTCTTGGATTCTCCGTCACTGACCAAGAACTTCTCTAAGAATGATAAGAACTCTGACGTCAGTTGTGTTAATGAGGGGGCTTCAGAGGTTCATAGGGTACGTAGATTCACACCCTCCAAGAAGTTGACTACCATGTCGTAGACTCCTATCTTTGAAGTCTTCAACGTCTAGGTATTTGGTAGGTATGAACCCTATGGCATGTAGTAGACAGTCAAACTATGACTGGTGTATGGAGTCTCTTGGCATGAAAGATGGTCTTTTCTAGTCCAGGGCCACCTCCTCATTCTCTTCCACCTCCTCATGGGTTGTTTCTTTCTTCTTCCCCTTCATCTTCTTTGCAGTAGTCACCTTCATCTTTTTGCTACCCTTTTTCTTCCTTGGATTCAACCTTCCTCTTCTCTAATTTCCTCAACTCAGTTTCTGAAGGATGGTATTATGAAATCTCTATATTTTATGTGCTAGGGGTCTCCTACGACTGTTCTGGCATCTTGTGGACCAGAATGTAGTCATACTTCTTTTTCAATAGTTGTAACTGGAGTCTCTTCGTTGGGGAGAGATCTAGATTGTCTTTTAGGGCATTTGTGATTTTCTCGAGGATTTCCTCTATCCGCTTCAGTGAAGTCGCCTTCTTCATCAAGGTATCTTCAGTTAAGGTTGATATTATAAAAGCTTCACATTTATTTTGTTGTTAGAATAATTGAATTATATTTTAATTAATCATATTTAATTTTATTTTATTATCATGTATATTTATATGTTCATATATATATTTCATTCAAAATTTCTTTTCTTTTCATAGTACTATGAATGCGGCCATAAGAAAGAGGTGAGCCGCGACCGCATCATCACAAAGACTGAATGAAATGATACACCACGACTGTGGCATGGGAGCTACGACTGTGGTGGATTACACCAAAATGAGAGATGTCACGACCGTGGCCATGAAGCAACAAAGGGTACCTCAATTGTGGTCGAGGAGGACCACGACAACGGCAAGTGCTGTGACTACGGTAGTCAATCGACCAATTTTATGCTTAAGGAACACCGTGACCGCGACCAAGGATAGGGTTCCACAATCACAGTGCTGGAGCGACTGTTCGATTGGAGAAGATGATACGTCCAAAACCTAGTCTGAGAAGTCATCAGTCGAGGCCTAGGCGGTGGGGTTCCACGATCGAATCACACCCCAACACTTTAACCTAGGTTAAATGATGCCGCAAGAATGGTGAACTTGAGGAGGATGCCAACGAGCATCATCGAGTCAAATGAGGCAGAGCCGCGGCAGCTGCTACGATGTTCTCTAACCGATAGGTCGATGAATATAAGCAAAAATGGTGAGGCATGAGAAAAACACCGACAAGAAATTGATAGTAGTTAAGAAAGCATTTGGTGAATACCTTGGTTAAGTTAAAGGACGCTAAATGGCATCAAAAGCGGGGGTAGGGGCTTGCCACAGTGGAAGCGTGGCTTCATTGGCGGAGGTCAGAATCAAGTTCATAGTCATTCACACACTCACATCAAGGATCTTCTTTCAACAGTTTGGGAATTCTCAAAGATTGAGCGAAAGAAAAAAAAAACCATGTTTCAAAGGGTTTAAGCATATATACCCTAGGGGGTCGTGACCGCGGTGTGAGGATTTCAATGACTGCGGTTGGATTCCTTCTTTACATACGCCATGGCCGTGACACATAGCTGCAAGGAGTGGGTACCATGACCACAATGTACCCCTCCTCGACTGATGCTCATGCTGCGACCGCGATCTATACCGCGACCGTGGTCCTTCCAAACCAAAATATCATCAAACCAAATAAGGAAAAACTTGTTCTTCCAAACAAAGCCTCTTGGGTAAAGAGAGGTTAAAAACCATAAAATATTTGCACTCCTACTAGAAAAAGGGAAAATGAAATGAAGGAAAATGAGATGTACATAGCTCATAATACTAAAGTATGAGATAAAGAAAAATATGAACTAAAAAAATAGTAAAAACTTGGGTTTCCTCCCATGAAGTTCTTGTTTAAAGTCTTTAGCTCAACTTTCTCTCTCATCTTGTCTTCATTCTCCTTCCATAGGTGTAATTGCTTCCTCATTAATTCCACTTGTTGCTGAGTTGGGTTCCCCCAAACTTAGTTCTGTTCTCCTTACAAAGTCTTGGTCTTCATATAATCTTTTCACTCGTTGTCCATTCACTTTGAAGGTTCCAATCTTTTCTCCTGCTATCTCCACTACCCCCGATGGGTATATTTTCACTACAAAAAAGGGGTCTAACCACCTAGTTCTTAGATTCCCCAGAAATAACCGGATATTGGAGTTGAACAAAAGGACCTTGTCTCCTTCATGCATATATTTTTTTCTTAAGGCGGGCACCATGCCAAACCTTTGTTCTCTATTTATAAATTCTTGCATTTTCATAGGCATGTAGCCTCATCTCTTCGAGTTCTTAGAGTTGAAGGAACCTTTTCTGACCAGCTTTTTTGAGATTCATGTTCAAAAACTTTATAGCCATAGGGCTTTGTGTTTGAGTTCGATCGGTAGATGGCAAGAATTTCCATAGATCAACCTATAGGGTGTTGTACTTATTGGTGTTTTATATATTGTGCGGTACACCATCATCCAGTTTCATGGACCAGTCCTTTCTTATACGAATGACAGTCTTTTCTAAAATTTGTTTGATCTTCCTGTTCGATACCTCTACTTGCCCTGATGTCTGGGGGTGGTATGGTGTTGCAACCTTATGATTCACTCCATACTTCCTTAGCAGAGCTTCAAAGTGTTTCTCACCGAAATGCGCCCCCCCGTCACTTAAGACAGTGTGTGGCACTCTGAAGTGTGTGAAGATAGTCTTCTCAAAGATCTTAATGACCACTTTAGAGTCACATGTTTGGGTAGCAACTTCTGCAACCCATTTGGAAATGTAATCAACAACAACAAGAATGTATTGATTCCCTTTCGATGACAAAAAAGGCCCCATGTATTTGACTCCCCATACATCAAAGATTTCTACTTCCAACTAGTCTGACATTGCCATTTCATTTCTTCGACTTATGTTCCCTGTGAGTTGGCATTCGTTGCATGTTTTGACAAATGACACATCATCCTTGAAGAGAATGGGCCAAAAAAATCCTGATTGCAGAACCTTTGTAGCCATCCTCTCCTCTCCATGGTATCCTCCATAAGGTGAGGCATGACACTCTTTGAGTATTAGAGGCATGCAAACCAAGCCAAGGCTTTTGAGATGGTCATTGTTATTGCAAGAGTTTGACCATGAAATTATCGATAAGAAGGGAAAGAAAATGTGGTCACAGACCATCTACGGAAAATAATTTTTGATGAAGAAAACCAACTGCCTATGAATGACAACTATGCCGACAAATCTCTTCTAATGGCTCATTTAGAAGAGTAGAGCTTACCTCGGTTCCCTGATATTTGTAATTATTTATCATGTGGACAACTTCCATCAGAGATAACATATAATAAGAAGAAGAAGTTATTCTCTGAGCTGAAGAACTATTATTGGGATGACCCACTACTGTTTAAGAGGTGTTGTGACAACCTATACTGTTGATGCATACCTAAAGAAAGCCTTGGCTTGGTATCCTTTTTCTGATTGGTGTAGACTCTTACCTTTGATCCTACTAAGTATGACATGAACTTGTCAAAAGAAAATACGATAGCTAGAATTTCCTTCTCGGTGGTAGTGTAGTTCACTTGGGCTTCGTCCAAGGTCCTACTCACATAACAAATCACGTGATGTTTATTTTCTTTCTTCTACCTGAGGACTATCCCAATGGCGTAATCACTGGCACCACACATGATCTCAAAAGGCAACTCCTAGTCTGGTGCCTCTAGGATATGTGTCAACATTAATGCTCTTTTGAGGGTATTAAAGGAATCTAGTCATTCAGCGGTAAACTAAAACTCAACGTGCTTTATCAACAGATTTGATAATGGCTTGGCGATCTTAGAGAAGTCTTTTATGAACCTTCTTTAGTATCCTACGTAAAAAGCTTTCCACTTCTATGACCGAATTTGATGGTGGGAGTTTTGATATGGCTTCAATTTTGCTTAAATCCACTTCAATTCCCTTCTTTGAGACCTTATGTCCAAGCACGATACCTTCCTGAACCATGAAGTGACATTTCTCCCAATTTAACACAAGGTGCTTCTCTTTGCAGTGCTGTAACACTAAAGATAGATTTCTCAAGAAGGCTTCGAAATCCGTCCCATATACATTAAAGTCATCCATGAAGACTTCTATAATGTCTTCTAGAAAGTCTAAAAACATGGATATCATACAGTGCTGAAAAGTTGTTGGTGCGTTACATAAGCCGAACGACATTTTTTAGAAGGCATAAGTGCCATAAATGTAGGTAAAGGTGGTCTTTTCTTGATCACCAGGGTAAATAGGTACTTAGAAAAATCCTGAATGTCTGTCCAGAAAACAAAAGTAGTCATGCTGAGCCAGCCGCTCTAGGATCTGGTTGGTAAATGGCAAAGGGAAATGATCCTTCTTGGTGGCTATATTTATCTTGTGATAGTTGATGCACATGTGCCATCTTGTCAGTGTCCTCATAGCTACTTTGTCTCCATCTTTCCCTCGTATGACCGTCATGCTACCCTTCTTGGGTACCACATGGATAGGACTAACCCAATTGTTGTCTCTTATTGGGTAGATGATCCCAGCATCTTGTAGCTTTATAACTTCTTTCTTCACAACCTATTTTAGCATTTGGTTTAGCTTTCTCTGAGGTTGAGTGAGGGGCTTGGCTATTTCTTCAAGGCAGATTCTGTGCATGCATAAAGCTGGGTTAAGACCTCTGATGTCTTCTACAGAATACCCTATTGCTTTTCTATGCAGCCTCAGCTCATTTAGTAACTTTTCCATCTGCTCGTCTGTTAAGTTGGCATTAACAATCACTGGATTCTTCTTTTCTCTATCTAGGAATTCGTATTTCAACCACTCTACAAGAGGTTTCAATTCTCGCTTGGGCTTCAGTGCTTCCTTCTCCTTAGTTGTTTGTTCTAACAAGGCGTACTTCACTATCTCGATTATCTCTTCATCTTTGTCGGATACCTCTTCGGGTTGGTTCAGGTAATCCAATACAACCTCTTGGACTTCTATTATAGGGTCTGGGCTATTTAAGACTCGCATTAGGGGATCAAAAATCACTTTATCTTCTTGTATCTCTTCACAATACTGATTGTAGCTTTCCATAAGTAGACTGACTTAGGTAGAGACAGTCCCCTCATGGCATCTTGTACTAAAAAATCCAAGTGATCATTCCCTACTCACAGTGCGATGATTCCATCAGTAACGTCTATTAAGGCTCTCCCCATTGCAAGGAAAGGCCTCCCAAATATCATTGGGCATTTAGAATTCTCAACCATGTCTATCACCACTATGTCACATGGTATGAAACATTTTCTGACCCGTATCAGAACATCTTCAACTATTCCCATTGGCCTTGTGAAGGTATGATTGTCTAACTCGATCCTCATCCCCGTCTTTACCATGTCTATCAACCCAAACCTTTGTTCTAGAGTCAAGGGCATTAGACTCATGCTTGCTCCCAAGTCAGATAACCCTTTTCTATCTACATTATCCCCAATGCAGAAAGCTATGTTGAATGCTCTGGAGTCTTTCTTCTTGGTAGGTAATTCGGCTTGAACAAAAGCACTTGACATTTTTTCCAACTGGACAGTTTTGATGTGGTCACCTCTTCTTCTTTTCATAATTAGGACTTTGAAGAACTTTGCATAGGTTGACATTTCTTATATTGCGTCGAGGAAGGGCACATCCAAGTGAAGCTTCTTTACAACTTCCATGAACTTTTCATATCTCTTCTTCAAATGTGATTTTATCAATTTGTAGGGGAAATGAACTCTTGGGGTGTAGGGATTTTTCTTCGAAAGGACATCTCCCAGAGGATCTGAGTTCTTTTCCTCTCCTTCCTTCTTCTTTTCATGTGGCCCTGCTTCTTTTCCACTTACAACTTGTTCTTTCCCCTTTGATTCCTCTGTTTCCTTCTCATTCTCAAAGTGCTGATTAGCACGGCTTCTTCCTTCTTAATATTAGCATTTTTCAATCTCTTCCCAGATCGAAGAGTAGCCATTTTGATAGTCTCAATATTTTATTGGATCTTACCTTAAGGATTTTTCATGAGTTTTGTTACGACCCCACCTTTTGGTAACCCCCAATTACGAGAGACCGAGAGGTCGAAGCCGCACCCATAAATTCCGGATCAAATGTTCGACAAATAATCAATAACAATTAATAAACTTTACTAACTAAACTGAAAACTGGTATAAAATAAAACTTTTCTTACCTTTTAAAAACTGGGATTTCTAAACTTCTATCCATGAAGATACCAATCTAACTAATCCTCCTGTGTACGTTAACTCTCATTTAATTCCGCATATGCCACTTTACTGTTTGTTCTTTTCATTTGTACCTAAAATGCCGACAAATAAAACGTCGGTCAGCAAGAAGCTGGTATGTGGGGGAAACAATAATCATGCAACTATAATAACAATGTAATCATGCCATTAATCATTTAACAATCAAGATTACATTTTAAGCCATACAACTCAATCCATACATATCCCCAACTCTGTGCTGTCCCTGCAGTGGACTTATATAATACCTCTATAAAGGTAGAGTCACATGGCACTACTTGAGGTAGCCCAATATCTAACTCAATGTGACTTGATGGTCCCACCTCAATGGTAGCCATGTACTAAGTCATCCATAGACCTGATGGACCTACCCAATAGGTAGCCATGTACTAGGTCTTCCTCTGACCTGATGGACCTACCCATAGGCAGCCATGTACTAGGTCAACTATGATGCCACAGAGAGAACCAGGATCTGAGCTTGTAGGCATATATCCTTTGTGATAGTCATAGCCACATTATAGTTTGCATGAACTAAATTCATCCAACAGTTGATTTAAAGCAACCGGTAAAACATTCAGGAATCATCATGAAACTAGAACGGTTATTCATAAGCGTAACCACATACCTTTAATTGCAGTTTTCAAGACAGATTCAAGTATGTAGAGAAACCCAATTAATCAAGCAAGGTTGAATAGAAATCCTGAAATGAAAGTACCAATTTCCTTTTATTAATAATTATCCAATTCCATTACACTATTTAGAAATTCAATTCCAATTTTAGGGTTTCTATGAAAATTAGGGTTTTGCTTCAATCCTTAATCATCAAGGTTCCTAATTCCATCAAATTCACTTAAAACCTTTATTTTAACATTCTCAGTAGTTTTAAGTTCACATCTTGGAAAGTTATTCCCTTAATCCGTAATAACTTAGCTTTTATCTCCTTTTCCCTAAATTAGGGTTTTTATTATAAATTAGCCTTCTTTTAGGTATTACAATTCTAATTTAGGCATCTTTACATTCAAAACGGATAATCAAACCTCTTTTATCATTAACAGGGTTACACTTATCAATTTGACCTATTGATTCACCAAATTACACTCTTAACCTTCAATTAGGGTTTCTCATAAACTTTTAATATACTTTACTAGAAATTTAGAGTACTTTTGCAAAACGGAGTAGAATTAGGCTCTCAAATCATTTTTATCATATTCCTTGCATTTTTCTACACTACTTTCATATATAAAGTTTTGTCATCTGAGATTTCTAGTTATTTCTATCATTTTTGCAAGAATAATCCTTTTTCTGGTTTATTTAGTAGAGAGATAAAATTACCAAAATTCGTGGACCACTCGGTCAGTGGTCCGGTGATCCACTTCTTGGATCTGACGATCCTAGTCGCGCACCCTCTAGCAAGGCCGCTCCTTCACTGGAGCATTAGATGCCACTGAGACCACCGTGGTCTCAGATCAGACGATCGACGAGTCGTCACCTTCCTTGGACTCAGCAGCTCCGCGCGGTCAACCTAGAGGTTGACTCGGAGCTCTCGTCGCCCTTTGCTCACACCGATCGACCAGGGAGCTTCGCCTCCCCTCAAAGAAGTAGGTGGCCAGTCCAATTTCTTTCCTAAGCTCTTCCAACCTTGTCCCCTACTCGTCAGACTCCGGCGTGGTCTTCGGAGACGACGAGGGTGAAGGTCAGGTCGAAAGTAACAATTGATCGAACGAAAACACCCCTTACACCCTTCCGCAGAGGTTGGGTTAGCGAGCAAAGATGTTGGTTCCCTCCATAAACCTCTCCTATATATAGGGTCGAGGTCAGTTTGTGAAGTTTGGGTGTTTCCTAGAACATCCTCTAATCTTGTTAGAACCAGGGATGATCCCCTTCGCCTTCATCTCCTGAGTTCAAAGAACATCTCAGAAACCTTTCCCACCCATTGATTCATGAGAAAACCAAGAGGGAAAATCCCTCTATCAGCGATAGAGTCCCAGTCTGCCTGGGACATAGACGATGAGTGGCGCCTGTTGGATTAAGATCCAACGGCCCACCATCCTCGCGTTCAACCAAAATAGGAAACAATTTCTTAAATTCTAAATTAAAGCCATATTTGAGGGAAAACGTGGAAAATTAATAACTCCCAAACGGTAACTCCTTTACTACTCAAATTTTGAGGGAAACTCAATTATGTTTTTATCTTCCATCCTACAAAATTTTAAGTTATTATATCAAGTGTACAATCCCTTTTCTTGGTTTGCAATTTATCTTTCAATTACTCATATTTTCCATGTCCTTTCTATTTCTTTTATCATTAATTTATGATTCTGAGCTCCTTGAACCCCAAGGAATCCATTAAACTCGAAATCCTATTTTTGGGAATTATTTCTTAGCCTTTTGCTTTATTTCTTATGTACACCTTATCCAATTGAATTTCTTTTTCTTTTTCCTTCAATTGGGCTCAATGGCCAATAAGACCCATTAAGAAAACATACAACACGAAATTCATTCAAATCAACCCATCAAATCAATCATGGATTTTTTTATTATCTTTAAATAAAAATTTATAATCTCATTACATATCTTGGAAAAATGGGGTTATAACAAGTTTAGATAGTTGTGCAAGTTGCTGATCAATTTGCCTCTGGTGAGTTTGCCTATCCACCATTTGAATCTGCATGGTAGTTAGCACTCCTAAATTTGTGAGAGCACTTTGAGCGAGTTAATCATTCACTGAGGCTTGCCTTTTTGTATACTCGAATAGCTGAGCAATCATATCAGCTTGGTTGTTGTCCTTGGCTTGGCTCGGCCCTGGGCCTTGTCCTTGCCCTTGTCGACTCACATTTTTATTTTGACCTTGATAGTTATTCTTGTTTGTCTGGTAACTGGTAGTCTTGGTGTATTGGGTTGGTACTCCTTTCTTCTCAAATCTTGGTGGAGGTTCAGACAAACTACCCAGTTGATGTGCGTTCTCTGCAACTTCTTTGTTTCCATAACTAAACCCAGGGTGGTCTCTTCATTTGAAATTAACATATGAGTCATTCTCAGTTTCTTCTTCACTTTCACTTTCGTCGCTCTCTTCTAGCCAGGTATAGATATAATTGTTGATTCCATGCCCTCCTTATGCATAGGTAACACATTTCATGGATTTTTAGAATGCTTCTTGCCTTTGGCCCCAGTATCCTTCTGATGTTTGACATCGGTGATGATTTTCTAAATTTGGGATGTAATAGTTTCTAAGGCTTTGGCTTCAATACATGATCCTTCAGACCCTACTTTCTTTGTCAATCCTCTATCATTGATGTCATATTCCATGCTTGCTTGCAGTGCAACCATGTTGTCTATAATCTTCATAGTTCTGCTCAGCTTCTTTCTAAGAAAGTCACTTCCAGCAATTTCATTCAGCGAAGTCCTCTCAATAGGATTCATCCCAATGTAGAAGGTGGTCACTAAGAACCCCTTACGGTAGTTATGGTGCAAACACTCTGTTACAACCCCAATTTTACATATGTTTTCATAATTGAAATGTAATGATTTTACAAATATGTACTTAATTGAAAAGGTTGTATGCTTTGCTTCAAAGGATGGATTTATTTGCAATTATTCCTTTGATAGGAACTTCGTGGTTCCTATTATTATGTTAATCTAATAATGGATATAAAAGAGAAGAAAAGTCCAAATAGTAGAAAAAGATACAAGATAATGAATATTAAGCGAAGTATTAATGAGAAATACATGGAAATCTCTAGAAGGTGGCATTAATGGCCACAATTGAGTAAATTTTGTTTATATGTGATTTCTAATGAAATAAATAGGAAAAGAGGGAAAGGAAATAAAAGATAAAGAGAAATCCTTCAAAAGAAATCTTTTAATAAAGAAATAAGTAAGACACGGATAAAGAATAAAGCACCCATAAAATTTCCTTTTTCCCCATCATTTATTTCATCACTCCCCCCCGATACCTAGGTCTGGTGATCATTCTGAGGTTTCTGCCTCTATAGTTGCCACTGTAGGTGCTTTCAAATTTCTCTATGTAGATGTCACTGTCTTCCTCCATCTCTGCTGCTCTTCTTGGGCCACTAGCAACCAACCATCAGCCGATGGTGCTCTACCGGTCATCGACCAATGCTGATCTACCAACTAGTGGTCCTCAACTTCACTTCTCCACCAACCAGTAGTGCTTCATTGACCACCTACCATCTTGTCCTAGTCAAGGTATATTTTTCCCTTTTTATTTGTTTTACATGTAGTTGTTTTTTTGTTATGAAAATGCGTATATTATGTTTAATTCATTAAATTATATATCTTATTATGATTTTATATGTAAATGCATGTATTATGCATTATTCTAGGTCACTAAATTATATTTGCATATCTAATTAGACTTTACTTACACTAAGGAAAATGAATTTTTATGATTTCTTGTTTGGATTGGTTAAGTATTGTTTAGGTTGTGTAAGTAGAATATGCATGTATTAATGTACATTTGTTTGCACCTACAATGTGAATGATGACACTAAGATCATAGGTTAGTAAATGACAATATTATTTGTTGGGCTAGAAATATGTTCAAGATTTACTTACAATGAGTAAATCTTGGATAGTCCCTGGTTTGGGACTATTATTGAATATTAAATATCACTTAGAATGCAAGTTCATAATGCAATTTTGTTCTCAAAATGTTTTGTCCTTATCTTCCCCATTTGTTCTTTAAGTACATTTGTAGGTGGGTAGTTGCTCATCTACATTAGTGTACTTGGAGAACTACAAGGAAATGTTGTTGAAATATTCTTAAAAACCAAATACATGTTATACACTTACTGGTGAGATTAGGTGTTAAAGAATGTGATAGGTGGTACACATTCCTTTCTAAACGCTAAACCCTAATCTATAAACCTAAAACCTGATCTATAATTCTTAAACCCTAATCTCTAAACATCTGATTCAATACTTGCTTTCTTTATGATCATAGAATGGATTGACCATGGATGTCCATTTCATATCACTGCACACTAGAGTTTATTACTGATCTTGATCAATTAATAAAATTTGTGGAGGAACATCAGAAATAACCTGATATAGATTCTATAATCCATGTAGGAATTGAGTAACAACATGAGAGTTAACAATATTGACAAAATCAAAGGTCGTGTCATGTGAAACGGGGTTGTATAAGGCTATAAAAATGGTGCTAAAACGGAGAGAATCCTACTATGACATCAATATTACGTAAATTGAAAAACTTATGTTGAAAAAGAAATTGGTGATGATGCTTAATGTGAACACACCGATTCTGATAGAAATGGTTGTTGTTATTCTAGATAGTTGTGGGGTATATATTACTGATCCACCTTCCTTATTTAGAAACATTAAGCATGTTGTTGAGAGACTATAATACTTAGGTTGTACTAAGTTTACAAATTTGAGCTCTATGTTAAGATTTTAGACTATGAAGGCAAACAATATTGAGCGACAAAAGCTTCATGTCTCTATTATATTTGTCAAAAGAAATTCTTCATGAAGGTAACAAGCTTCAAATTAAAATATGAAACATAGAAAATATTGTGCCTAATGGGAATGGAGGCTAAAAAGATACATGTGTGCCGAAATGGTTGTTTGTTATTTCAAAAGTACTATACTAATTTGAAAAGATGTACAAGATGTGGGGCATCATGGTATAAAATGACAACTTTAGGTAAGGCCAAAACTGGCTCTCCTTCCAAGGTGATGCATTATCTACCTATAATACCATAGTTTAAATTCTTGTTGGCCAATACAAGGGATGTGCATAATTTATCTTGGCATCCATAGGCAAAGAAAAACAATAATAGGATCCTACCACATGTGTATGATTTTGCAAAATGAAAGAAAATTGATTTATTGTAGACTAAATTTATGGAAGAGGTCAGGAATCTTAGACTTGGCCTTTGTACTGATGGGATGAATCCATACGCAAACTAAGCATCCAATATAGCAGTTGGCCTGTTATGAATGTTATATACAATCTTCCTCCATGGTTGTGTATGAAAAAAAAAGTATTTCATGATGTCCTTGTATATATCGGGCCCCAAACAACCTAGAAATGATATTGATGTTGTTCTTAACCTCTAGTTGATGACTTAAAGAAACTTTGAGGAGAATGTTTTATGCTTCGTGCAGAGAGACACTCTGTTTGCACACTAAGTTGTTTTGCACTTTTAATGTCTTTTGAAATATGATAATTTTCTTGGATGCAACACAAAAGGATCCAAATCATGTCCTATATGTGAGGATAACTCTAATTCAATAAGATTAAAACATGGTGGCAAGACTGTATATCTTGATCATCGAAGGTTTCTTCCATAAGTGCATCCTTTTTGAAGATTGCACAAAGCATTTAATGGCTCAACTTAGGAACAGAGTGCTCCTAAACCTATATCAAGGGAGGATATTTATGAAATAGTAAAACTTTGTTAATGCATTTGGTAAGAGATCACAATGTACTATTCCTACACAGAGTGACAGATATTTATTCAAGAGAGGGTCAATATTATGGGATGTTTCTTATTGGAGTTATTTGGCAGTTAGGCATTGTATCAATGTCATGCATGCTAAGAAAAATGTTGGCGATGGTGTTATTGATGCTATGTTGAATATACCATGTAAGACTAAAGATGGCATCAAATCCAGAATGGAACTATGTGAAATGGGTATAACGAAAGAATTAATAATAGAAGTTAGTAGTGATAAAAAAATATCTTTACCTCCTGCTTGTTACACATTGTCTAGACAGGAGAAGATAACTTATTGTGATTGATTGATTAATGTTACGGTACCATAGTGATACTCTTCAAATATTGGTAGATTAATATTAGTGAAGGATCTAAGGCTAATAGGTCTTAAATCTCATGTTTTTCATACTTTAATGCGACAAAGATTGCCTATAGATATTTAGTATATAATGAGAAACAAGAAGAAGATTGCCACTAAGAAGTTGGTCTATCTTGACCCAAATGTGAGGTAAGTGTTTGTTTCTTCAAGACAAACCGATAAATTCAAGGTATTAAACATCCTCCTTTAGTATACATACTTATGATAAATCAGGTGTATTCAATTTATTATGTAATTAACATATATTCTACATTAACGAAGGTTTGCATGATGCTTAAAAAGAAAGGCGTAAAAAGAATGTGTACAACCACGAATTGGGTCCAAGTGGATATGCCTAGCGTCGCCAATAGATAATGCAACAAGCATCTTCTCATGAGAAGCCTACTCCTGGATCTCTTGAGACTTATACTACCTCTATCTTGCTAGGAGGCAAGGATAGATGCAAGGACAAGCCACTTTGGAAAAATACCCAACCCCACAACCGCTAAGCTGGCTGAAAATATGATAAAATTCAGCTCTTAGAGTGCATGTTCATTTTTTATTTTGTTTGTTTTTTTAATGACTAGTTATTATTGAAATGATTAGCGGGTGCTGAGCAAAGAAAACAAGGCAAGTTCATCCCTGAGGGCCAAAGGGATGAATTGATAATTGCTCTAGATACTCCAGAGCATCCTGGTCATGTCAGGTCCGCAAGGACTGGTGTCGCTTATAAGGTCCTTTTTTGGCACACCAAAGAAAAAGTTTAAATCTATTAAGATAGGATAATTTCTACAAGACGAGGTAGAGGTCATTTTATAAAAGAGAATACAAGAGAGATGGATGACATAGTAGCAAAGAGAATAGGAGAAGCAATGCTATAGTTTCAGGCTTCTCAATCTCAACCTCCCCATACAATGTCTCAGCCACACTGCTCCTCTTATGAGGTGGACCCTCCTCACACAGAGGTGGTTGGGAAAAATCCCATGAACTTGTCAAGAACACCCGATTAATTTTTTGTGTGTGATATAATAGTCTTTTAGATGAATTTATAATATGTTGTGTTTGGGTATATATAACACTATATATACAACCATAGGCATTGAGTACATGACATCTTGCATTACTAGAACCTAAATTCTATGTCATTGAATTGGGAAACACTTACCCAACCATTTAAGGTGTCATGATTCATGGTGCTCCAATGTCCATCGAAGCAGTTTTTGTGAAAATCACACTTGACGACCCATCTTGAAGACACACACCACTGACATATGGCCACCCCGAGTGCAACATGATAGGAGATGTAGAAGGCAGCTTCATTTGTGGCCCAAATCTAGAAATATTGATGAGAATGTATGTTAAATTGACATTGCATTTGTATTTGTGATTCTTTTTTATTTGTGTATATATAATTGCAAATTGATATCAAAATATATGTATATCATAGTACCTATAAAGAACCCTATAATTCCTCAACCAATTCCTCCTTAATTACCTACTTGGATTTCAAATGATATATTTGAATTGCTAGGTCCTAAGTGTAGGGGGTCGGCATTATGGTAACACAATTTAGAAGAAGGGTCGACTATGATGTTGCACATCAAGGAGGATGTTGCATGTTAAGATAATGATACAAGTGCATTTTTTATAGATATTGCGAAGATGTTTACTTATGATTGGTTGAATACAACTGTGATAGAATTTTGGATATGGTGAGATCTTATGGCTAAATACCTCTTTATATATATGTGAAAATATATGTTGATTTGTTTTCTTATATATCAATCTGTACATATATGCTTTCCATCTAGATGTATACAGTGAGTTAGTTCACATTAATAATTTGACATTTCTAGTTCCATCATTGATTAGCTGTGTAGATAAACCCAACATCTGCTAGTGATTACTACTCTATCACATTCAAATATTTTGGAGGTTTAGAAAAATTTGTGCTTTTAGCTCCTTTCGATGTTAAGTAAGATTCAGGAACTTTGGTTTTAACTTTGACTTATAAACTACATTTATTGTGGAATTTGAGTTTTCTTTTGTTTCCCTTCTTTTAATAATTTATTGAGTGTTTTTGGTAATTCTCCTCATAATGGTATGTACATATTATCTACATCCTCTGGGTAGTAAAATAGGTAATGGGGGAACTCAATGAAAATGTCATTAGTAACATAAGTAAATATTTTTTCCGTAAACATATATTAATATATCCATAACTACATTACTATTATCTAATTAAGTTACATGTATTACTTTAATTTGTACGGGTATAAAAGCATTTAAACTGTCCAAAGGAAACATAGATAAAAAATAAACATGGAAGAATGTTAAGGAGTTTTCAGACTACAATGCATATATATATGCCAACTATGCTTACATTTACTTATTAACATTTCAAATAATTGTAAATTTATAGTGCCCTATAAAGGATAATAATTGGGCATATATGCATATACTATGTGATGTGGTATATGGACATGATTGTCAAATAGGAGGCACTAGACATCCATTTCATACAAAAGGTAATCTATATAGTCTTTATTATATTAAGTATATAGTCTTATTTGATAATCATAAGTAAATAGTCTCATTTAATAATATAAAAAAATAAAATCAAACACTTGAAGTATGTCATTCTCTATGCATTTGTTTGACACGACATAGCTCTATACAAAAGAAGAGATAGATGAGATACGAGAAGAGTGGGCACATCCCTTCATTAAGGAAGTCAACTTTGCATTTAGTAGGGAAAATATATGAGATTTCTAAATTTTGATGTCATTATTTCTATATATACATGCAATGGTTATGACTTTTTTAAAATTTAAATTTGATGCAAGTGAATTGTTGGTGCATATGTGAAAAATGTTTGTATATATGCATATGTGTGTGAATGTTTTTAAAGAGGAACAAATACAATGAGAAATGCAGTTGTACATGTGATGAGAATGGAATTGGATAATAGAATTGCATGTGTGTTTTCTAAATTATGTGCATGAGAATGGAATTAAGTGTTGTTGAGAATGGAAATGAATGTGTGTAAATAAATTGTGTGGATGTGAACTCTTGTATGCATTTGTTATTGTGAGTTCATTAGGTATTCTAGCTTGTTCTTAAGCTAAATATAGGATAGAACCTACAATTCTAATGAACTACAAGTTTTGCATCTTTTTAAATAGTCGGACAGTTGGTACGTAGACCTACTATATATAATAAGGCATACATGAGGCATCACTTGTTATAAAAGCCCAATGTTGTAGATTTGCATCGTCAATATATATAAAGAAGTGTTGCCACAATTGTCCTTTACAGTTAAAACTTTAACTAATAAAGATGTACAATGTAGGTTATTTTAGACAAACATAAAATCATGATTTGATCTGTAGCTTAGGTTTCGTCATTTAGAACCAGATACACATATTTTTATCATTCATTCCTTTTTTTTTGAACTGATGACTACAGTACCAAACAATCTTATACTTATTATTAATATTACTCTATGTGTTTGATTCTTTTTATAACCAACATTGTCTCTATGTTTTTGTATTTGTCTTATCTATAAACCTACACAGAAGTTCCTTAATTGTTGTGTTGCACTCATAGGTGTCATTACAAAAATGATGATATAGTTATAACATATCTGACACTATGATTGTACTAGTGGTACTTTATGATTTAAGCTAAATGACAATATTTCAAGGAATATATAATCAATTTGACATAAAAGAGCTAGTATTAAACATAAAAAAATGGATATGATTGTTTATGCAAAGATTGAATTAATAAAAAGGTTAGATTCAAATTCTAGATATCAAAAAGATGGAAACACTAGGGTGGATGGATTCCACAACTCCTACCTAAATTTGTACTCTCTTTTTATTATAATTACCATTAGCATACATGTGAAGGAGTCACGAAAATTAACTCTATAGGAATTAGGTTTAAACCCAAACATATATTACTCAAAGGTTGTCATCATGTTATCTAGATTTCATGTTTCCATCAATTGAGGAAACACTTATCTAAAGTTCTCATCAAAGGTTTAACATGACACAAACAATATCCTATATCTTAGGTTCAAAGTTGTGTACAACCAATATATGATAAAAAAGAAAAATAGTCATCAAACCTAGAATTTCAAAGATAAATATTTTTTTCAAGATGTAGCATGGTTCATACAATAATAGATGTAGTAAGAATCTCAAAATGGGCAGTCACACTACTCTCAACACCCTAGATAGGGGACTACTTTCTCATCAAAACAATATATAGATCAATAAGCAAAGAAAGGAATCAATCCATAATCATTGTATAAGATGAAGGAATAACCATGGTGTGAGGAATCTTATCTTTGAGTTTAGATAAAATGGTGTCCAATTTAGTAGCAAGAGAACTCCTTGACGTTCATTGTAGGTGGTCTTAAGGTTTTCATCTTCCTCCTTTTGGGCTTGTCTATCATTGCAAATGAGTAGGACGATCGAATATGGTAGAGGTCATCAATTGTGAAGGGGAATCAGTAGATGCCTCTTTCAACATTAGGATCTTAGAGCCTTCATGAAGGTGGAGGTGTTTTCATTTGATGCCCTTAATAAACCATTAGAAGCCACTAATGGAGATTGAAGTTTAATATGGAGTTTGGAAGACTAGTGTTGTCAAGGTCTTGTACTTTTAAATGGAGGCAAGTGTGATGACCCAGAACTTTAGGATTTTCTTAGCCAAAGCAGTACCTTAGGGACAGGAAGGTGATATGGATGATTGATGCTCAAATTTAGGAATTGGTATTCCATGAAGGATTATTGATCCTAAGGTATGTTTAAGGGTTTATATAAGATAAAACATATGATAAAATTTTAGTTGCACTCAGTGATTATCAATATCACTTATTAATAAGCATGGAAGTACTTGTGATTTTAAGTTCTCAACCATGGTACATATGAGTGGAAAGTAGTCTAAGGGTGGATTTTGAAGTATGACTTAGTAAAATAAAGTCCAGCTCTAGCTAATGTTGAAAGTCATTTGAGATGTACTGGAACTCAATATGCCTATACATTATCCTTTTTGAAGAACCAACATCATATTGGTCAACCATTAAGTTGTGTCCAAAATATTTGGATAGATTATATGATGAGAAACCTATGGTGGAAATTAGATGAATAAATGATGTTCTATGATAAGTTATTAGGGTTTGATATTATAAGTAAATGATAAATTGATGCATTGTGGACTATAGTCTAATGTAGAGGTGTGTCACGCGGGGCTCAATGGGATGAGAATCCATCGTACCCCCCTAGATCCTAGAGTTTAGGAGGAGGTTGCCTCCATACAATCTGTAACGAAGGAGTCAGCTACGAGGTTTGGGGGATCATTGAATGGAGTGGTTGAAACCACCGCACATATCGGATCACAATAGCAATACAGTGGGGATTACATTCCGGTGTGGAGAGAAAGAACCCTTTTCCTTGTATTCTCCACTCAAGTTGCAGTAGGACGGACAGACTAGGGAGCACCACTCTAATCTTCCCTATGAAAACCAGTAGTCCTCTTCGACCTCAGAAGCCTCCTGCAATCTGTTGGTGGTCAAAGATGGCAAGAACTAGCCACCCAGTTCAGTCCCTACCCGAGAAGAAGAACTACGGAGGAGGACTGGATCTACCTGGGCACGAAGTAGATTCCAACAGAGAAGCTGATTGATGAGCTCGCCCCTCACACCTAGAAGGAGGAGCGACAATCAAAGCTGCTGCTGGAGGTCGGTTGCTCGATCATAGGCATGCCAGAGCTAGACCTCTTGACGGTGTTGTTTCAGAGGGGTACCATGGAGGATACGCCGTTAGAACTGATCTAGGCAGGCGTTGGGCAAGCTCGCGTTCATGTGAGGCAGTGTGGGGAGGCACACCGGTCCACAACAGCCTGCTAGACCGGATGGCTCCTAGGTAACTGGATTAAAGAGGGCGGCTCAAAGCTAATCCTGGTGGCACACAGCAGGAGAAGCTGATGCCGCAGGCTCCATGGGGAGGAGCCACCATCGCAGCGACCTAGAGGATGGAGGCGTCGAGAAGGCACAGAAGAAAGATATGGCCTGAAAAGGGGCGTGATAGGAGGACTCTCGCGTTGTGCTTCTCTCAACGAAGATCTTCCATGAGACGGTGTTGTTGCCCCAGAAGAACTCAGATCTGTAGCTGAAACCTAAGGATCGTGCAGTTGGGGAGATTTGGGAGGTTCGTTCGGAGCTGATGGAGGCATTCATATCCGACGAGGAGCTCTCTAGTGTGGATTCCTCCTCACCGGAGATCTCCCTTATGGTGGCGGCTGCAAGACAGAGCCCACCGAGCGCCGGGCATGGAACGAGAGAGGCGACGCGGGTTAGCGTCGCGTGGACCAGGGAAAGAAAGAGAAGTGGGCCAGGTTCAGTCGGCCAGACCGCCGGCCCAATTAGTGAACCGCCAAGAATTGACTGGTTCATTCATGCCAGACCAAGAGAGAATGCGCCCCTTGCTAACCACGTGGCGACGCGCCATTGGCCTGAAAAGGTAAATTACCTCAGAAATGCCTAGTTCTTATATAAATCATAGAAAATAGTATGAATGTCAGAAAAATACAAATAAGGTATCGAAATTCTCAGAAAAATGTTTAGAACCACATGAAATCTTAATAACATTCTTTTTATGCTTAAATATCAGTATTATCATGAAAGAGGTAAAATACTCATATCATGTGTAATAAATAGCATGCAATTGATATTAATTCTCATAAAATTGTCCTAGAACCTTAATGATGATATACATCCATATTTAGACTATGATCTGAGTAATATATCTAAATAATAGGTCATTTTCTATTAATGACTAGTTATATGCTTTTAATCCCATTTTAATTCTAGGAAATGGAATAAGCATCAGAAAATTATGAAATCTGAACCAGACCTCTAAAATGACTGTATGATCAATAGAAAAATATTAGAAACCATCCTAACATCACATTGACCTAGGTTTGACCAAAAACCTATCTTGGACCTAAATAATCAAGACTAATGATGTTCTTTTATTAATGATGATTAATTTGATATTAATCAGGTGATGACCAGATATGTAGATGATCCAGAATGTAAATAGGAATCTCTGAACTCAGGTACGTGGGTTTTATTTAAGTATATGACTATGGTTTTCTTGCTTGCAATCATGATATGTATGTATGCTCTCTTCTATTTGCAAATATTGGATGTAGTAGCACTATATAATACTTGGTGTTTTATCACTTGTAAACATAAATGATAAGTAGATGCTTTGTAGTTATTTAAGGTGTTCATTATCCCCCTTACGAGGGAATGGAATAATGTTGGCTAGTACACCTCCCTAGAGCACACGGTGTACGGGGAGTTTCCCTAGAGTACTTGGTACACGGGGATGGGCCCAATATTTATGTTTTGGTACTAGTCCACCTTGATAATGCAATTCATCTAGGAAAATGACTTAAATTGGCGTATTTCGCGTAATAAAGAAATGTTTTCTATGATTTTATTTCCTTCTGCAAATCTTTTTCCAAAAATTATGAAAGCCATAAATATATGTATCTTTCTGCCCACGTGCACAACACCTTGTGTGTTGATTCGTTGTTTCATGTATGTTTTAGGTTCAGAGATAGCATGGGAGAAAAAGTACAGGATGTGAGCAAGTTGTTCAGGTTGTACCTATTGTGCAGATCCTAGTTTAGCATACATGTTCTTAGATTTTAGAATTTTCATTCAATATGTAATTGTAAATCATTGTGTAATAATTCATGTTGTATAAATATACATGCTGAATGTTGAGAAATGTTATGGTTGTATGTTCATGTATGCATATTATGCTTCCGCATCGCTTTCTGATATGATTGGATGCTGTTTTCGGATTCTGACATCTCACTCCCAATAGGGTTTGGAGAAATCAAAATCCGGGGACGTCACAGTTGGTATCAGAGCATGAACAGTAGCTACACCTGACAATTTCTCACCATGAAACATAAAAACTAAATTTCACCTTTCACCTTAAACCTTAGAAACTTAGTAAGTTGTTCTATACGAATAAGGTTTGACTTAGCCTCTAGGTTAGAACCTAGATGTTCGAGAACTAGGTTTAGACAAGTGTCTGAAACCCTTTGCATATAGAGCTCATATGTATTGGGTAGCTACACTAGTCTACATGTCGTTCTCACCATTTCACTAGGTTACATGGCACCAGACTATCTACTGTGTGTTGGACACTCGAGTTTGCTGGTTTGGTTTTGTTTTCCAATCGGCTTGAGCCTCGACAATTTTCTCTGACGCCTTCTTTCTCGGAGAAAAACTATATAATATTTTATTAGATATATGTAAATATAAAAATGTGTCCCTCACACAGTAGAGTAGTGGGTGTTCATGCAATCTAAGTGAAAAGGAGTGACATCAGTCTAGAAGAGAGAATAGATCTAGATTAGATGTCTAGAGCCTCATAAGGTTATGTGATAGATAGATAGACAAAAGAAAGATGAAGGAAATAAGTATATAGAATCTTTTCTAAGTTGATCTATGATGTTATAAGTTTCCTTATTAAGATTTGAGTTGTATATGAGTTACTCTTAGAGGATCTATGCTAAATCTTGATGACGAAAATACATTCCCTTTTCCTACTTAAGATAAGCTAAGTTAAGATAGAGATGAGTGTGCATGAGCCTCAAGCTCTTATACAAGGAGGATGTCTAGTGGTAGGATGAGATATGTGGTGAACTCTAGAGAGAGTAAGACCCACAAGGAGAAGGTCATAGGACCTAGCCTCCAATATATGAAATATGTGTTGTAAAAAAAATGTCCTACACTAGATTACTCTTTAGTGTTGAGTTGAGTCCTTATGCATGATTCAAATCTATATATATGAGAATTGGGTAAAGGAAAAGGATGGGTAGATGACCCATATGATAAAGTCAATCCTTTGGGTGAGTTAGGTCCTAGCTGGAGTGACATATTTTGTGAATCTCATCATTAGTTGCAAGTGAGGTAATATATGAACTCTAGTTATGAGAGTATGATGCTTTGTGCAAAAGATACTCAAAATACATGTTCTCACTTCTTCTTCTCTTTCTTAAGATACGATGATAGAAACCTCACTTGAGCTATATAGATGAGTTATATATGAGAAGTCACTCGTATAAGCTTGACCTATATATCCCCCCCCTATATCATACATGTAGTACCCAAGATTGAAATCATGATAAGTTTGACTTTAAAATATTCTCTTCCCCTTCATATGAAACATGAAAAATATGATGCTGAGATCATGGGATAAACTTAGTATATTCTCTTTTCCCTTCACATAATACATGCAAGACATAAAAAAAACTGAACTCATGAACTTGATATAAATATATTTTTTGGATCATAGGATATATGATCAGAAATAGAGTTCATCACTTTGATTCTTCTCAATGTATGCTTCTAAATTGAGTATTAATATCACACCATAGGGTAAAACCCTAATGGTCAAACATGTTACATAAGCCCTTCTTAAATAGAAAAGTTCTAATATAAAGGATGAAGATAAATATCCTCTAATGCTGAAATCATTATAAGATGTTAATGATGTTAGATTTGAACGATCTAAATATCATGACATATAAACGAATTCATTGTGAACATTAAAATTTTGAACAAAACATGTACCCTTAGTGGTGATGTAATCCAAAGATATCATAATGTCAGGTTATGGCTAAGACATTACGTGATGATTCCACACATATATAACGTGGGGTGGACACACCCAAGAATCTCTAGACCCTAAGCTGAGAAATTAGAGTGTATGCAACTATGATGGTCTTAGAACCTAAGAAATGATGATGTATATGAAGTTGAACTCCTAAATAGCCTCTTAAGGATGAGATTAGTTGAATTTCGAGGACAAAATTCCATATAAGATGGGGTGAATGTGATGACCCAGAATTTTAGGATTTTCTTAGCCAAAGCAGTACCTTAGGGACAGGAAGGTGATATGGATGATTGATGCTCAAATTTAGGAATTGGTATTCCATGAAGGATTATTGATCCTAAGGTATGTTTAAGGGTTTATATAAGATAAAACATATGATAAAATTTTAGTTGCACTCAGTGATTATCAATATCACTTATTAATAAGCATGGAAGTACTTGTGATTTTAAGTTCTCAACCATGGTACATATGAGTGGAAAGTAGTCTAAGGGTGTATTTTGAAGTATGACTTAGTAAAATAAAGTCCAGCTCTAGCTAATGTTGGAAGTCATTTGAGATGTAGTGGAACTCAATATGCCTATACATTATCCTTTTTGAAGAACCAACATCATATTGGTCAACCATTAAGTTGTGTCTAAAATATTTGGATAGATTATATGATGAGAAACCTATGGTGGAAATTAGATGAATAAATGATGTTTTATGATAAGTTATTAGGGTTTGATATTATAAGTAAATGATAAATTGATGCATTGTGGACTATAGTCTAATGTAGAGGTGTGTCACGCGGGGCTCAATGGGATGAGAATCCATCGTACCCCCCCCCTAGATCCTAGAGTTTAGGAGGAGGTTGCCTCCATACAATCTGTAACGAAGGAGTCAGCTACGAGGTTTGGGGGATCGTTGAATGGAGTGGTTGAAACCACCGCACATATGGGATCACAACAGCAATACAGTGGGGATTACATTCCGGTGTGGAGAGAAAGAACCCTTTTCCTTGTATTCTCCACTCAAGTTGCAGTAGGACGGACAGACTAGGGAGCACCACTCTAATCTTCCCTACGAAAACCAGTAGTCCTCTTCGACCTCAGAAACCTCCTGCAATGTGTTGGTGGTCAAAGATTGCAAGAACTAGCCACCCAGTTCAGTCCCTACCCGAGAAGAAGAACTACGGAGGAGGACTGGATCTACCTGGGCATGAAGCAGATTCCAACAGAGAAGCTGATTGATGAGCTCGCCCCTCACACCTAGAAGGAGGAGCGACAATCAAAGCTGCTGCTGGAGGTCGGTTGCTCGATCATAGGCATGCCAGAGCTAGACCTCTTGACGGTGTTGTTTCAGAGGGGTACCATGGAGGATACGCCGTTAGAACTGATCTAGGAAGGCGTTGGGCAAGCTCGCGTTCATGCGAGGCAGTGCGGGGAGGCACACCGGTCCACAATAGCCTACTATACCGGATGGCTCCTAGGTAACTGGATTAAAGAGGGCGGCTCAAAGCTAATCCTGGTGGCACACAGCAGGAGAAGATGATGCCGCAGGCTCCATGGAGAGGAGCCACCATCGCAGCGACCTAGAGGATGGAGGCGTCGAGAAGGCACAGAAGAAAGATATGGCCTGAAAATGGGCGTGATAGGAGGACTCTCGCGTCGTGCTTCTCTCAACGAAGATCTTCCATGAGACGGTGTTGTTGCCCCAGAAGAACTCAGATCTGTAGCTGAAACCTAAGGATCGTGCAGTTGGGGAGATTAGGGAGGTTCGTTCGGAGCTGATGGAGGCCTTCATATCCGACGAGGAGCTCTCTAGTGTGGATTCCTCCTCACCGGAGATCTCCCTTACGGCGGCGGCTGCAAGACAGAGCCCACCGAGCGTCGGGCATGGAACGAGAGAGGCGACGCGGGTTAGCGTCGCGTGGACCAGGGAAAGAAAGAGAAGTGGGCCAGGTTCAGTCGGCCAGACCGCCAGCCTAATTAGTGAACCGCCAAGAATTGACTGGTTCATTCATGCCAGACCAAGAGAGAATGCACCCCTTGCTAACCACGTGGCGACGCGCCATTGGCCTGAAAAGGTAAATTACCTCAGAAATGCCTAGTTCTTATATAAATCATAGAAAATAGTATGAATGTCAGAAAAATACAAATAAGGTATCAAAATTCTCAGAAAAATGTTTAGAACCACATGAAATCTTAATAACATTCTTTTTATGCTTAAATATCAGTATTATCATGAAAGAGGTAAAATACTCATATCATGTGTAATAAATAGCATGCAATTGATATTAATTCTCAGAAAATTGTCCTAGAACCTTAATGATGATATACATCCATATTTAGACTATTATCTGAGTAATATATCTAAATAATAGGTCATTTTCTATTAATGACTAGTTAGATGCTTTTAATCCCATTTTAATTCTAGGAAATGGAATAAGCATCACAAAATTATGAAATCTGAACCAGACCTCTAAAATGACTGTATGATCAATAGAAAAATATTAGAAACCATCCTAACATCACATTGACCTAGGTTTGACCAAAACCCTATCTTGGACCTAAATAATCAAGACTAATGATGTTCTTTTATTAATGATGATTAATTTGATATTAATCAGGTGATGACCAGATATGTAGATGATCCAGAATGTAAATAGGAATCTCTGAACTCAGGTACGTGGGTTTTATTTAAGTATATGACTATGGTTTTCTTGCTTGCAATCATGATATGTATGTATGATCTCTTCTATTTGCAAATATTGGATGTAGTAGCACTATATAATACTCGGTGTTTTATCACTTGTAAACATAAATGATAAGTAGATGCTTTGTAGTTATTTAAGGTGTTCATTATCCCCCTTACGAGGGAATGGAATAATGTTGCCTAGTACACCTCCCTAGAGCACACGGTGTACGGGGAGTTTCCCTAGAGTACTTGGTACACGGGGATGGGCCCAATATTTATGTTTTGGTACTAGTCCACCTTGATAATGCAATTCATCTAGGAAAATGACTTAAATTGGCGTATTTCGCGTAATAAAGAAATGTTTTCTATGATTCTCTTTCCTTCTGCAAATCTTTTTCCAAAAATTATGAAAGCCATAAATATATGTATCTTTCTGCCCACGTGCACAACACCTTGTGTGTTGATTCGTTGTTTCACATATGTTTTAGGTTCAGAGATAGCATGGGAGAAAAAGTACAGGATGTGAGCAAGTTGTTCAGGTTGTACCTATTGTGCAGATCCTAGTTTAGCATACATGTTCTTAGATTTTAGAATTTTCATTCAATATGTAATTGTAAATCATTGTGTAATAATTCATGTTGTATAAATATACATGTTGAATGTTGAGAAATGTTATGGTTGTATGTTCATGTATGCATATTATGCTTCCGCATCGCTTTCTGATATGATTGGATGATGTTTTCAGATTCTGACATCTCACTCCCAATAGGGTTTGGAGAAATCAAAATCTGGGGACGTCACAGTTGGTATCAGAGCATGAACAGTAGCTACACCTGACAATTTCTCACCATGAAACATAAAAACTAAATTTCACCTTTCACCTTAAACCTTAGAAACTTAGTAAGTTGTTCTATACGAATAAGGTTTGACTTAGCCTCTAGGTTAGAACCTAGATGTTTGAGAACTAGGTTTAGACAAGTGTCTGAAACCCTTTGCATATAGAGCTCATATGTATTGGGTAGCTACACTAGTCTACATCTCGTTCTCACCATTTCACTAGGTTACATGGCACCAGACTATCTACTGTGTGTTGGACACTCGAGTTTGCTGGTTTGGTTTTGTTTTCCAATCGGCTTGAGCCTCGACAGTTTTCTCTGATGCCTTCTTTCTCGGAGAAAAACTATATAATATTTTATTAGATATATGTAAATATAAAAATGTGTCCCTCACACATTAGAGTAGTGGGTGTTCATGCAATCTAAGTGAAAAGGAGTGACATCAGTCTAGAAGAGAGAATAGATCTAGATTAGATGTCTAGAGCCTCATAAGGTTATGTGATAGATAGATAGACAAAAGAAAGATGAAGGAAATAAGTATATAGAATCTTTTCTAAGTTGATCTATGATGTTATAAGTTTCCTTATTAAGATTTGAGTTGTATATGAGTTACTCTTAGAGGATCTATGCTAAATCTTGATGACGAAAGTACATTCCCTTTTCCTACTTAAGATAAGCTAAGTTAAGATAGAGATGAGTGTGCATGAGCCTCAAGCTCTTATACAAGGAGGATCTCTAGTGGTAGGATGAGATATGTGGTGAACTCTAGAGAGAGTAAGACCCACAGGGAGAAGGTCATAGGACCTAGCCTCCAATATATGAAATATGTGTTATAAAACAAAATGTCCTACACTAGATTACTCTTGAGTGTTGAGTTGAGTCCTTATGCATGATTCAAATCTATATATATGAGAATTGGGTAAAGGAAAAGGATGGGTAGATGACCCATATGATAAAGTCAATCCTTTGGCTGAGTTAGGTCCTAGCTGGAGTGACATATTTTGTGAATCTCATCATTAGTTGCAAGTGAGGTAATATATGAACTCTAGTTATGAGAGTATGATGCCTTGTGCAAAAGATACTCAAAATACATGTTCTCCCTTCTTCTTCTCTTTCTTAAGATACGATGATAGAAACCTCACTTGAGCTATATAGATGAGTTATATATGAGAAGTCACTCGTATAAGCTTGACCTATATATCCCCCCCTATATCATACATGTAGTACCCAAGATTGAAATCATGATAAGTTTGACTTTAAAATATTCTCTTCCCCTTCATATGAAACATGAAAAATATGATGCTGAGATCATGGGATAAACTTAGTATATTCTCTTTTCCCTTCACATAATACATGCAAGACATAAAAAAAAAACTGAACTCATGAACTTGATATAAAGATATTTTTTGGATCATAGGATATATGATCAGAAATAGAGTTCATCACTTTGATTCTTCTCAATGTATGCTTCTAAGTTGAGTATTAATATCACACCATAGGGTAAAACCCTAATGGTCAAACATGTTACATAAGCCCTTCTTAAGTAGAAAAGTTCTAATATAAAGGATGAAGATAAATATCCTCTAATGCTGAAATCATTATAAGATGTTAATGATGTTAGATTTGAACGATTTGAATATCATGACATATAAACGAATTCATTGTGAACATTAAAATTTTGAACAAAACATGTACCCTTAGTGGTGATGTAATCCTAAGATATCATAATGTCAGGTTATGGCTAAGACATTACGTGATGATTCCACACATACATAATGTGGGGTGGACACACCCAAGAATCTCTAGACCCTAAGCTGAGAAATTAGAGTGTATGCAACTATGATGGTCTTAGAACCTAAGAAATGATGATGTATATGAAGTTGAACTCCTAAATAGCCTCTTAAGGATGAGATTAGTTGAATTTCGAGGATGAAATTCCATATAAGATGGGGTGAATGTGATGACCCGGAATTTTAGGATTTTCTTAGCCAAAGCAGTACCTTAGGGACAGGAAGGTGATATGGATGATTGATGCTCAAATTTAGGAATAGGTATTCCATGAAGGATCATTGATCCTAAGGTATGTTTAAGGGTTTATATAAGATAAAACATATGAAAAAATTTTAGTTGCACTCAGTGATTATCAATATCACTTATTAATAAGCATGGAAGTACTTGTGATTTTAAGTTCTCAACCATGGTACATATGAGTGGAAAGTAGTCTAAGGGTGGATTTTGAAGTATGACTTAGTAAAATAAAGTCCAGCTCTAGCTAATGTTGGAAGTCATTTGAGATGTACTGGAACTCAATATGCCTATACATTATCCTTTTTGAAGAACCAACATCATATTGGTCAACCATTAAGTTGTGTCCAAAATATTTGGATAGATTATATGATGAGAAACCTATGGTGGAAATTAGATGAATAAATGATGTTCTATGATAAGTTATTAGGGTTTGATATTATAAGTAAATGATAAATTGATGCATTGTGGACTATAGTCTAATGTAGAGGTGTGTCACGCGGGGCTCAATGGGATGAGAATCCATCGTACCCCCCCTAGATCCTAGAGTTTAGGAGGAGGTTGCCTCCATACAATCTGTAACGAAGGAGTCAGCTACGAGGTTTGGGGGATCGTTGAATGGAGTGGTTGAAACCACTGCACATATCGGATCACAACAGCAATACAGTGGGGATTACATTCCGGTGTGGAGAGAAAGAACCCTTTTCCTTGTATTCTCCACTCAAGTTGATGTAGGACGGACAGACTAGGGAGCACCACTCTAATCTTCCCTACGAAAACTAGTAGTCCTCTTCGACCTCAGAAGCCTCCTGCAATCTGTTGGTGGTCAAAGATGGCAAGAACTAGCCACCCAGTTCAGTCCCTACCCGAGAAGAAGAACTACGGAGGAGGACTGGATCTACCTGGGCACGAAGCAGATTCCAACAGAGAAGCCGATTGATGAGCTCGCCCCTCACACCTAGAAGGAGGAGCGACAATCAAAGCTGCTGCTGGAGGTCGGTTGTTCGATCATAGGCATGCCAGAGCTAGACCTCTTGACGGTGTTGTTTCAGAGGGGTACCATGGAGGATACGCCGTTAGAACTGATCTAGGCAGGCGTTGGGCAAGCTCGCGTTCATGCGAGGCAGTGCGGGGAGGCACACCGGTCCACAACAGCCTGCTAGACCGGATGGGTCCTAGGTAACTGGATTAAAGAGGGCGGCTCAAAGCTAATCCTGGTGGCACACAGCAGGAGAAGCTGATGCCGCAGGCTCCATGGGGAGGAGGCACCATCGCAGCCCTAGAGGATGGAGGCGTCGAGAAGGCACAGAAGAAAGATATGGCCTGAAAAGGGGCGTGATAGGAGGACTCTCGCGTCGTGCTTCTCTCAACGAAGATCTTCCATGAGACGGTGTTTTTGCCCCAGAAGAACTCAGATCTGTAGCTGAAACCTAAGGATCGTGCAGTTGGGGAGATTAGGGAGGTTCGTTCGGAGATGATGGAGGCTTTCATATCTGACGAGGAGGTCTCTAGTGTGGATTCCTCCTCACCGGAGATCTCCCTTACGGCGGCGGCTGCAAGACAGAGCCACCGAGCGCCGGGCATGGAACGAGAGAGGCGACGCGGGTTAGCGTCGCGTGGACCAGGGAAAGAAAGAGAAGTGGGCCAGGTTCAGTCGGCCAGACCGCCGGCCCAATTAGTGAACCGCCAAGAATTGACTGGTTCATTCATGCCAGACCAAGAGAGAATGCGCCCCTTGCTAACCACGTGGCGACGCGCCATTGGCCTGAAAAGGTAAATTACCTCAGAAATGCCTAGTTCTTATATAAATCATAGAAAATAGTATGAATGTCAAAAAAATACAAATAAGGTATCGAAATTCTCAGAAAAATGTTTAGAACCACATGAAATCTTAATAACATTCTTTTTATGCTTAAATATCAGTATTATCATGAAAGAGGTAAAATACTCATATCATGTGTAATAAATAGCATGCAATTGATATTAATTCTCAGAAAATTGTCCTAGAACCTTAATGATGATATACATCCATATTTAGACTATGATCTGAGTAATATATCTAAATAATAGGTCATTTTCTATTAATGACTAGTTAGATGCTTTTAATCCCATTTTAATTCTAGGAAATGGAATAAGCATCAGAAAATTATGAAATATGAACCAGACCTCTAAAATGACTGTATGATCAATAAAAAAATATTAGAAACCATCCTAACATCACATTGACCTAGGTTTGACCAAAACCCTATCTTGGACCTAAATAATCAAGACTAATGATGTTATTTTATTAATGATGATTAATTTGATATTAATCAGGTGATGACCAAATATGTAGATGATCCAGAATGTAAATAGGAATCTCTGAACTCAGGTACGTGGGTTTTATTTAAGTATATGACTATGGTTTTCTTGCTTGCAATCATGATATGTATGTATGCTCTCTTCTATTTGCAAATATTGGATGTAGTAGCACTATATAATACTCGATGTTTTATCACTTGTAAACATAAATGATAAGTAGATGCTTTGTAGTTATTTAAGGTGTTCATTATCCCCCTTACGAGGGAATGGAATAATGTTGGCTAGTACACCTCCCTAGAGCACACGGTGTACGGGGAGTTTCCCTAGAGTACTTGGTACACGGGGATGGGCCCAATATTTATGTTTTGGTACTAGTCCACCTTGATAATGCAATTCATCTAGGAAAATGACTTAAATTGGCGTATTTCGCGTAATAAAGAAATGTTTTCTATGATTCTCTTTCCTTCTGCAAATCTTTTTCCAAAAATTATGAAAGCCATAAATATATGTATCTTTCTGCCCACGTGCACAACACCTTGTGTGTTGATTCGTTGTTTCACATATGTTTTAGGTTCAGAGACAGCATGGGAGAAAAAGTACAGTATGTGAGCAAGTTGTTCAGGTTGTACCTATTGTGCAGATCCTAGTTTAGCATACATGTTCTTAGATTTTAGAATTTTCATTCAATATGTAATTGTAAATCATTGTGTAATAATTCATGTTGTATAAATATACATGTTGAATGTTGAGAAATGTTATGGTTGTATGTTCATGTATGCATATTATGCTTCCGCATCGCTTTCTGATATGATTGGATGATGTTTTCGGATTCTGACATCTCACTCCCAATAGGGTTTGGAGAAATCAAAATCCGGGGACGTCACAGTTGGTATCAGAGCATGAACAGTAGCTACACCTGACAATTTCTCACCATGAAACATAAAAACTAAATTTCACCTTTCACCTTAAACCTTAGAAACTTAGTAAGTTGTTCTATACGAATAAGGTTTGACTTAGCCTCTAGGTTAGAACCTAGAAGTTCGAGAACTAGGTTTAGACAAGTGTCTGAAACCCTTTGCATATAGAGCTCATATGTATTGGGTAGCTACACTAGTCTACATCTCGTTCTCACCATTTCACTAGGTTACATGGCACCAGACTATCTACTGTGTGTTGGACACTCGAGTTTGCTGGTTTGGTTTTGTTTTCCAATCGGCTTGAGCCTCGACAGTTTTCTCTGACGCCTTCTTTCTCGGAGAAAAACTATATAATATTTTATTAGATATATGTAAATATAAAAATGTGTCCCTCACACAGTAGAGTAGTGGGTGTTCATGCAATCTAAGTGAAAAGGAGTGACATCAGTCTAGAAGAGAGAATAGATCTAGATTAGATCTCTAGAGCCTCATAAGGTTATGTGATAGATAGATAGACAAAAGAAAGATGAAGGAAATAAGTATATAGAATCTTTTCTAAGTTGATCTATGATGTTATAAGTTTCCTTATTAATATTTGAGTTGTATATGAGTTACTCTTAGAGGATCTATGCTAAATCTTGATGATGAAAGTACATTCCCTTTTCCTACTTAAGATAAGCTAAGTTAAGATAGAGATGAGTGTGCATGAGCCTCAAGCTCTTATACAAGGAGGATGTCTAGTGGTAGGATGAGATATGTGGTGAACTCTAGAGAGAGTAAGACCCACAGGGAGAAGGTCATAGGACCTAGCCTCCAATATATGAAATATGTGTTATAAAAAAAAATGTCCTACACTAGATTACTCTTGAGTGTTGAGTTGAGTCCTTATGCATGATTCAAATCTATATATATGAGAATTGGGTAAAGGAAAAGGATGGGTAGATGACCCATATGATAAAGTCAATCCTTTGGCTGAGTTAGGTCCTAGCTGGAGTGACATATTTTGTGAATCTCATCATTAGTTGCAAGTGAGGTAATATATGAACTCTAGTTATGCGAGTATGATTCTTTGTGCAAAAGATACTCAAAATACATGTTCTCCCTTCTTCTTCTCTTTCTTAAGATACGATGATAGAAACCTCACTTGAGCTATATAGATGAGTTATATATGAGAAGTCACTCGTATAAGCTTGACCTATATATCACCCCCTATATCATACATGTAGTACCCAAGATTGAAATCATGATAAGTTTGACTTTAAAATATTCTCTTCCCCTTCATATGAAACATGAAAAATATGATGCTGAGATCATGGGATAAACTTAGTATATTCTCTTTTCCCTTCACATAATACATGCAAGACATAAAAAAAAACTGAACTCATGAACTTGATATAAAGATATTTTTTGGATCATAGGATATATGATCAGAAATAGAGTTCATCACTTTGATTCTTCTCAATGTATGCTTCTAAGTTGAGTATTAATATCACACCATAGGGTAAAACCCTAATGGTCAAACATGTTACATAAGCCCTTCTTAAGTAGAAAAGTTCTAATATAAAGGATGAAGATAAATATCCTCTAATGCTGAAATCATTATAAGATGTTAATGATGTTAGATTTGAACGATCTGAATATCATGACATATAAACGAATTCATTGTGAACATTAAAATTTTGAACAAAACATGTACCCTTAGTGGTGATGTAATCCTAAGATATCATAATGTCAGGTTATGGCTAAGACATTACGTGATGATTCCACACATATAACGTGGGGTGGACACACCCAAGAATCTCTAGACCCTAAGCTGAGAAATTAGAGTGTATGCAACTATGATGGTCTTAGAACCTAAGAAATGATGATGTATATGAAGTTGAACTCCTAAATAGCCTCTTAAGGATGAGATTAGTTGAATTTCGAGGATGAAATTCCATATAAGATGGGGTGAATGTGATGACCTGGAATTTTAGGATTTTCTTAGCCAAAGCAGTACCTTAGGGACAGGAAGGTGATATGGATGATTGATGCTCAAATTTAGGAATTGGTATTCCATGAAGGATTATTGATCCTAAGGTATGTTTAAGGGTTTATATAAGATAAAACATATGATAAAATTTTAGTTGCACTCAGTGATTATCAATATCACTTATTAATAAGAATGGAATTACTTGTGATTTTAAGTTCTCAACCATGGTACATATGAGTGGAAAGTAGTCTAAGGGTGGATTTTGAAGTATGACTTAGTAAAATAAAGTCCAGCTCTAGCTAATGTTGGAATTCATTTGAGATGTACTGGAACTCAATATGCCTATACATTATCCTTTTTGAAGAACCAACATCATATTGGTCAACCATTAAGTTGTGTCCAAAATATTTGGATAGATTATATGATGAGAAACCTATGGTGGAAATTAGATGAATAAATGATGTTCTATGATAAGTTATTAGGGTTTGATATTATAAGTAAATGATAAATTGATGCATTGTGGACTATAGTCTAATGTAGAGGTGTGTCACGCGGGGCTCAATGGGATGAGAATCCATCGTACCCCCCTAGATCCTAGAGTTTAGGAGGAGGTTGCCTCCATACAATCTGTAACGAAGGAGTCAGCTATGAGGTTTGGGGGATCGTTGAATGGAGTGGTTGAAACCACCGCACATATCGGATCACATCAGCAATACAGTGGGGATTACATTCCGGTGTGGAGAGAAAGAACCCTTTTCCTTGTATTCTCCACTCAAGTTGCAGTAGGACGGACAGACTAGGGAGCACCACTCTAATCTTCCCTACGAAAACCAGTAGTCCTCTTTGACCTCAGAAGCATCCTGCAATCTGTTGGTGGTCAAAGATGGCAAGAACTAGCCACCCAGTTCAGTCCCTACCTGAGAAGAAGAACTACGGAGGAGGACTGGATCTACCTGGGCACGAAGCAGATTCCAACAGAGAAGCTGATTGATGAGCTCGCCCCTCACACCTAGAAGGAGGAGTGACAATAAAAGTTGCTGCTGGAGGTCAGTTGCTCGATCATAGGCATGCCAGAGCTAGACCTTATGGCGGTGTTGTTTCAGAGGGGTACCATGGAGGATACGCCGTTAGAACTGATCTAGGCAGGCGTTGGGCAAGCTCGCGTTCATGCGAGGCAGTGCGGGGAGGCACACCGGTCCACAACAGCCTGCTAGACCGGATGGCTCCTAGGTAACTGGATTAAAGAGGGCGGCTCAAAGCTAATCCTGGTGGCACACAACAGGAGAAGCTGATGCCGCAGGCTCCATGGGGAGGAGCCACCATCGCAGCGACCTAGAGGATGGAGGCGTCGAGAAGGCACAGAAGAAAGATATGGCCTGAAAAGGGGCGTGATAGGAGGACTCTCGCGTCGTGCTTCTCTCAACGAAGATCTTCCATGAGACGGTGTTGTTGCCCCAGAAGAACTCAGATCTGTAGCTGAAACCTAAGGATCGTGCAGTTGGGGAGATTAGGGAGGTTCGTTCGGAGCTGATGGAGGCCTTCATATCCAACGAGGAGCTCTCTAGTGTGGATTCCTCCTCACCGGAGATCTCCCTTACGGCAGCGGCTGCAAGACAGAGCCCACCGAGCGCCGGCATGGAACGAGAGAGGCGACGCGGGTTAGCGTCGCGTGGACCAGGGAAAGAAAGAGAAGTGGGCCAGGTTCAGTCGGCCAGACCGCCGACCCAATTAGTGAACCGCCAAGAATTGACTGGTTCATTCATGCCAGACCAAGAGAGAATGCGCCCCTTGCTAACCACGTGGCGACGCGCCATTGGCTTGAAAAGGTAAATTACCTCAGAAATGCCTAGTTCTTATATAAATCATAGAAAATAGTATGAATGTCAGAAAAATACAAATAAGGTATCGAAATTCTCAGAAAAATGTTTAGAACCACATGAAATCTTATTAACATTCTTTTTATGCTTAAATATCAGTATTATCATGAAAGAGGTAAAATACTCATATCATGTGTAATAAATAGCATGCAATTGATATTAATTCTCATAAAATTGTCCTAGAACCTTAATGATGATATACATCCATATTTAGACTATGATCTGAGTAATATATCTAAATAATAGGTCATTTTCTATTAATGACTAGTTAGATGCTTTTAATCCCATTTTAATTCTAGGAAATGGAATTAGCATCAGAAAATTATGAAATATGAACCAGACCTCTAAAATGACTGTATGATCAATAGAAAAATATTATAAACCATCCTAACATCACATTGACCTAGGTTTGACCAAAACCCTATCTTGGACCTAAATAATCAAGACTAATGATGTTCTTTTATTAATGATGATTAATTTGATATTAATCAGGTGATGACCAGATATGTAGATGATCCAGAATGTAAATAGGAATCTCTGAACTCAGGTACGTGGGTTTTATTTAAGTATATGACTATGGTTTTCTTGCTTGCAATCATGATATGTATGTATGCTCTCTTCTATTTGCAAATATTGGATGTAGTAGCACTATATAATACTCGGTGTTTTATCACTTGTAAACATAAATGATAAGTAGATGCTTTGTAGTTATTTAAGGTGTTCATTATCCCCCTTACGAGGGAATGGAATAATGTTGGCTAGTACACCTCCCTAGAGCACAAGGTGTACGGGGAGTTTCCCTAGAGTACTTGGTACACGGGGATGGGCCCAATATTTATGTTTTGGTACTAGTCCACCTTGATAATGCAATTCATCTAGGAAAATGACTTAAATTGGCGTATTTCGCGTAATAAAGAAATGTTTTCTATGATTCTCTTTCCTTCTGCAAATCTTTTTCCAAAAATTATGAAAGCCATAAATATATGTATCTTTCTGCCCACGTGCACAACACCTTGTGTGTTGATTCGTTGTTTCACGTATGTTTTAGGTTCAGAGATAGCATGGGAGAAAAAGTACAGGATGTGAGCAAGTTGTTCAGGTTGTACCTATTGTGTAGATCCTAGTTTAGCATACATGTTCTTAGATTTTAGAATTTTCATTCAATATGTAATTGTAAATCATTGTGTAATAATTCATGTTGTATAAATATACATGTTGAATGTTGAGAAATGTTATGGTTGTATGTTCATGTATGCATATTATGCTTCCGCATCGCTTTCTGATATGATTGGATGATGTTTTCAGATTCTGACATCTCACTCCCAATAGGGTTTGGAGAAATCAAAATCCGGGGACGTCACAGTTGGTATCAGAGCATGAACAGTAGCTACACCTGACAATTTCTCACCATGAAACATAAAAACTAAATTTCACCTTTCACCTTAAACCTTAGAAACTTAGTAAGTTGTTCTATACGAATAAGGTTTGACTTAGCCTCTAGGTTAGAACCTAGATGTTCGAGAACTAGGTTTAGACAAGTGTCTGAAACCCTTTGCATATAGAGCTCATATGTATTGGGTAGCTACACTAGTCTACATCTCGTTCTCACCATTTCACTAGGTTACATGGCACCAGACTATCTACTGTGTGTTGGACACTCGAGTTTGCTGGTTTGGTTTTGTTTTCCAATCGGCTTGAGCCTCGACAGTTTTCTCTGACGCCTTCTTTCTCGGAGAAAAACTATATAATATTTTATTATATATATGTAAATATAAAAATGTGTCCCTCACACAGTAGAGTAGTGGGTGTTCATGCAATCTAAGTGAAAAGGAGTGACATCAGTCTTGAAGAGAGAATAGATCTAGATTAGATGTCTAGAGCCTCATAAGGTTATGTGATAGATAGATAGACAAAAGAAAGATGAAAGAAATAAGTATATAGAATCTTTTCTAAGTTGATCTATGATGTTATAAGTTTCCTTATTGAGATTTGAGTTGTATATGAGTTACTCTTAGAGGATCTATGCTAAATCTTGATGACGAAAGTACATTCCCTTTTCCTACTTAAGATAAGCTAAGTTAAGATAGAGATGAGTGTGCATGAGCCTCAAGCTCTTATACAAGGAGGATGTCTAGTGGTAGGATGAGATATGTGGTGAACTCTAGAGAGAGTAAGACCCACAGGGAGAAGGTCATAGGACCTAGCCTCCAATATATGAAATATGTGTTATAAAAAAAAAATGTCCTACACTAGATTACTCTTGAGTGTTGAGTTGAGTCCTTATGCATGATTCAAATCTATATATATGAGAATTGGGTAAAGGAAAAGGATGGGTAGATGACCCATATGATAAAGTCAATCCTTTGGCTGAGTTAGGTCCTAGCTGGAGTGACATATTTTGTGAATCTCATCATTAGTTGCAAGTGAGGTAATATATGAACTCTAGTTATGAGAGTATGATGCTTTGTGCAAAAGATACTCAAAATACATGTTCTCCCTTCTTCTTCTCTTTCTTAAGATACGATGATAGAAACCTCACTTGAGCTATATAGATGATTTATATATGAGAAGTCACTCGTATAAGCTTGACCTATATATCCCCCCCTATATCATAAATGTAGTACCCACGATTGAAATCATGATAAGTTTGACTTTAAAATATTCTCTTCCCCTTCATATGAAACATGAAAAATATGATGCTGAGATCATGGGATAAACTTAGTATATTCTCTTTTCCCTTCACATAATACATGCAAGACATAAAAAAAAAACTGAACTCATGAACTTGATATAAAGATATTTTTTTGATCATAGGATATATGATCAGAAATAGAGTTCATCACTTTGATTCTTCTCAATGTATGCTTCTAAGTTGAGTATTAATATCACACCATAGGGTAAAACCCTAATGGTCAAACATGTTACATAAGCCCTTCTTAAGTAGAAAAGTTCTAATATAAAGGATGAAGATAAATATCCTCTAATGCTGAAATCATTATAAGATGTTAATGATGTTAGATTTGAACGATCTGAATATCATGACATATAAACGAATTCATTGTGAACATTAAAATTTTGAACAAAACATGTACCCTTAGTGGTGATGTAATCCTAAGATATCATAATGTCAGGTTATGGCTAAGACATTACGTGATGATTCCACACATATATAACGTGGGGTGGACACACCCAAGAATCTCTAGACCCTAAGCTGAGAAATTAGAGTGTATGCAACTATGATGGTCTTAGAACCTAAGAAATGATGATGTATATGAATTTGAACTCCTAAATAGCCTCTTAAGGATGAGATTAGTTGAATTTTGATGACAAAATTCCATATAAGATGGGGTGAATGTGATGACCCAGAATTTTAGGATTTTCTTAGCCAAAGTAGTACCTTAGGGACAGGAAGGTGATATGGATGATTGATGCTCAAATTTAGGAATTGGTATTCCATGAAGGATTATTGATCCTAAGGTATGTTTAAGGGTTTACATAAGATAAAACATATGATAAAAGTTTAGTTGCGCTCAGTGATTATCAATATCACTTATTAATAAGCATGGAAGTACTTGTGATTTTAAGTTCTCAACCATGGTACATATGAGTGGAAAGTAGTCTAAGGGTGGATTTTGAAGTATGACTTAGTAAAATAAAGTCCAGCTCTAGCTAATGTTAGAAGTCATTTGAGATGTACTGGAACTCAATATGCCTATACATTATCCTTTTTGAAGAACCAACATCATATTGGTCAACCATTAAGTTGTGTCCAAAATATTTGGATAGATTATATGATGAGAAACCTATGGTGGAAATTAGATGAATAAATGATGTTCTATGATAAGTTATTAGGGTTTGATATTATAAGTAAATGATAAATTGATGCATTGTGGACTATAGTCTAATGTAGAGGTGTGTCACACGGGGCTCAATGGGATGAGAATCCATCGTACCCGCCCTAGATCCTAGAGTTTAGGAGGAGGTTGCCTCCATACAATCTGTAACGAAGGAGTCAGCTATGAGGTTTGGGGGATCGTTGAATGGAGTGGTTGAAACCACCGCACATATCGGATCACAACAGCAATACAGTGGGGATTACATTCCGGTGTGGAGAGAAAGAACCCTTTTCCTTGTATTCTCCACTCAAGTTGCAGTAGGACGGACAGACTAGGGAGCACCACTCTAATCTTCCCTACGAAAACCAGTAGTCCTCTTCGACCTCAGAAGCCTCCTGCAATCTGTTGGTGGTCAAAGATGGCAAGAACTAGCCACCTAGTTCAGTCCCTACCTGAGAAGAAGAACTACGGAGGAGGACTGGATCTACCTGGGCACGAAGCAGATTCCAACAGAGAAGCTGATTGATGAGCTCTCCCCTCACACCTAGAAGGAGGAGCGACAATCAAAGCTGCTGCTGGAGGTCGGTTGCTCGATCATAGGCATGCCAGAGCTAGACCTCTTGACAGTGTTGTTTCAGAGGGGTACCATGGAGGATACGCCGTTAGAACTGATCTAGGCAGGCGTTGGGCAAGCTCGCGTTCATGCGAGGCAGTGCGGGGAGGCACACCGGTCCACAACAGCCTGCTAGACCAGATGGCTCCTAGGTAACTGGATTAAAGAGGGCGGCTCAAAGCTAATCCTGGTGGCACACAGAAGGAGAAGCTGATGCCGCAGGCTCCATGGGGAGGAGCCACCATCGCAGCGACCTAGAGGATGGAGGCGTCGAGAAGGCACAGAAGAAAGATATGGCCTGAAAAGGGGCATGATAGGAGGACTCTCGCGTCGTACTTCTCTCAACGAAGATCTTCCATGAGACAGTGTTGTTGCCCCAGAAGACTCTGAAAACATTTTTGTAGTTCCCATGAATTCATCATATGATCATTCAAGTCTTTCTTTTAGTTAGCATGAGTAGGGGTATTTCAACATTGAATAATTTACAAAAGTTCTCAAATTTATACAAGTTTGAATATAGGGGTGTCTGTGAATTTTTTGGAAACAAGATCAAAAGGAGGGTCAAAGGAGAAATATGCATTTCCAATTAGGCTCGTGCTATGATTTGTACAAACAATGTTTTGATATAGGATATTATTCCAATATCAGCAAAGAAAGGATATGAAAGCAATTTTGAGATGAGAAAAAATATCACATTAGAGGGATTGCATTTACTATATTTTTTCATCTTAGGGTAGGATGCATGCAAGCACATGGCTTTTTGATTATATTAGATAGTAAAAGATATGATAGACGTCATTCATAAATATGTATAAATTTCTTAAGAATGTAGAGTGACAAATAGAAAATGGGTCTCATAAGTAAATTCAATTGGAAACTAAAATAAGGAAAGAGATGAAAAAATAATATAAGGAAGAAATAAAACAAAGTTAAAGAGAAGAGTTACAAAACATTGTTATAGTCCTGATAACAAAAAATTTTGGATGTTCTCCAAAACCTTGTTATAGTCCTGATAAAACCTATTTTTGGATGTTCTCCTAGTTATAAGCAGCCTCAAATTGACATGAATGTAACAAAACAAGTCATGTTGCTATTAAAATATTAAGATTCACTATATATTTACAAAACAAAACATTTACCATTATCAAAGTATAATTCTGGACTCATTTACAATACCCTTCATTCATCTAAGAGCATCTATCATTTTCATAAACACATGAAAAAAATTGTGCACTTCTTCATAAGGTCACTCCCTTTACATGGATGACCCTCTTACTAATGTAAACACCATATATTAAAAGGGAGTTTGAGTCTTACATAATTCACCACAAAACCACCACGATCTATTGGTTAATTTACTTGTGTGGCAACCTATATGTATTTCATTAACTTGTATGCTCCATGCATTTGCACGACCACAATGTGCACCTTATGTACTTTCACTGCTTCTTGTACTTCTCGTATGTGCATTCATACAATCCTATTGGTACATAAAATTGGTGACAAATTTGGCTTACTCAACCTATATAAGTTTCTATATAACTAATGTTTTCATATGATTCACGTACCAAAAGCACCTTCACATGCTAGCATGGGTTGGTCAATAGAGGTTGTCTAGATAAGGTATATGTTTAGGTATTTACTACCAGTGTGTCCTAGTCCTTTCCTAGATTGACCCTTATCAGGCTCTAGGTATCCATTACCTAGGTACAACCTATATAGTCATAAAAAAATAAAAAGGTTGTTCTAAACACTTGCATATATACACCTTACAAGGTAGTATTCCTAGCTAAGGGAAGAAATGTGATTTCCTTTGTAAGTTAAATACCTTCACTCTAAGAATAATTTTAGGGAATTGATCTCGATGTATTATTCTTCCAAGCTTGAAATAGGTGAACTTATCCTATATCATGACACATCATGTGGGCATGTTTAGTCCTAAGACACATGTAGTTTCTATTCATCCTTCCACTTTTACTTTATTTAATATTACTCTCTTAACTTTGTATGATCATGTGAATAATGAGACTTCTTCATCTCCTTTCTCAAGTCATTAGCAAATTCTAATTATCCTATTTCATTTGCTTTATAGCCCTAATTTACATGTTCAACTACAATGTTGATGCATTAGTCTTGTTATAGTTGTGAGGAAAAGTAGTCAGAATTAGAGCTCAATGGGTGATAGATAGATGGTTTAAACAATTATACCTTTTTATTCTAGGGTATAATATCTTCCCATAAGTCATCACATAAATATCTTGATTGGCATGCATTACTCATCTGACTGGATTCATATAACTATCTCTTGTTTACTCGCCTGTGAATAGGGAGTATATATTCATGCATGGTTATGCCCTCAACTTCACCAAGGATAGGCTTTAGAATAAGATTTTTTTCAACTTATTTATTTCTCACAACATTCTATTTACTCTTTCCATGTGTAGGTTGCACAACTCATTTTCTTCTTCTCAGGTATCATAAAGGCATTTTTAAGAACACAGTCCTCTACTTTGGACTAGGGTGGTATGCTAATATATACAACTATCCCCACCTATTGTTAATTTTTTTAGGTACTTATGTATGACTTTATATTATTCATATTATTTGATCTAGATTGTGATATTTGATCAAGGTTCAAAGATAACTTCTTATAATTTCTCTTTCTCCAACTCCTACTATTTTCCCATATGTGGTTAATTTCCTTTATTTATCATTTATATAAAAGATCAATGTTTTAAGGATACTAAAGGTACTCTATATATACCTTGTTTATACCACATCACTTTAGGTTCCTAAAAGTTTGTAGATTTTTCCTTATAAGAGGATAATACATTACATAGAACATGTTTCTCATTTTTTTTCAATTTGCATTTCATATGTCTTACTTGGTGGAGGATGCCTTAACCTTCAATTAGATGAGAGTAGAAGAAAAACCTATGGTTTAGAAAGTGACAAAGTTTAGATGAGAACACCTAGATGTATGTTGTTTTGGATAAACCTATGGCCTTAACCAAGCATAAACACAATGGTCTGGGAGTCCTCATAAACCAAACAGTGGTACAAAGGAAAATATTTGCATCCCATGGCCTTTGAACCATTCCAAACACCACAAACTCATACAAATACCCTAGCAATTCCTTTCCATTCTATGGAGTTTTTTGAAGCTATTAGAAATTCAAAGTCACCTATATAAATATACACTCTGATTCTAGTTGTAACAACCCCCTCCTCCACTACCCCATTACAAGTGGACTAGATATCCAAGGATCATTGTAAAATATTTTTGAAATCTAGATTTATAATAAACAACCAATATTTGCATATAATTTATAACCAAGGTATTTTTTACATAAGTATGATAGGAAATGTCTCCACTAAGTAGTTACATAAACATTAGAAAAGTGAGACTACTAGTTATCTTGAGAATGAACTAGCAAGATCCTCCTCAATATATCCACAAATTTACATTTTGTGGGATATCCATCTTGTATTCCATATCTTTGTCTTCATGTATTTGGCTAACCTAAAACTCTGACGTACAAAACACGGGTCAGCATAACTAGATTTTTTTATGTGGGTGAAACCAAAAATGGGTGCATAAAATATGAAAAACATATATAGTTGTACAAGATCGACATATGGGAACTAATAGGTTGCATAATTTATTTACAATCTATGAGTATTCCTTCTTATCTAGTACATCGTTCATTGCTCCAGTAATGAAGTCTATTGAGTTTTTCCCTACAATGGGTGTTATGATGATTGTCTGGGGGCTCCATGGTGATTGTCCCAGGAATTCGATCTCTTCATGTTGTCATATGGGGCTTGTAACCCTCTCAGTGAACATCCATTATATTGTAGGAGTAATTATCTCCCTAGGTCACCCTTGTCAATTTCAAGTATCATCTTGACTGTATAGGCAATGCACATATATCTTTATGAATTGCAAGTATTCAAATCAACCAAAGAAATTATGCAAAAAGAGTGAAGTTCAAGTAAACTCAGAATCCTTGAAAGCAAGGCCCAATAAGAGCAACTACTCATAATTAAACCACATAACCGATTCAAGAAAAATATATGTCCAAATCAACTCAAGTAGTATGTCCAACCATGATATATTCTAAAAATTAATATCGACATGTATGTGCTAGCAACCTCTTAAAAGTCTTTGTCTTGGGATTTTGAGGTATTTAAAGTGTGTAATATCAAATGATTTTGATTCAATGGATCCTTCATTTAGGGTTTAGAAACCTCAAATAATCATTTGAACCTTAATTCCTTTTATTCATACTTTCATAACTCATATTAAGGGAAACATATACTAGTATTAGGTATATAATTATTTATTCATATGATGTGTCCTAAATGGGCATATACAAAATTTCATTATCAAATTTGTTGTTTAGTGATACATTAGTTTCATGAAGTTATTAAGACTAGGGTTTAGGACATAATGATTATAAGTTTCATGTTTCACCATGCTTCAAAGCTTTCTTAGTTTCTTCACAAGATAAAGTGGCTAGGTCTATTTTATAATTTAAGCACATGCTAGAATCCATCAAATAAAAAGATAGTATTTGATCTAGGGTCATGAAATCATAATAATATTAAATATATTATTAATAAAACTCAAAATAGGAAAAGAATATGATAGTTTGGCATATAAGGGAACTAGGAATAGATATATCCTATGCAACCTTTTTATTAAGTTCATCATGTTTTTCTAGAACAAATGACCATTTATTTGCAAGAATCAAATATTCCTAGAATTTTTAAAGGGTCTTATAAGTTATACCTTAAACAAGATTAATTGTACCATCAAATTCTTGACTTGTGGATGAGGATGCAGCATATAATCTCTTGGCTAGACTGTCATATCCTCTTTGGTCCCACTGGCGTTGGGCTTAGTCATTGCTTTTTCCATGCCTAGTGTTATGTATGGATGTACCCACATCGGGCTCACAGACATCCTCTAGGTGAGTAGCCCTAGGTTAATGCTTCCTTCCCACCTTAATGACTCACTGAAAGTGAGACTCTATCTTTGTCCCTTGTCTTTCTTGAGAAACAAGGTATCAAGAGCCTTGTTGTATTGACGTTCACCCCACCCTCCATGGTGCTTGAGTGGGTGGGAAAAGCATATGTGAGTTTTCCTTTGCCCCACACACTCCTCGACCACTTTATCATCAAGATATGGCTACTTCTAGGGCATTATCCTAATGTGCCTTACTTTCACCCACCTTGTTGTAGGTCGACAAGCAACCATATATCATAGACGTACACATACTCAATTTTTCTCTCACTGTGAGTTATATCCTTGAGGTCTATTCAACACCTCACAAATTATGGTATATCTTTGGTGTTCTAGTTTCTACTCCTTTACAACTCGTGTACTAGTTCATTGATAATAAGTGTGTATTATAGTCTTGGCTAAGTACATGGTAGACACATGACTATTTAATAGGGTTTTCATGCATCTTCATGTGTCTAGTGCTAAAATTCATCTCCATTGAGTATAACAACCAATCAAAGTTGTTTCAACTAGGAAGTCTAGATTTCTTAGTAAAAAACAATTCAATATCCAAGTAATGTCTCCATAGGATTACATATATGGAAAGGAAAGGTAGGACATTCATCATGATTTTTAAAAGAGGGTGGGATATGGATGTATGAATCCATAGTCAACACCTAGTAAAAAGCAATTCTGGTTTGAAAATGACAATGCTAATTACAAGGCAATGTGATAATATGTTTTTCCCTTATCTTCCTTTTTGTTTAGAGGTAGAAGACAAGGATTGGACTTTGTATCTAGTTCATATGGCCCAAATGCTTCTCCCAATAATGATGGTGCACCCAAATTTTTATTAGGCACTTCTCACATTGATTGATCAATTAAATTGCCCCAACATTAAAATCAATCACTAACTTTGGTCATACCAATGAATTTTTTCGTAAACCCATAAATTTTATACCATAGCTTCCATTGACCTAAAATTCAAGCTGGGGAGGAGTGGTTCAAGTGGTTCGGCACGGTGTCCCCTCATGAAGGGACCCAGGTTCGAAACCCAGCGGCCACCTCTGAAATGGTACCCGTTGCGCAGGTCAGTCAACTGTGTGCTTTAACCGGTTCTTGGGTGGGCGGGGCGCTCGGGGGCCCAAGAGTTTATGCTTTCTGGGGGGTCACAAAAGTGGCACTTCTATGGGGGTGGTTCTCTCATATTCCAAAAAAAATCAAGGTTTATTCCTATTAACTTTATCTTTCTATGATTAAAATATGTATTTTATTGGGAAAGCATTATGCTCATAACTTTCTCTTCAAGTTATACTTAAGTAAATCTATAATTGGAATATATACATAAAGAACTTCAAACATCGCTGAAGTTATTAATAACTAGGATATTTAACTCAAGGAACCACTTGGTTTACAAATACTCTTTATACCATTCGATATTATTTTCTTAGTTTTATTGCCACAACAGACCAAATAGAAAGAATGCAACTTACTTTATTTATTTGTAATATTATCATAATAATATTTTTCAATTATAGTTTATGTATAAGGGAAGAAATAAAAATCACAATAGTTGGAGTAGTTGGTGGTCCATACAGGAGAAGACCCCTTCATCAGTCATTACATGGATGAGTTGTACAAGGAGTTTGAGGGAAGTTACTTTCCTTGTTATTAATTAGGGGAGAAGATGAACTAATTAAAGAACCCATGTTAGAGAACATTGTAAGCCTTTTGAGGAATAATTTGTGGAGTTTCTAAAGTTTTGCTTTCATTGAGATGTCATAGAGGAGAAATAGGTCAGATAGTTTGAGAAGGGTATATATGTAGAGGTTATACAGAGGACGTCTAATCTAGAGATGCACAATAAGTTCTCATCCTTCATTGTTTCATTTAGGAGAATTGGAAGGACATAATGGTTCATCATGATGTTGAATCAAGGAAGAATTCAAATTCATCCCATGGTCATCAATATGGGGAATATATAAAACCAGGGTATTTCACACCACAAAAGTAATAAAAAATCATTAAGCATAGCTAAAGAAGACATCATATGAGACAAGGGCACTTGTACAGTCAAAGTGGTCTCCCAATGAGGGTAGATTCCAAGGATTTACACCCTCTATGGTGAATAATTATGGTTCCAGGTAAGAGATAGGCTATCTAGGTCATAGTATAAGAGATAGTTTAGGAACTACAACAACAAAAAATATGGCCCATGATGGTTTTAGACAAGGCAATGTTATTATAGTGGCCTATATGGGAATGTGAAAAAAAAATCCCACAATTGAACCAAGAAGGAAGACAATAATCAAGGAAGAGTGAACAAGGTTCACAAGAGTAAAGTCATTCTCTAAGAGGAAAATGTTAGACTTCGTAGGCAGGGTCACCAAGTCGATCCAAAAGAATTCAGGTTCATGGTCATTTATAAGAAAATACTTGAGTTTTTCCATAACTCATCCTAAAGGACTCGTCAACCCATGTGCCATAATGAGTTCAAATGGAACTTATTCATTTTGGCATATCTAATTCATCTAACCTATATCATTTAGTCTATCAATGTGACATTTATTCATTTATCAGAAGAGAGGTGATATTTTGTTTGTAACTTTCATGTTGGTAGTATATCTGGTCAACTTTTTCTTACTCCTTTAGTGGGTCATGCCATGTTGTAAGAGATGTTTCCATCCTTTGTTTTTTGTATTCTGAGACACATCATTCGAGTGGACCTGATGCCACTCAAAATGCATGGTCTCGATGTCATATTAGGGATGGAGATAACAAAGTATAATCATTTTGGACTATGGTTCCAATGTTACAAAGTTTAGGGATTGTGATGCATCTTGATCTTTTCATGCATAGAAAGGAAGATCCTCCCAATGTGTTTGGTATGTATATCGAGATGATGATGATAACTCTCAATATTATCAACGCTCGGCTCGGTGGTATCGACTTGTACCAAAATTCCAATAGGAAAGGTCAGAGAAAATCTCAGTACTACTGGTGGTCAACTCGATGGTACTGACATCTTATAATGGATCATGAATAATGGAAGGTGTCGAGACTACCAATGCCAATTCAGTAGTATTGACTTGATGTGATTAGGCCAGATTGAATATTGTTACTGATCCAACAGTAAGGACTTAATGATGCCCTAAGTCAATCCTATGACTAGGGGGAGTGTGGTCAGACCTAGATATAACATTCTTTTCCATTACATGATAACCAAGAACGGAGAGAGAAGAAAGTAGAGAAGGAAGTCACATTCTAGAAGATTTGGGCACCTCCGATGGACGGATTAAATCCAAAAGATAGCAAATAGGCACGTTTGAGAGAGGGAATCATCTGGATCGTCTTCTTTAGAGGTTACTTTAGTTTTTTAATGTTTCCCACATTTTTCTTTTCTTCTCCCATTTATTTGAAAATGAAAATCATGTGGGGGATAATCCCCTTTGTTCCTTAGGTCCCTCGAGTAGCTCAGTTTTGCATTATAATTGATAGATATGAATTAATATGCATATTTGTCTTAATTTCTAGACATGTCTCTACGATTGCTTCATGAATTGCATGTTCCTGATCACCACAAGTGTTTTCTTATACCATTAATTTCTTCAAAATAGGCATTAAGGGTTGGAAAACTTCTAGTTGCACATAATTTATACCACACCTCGAGAGAGGGCTTACAATTGTGAAAGAAATGACCCAGAGGATTCGGTAAAGTGCCTTACTAATAATCAAATCACTACTAGAGTGAGATTTATATCAGATTAGGTAGTGAATTATGGTATGAGAGTGGGTAATTCTTGCTATAGTGTGGGCTCTAATCTCCAAACGACGATATAAACACGATTTAAACTTAGCAGAAGCGATTCGATTAGCAGCGGAATACCAAAAATCAGCGGAAATTAAAACTTTTTGAGATAAAACATTGAAACGATAAAACTTCCTTCATAAAAGGAGATAAACTGTTTACATCTCAGATAATTACTTCTTGAGTAATTATATACAACATGATACAAAATCTCAAGAACTCATAACCAAAATCTCAGACCAAAAGACTCCAAGACCTGAGAGTACAGAGGACACATAGGACTGACTATCTATCTATATAACTCATCAGTCTGAATCTCCACCTGGGATTTACTGCTGCTCTGGGTACTACTACTACTGATACTGGTCACCTGGAGATTGGTCCCTTCGTCCTTGACGACCACCTAAAAACAATTGAAATCTATGGGGTGAGACAATTTTAAAAATTGTCCCAGCGGGAGTTATAACTCTTCGCCAGAAACATGATTATTACAGAATAAGAGAAATAACAGTACACAAAGAAGTCATATATATTTTAAGAGTAGTTAGAACAATGTTTCACAGACTGTAATCTATACCTCCTACTAGAAGCAAAGCATCTCTAAATCAACCCACATATCTCTTTTCTTTTAGAAAGACAAAAGACATGTATAACATTTATTTATTATAAATCCATCATCACCACACTGGCTCTCTTCAGGCTTAGATAATATATCCATCACCTGGCATTATAATAAGGGATATCATGGCCTGTAGCCATACCCTTTTCTACAAGGTGTTAGGATTCCAAAACCACAACATAACTGTATGATTAGTACACATGAAATCATACTTAACCATACTCAAGTGACACAAGGGTTATTTACATTCATCACCCCTAAGTCTGCAGTTAAGCCTTTCATAGGATTGTCTTATAATATAATTTCTCATAGTGACACTCTATATTAGGATCACATTTCATAATTTAACATAGGGATATCAATCCCTAAACATCTTATCACTAAGAATCCGGAAAGTGAGAGTCCAAACCCCTGGACTAATTATAACATTTATTACCAAGAACATCTTATTTTATCTGGTCATCTAAATAATATGACCTTTGATAATCATCAGCACATATTACTCATGACTCATTCAACCTATCAAACTCATAAGTTATCACTTATCAGATAACATACATGTTCTTGAACATTTAAACATTAGCATAGCAGTTAAGAAGGAAAGATACTAAATGTAACAAGTCTAACTTACATCAATTACCATTTTCTCAATTCTCTCATCACAAGTCATCTGTTAAGCATGACCTTGATGATACTCATGGCTCTCACAGCCCATCAATCTCATAAGATGCCACTATCAAGGCACCAGGATATATCACTATTCATAAAGCGGACAACATGCTTTTAATGAATATAGTATCATCATCCATACCTGGATATGATCATCTTCATATCATAACCTGCATGGTTAATTCAACTGATAAAGGTAATTCAAAACAAGAAATACACTTTCCACTCTTATCATAAGAGCTAAGTTCTCTGATTCTCATCAATCAGGGTTTACTACCCATATTGCATGTCATCACCCTTGAATTAGGGTTTACTATTCACATTACATGTCATCACCCTTGAATTAGGGTTTACTATTCACATTACATGTCATCACCCTTGAATTAGGGTTTACTATTCACCTTACATGTCATCACCCTTGAATTAGGGTTTACTATTCACATTATGGTGAGTTGAACTCATAACATTGTCATGTATGAGGAACATCATCATTGATGCTCTCAGATTAGCTTTAATATTCATCATATATCATAATTAGGGTTTCCATGATCTCACATAGGTGGATCATACCCTAATCATGCACATTGAAGGTAATTACTTGACTTTCCACCATAAAAGGATACTTTCTCTCTCCTATGATACTTTCTTTCTCCTCATACCAGCAGATGGTGATAACACCACTCTAAATCAGGTTGGGTTAAGACCACTTTGATTAACACAAACCAAATCACCACTATTGAGTGATTAGGGTTTGATTAGAACAAGGTTTCACTCAATTGAACCTTTTAAGAGCATTATGGTAAATTACACATTGATCATCATCATGGGTTAATTTACTAACCATTTGACCCTTAATGTCTCTTGGTATTATTATGGTTTAGGTTGAACAACCATCAAACCATCTAAGCCTTCAAGGCATTAGGCAGACTTATCCTCAAAAGTCTTCAATAGGTTTCACACCTTCAACCTTCATACGATCTTGAGGTTGTATGCCCTCATTCAATCTTGAGGTCTTATACCCTCATTCGATCTTGAGGTCGTATACCCTCATTCGATCTTGAGGTCGAATGCCCTCATACGGTTTTGAGATCGAATGCCCTCATTCGGTCTTGAGATCGAATGCCCTCATTCGGTTTTGAGATTGAATGCCCTCATTCGGTCTTGAGATCGAATGCCCTCATTCGGTCTTGAGATCGAATGCCCTCATTCGGTCTTGAGATCGAATGCCCTCATTCAGTCTTGAGATCGAATGGACCTAGAAGCTCAAGATCGTATAGACCTCCAAGGTGATTAAAAGGGTAGACTCAATTAGGGTTTCCTATGTTGAAGCCTTCAATTGGTCTCAAGCTTGCTAACCACTTATCAATTGAGACAATTAGGGTTAGCCTTAACCAATTGGTTACTCAATTGACCCTCAATTGATATCCAATTAGGGTTGGAGTTGGTTCAATTAAGGTCTATAAACGTTCAACCATCAACACTCAACAGTGTGAATCAAATCAAAGTTGAACCCATCAATTGACCTCCAATTGGGCTCAAACTTGGCCCAAACGGTCTTGGGATCGTTTGGATATCCTCCAAACGGTCTTGAGACCATTTGCCCAAGAATTCATCAAAATATAGATTGATTTGATAGGGGTTGAACCTTAATTAAGTCACAAATCAGCAATTTGATTATTTCAATAACCCATTGTAATTGGGCCCTCAATTGATCAAATTACCTTAACCCTAGACCTCCAAACGGTCTTGGGTTGTCACCAAACGGTCTTGAGACCGTTTGGATGAGTTCCAAACGGTCTAGAGACCGTTTGCCCATCCATCCTTTGGACTCTAGTGAAAATTCATCAAGGTTTGATCTATTGAGTTAATCATCACATCAATACTTAATTGCAATATTATTTGGTACCTTTGGACCTTAAATTGGTCAACTATACTTGACCCCAGACCTCTAAATGGTCTTGGGTGATACCCAAATGGTCTTGAGACCGTTTGGGCTAATCAACCCAAAATCTCAAATTAGCTCATTGTATTTCAGCACTGATGTCAATTAGGGTTTGCCCTAGTAATCAACCTTCAACTCTTAACTCGTTTGGAATTAGTCCATCAAAATTGGTGAGTCATTATTTAACATCATTATGAACAGTAATATCATATGGTCAATGCTTAGTCAACCATGTTATACGGTCTTGAGACCGTTTTCCCAAAAAGGGCAAATTAAACAGATTGAAAATCAGAACTAAATTCAATTGGATTTGCTAATTGATTTGCTTATATCTCACGATCCCTTTGGAGTTAACCTCTCAAATTTTGTGGGTGATTAACCTACATAATTTTGAACAGGATTCCTATACGGTCCATGCTTGGTCAATGCGGCCATACGATCTTGAGACCGTATGCCTTCATACGACCTTGCAACCGTTTGCCCACCAAACAGTTTTGTAAACCGTATGGGCAATTGGTTGAGGTCGTATGGTAAAGTGGAAAATTGTGGATAAGCATAGGAAATAACGCCCTCATCTTCTAGCTCAAGAACAGCAACAGTTCCTCACGGATTTGCTTGCAAGGAAGCAAGGGAAGATAGGGAAGAAGAAGAACTAGCAACTAAAAGCATAGAAAAGATGTATATAACAAAGCATAGGTTTAGAGTTATAAAACCCGCCTAAAGGTTGTTCCTTGAGCTCCAAGCTTCCAAGCTCAAAGATTTAATGGCGTCTTTGAGCTCCACAGGTCGGCCAAGGTGAATTCTCCAAGGAAAAGTTGGAAAGGAATGGCTAGAAAGATAGAGCTAGGTGAGCTAGCCATGAATTCAACCTTGAAAACGAGTTTCCTCCATGAATTCAAGCAAAAGGGATGATCCAAACTTACCTAGGACCCTTGGTCGTCCTTCTCTGCTCCAGAGCTCAGCCTTGGTCGGTTTTGAGCAAGGGGAAAGAAATGAAAAGAAGAGGATCGTTCCCTTGCTAAGTGAGAGAAGTAGTATATATACTTAGGTGAAATTTCAACATAAGAACATATGCTTTCCTCATTTCTCATCTAAGTCCTTCCTTTCTTCCTTGCACGTCCCCACATCTTATTTCTAAGGACAAAATCCTTCTAAGGTCAAGAATTGAAGGCAAAGAGGATCAACCCATCACTAAAGTATACACATAAAAGGGCTATTATACATACACCTTGATTATTTAATCACAAAGGTGTTCTTTATTATATGATTATTCAAATGAAGTGACCTTTTCATCATTTCTCTTCTAAATGATGACAAGAGTCATAAAAGATATTTTAGATGATGTATTTTACAAGTTGCACCCCTCATATTGGGCAAATTGCACTTTACACCAATTTAGGGTTTTCAAGTACAGGGGTTGCTTCCACAGCTGCACCTTGGTGCTCAAGCTTGGGAAATCCCTCAAATTTTATCATAAACATCCTCATGATGTCTCAACATCAGAGGAACATCTCAACATGTGCAATTTGCAAGTTAATCCCTTAACTGGGTAATTTGCACATAGATCCCTGTATTGCAAAACAATACTACAACATTGTTCCTAGGGGACAGGAATGGAAACATATGTTCCTTAGGGGCTTTTATTACCTGCTAAAAGATAATTACAAGTGTTTAATTACATATTTAGGCAAAACTTCTAGGGTTAGGTTATAACCCAGGTTAGGGATGTTACATATAGTGTCCAGGGTTAGGAGGAATCAATATTAATGAAATGATGTTAATTGCAATATGAATTGTGTGAAACCAAAATCCTAAGGAATTCATTCCAATTGTGATCATAGCCAGTAATTTTAGTTTTAATTCCTACAATTTAGTCATTAAATCAACCAATCACTCTTTTTCTCAGGCCTAGATGATTAGGTTAACATTATTAGTAGTCTTTAGATGCACATTTTCCCCATGTTCGATATGCGGGCCTCTTTGTGCCTACATTACATTGATACGTGCACTTGCGCTTTTAGACATGTAGTTTACATGCATCAAGTTTTTGGTGTCATTGTCGGGGAAAATAGTGTGTCCAACACTACAACTGTTGTGACCAACCACTCTATTCCATAATTTTTTTCCATCATTTTTAAAGCTACACAGTCTAATTTTTATTCAACCACTAGTATCTCATTCTCACAATAATTTTATTATTTTTAGGTGTTAGTCCATGGGGTAGACCAAATCCAACGATTATGGAGAATACACTCTATAAAGTGCATTCCAGGAGGAATTCTTACACAGAGCATAGGAGTACATTAGCTTTGCATGAAAATTGATTCATGCTCAACCACCTAAAACTTCACCACCTAAAATGCCACTACCGCAGGTGACTCAACTAGATCAGTCAAAAATAGGTGATGGCAATCCAGTAGATGAAGAGCAGATTGTCTGGGATAAGATCAAGGCTTCTTCTGCCATAACACGGTTAGGATTGATCAAGAGGTAGGCTATTCAAGTGGGCAATTACAAGATTCACCCTGGTTTGGTGGCACTAGTCAAATCACAAGCATTTTATGGCCATAGCATGGAGGACCCATTGGCACACATTAATAACTTTGTGGAAAGTTGTGATGTGGTGAATAATGACAAGATTCCAGTAACAATGATTTGTTTGAATCTATTTCCTTATTTAGTGCATATAATGCAAAGTCATGGTTCCTGAGCCTTTCGCCAGAGTCCATAGAAACATGGGGCCAGATGATTGATGTATTCTTTGAATGCTACTTTCTATTCCAAAAGACTAATGATTTAGTGGGAAAGATTTATAATTTCAAGAAGTTGGTAGAGGAGTTATATTTTGAAGCATGGGAGAGATTTTAAAACATGTTAAGGAAGGTCCCTCATCATGGGATTGACCTCTATGGCTAGGAAAAGACCTTTTATTACGGGCTACATAAAGGAGAAAGGACCACACTTGATAGTGTTGGTTCATGATTTTTCCTCAATAACAAGACATCTAGGTGTCAGGAGATATTGAAGAACATGGCTGAGAACCAGTCATGGTGCGAGTAAAGGGAATTCCCAACAACTGTTAAAAGCATTGGAGAGTCTAAAGTCATTACGACATTAATTGAGAAGTTAGACAAAATCACCACGAAACTAGACCAGAAATTTAGAAATTCCTCTGGAGGCGAGGAAGAGGAATGCATGTATGTGTGGAAAAAGAACTATAGGGGTAGAAATGACTACTCTTGGAGGAATGATCCCAAGTTTTCTTGGAAGAATCCCAATAACTTTTGGCAGGTCCCATCTCAAACACAACATGACAAGCCACAATAGAGCAATGCACAATAGTAGGACAGGGTTCCTAGTAAGATAGACCACATTGAGGACATGCTAGGAAAGCTAGTCAGTCAGAATGAGGTGATCATAAGCCAAACATAGAGAGACTTGCAAAATCAAGCAGATCAGATTCGCGGTATTGAGAACCAGATTTCACAGTTGGCAGTTGAAGTTGTGTCTTTGAAGAAGTAGGGACAACAAAGATTCCTAGTTAATATGGACATACCATCAAGAAGCCATCAAGTGGAAGCAGTGTTGCTATATAGTGGGAAGAAATTTTGAATGAACATAAAACAATTCCAGAGGCAAGTAATAATACATGTGAAACAGGATCAGTGTTGACTACTGATTCCCTAGAGCCAGCCACCATAATACTAAGAAAAAGAAGATGAGGAAGAGATTTATGATCCAAAGGAGGATACGAAAGAGGTATGTCCTACCACACCTAAGGAAATTAGTCCATTCCCAAATAGCTTGTAGGTGGAGAAGATTGACCAACAATTTCAAAAGTTCCTAGACAGCTTCAGAAAGCCTCATGTCAATATCCCTCTTATTGATGCAATTGAGCATATTCCATCTTATGGCAAGTTTTTGAAAGACATAATCAACAAGAAGAGGTGTATAGAAGATTTTGATGTAGTGTTCAAAGAGAAAGTTAAAACCTTCATATTGGGAAGACTATCACCGAAAAGACAAGATCCAGGTTGTTTCAACATATCATGTTACATCGAGAAGACCATGTTTGGGGAAGCTCTATGTGAATCAGGGCCAAGTATTAACCTCATGCCCTTGAACACTTTTAGGAATTTGGGACTTAAGGAATCCATGAAGACAAATATGACCATACAACTAGCAGATAATTTAGTGGTTAGGTCGTATGGTATATGTGAAGATGTTCTTGTCAAAGTGGACAAATTTGTGTTTCCAACACATTTTGTGGTTATAGAGATGTAGGATGACCATGGCAATGAACTACTATTAGGGAGGTCATTTCAAGCCAAAATTAACATGATCTTAGAGATGGGTAGAGGAAGACTGACACTGGGTATCAAGGATCACCATTTTGAAATCAAGATGTCTGAGTCCACACAAATGAGGGAGGAGAAGGCATAATGTCATATGTTGCAGCATGTCCAAGGAAATGTGTCTCTATTTCTAGGGAAGCCATTCCTAGACATGGATTATGTGATGTCTAAGGTATAGAAAGGCACATTGGGAGTGTACATCATGGAGAACACCAAAGAAGTTTGATTGACTAAGGCGATGCAATATCTTGGTGATGAAGAGGAGGAGGCGTGTCCAATGACAATTGAGGAGGCAGAATCTTCTGCGCTTACCCAAGCATATCCATAGCTACCACCTGATGCATGTATCATGAATGTGACAGATGATTACACTCATTGCATTCTATAGAGGAGTGTGTCTTGTTCCTAAAGGCATTTCCTTATTACTATACAAGGCACTATGAAGATCTAGTGCCACATCCACTATCATGGATTCCATCCCTACAGAGTCTGCCAGAGCTTGAGTTGAAGCCATTGTTGCTGCATCTGAAATGCATCTTATTGGAAGCAAATGGTAGGCTTTCGGTCATTATCTCATCCCACTTGAGCATCCATGAGGAGGAGCATTTGATTGTGGTGCTAACAACCCATCATGCTGTGTTTGGTTGGTATGTTGCAGATATCAAGGAAATATCCCCTAGTTTTTTCCAGCACAAGATCAACAATGAAGAAGGATCCAAGTTGATAGTGCAACCTCAAATGCGTCTCAATCCAGTCATGATCGAGGTGGTGAAGAAAGAGGTAGTAAAACTTCTATTGGTAGGTGTAATCTATGCTATCTCAACTCAAAATGGGTAAGTCCTAACCAAGTGGTTCCTAAGAATAAGGGAATAACTATCACCACAAATTTGGCTAGTGAATTTATATCTATTAGGTTGGTGATAGGGTGGCATGTATCCATTGATTACTGTCGTTTGAATTGCATCACACTAAAAGATCACTTTCTGATTCCTTTCATTGATTAGATTCTTGAGAGGCTCTCTGGTCGCTCTCATTTCAATTTTCTTGACAGGTATTCTGGGTATAATCAAATTTCCATCAAGCCATAGGATCAAGAGAAATCTACTTTCACTTGCCCCTATGGTACTTTTGCTTACCGTCAGATGCCTTTTGGTCTATGTAATGCACTGGAGACTTTCTAAACGTGTATGCTTGCCATTTTTTTGATATATTTGAGCATTGTATTAGAGTTTTCATGGACAATTTCTCGATGCATGGAGAGTCTTTTAAGGACTACCTTGATAGTCTTGACAAGGTTTTGTCATGATGTGAAGACACTCACTTAATATTGTATTGGGAAAAGTGTCACATGATGGTGAGTGAGGGAATAGTCTTCAGATACAAGGTGTCTAGTAAAGGAATCAACGTCAACCCTGTTAAAATGAAAGTCAACTCTAAGATACCTCCACCATCATCAGTGAAGGGAGTGAGGAGTTTTCTAGGCCACACTAGTTTTTATTGATGCTTTATTAAAGATTTTTTGAAGATAGCAAAGCCACTTTCAGAATTGCTGGAGAAGGATGTTGAATTCAATTTTAACGAGTGATATTTAAAAGAAGTTGAGGTGTTGAAGGATAATCTAGTCTTAGCACCTACGGTAAAGGATCTAGATTGGATCCAACTATTTGAGTTGATGTGCTCTGCATTAGATTATACAGTAGGGATTGTTCTAGGCCAACGCAAGGACAAAACACCCACCTTTATCTACTATGCATCAAAGACCCTTAATGATGCCTAGCTGAATTACACAACCACTAAAAAGGAATTATTGGTGGTAGTTTTTGCTTTTGAAAAACTTTGCCAGTATTTGATAGGGGAAAAGGTTATTGTGTGGACTAATCACACAATAATTAAGTATTTGTTGCAAAAGAAGGATACCAAACATAGACCGATTAGGTGGATTTTTCCACTGCAGGAGTTTGGTATTGAAATCAAAGTTAAAGTAAGGACATAGAATGTGGTGGCAGATCATTTTTCTAGGCTTGAAAGAGTGGATGAAAATGATATAGATATACCCATAGTGGAGGAATTTTAGATGAGAAGTTGTATGCCATTAAAAATAAGGATCCATGGTTTGTAAATATTGTGAACTACTTAGCTTGTGGTGAGCTTCCAGAAGATTGAGGGTATCAGGATAAAAGGAAAATTTTCCATTCCTTGAGAAATTATGTGTGTATGACCCTATTTTGCTCAAACAATACATGGATGGAATCTTGAGGAAGTGTGTCCAATTGTGAGATTGAGAGTAGTTTGGCACATTGTCACTCCCTACCTACTGGGGGCACCATGCTAGCTCTAGGACAGTGGCAAATGTTTTGGAAAGCAGGTTTTATTAGCCAATGCTTACAATTTTGTGCTTCATTGTGATGTGAATCAATGTGCAGGAAATATATCAAAGCGATATGAAATGCCCTTAAATGTCTTTCAAGAGGTTGAGGTTTTTGATCTATGGGGAATAGACTTTTTGGGTTTTTTTGTGTAGTATAATTCCAATCTATATATATTACTTGCAGTTGATTATGCATCTAAGTGGGTGGAAGCAATTTTAACCCGCACCAATGATGCTCAGGTTGTGTGCACATTTGTGAAAGATCATATATGTTGTAGGTTTGGGGTTCTACGTGCAATGATAAGTGATAGGGGATCTCACTTCACCAATAAGAAATTTGGTGCGTTGTTGAGAAAATATGGAGTGAGGCACAGGATAGGTACCCTATATCACCCATAAACCCAAAGGCAGGTTGAGGTGTCTAATAGGGAGACTAGGAAGATCTTGGAAAAAATAGTCTCAACCAATAGGGCGAATTGGAGCATGCAGTTAAATGACACTCTATGGGCATATAGGATAGCTTATAAAACACCTATAGGAACAACTCATTTTAGGTTAGTCTATGGGAGAGCTTGTCACTTACCTATAGAATTGGAACGTAAAGCCAAATGGGAATTCAGAAGGTTGAATTATAATTTATATGATGCAAGAAACACAAGAATGTTGTAATTAAATGAATTGTATGAACTTACGTTTGATGCCTATGAAATCACAGGTACTTCTATTCAATTTTAAGTTGAAACTACACCCTGAGAAATTGATGTCTAGATGGAGTGGTCCATTTGTGGTGGTTAAGGCTTTACCCGAAGGAGTAGTGGAGATTATCAATGAAGTTGATCTATTCCTTGTACATGACCAGCAGCTGAAACACTAATTTGGGGGTAATTTTCTATGTGAGGGAGAGGAGTCCAAGCTTCATGAGTTTCACTAATTCTTTTGGATTTGATCATCAAGCTTGTTATGTAAAATAAAGACGCTTGTTGGGAGGAAACCCAACCATCTTTTACCATTTTAGGATTTTGTTCTTTACATTCGTGTTTCTAGCATTCATAGATTTAGTTTGTGTTTTATTATTTTCAATATAACAAGGTGCCTTGATCATTTTTGTGTGGTGTGCAGACAATGGAACATTTGGTACCACTGACTACATAGTCGGTAGTACCGAGGCAATCACAGGAACAACTCGGGTGAGTTTCACAAAAACTTGGTACCACCGACAAACAGGTCGATAGTACTGATGATTCTCAACACGAACAACCAAGTTTTTTCTCAAAAGTAATGACAACGAAGTCAAAAGTACTAACTTTTTGTAAAGATGAGACGAGTTTACTGTATAGGGCTTGGTACTACCAATAATCAAGTCGGTTAGTATCGATGCCACAACATGCTCCAGGTTCAGGATACCAAGAGACTATTTGAAATTATCAAGATTTTTAAAGACTCGGTACTACTAAAATTGTTGTCAGTAGTACAGAAATCATTCGACAGGGGTGAGCATAAACTAGCTCGTACTACCGACACACTGGTCGATAGTACCGACATCCAAAAAATTGGAATCTGTTGGTGCGCCATAAACGATCAAAATTGTCCCCATCCAACAGTTGGTAGTACTGATCCGATATGTACATTCAAATGTCGGTACTACCAACACCTGTTGTGTGACGACACAACTCACTAAATGAGGTTAATTAAAAGCGGCAGCGATTACTTAGTAGCAGATTACTGAAAATCACTAAAAATTTAAAACTTTTACAAAGAGATCCAATCAAGGGAAAACTCTTTCATAAAAGACCAAAGTACTTTAGTTACATATTGATTCACATGTACACGTCTTATACCATGTCATCTCAAAATTACATTAACAGTTGCTCTGTTGAACTATACACAAGCAACATAAAAACTATTAAGGCATTACGCCAAAATCTCAGGTCATTTTTTTAAAACCAACTATCGACTCTGAGGACTTGAGAGTACAGAGACGACACATAGGACTCTATATACATATATACAAGACTTCACAGCCAGTGTCTCCACCTGAGATATCACTGCTATCCTGAAAGATGTTGTTGCTCTTCCCTTACTATTGGGTTTCTGCCTCCTCATCCGCGTCTCCCTAAAAAGTGTTGGAAACGAATGGAGTGAGACCCATGTCCCAGCGAGAGATATAACTCTCCGCCAAAAACAATATTATCACACAATAAAGAATAGTATAAAACTGAGCAGAGGAATTATATATTGAACAACAGTTAGATTAATTACTAATCAGATTAGGTCAATCAAGCTTTTCAGCTATATCTTGACTAAACAACATAATACTTATTCAATAAGGAATATTAAGAATATGTGTAAAAACTATCCATCTAGGATCTATTTAAACAATGTAACATCAATCAATGATTCTCGTATATCAACCTTAAGCAAATATGATACATGGATGATTACATTTTACAATCAAACTTAAGCCCTGAGGAGATGAAGGTATATCATTCATACTCCAACCGACCATTGCGAAGTTGAAATCGGTACCACACAAGATCAATGGAAGAGCCGGACTCCATGACCTCATCTCCTCCCAGTCAGTGTGGGCTCAATATGCAGGACATCTCGGGTCTCTGCTACATATAGCTTTCGAGGGTATACTGGCACTTCGCTATATAGTTACAGTGGTGGTTGCACTCTCTTCACAAATCGGGAGATTTCATGTTTATCTCACCTCGATTCCGACATTAACATTATTGGGAGATTCGTGATACATCCATCCCAGCACATATAATGAGATATTGAGAGATTTAATGTTTATCTACCATCAATCCCACATTAGGGTGTAAGGTATTCGCGCCCATTACCCCTACATACTCAACAGTATGCACTCTGGGAGATCCCGTGGGAAAACCTATTTTACCATCACCAACTACTGACGATGATGCATCTATGGCTAGGGTTCTACATAATAAGATTTCACTTGATTAATTAAGTACATTACCATATTCATTTTAGCATCAATTATGTTTCCAAACATAATTTATAATAACCATTGCTATAAAGAATGTGGAATGCTTTCATCAAATATTGTTCAGATCTTTAATAAAGTATTGGGATCTCAATCCCTCATCTTATCAGATGCAATCTCATTTTTCCACAACTTATCATCATGATTATGGAATATGGGCATTCAACCCTTAGTTCATCATAGAACACTTGTTACCACTTATTAGGTAACTAATACCTTCAGGTCATCTGACCAAAGTGATCATGATACTTGTTACACAAGCATCTCATATGGCTTACCAACCCTATTTCAACTCTTATTACTTTTTACTGAGAAACAAAGCATATCATAGCTCACAAAGCCCATTAACATTCTCAATAATAAAACATCATAGCTCATACCTGGCTATCCTCATCATCTCATGATACATGCATTGGTTAGTACTTATGATAATAGTTATATCAATTACATATCAGCACCATGCAATATAACACCACTAATCCCTTTTTAGGGTTAGGGTTTCCCTTTTCATGTCATTTAGGGATATTCATCCCATTGCCTAGAATTAGGGTAATGATTAATCATCATACTGCCCAAAATTAGGGTTTCATATAATATAACCCAGAATTAGGGTTTCACATACCTTCACCCTGTATTAGGGTTAGGGTTTACTATTCACATTAGATTAGGATTTCTCATATCCCATTACCCAATTTAGGGTTAAGATGCACTATTCACATCAAATTAGGGTTTATCATATCCTTTTACCCAAATTAGGGTTACTCCCTGTATTGCCCTAATTTAGGGTTAAGACTCAGTAATCTTCTTAATTAGGGTTTCATGATCTCATCATCATGGATCAATCCCTAATTACATATTTTACTCATAACGAATGAATTGAAATTTGTAATTGCATATAAGCACTACTTTCTCTCTCTCATCCTCTTTGGGATGTTGAGTACCTCAAAGTTGACTTAATTAGGTCAATTTTCTTATTTCAATACACCCAATTAGGGTTAGAGTAGTGTGTTAATAAATCTCTTTCATAATCTCCAAAGATTATCCCTTTAAAGGGTACTAATTACCCTAACTCATTAAGGGTACAAATAATGTAATCACCCTTGATTTACATCATTAATGATCACATAATTACTTGACCATTAATCAACTTGGGTGTTCAAACAGTTTAGGTTAATTATTCTTCAAACGGTTTTGGTCACCTAGAACCCAAACGGTCTTGACCATCTAGACCCCAAACAGTCTTGATAGATTAACTCTCAAATGGTCTAAGACCGTTTAGACCTTCAAATGGTCTTGGTCAATTAAGTTCAAACAGTTTGAAACAGTTTAGTAAAGTTGGTGCTTGAAACCGTTTAGTGCAAAGATACTTGAGATCGTTTGAGTCTCAATTGGTTTGGGATCATTTGGTCCCAAATGGTCTTAAGACCGTTTGGACTCAAACGGTCTTGAGACCATTTGGTCCAAACCTCCTCAAAACTGATTGGACCAAAAATGGTCTCAACCACTCAAATTGATTTAGAGTTTCCAAGATTGATTCCCTCATCAATTGAATCCATGGAACCACTCATCAATTGAACCTATGCACCATACTTCAATTGAGCTAATGAGTCATCCTTCAATTGATTCAACCTTCAATTGATCATTAATTAGGGTTTTGAACCCAATTGGATTAGGGTTTGAAATCGATGAACCTTCAATATTGGTCATTGTGGAACCAATTGCTTTGAAATCATTGGACCACCATTCAATTTGGGCATGACCTGACCTCAAACGGTCTTGAGGTCGTTTGGCCCCAAACGGTCTTGAGACCATTTGGTGTCAAACTGTAACGCCTGGGCCCACTGCCCAAGGCTCTAGCAGGGTTTCAGGAATGATGACTGGCCCCACAAACCACCACTAGCCTTAACTGCGCACTTTGTCTACACTGACGCGCAAGCCAGGATCAATTTCCCGACTGGTCACCCATCCTAGTACTACTCCAAGCTGAGCACGCTTAACTATGGAGTTCTTTAGTGATGGGCTCCCAGAAAAGGAGGTGCACCTTGGTGATATGAGTAGTCCAATCATTCCTTTTAAGAGTGTTTTATCCAAGGCCTCAAATCATGGGATGTTACAATCTCCCCCACTTAGACTCTTGACGTCCTCGTCAAGGCTCAACTATATGGCCTCATAATCTGACCCCATTTCAGTGCAGACCCACAATGGCCCATGGACACCCAGCTCCCATCCACGGCTACCAACGCAAGGGTGGCTCCATCTCGTCTCTACGGATAGCCCTTTCCAACTTGCCTGGACCGCACGGCTCAAGACTAGCATGCCACATGCCCATGTGGGCCCCACCTACTAGAGGGGTTATGGCTCTGATACCATTTGTAACGCCTGGGCCCACTGCCCAAGGCTCTAGCAGGGTTTCAGGAATGATGACTGGCCCCACAAACCACCACTAGCCTTAACTGCGCACTTTGTCCACACTGACGCGCAAGCCAGGATCAACTTCCCGACTAGTCACCCATCCTAGTACTACTCCAAGCTGAGCACGCTTAACTATGGAGTTCTTTAGTGATGGGCTCTAGGAAAAGGAGGTGCACCTTGGTGATATGAGTAGTCCAATCATTCCTTTTAAGAGTGTTTTATCCGAGGCCTCAAATCCTGGGATGTTACACAAACGGTCTTGAGACCGTTTGACCCAACCAGTCATTGGATCTCAATTGAAATTAATTAGATTTTCAATAAATACTCGATTTAGGGTTGATGATTGTTGGACCTTCAATTGTAGAATCATTTGAAAATAACTCAATCAAGGCTATTGGATCATCATCCACCTCATCCATCATTGAACTGGATCATTTAGCCCCAAACGGTCTTGAGACCGTTTGGTGTCAAACGATCTTGAGACTGTTTGACCCAACCAATCATTGAATCTCAATTGAAATTAATTAGATTTTCAATAAATACCCGATTTAGGGTTGATGATTGTTGGACCTTCAAATGTTGAATCATTTGAAAATAACTCAATCAAGGACATTGGATCATCATCCACCTCATCCATCATTGAACTCCAAATGATCTGAGACCGTTTGATCTCAAACGGTCTTGAGATCATTTGATCCCAAATGGTCTTGAGACCGTTTGGTTTCAAACGATCTTGAGACTGTTTGGTCTCAACTTCATGAAACCATTTGCAAAGGATATTTATGGAGGTGTGTGCTTATGATGATATCATCATCATCAAGCTCTAAACCCACGAATCTTACTGTGATTTCCATGGTGATTTCATCAGTCAATCAAATAAAATTTGGAGGATAGAGAAAATTTCAACAATAGTTAAAGATATGAAATCAATAACAATATTCAAGGTTTCAAGTTATATAACCCACCTTCAATGAAGCTTCAAAGCTCCCACTTCACGTCCCTAATGGTGAAAGAAGCTTTCTCACTTCACAAGGTTTGTTCTTCAAGCTTTTGAGTGAAATGGATTGGTTAGAAAGGAAGATTGATGGAAGAAAAGAAGAAATCCATCATTTATTTTCGATTTCCACCATGAAATCATGGTTGAAAGTGATCAAGAAGCTTACCTACAGATTGGAACTCGTCCTACTGTTGCTCCTTAGTCCCTTTGAGCTCGTCCAAGGTAAGCAAGAAAGAAAATCCAAAAAAAGGTCTTTGGCTGAGTGGGAAATGAGGTATATATAAAGGAATTTCTAGGAGAGAGAAAGTTGAAAGAAAATCCTTCAACTCTCCAAATTATGCCACACACTCCCCTCCTTTCCTTATGCACGAAGGTACCTTCCCTTGCCTTTAATTCCCCTTCATTATCCTCAATATAAAAGAAAAGCAAATTAAGTACCTTAATCATATTATACTAATATCCCATTTTTAGTGGTTATTACTTTTCATTAACTTAATGTGACTGGGCTCTCCACTCACTTAAGATGTTTTCGTGCCTTTGCAAGGCACAAGCTCGTCCAACCTCTTACAAAATCATCCCTCACCTTTTGGTTGAAGGGCTCTTCAATTAATATATTTATTTTTTTGCATTAAATTGAAGTAAAGTTCCAATTATGCTTAAATCTTGATTATTTTAATATCAAGATTCTCTCTCCTCCAAAGTGATTCAAATGAGGTTCCCCTCTAATTTTATTGCCTCTACATGATTCCAAGAATAATTAGGGTCCCTCTAGAAGTGACATTTTGCATATTGAACCCTAGGTTTTGGGTAAATTGCACATTACACCAAAACTAGGTTTTAATGCACAAACATTGCTCAACAAGCTCTTTCTTGTTATTTAGGCTTGTAGGAGCCACACCTCTACATCATTCTCACTCGTATGATGCTTCAACACTAAAGGAACATTTCACCATGTAACATTTGTAATTTAACCCCTCAACTTGGGTAATTTGCACTTTAGTCCAAAGTAAGTAAAACATTATTCAAAAAGGACTAAAATTGAAATATAAGTTTCTATTGAGCCTTAATTACTTTTCAAGAGATAAGATCAAGAATATAATCATCTTTATTAAGCAAAGCATCTAGGGTTAAGCATAACCCATGTCAGGGATGTTACAAATTTATCCACCCCTAATAAGGATTTCGTCCTCGAAATCATTAAGAGAAATGAGTAGGGTACTTCCTCCTCATCTCTTCCTCTAGTTCCCACATAGATTCTTCAATGCCACGAAGATGCCAGAGAACTTTTACAAGACAAATGTCTTTCTTTTTCAACTATTTAGTTCTTTTATCAAGGATCATCATAAGTCCTTCAACAAAAGATATATCATCATTTAATTCTACCTCCATAGGTTGTAGAACTAACTCAGTGTCAGGATGACACTTTCTCAACATAGAGGTATGGAACATTAGATGCAACTTATGAAGCTCAGATGGCAATTCTAGCTTATAGGATACCTTTCCAATCCTTTCAGTGATTGGATAAGGTCCCATAAATCTAGGAGCTAGCTTCCCCTTCTTTCCAAATCTAAGAATACCTTTCCAAGGTGAGACCTTGAGGTATACTTTGTCTCCAACTTGGAATTTTAAAGGTCTTTGATGTTTGTCGGCATACGACTTCTGTCTATCCTGTGCAGTCTTTAATTGTTTTTGGATTATAGTAATCTTCTCAGTTGTCTGCTACACTAGTTCAAGACCCAAAAGTTGATATTCTCCTATTTCATACCAACATAACGGAGATCTACAAAATCTATCATATAATGGTTCATATGGTGCCATATCAATACTGTGTTGATAGCTATTGTTGTAACCAAATTCTATCAAGCTCAGGTGCAGATCCCAACTTCCTACAAACTGAAGAACACATGCCCTAAGCAAGTCCTCTAAGGTTTGTATGGTCCTTTCAGACTGTCCATCTATCTGGGGGTGAAAAGCAATACTAAACCTTAATTGTGTACCCAACTCTTTATGCAGTCGTTCCCAAAAATGACTCGTAAACTGGGGACCTCTGTCAGATACAATAGTAGTTGGAACCCCGTGCAACCGTACTATCTCATCTATGTATATCTGTGCAAGTTTCTCAGTAGTGTAGGTTGTTTTGACAGGAAGAAAATGTGTTGTCTTAGTCAACCTATCAACTATCACCCATATGGAATCATGACCTTTGGTTGTTCTAGGCAAACCAACCACAAAGTCCATGGTTACGTGATCCCATTTCCATTGCGGTATAGGTAAAGGTTGCATTGTTCCTGTGGGCTTTTGATGTTCAGCTTTAACTTGCTAACACACCGGATACCGCATAACAAACTCAGCTACATCCCTCTTCAATCTGGGCCACCAATACATATCTTTTAAGTTATGATACATTTTGGTGCTTCCTGGATGCATTGCATACATTGAAGAATGAGCTTCCTCTAAAACTAATTTTCTTAAATCATTGGCATCAGGTACCACCATCCTACCATGGTAATAGACTACCTGATCCTCTGAATCATGAAAGCCATCTCATTTCTCGGTGCCATACTCTGACCTGATCTACTGAATCACACTATCAGCTTGTTGTGCTTCTTTGATCTCTTGTCTCATAGTAGGTTTCACTTGCATCTCAGCTAACAACCCGACTAACAAAGATACTTTAAGTTGTATATTGTTTTGCCTCATAGAGATAAGCATATCTCTCTTAGATCACACTAAAGAGTTCAACTATACTTTATCTATGGCTGGTGCTGAAGACTTCCTACTTAAAGCATCATCCACTACATTGGCTTTCCCTGGATGATAATCAATTATACAATTGTAGTCCTTGATTAACTCCATCCAGTGACATTGTCTCATATTCAACTCATGTTGTGAGAAGATATACTTTAGATTCTTATGGTCTGTGAAAATCTGGAATGTCTCTCCATAGAGATAATGCCTCCAGATCTTCAAAGCATGGACCACAACAACTAATTCTAGATCATGTGTTGGATAATTATCCTCATGTTTCTTAAGCTGTCGAGAGGCGAAAGAAATCACATGATTATCCTGCATCAACACACAACATAAACCATTCTTAGATGCATCACAGAAAACTATATACCCCTTCCTTGCTCAGGTAACACCAGCACAAGTGCACTTGTTAACCTTTCTTTCAACAACTGGGAAGAATGTTGACACTTGTCATTCCAGACAAAAGGAACCTCTTTCCTGGTCAACTTGGTTAGGGGTCAAGCTATAGAGCTGAAGTTCTTAATGAACCTCCTGTAGTAGCCTGCTAGTCCCAGAAAACTACGAATCTCTGTAAGTGTCTTTGGTTGTTCCCATTGTAGGACAGATTCTACCTTCTTAGGATCAACACAAATACCTAAGGCAGATATTACATGTCCTAGAAAAGAAACTTCTGGTAACCAGAACTCACATTTTCTAAACTTAGCATACAACTTATGCTCTCTTTGCAAAGTCAAAGCCTGACGAAGGTGTTGCTCATGTTGTTGAGCATTTCTACTGTACATTAAGATGTCATCTATGAAGACTACTATGAATTGATCAAGAAAAGTCTTGAAGATTCTGTTCATTAGTTCCATGAATGCAACTGGTGCATTAGTTAGTCCAAATGACATAACTATGAACTCATAGTGACCATATCTTATTCTAAAAGTAGATTTAGATATGTCACTCTCTTTGATACGTAACTTATGGTATCCTGATCTCAGGTCTATATTAGAAAAGATAGTTGCACCACGCAACTGATCAAACATGTCATATATCCTTGGCAGAGGATACTTGTTCTTTATAGTTACTTTATTCAATTGTTTGTAATCAATGCATAACCGCATAGACCCATCTTTCTTTTTAACAAAGAGAACCAGAGCACCCCATGGTGAAGTACTTGGTTGAATAAAACCCTTCTCAAGCAACTCTTGTAGTTGTTTCTTGAGCTCTACGATCTCAGCAGGTGCCATTCTATATGGCATTTGTGATATCAGTTGTGTGCTCAGGATTAGATTAATCTCAAAATCAATCTCTCGGGGCGGAGGAACACCTGGAAGTTCTTCAGGAAATACATCCTCAAATTCCCTAACAATTGGAACCTCAAGAAGATTAGGGCTCTTTATTGTGGTATCCACTACATGTGCCAAGAATGCAAAGCATCCTTGCCTCATCAACTTCTTAGCTACCATAGATGACATAAGACATGTTGGAAGAATCTTTCTATCTCCCTAAAAGATACATGTGTCATTATCATTTGTGAACACAACTTGTTTGGAACTGTAATCCAAGACAACCTTATACTTCTCTAAGGTGTCCATCCCTAGGATTATATCAAAACCCTGCATCTCAAGTGGTATAAGATCCACTTGAATGTGATGTTTAGAAAAAGAAAGAGTGCAGGAAGAACACACCTCCCACAACACTGTAGATCCCATCAAAAGAGTTTCTAATCTCAAACTCTCTACCCTATGACCAATTGTCATATTACAGTCAAGAATCACATCTCGAGTGATGAAGGAATGTGTAGCACCTGGATCAATCAAAACAGATACGAAGCAAAAAGAAGACATATCAGAATGAAGTAATTCCATCTGACCTGTCACGACTTTGGGGTTGACAACTGCTTCAAGTTGGTTCATTGCATAGAACCTTGATGTTGCCTACGGTTGACCCTATGCTCGGTTGTTGGGTGCCGACGAACTAGCTTGTGACGCTTGTCCTCATCCTCGAGCGCCACTAGAAAATTGTCTCCTCTGAGAGCCTTGCTAACTCTGTCTCGAAGGTTGAGTCACCACTGTATTCCCAATTGGACAATCCTTCATCAAATGCCCCATCTTCCCGCATTTGAAACAACCTTTATTCTCCCATTGTGGCCTGGATGGTCCTGTTACTGACATTGAAGCTGAACTTTGGGCTCTAGTTGGAACAAAACTACAGCCCCTAACCCTACTTGACGTCCATTGCATCTGGGGATTAAATCTTGGTGGTGGTGGTGCAGAAAACCTTAGCTTTTTGAAACCCTCAAACCTCTATCCCTGGTATTGGGTAAACACCTTCTTGTTGGTGGTTTGTCACTTTTCAATCACAGACCTTTCTATCCTCCTCACAGACTCCACAAAAGTGGCAAACCTCTCCCTATTCTCCAAACCAGACGCGGGAGTAGTCAAATCAGTGTTCAATCCTTTCTTAAAATGCCTGATTCTCTCCTATTCATTGGCTTCCATATGCGGACAAACCCACAAAAACTCCATGAACTTAGCCTCATATTCGCTAATGTTCATTTGACCCTGCCTGATCCTCTCAAATTGAGAGATCTTCTCATCTAGAAACATCTTAGGGAAGTATCTAATGATGAATTCTCACCGGAATTCTTCCCATCTGATTACTACACCTGGCCTCTTGCCTTCTTCAATAGTCCACTAGTGGCCAACACTCCCCTTGAAGAGGTATACAGGATGTCTCACCTTCTTAGCTTTAGGAATGTCAAGGATCCTAAAATTCTTCTCCAGCTCCGTCAGCCATAAGTCTGCATCTACTGGATCAGTTGTACCAGCATAATCTATGGCTCCCACCCGGCGAAGTCTCTCAAAAGTCTTATCGGCTCCATGTCCATCATGGTGGGTTGGTGCCCTCGGTGCAGTTGGTGGCATTCTATCTACCATGTGTGTCATGGTCGTCAGGAATTGCCCAAATAGGCATGAAGGGTTGGGTTTTCTATTATAGTTGGGTCAAACTGGGGTTGTTCTGGAATCGACTCCTCTCTGGGCTGGTCCCTTACACCCCCTCCTGGTGCAGCAACACTGCTTTCCACAACATGTTCGTCATGTGATCCATACATCTTTAGTATCTTCTTCTCCTATAAGAGCAGAAGTCACTATCAGATAATTGGAAGACACTAGAACAGACTCAACAACCTTAATCCTATGTCTCTATAGACTCAGCGAACCTAGAGCTCTGATACCACTAAACTTATGACGACACAACTCACTAAACGAGGTTAATTAAAAGCGTAAGTGATTACTTAGCAGCGGATTACTGAAAATCACTAAAAATTTAAAACTTTTACAAAGAGATCCAATCAAGGGAAAACTCTTTCATAAAAGACCAATGTACTTCTGTTACATATTGATTCACATGTACACATCTTGTACCATGTCATCTCAAAATTACATTAACAGTTGCTCTATTGAACTATACACAAGCAACATAAAAAACTTTTAAGGCATTACGCCAAAATCTCAGATCGTTTCTTTAAAACTAACTATCGACTCTGAGGACCTGAGAGTACATAGATGACACATAGGACACTATATACATATATACAAGACTTCACAGCCAGTTTCTCCACCTGAGATATCACTGCTGTCCCAAAAGATGTTGTTGCTCTTCCCTTGCTACTGGGTTTCTGCCTCCTCGTCCGTGTCTCCCTACAAAGTGTTGGAAACCAACGGAGTGAGACCCAGGTCCTAGCGAGAGATATAACTCTCCACCAAAAACATTATTATCGCAGAATAAACAACAGTATACAACTAAGCAAAGGAATTATATATTGAACAACTGCTAGATTAATTACTAATCAGATTAGGTCAATAAAACTTTTCAGCTATATCTTGACTAAACAACATAATACTTATTCAATAAGGAATATGATGAATATGCATAAAAACTATCCATCTAGGATCTGTTTAAACAATGTAACATCAATCAATGATTCTCATATATCAACCTTAAGCAAATATGCTACACGGCTGATTACATTTTACAATCAAACTTAAGCCTTGAGGAGATGAAGGTATACCGTTCATACTCCAACCAACCATTGCAAAGTCAAAATCGGTACCACACAAGATCAATGGAAGAGCCAGACTCCATGACCTCATCTCTTACCAGTCAGTGTGGGCTCAATATGTAGTACATCTCAGGTCTCTGCTACATATAGATTTCCAGGGTATACTGGCACTTTGCTATAGAGTTACAGTGGCGGCTGTACTCTCTTTGCAAATATGTTTATCTCACCTCGATTTTGGCATTAACATTATTGGGAGATTCATAATACATCCATCCCAGCACATATAATGAGAGATTGAGAGATTTAATGTTTATCTACCATCAATCCCACATTAGGGCATAAGGTATTCATGCCCATTACCCCTACATACTCAATAGTATGCACTCCAGGAGATCATGTGGGAAAACATGTTTCACCATCACCAACTAATAACGATGATGGATCTATGGCCAGGGCTCTACATGATAAGATTTCACTTGATTAATTAAGTACATTACCATATTCTTTTTAGCATCAATCATGTTTCCAAACATAATTTATTATAACCATTTCTATGAAGAATGTGGAATGCTTTCATCAAATATTGTTCAAATCTTTAATAAAGTATTGGGATCTCAATCCCTCATCTTATCAGATGCAATCTCATTTTTCAACAACTTATCATCATGATTATGGAATATGGGCATTCAACCCTTAGTTCATCATAGAACACTTGTTACCACTTATTAGGTAACTTATACCTTCAGGTCATCTGACCAAAGTGATCATGATACTTGTTACACAAGCATCTCATATGGCTTACCAAACCTATTTCAACTCTTATTACTTTTTACTGAGCAACAAAGCATATCATAGCTCACAAAGCCCATTAACATTCTCAATAATAAAACATCATAGCTCATACCTGGCTATGCTCATCATCAAATGATACATGCATTGGTTAGTACTTATGATAATAGTTATATCAATTACATATCAACACCATGCAATATAACACCACTAACCCCTTTTAGGGTTAGGGTTTCCCTTTTCATGTCATTTAGGGATATTCATCCCATTGCCTAGAATTAGGGTTATGATTAATCATCATACTGCCCAAAATTAGGGTTTCATATAATATAACCCAGAATTAGGGTTTCACATACCTTCACCCTGTATTAGGGTTAGGGTTTACTATTCACATTAGATTAGGATTTCTCATATCCCATTACCCAATTTAGGGTTAAGATGCACTATTCACATCAAATTAGGGTTTATCATATCCTTTTACCCAAATTAGAGTTACTCCCTGTATTGCCCTAATTTAGGGTTAAGACTCACTAATCTTCTTAATTAGGGTTTCATGATCTCATCATCATGGATCAATCCCTAATTACATATTTTACTCATAACAAAGGAATTGAAGTTTGTATTTGCATATAAGCATTACTTTCTCTCTCTCATCCTCTCTGGGATGTTGAGTACCTCAAAGTTGACTTAATTAGGTCAATTTTCTTCTTTCAATACACCCAATTAGGGTTAGAGTAGTGTGTTAAGATTTCTCTTTCATAATCTCCAAAGATTAGCCCTTTCAAGGGTACTAATTACCCTAACTCATTAAGGGTACAACTAATGTAATCACCCTTGATTTACATCATTTATAATCACATAATTACTTGACCTTTAATCAACTTGGGTGTTCAAACGGTTTAGGTTAATTATTCTTCAAACATTTTTGGTCACCTAGACCCCAAACGGTCTTGATACATTGACTCTCAAATAGTCTAAGACCGTTTAGACCTTCAAACGGTCTAAGACCGTTTAGACCTTCAAACGGTCTTGGTCAATTAAGTTCAAATAGTTTGAAACTGTATAGTAAAGTTGGTGCTTGAAACCGTTTAGTGCAAAGATACTTGAGATCGTTTGAGTCTCAATTGGTTTGGGATCATTTGGTCCCAAATGGTCTTCCCAAACAGTCTTGAGACCGTTTGGACTCAAACGGTCTTGAGACCGTTTGGTCCAAACCTTCTCAAAATCGATTGGACCAAAAATGGTCTCAACCACTCAAATTGATTTAGGGTTTCCAATATTGATTACCTCATCAATTGAATCCATGGAACCACTCATCAATTGAACCTATGCACCATACTTCAATTGAGCTAATGAGTCATCCTTCAATTGATTCAACCTTCAATTGATCATCAATTAGGGTTTTGAACCCAGTTGGATTAGGGTTTAAAATCGATGAACCTTCAATATTGGTCATTGTGGAACCAATTGCTTTGAAATCATTGGACCACCATTCAATGTGGGCATGACCCGACCTCAAATGGTCTTGAGGTTGTTTGGCTTCAAACGGTCTTGAGACCGTTTGACCCAACCAATCATTGGATCTCAATTGAAATTAATTAGATTTTCAATAAATATCCGATTTAGGGTTGATGATTGTTGAACCTTCAATTGTTGAATCATTTGAAAATAACTCAATCAAGGTCATTAGGTCATCATCCACCTCATCCATCATTGAACTAGATCATTTGGTGTCAAACGGTCTTGAGACCGTTTGGTTTTAAACGGTCTTGAGACTGTTTGGTCTCAAGTTCATGAATCTGTTTGCAAAGGATATTTGTGGAGGTGTGTGCTTATGATTATATCATCATCATCAAGATCTAAACCCACGAATCTTACTGTGATTTCCATGGTGATTTCATAAATCAATCAAATAAAATTTGGAGGATAGAGAAAATTTCAACAATAGTTAAAGATATGAAATCAATAACAATATTCAAGGTTTCAAGTTATATAACCCACCTTCAATGAAGCTTCAAAGCTCCCACTTCACGTCCCTAATGGTGAAAGAAGTTTTCTCACTTCACAAGGTTCGTTCTTGAAGATTTTGAGTGAAATGGATTGGCTAGAAAGGAAGATTGCTGGAAGAAAAGAAGAAATCCATCATTTATTTTCGATTTCCACCATGAAATCATGGTTGAAAGTGATCAAGAAGCTTACCTACAGGTTGGAACTCGTCCTCCTATTGTTCCTTAGTCCCTTTGAGCTCGTCCAAGGAAAGCAAGAAAGAAAATCTGAAAAAAGATCTTTGGTTGAGTTTGAAACAAGGTATATATAAAGGAATTTCTAGGACAGAGAAAGTTGAAAGAAAATCCTTCAACTCTCCAAATTATACCACACACTCACCCCCTTTCCTTGTGCACGAAGTTACCTTCCCTTTACTTTAATTCCCCTTCATTATCATCAATATAAAAGAAAAGCAAATTAAGCACCTTAATCATATTATACTAATATCCCATTTTTAGTGGATATTACTTTTCATTAACTTAATGTGAGTGGGCTCTCCACTCACTCAAGATATTTTCGTTCCTTTGCAAGGAAAAAGCTCGTCCAACCTTTTGCAAAATTATCCCTCACCTTTTGGTGGAAGGGCTCTTCAATTAATATATTTATTTTTTTGCATTAAATTGAAGTAAAGTTCCAATTATGCTTAAATCTTAATTATTTTAATATCAAGATTCTCTCTCCTCCAAAGTGATTCAAATGAGGTGCCCCTATAATTTTCTTTGCTCTACATGATGCCAAGAATAATTAGGGACCCTCTAGAAGTGACATTTTGCATATTGAACCCTAGGTTTTAGGTAAATTGCACATTGCACCAAAACTAGGTTTTAATGCACAAACATTGCTCAACAAGCTCTTTCTTGTTATTCAGGCTTGTAGGAGCCACACCTCTGTATCATTCTCACTCTTATGATGCTTCAACACTAAAGGAACATTTCACCATGTAACATTTGCAATTTAACCCCTCAACTTGGGTAATTCACACTTTAATCCAAAGTAAGTAAAACATTATTCAAAAAAGGACTAAAATTGAAATATAAGTTTCTCTTGAGCCTTAATTACTTTTCAAGAGATAAGATCAAGCATATGATCAGATTTATTAAGAAAAACATCTAGGGTTAAGCATAACCCAGGTCAGGGATGTTACATGTTGGTACTACTGATGCAAGACAATCCACACATATTGACATCAACGGACGAGGGATGTTGGTATCAATGGTTGGTACCGATTCACAAGAATCATGGGGGAGAAGTCAGTACTATCGACACCCACGTCGGTACTACCAATGTGAAGCTTGAAGGCAATGCGACTGCTATAAAGGGAAGGGTGTGGGTAGTGTTCCAATCACACCCACACCGCATCCTCTATAAGAAGAAGTGTGCAAGTGCTCTCAGGCGATCAGGGTCTTCATCGAGGTCTTTCTTCTCCATCCATTGCTTGTATCGTCCAGATGGTGCCCAGGAAACCAACTTCCTCAGTGGTAGAGAACACCATGTTGGTACCCTAGACAACCTGCATTGCTCACAGCAGTGACAACCAGAGGAAGATCTATGAAGTCTTGATGAATCGAGAGCTCATCCCGACATGGTATGGATATCGTGCTTTCCTTGCCTTTGTAGGCTTCACCAACAACCTCCTCCAGGTCTGTGTAGCCCAAGGCTTGGTAGGTGATCACCCTTTCTTAGGTGATTGGCCCACTTACCAGGAAATCATCTATGAATTCTTGGATTCCTTAGAGATCTGTTGCATCTCCGAGCATGGGGAAGTATGGGTGAAGTTATGTCTTTTCAACATTACTTATTAGTTGACGATGAAGGAGATCAATGTCATTTATGGGTGGCCACTTGGAGATGTGTGCTTCACCAACAACGAATTCAACTACAATGGTGCATGGAGGCTTTTGACAGCTTTGCCATAGGGCTATACAATCACTTGGCATAGGAACTTTGTCACTGACATCGAGCATATGTTTGCTCGCATTCTGTAGCGCTGCCTCAACAACACAATATTTTCTAGGTCCATCCAGGGATAGGGGAAGGTACATCGGGTGGAGTTTTATGACCTTTGGTCCTTTTTGGCCTTAGGGGAAGAGAGATTCAACTTTGGCTCCTTCTTTCTACAATACATGATGGCGGTAAAGCGATAGATGTAGAGGAATCCCTCAATCCATTTTGGAGGGCTCATTAATCCCATTTCTATGCATATTAACCTACAACTCTCTACCTCCAAGCCTTTGAAGACATCCTCTAAGTTAGATCTGGATCATTTAAAGAGATAAAACCTCATCATCGAGCGTCATGGGAAGGTGTATGCATGATATACACTTAAGGAATAGTGGAGGGTGAGGGAACTCCCTGACACCATCTTCAACTTGTGAGGGGTGAGACACATGAGGTGTCCAGAAGATGACGCAATGGAGGGATATAAAGAAGAAGAGGACAAAGCTGAGCATGATCAAGAGCATGAGAAAAATGAAGAAGAAGAGGAGGAAGAGGCTACCATTCCATTCATAAGGTGGAAAGTCATACAAAAGCTCTCCAAAGGACATGGTGCCTCCATCTCTTCTACTCCACCACCTGCCCAGGATGATTACCCATATTGAATGACAGGTATGTATGGGATGTTACAAGAAATACAACATAGGCAAAAACAACAAACATCAACATTGGTGGGCATACAAGATGTCCAAGGACAGCTATACAAGAACCATTAGGCCATCTTTGAGAATGAACAAATCCTCTTGGACAACCAGGAGAACATGCATACATTCCTACAGAGGATGGAAAACTACCAGCAACTGTTCTTTGACAAATATTGGAGTCAAGGTTATTTTGACACCTATCCACAGCCTCTAGAGATGTCATAGAATCCCTTGACATTTCAGGGCACTTTCTACCCTATGACCCAACCATTCCACCACCACCTTTTGATCAATATCATTGTTCCACCCCTTTGTCTATATTTTGACTATGAGGACATAGTCAAGTTCGAGCTTAGAGGGGTGTTGGAACAACTCTATCTTTTATTTGCTTTCTAGTTTTTTTTTATTATTTTGAGTTTTTTTAGGATCCACATCTATTTAGTGTAATTGTGTAGTAGTAGAAGCATGTTTTCTATCCTTTTTATCATAGAATGTGTTATACCATGTCTTTTCAATGGAAATTTAAAATTGTAAAAAAATGGCTTAGTTGCAATTTCTTGAGTGGCATCACCTAGAGGAAGTGTATGTCTTACTTAGGTTATGGACATTTGGTATGAATGGAAGTCTTAATTACCCATGTACAGTGGATGAAAATGGGGTTTGATCCTGAATTTATCAAACAAGTAACGAGACCTTAGATTGAAGTTTAAAAAAAAAATCCTAAGTTTACCCTATACAAAGGTCATTAGTAGAGAGACGTATCATAGCTTGAGAAAGGAATTGTCTCTTATTTTTGTGATTCCATACATATTTCCATCCATTTTGATCCACCACTTTAAGATGATTAAGTAACCTGAATTGTTTCCTTTTGATTGCATTGTGTGGCATAATAGATGACATGATAGTTAGTTCTATTAATTGCATTAGTTACAAATTAAAAAAAATAGAAAATCTCTTATGCATATCATTTAGTTGCACAACAAATTCCATGTCGATTGCATACATTTTGCATCATTCATTCTACACCATATATTCATGTTTTCTTCTTAAATTAAAAGTGCAGGGATACACATCCATGCCTCTTCAAAATGAAATAAAAAAAAATAGAAGAGAAGTTTGATTAGTGTAGTGAAGCCCAAGCATACTCTTCAATCATGCTAAAACATGGGCTAATGAAAAAAAATTGATATAGATGTAGAATGGATGCCCTATCTTGGCTCTGGATTATTTTTCAAAAGAAGATGAACTCATGTACATAATGTATTCTTTATTTCACTTTCACCAGTCTAATAAAAATTTTAGTGCATACATCATTCCACCCACAATAGTAGGCATTAGGATTCATGCATTTACTGGCTTTCACCATGTTAAGTTCATCATGTTTTATTTTTTTCATAAATGTTTCGAAGTTACTTGTGATTCTTTATATGCCACCTACTTCATTCCATCCATTGCTCTTATTGGTAGGCCACAAATATGATTGATCTCCGCATTCATTCTTATAAGGAGAGTTGCTTCCAATTAGTTTGTAGTTAGGAAATAGCAATGTTGATAGGGAATCACATGATGTGCCAAGTGAATGCCTGGTTGACTATGATATTAACTTCTCTACTGATAATGTATCAATAATCTAAGGGTGCACATCTTTTATGGATATTTTTGGTCACTAGAGAGTAGTTGATTGTTCAATGGTCAGTAAGGGTCGGTTTAGGATCGTTGGGTGGGGGTAGTTGAGAATAAAAATACATATCATGTGTCCTTTTGCTGACTTGTCTCAAACAAATCCGAGGGTGTGTTTCTTTAGGACGATCGACACTTAAGATTAAGAGATTTTGATGCAATAAATAGTTGTTGCTTTTCACAGGCTATTTTACTATGTATTGTGTGCACTTATTGCCCATTTTCATGTTAATTGTGTATGATTTATCATTAGTAGCATGTGGATCTTAATTGCATCAAATATTCATTATTTTTATTGTTCCCAATTGATTTATCATTATTTTGGAGCTTATGTTCTTTATTGTTTACATTTCAGGTGAATTTATAAGAAATGGATCTGCTCAGTACTACCAACAAGTCATTGGAGGTACTGACATTTGACAAAAAGGAACATAGTTGAATCAAGAATTTTGTAGTATTGAAATAAGAACCAGTACCATCGATGTTCTAATAGGAGCATTCTAGAGAAATCTACTGACGCCCAACTTAGTGGTACCGACTTGTACCAAAATTTCAATAGGGAAGGTTAGAGAAAATCTCAATACACCATCGGTCAACTCAGTGCTACCGACATCTTACAATGGATCACTAATAATCAAAGGCTTCTCGACTACCGATGCCAAGTCAATAGTACCGACGTGACACAATCAGGCTAGATTAAATATTATTGCTAATCCACATTATCACACTCGATACTAGATTATTTGCTATAGAGGTTTTATTTTTAAATATAATATGCATCTATATACCTAATAATTATATGCAAATTATATATACATATATTTTATTATAGAAAAAAAAATGAAAGTAACCTACGGTCCACTTCAATAATGTAGAGAAAAACTAATACCAATTACAATATTTATGATTTCATACAAGGTAATATATTTACTTTTTCTCAATTAGAGTGTTATTTGATTTTTTTCTATTCTTGATAAGTTTCTTCAACGATTGCAATTTCATTGTCGCTAACTTCATTAATGTCTTATCCTTTGTCTTGTTATATTTTACTAAAATGAACCAATTTTCTCTATTTTTTAATTTGATTTTATGATCATTGATATTATTTACATTACATTTTGATGTAATTTTGTGGAAGTTTTGTTGTTATTTATGTTTATTCTTAATAATATTAACCTAGCAACTAACCTCTAGTGAAACATTAGCAAATAAAAAGTGGCATACTTGGAGTCTATATTGTTATATTGTTTTGAACTAATAATACAATGTAGAAAGATTATCTTATAAGATAATGATTACAATTATATATATAAAAACTAAGTATTATTAGCTATTTTCAACATCTGCGTAATAGATATGATAATAACAACTCACAACTTAATTCTAAAAACTACAACATAAGAGAATCAGTTGGGACACCAAATCATAGCTCAAATATAGAAATAATCATAATAAGAATTTCTTCAAATAAATATTATCACTGGGTGTCGCAAATTTTAATTGTCAAAATGTCATTTTTAAAAGCTTGACGTTGGTTTTGTAATGCCAAGTACTTCACATTTATTTCTTTGAACGCCGAGGTAACTTAGCCTCATCTTTTTAACACAAGTGCATGTCCTAACATCTAAGAAGCTCAAGTTGTTGACTCAAGGTCAATTAGGTCAATGTTGACTCACGTCTAAATTGACTAAACCTGTGTTTTGATGATGACTAACCATTCCACATATTGGTGTCTAATGTCTCTACTTGAGTAATTTCAGATTAGGTATAGACACACTCCAATTGCCCTAACTTGCGCATCTCAAATTGGAGAAAAGACAAGTCAAAGTCATACAAGTGCACATTTTTGTAATATGATGTATATCTATTAGAATCATGTTGTAAATCACTTGTAATGATTGTATGACTTGTAATTAAACTTAGAAAAATATCAGGAACACTTAGATCGAATTTTAGAGCACTTTTAATGCAACTTTGAAAATCAATTACATGCACTTGTTCGGTCGAGTTTCCCACCCTGAAACTCGACCGATCAACCTTGGTCGATTTTCTGAAGATTGCATCAGTCGAGTTGTGCACTCACAGAACTCGACCGATTGGGTAGTAGGCCAGTTCCAGTTGGAATGGTCGGTCGAGTTTCCTCAGAACAAACTCGACCGATCATTTCAATATCGGACTGCCTGCTACTTGATCGGTCCAGTTACACATATAGAAACTCGACCGAATGCACTGTACGGAAAAGTACAGAAAAGTGTTTCTAGCCGTTGTGGAGTTGCAACAAGTGAAAATAGATCTGTTGCAAGCCACAAAATGGCTAGTTTTTGTTCACAAGTGTTCCCAAAGGCTAAGAGGCATCCCCAGCTATAAATAGGACCCCTTGGGCTTCATTTCAAGGTTGAGCATTCACTATGAAGGTTCCTATTCTATAGTTGAGTGATCCTACAACCTCCTCTCTCTCTCTAAGCTTAATCACTTGCTACATCCATTAGAGTGAGTAGGAAATCTGTAAGAGAGCTAGTCATATATGTATATCTTGTGAGGCTCTCACTTCCACCACCTCCCTTCTATCATTCCTATCTTGAAGAGGAAGGTTCTCTCTCTTGTCCAAGAGAGGTGAAGAAGAACAAGGGAAGGAGTCCCTTGGTGAAGATCAAGGCTAAAGACTTGGAGCTAGAGTGGGTAAGCCCTTGGAGAAGGTAGAAGACTCAAGCTCAAGTGGGTAAGACCTTGGTGGAAAGCTTCTCCGAGTGAAGGTGAAGTCAAAGGTTGAAGATCCAAGAAGAGTGGGTAATTCCTACAAGGCCGAAGACTTGTGCAAGAGTGGGTAAGTCCTTGGAGAAGGCCGAAGACTCTTGCAAAGTGGGTAAGTCCTTGGTAAGGTTGAAGACTCTTTGTATTGGATAGGTAAGTCCTTTGTTGGTCATGTATTGTATGTCTTATTAATGAATATAAGAATGCAATAGTTTGGAAGTCCTAGAGGTTGACCTCTCTAGGCAAGTGGACTGACACACTTTTAGTTTGAAGTGTGGAACCACTCTAAATAGCTTGTCTAATTGGTGCATATTCAATCTCTCTCTCCCTTGCTATGCATGATTTAGTTGCACTCAAATTACCTATTTAGCAACATTATCTTGTCATATATTTTGAAGGTTTGATGAATTTTGTTTAAGTGCTTTCAGCTCTATTCACCCCCCTCTAGAGCATCTAATCACCCATCTAGGATCCAACAAGTGGTATCAGAGCGGGTCTTCTCCAAGCATACTTCCACAAGTAGGAGAATATGGGTGATTATGAAGATGGGCAACCTTCAAAGAGAAAAATAGAAGGAAACAAGAGTGAAAAAGGGATCACAAAGGCTCCATCAACATATGAAAGCACTAGTGGAAGATCTAGTGAATGTGAAGATGGAAGATGCCATTGCGCCCTCATGACAAGCTCAACTAAAGATTTAAATGAGGTAAAATCAAGTGTTGAGATTCAAACAAATGCTTATCTTAGTCAACTAAATGCTCTTAAATTTGCAAATTCTAGCTTGCTTGATAAGATTAAGTTTTTAAAATCTCAACCTTCTATGACTACTTCATACATAGAGCTTACTACTACTATTGTTTCTCTCTCTATTGTTTCTTATGTTCTTAAATGTGTTTATGAGAGTAAAGAGCCTACTTTGCAAGGAATAGAAAGTGTAGATAAAGTTTATCCTTCAAAGATTACTTGTCTTGTATATGAACTTGCTTCCTTGCATAGTAGTGTAATTGCTCTTGACCCTCATACTATCTTTTCTTATAGAGAGAAAGTTTTGATGCTCTATCTTGTGATAAAGATTCTTATATGACTAAAGATGTTTTCTTAGAAATCTATCTTGTGCATGCTAGAGATGATATGAATCTATTGTGTTTTACCTTTACTTCTCTTATGCATGACAATCATAGTTTGAGATCTTCTTTGCAAAGATTCTTTGGTGATACAAAGAATCTTAATCAAATCCTAGACCATACTACCAAACAAATGGGTAGAGATGGAATTGGACTTGACTGTAGCCAAAGGAACAACAAAGACAAAGGACCTTCAATTTTCAATGAAGAATCCTCCAGTTCCAAGGCTACGGGCACTTGTAATCATTGCAATGATTTTGGTCATTATTCTAAGTGTTGTCCTTTTAGGAAAGCACCCAAGAGCAATAGGACTTGGGTTGTTAAACTAACCCCTCCGGACCCAAAAATATGATTGGGGACCATTTCATCTTTCTTCTTGTAGGTACTTGCAAATGGATTGACTTGAGCTATTGAATTGCAAATTGACTTCTCAATCCACATGAAAGAAGAAAGGTGAGATGTGTAGAGGGTGACAACAAGTGTAAAAGCAATGGTAAGCACAAAGGTAATGGTTTTATTGCTTGTAACAATTTCTAACTTGTTTTGTCAAGTTAGTGTGCACTATACATATGGTTTTTGAGTCAAAAGTGGCATTTTGTGATTCTCTTCACACTCTTGCTCAAAAACTGTTTCTAATGCTTCTATAGTGCATTACTAACTTGCTTAGACATGTTTGGATATGGTTTGTATTTTTAGCATGCCTTTAAATATGTTTTTATGAAATATATGTGCTTCTTGACAGCTGATCTGTCGGTCGAGTTTTCCCTATTGAAACTCGACCGATAGGCACCAAGAGTGTTGCCAACAGCTATCATCGGTCGAGTTGTCCATGCACAAAACTCGACCGATAACACTGTGCACAGAATACACAGTTGGCTTATTGGATGAGAATTTCTCTCTAAACTAGATTTTCTCAACCAATAGCCTTATTCTTTGGCACTCTTTTGGTATCTTTATATATGCATATTGCCATGTTCTAAATTGCCTATCTTGCTTACAACTCTATCTCTCTAAATTGCTCTAAATTAGTATATCTATATCTTGCAATTACTTGCTTTGAGTTGTTTTGCAGGTTTCGATGATGATCTCTTTAGATCTCTTGGTTGTGTCTAAAACCGATTCCATTGTGCTTTAACTTGCTACATCTATCTAGGTGTATATCTTGTTTTGATACAACCTTGAGGTTCATAGGGGTAATCATCTTATGGTAAGGATGCATATCTAGTGAGTTATATCCTTTCATGCTTCTAAAATTACATATCTCTTTGTTTGGATATATCTCTACATCTATTCATAGCTTGCTTTATCTTGTGTATCTTTTAGTATCTCTTGCTATGATCTAGATCCTACTAGTAGTCCTAACTTGTGATATCATCTACTAGTAGTTCACATACATGTAGTTCTAACCCTGACAAATAATTGCCATCTTTGATCATCTATATGTTATGCTTGTATCTTATCTCATACATGCTCAAGATTGTTCCTTGAATTGCATATATACTATCTTGAGTTGCTTGCATAACATTGTGATGCAGGGCACATAGAGCTACATTATATGTAGAAATTGGAGTTTTTTTGGATTTTATGCAGGTTTTGCTCCAATTTTAGTTTTTGCTGCAAGTATAGTGTTTTTTATGCAGAAACACCCTTCTGAGCAAGACTCATTGCTTTGCCATGAGCTCCGATGGTTTTTGGTCAAATTCCATCATCTTGAGGGTCAAAATTGTGATTTATTGTTTTTCTGCAGCACTTTATCTTGCATTTTTGGGATGTTCAAGTATATGTTTTAACTTGCTTTTCTTTCTATGCTTGGACAAGCCCCTATCTGCGCTCTTCTACTCTTCTTATATATTTGTGTTATCTCCTTTCTCTTTAACAAGTGATGTTTCTTTTTTCTTCATAACCCCCACCTTTTTGAAATGACAAAGGGGGAGAAAGGTAATGTCTTCTTTTAAAAAGAGGAAGAAGGCATGTCTTACATGAAGAAGAGAAGTATGTTCATGTAAAGGGAGAAGGTAAAGGGGAGAAGACATATATGTGTGGAACATATATGAGTAGAAGACATGGTATTCTATAAATGTTATGAAAGCTAACCATGTGCGAGAAATAGCATCAATTGAGGGGGAGTATGAGAACTCCACTAGCATCAATTGAGGGGGAGCATATGAACTCAATTCCATTGAAACCCCTAGGTTTCTCCAAAGGTATGAATTCACTTAAATGCTTTCAATACATTTATGGAATGGTTTGTCATCTTCAAAAAGGGGGAGAATGTTGACTCAAGGTCAATTAGGCCAATGTTGACTCACGTCTAAATTGACTAAACCTGTGTTTTGATGATGACTAACCATTCCACATATTGGTGTCTAATGTCTCTACTTGAGTAATTTCAGATTAGGTATAGACACACTCCAATTGCCCTAACTTGCGCATCTCAAATTGGAGAAAAGACAAGTCAAAGTCATACAAGTGCACATTTTTGTAATATGATGTATATCCATTAGAATCATGTTGTAAATCACTTGTAATGATTGTATGACTTGTAATTAAGCTTAGAAAAATATCAGGAACACTTACATCAAATTTTAGAGCACTTTTAATGCAACTTTGAAAATCAATTACATGCACTTGTTCGGTCGAGTTTCCCACCCTGAAACTCGACTGATCAACCTTGGTCGATTTTCTGAAGATTGCATCGGTCGAGTTGTGCACTCACAGAACTCGAACGATTGGGTAGTAGGCCAGTTCCAGTTGGAATGGTCGGTCGAGTTTCCTCAAAACAAACTCGACCGATCATTTCAATATCGGGCTGCCTACTACTTGATCGGTCGAGTTACACATATAGAAACTCGACCGAATGCACTGTACAGAAAAGTGTTTCTAGCCGTTTTGGAGTTGCAACAAGTGAAAATAGATCCGTTGCAAGCCACAAAACAGCTAGTTGTCGTTCACAAGTGTTCCCAAAGGCTAAGAGGCATCCCCAGCTATAAATATGACCCCTTGGGCTTCATTCCAAGGTTGAGCATTCACTATGAAGGTTCCTATTCTATAATTGAGTGATCCTACAGCCTCCTCTCTCTCTCTAAGCTTAATCACTTGCTACATCCATTAGAGTGAGTAGGAAATCTGTAAGAGAGCTAGTCATATATGTATATCTTGTGAGGCTCTCACTTCCACCACCTCCCTTCTATCATTCCTATCTTGAAGAGGAAGGTTCTCTCTCTTGTCCAAGAGAGGTGAAGAAGAACAAGGGAAGGAGTCTCTTGGTGAAGATCAAGGCTAAAGACTTGGAGCTAGAGTGGGTAAGCCCTTGGAGAAGGCAGAAGACTCAAGCTCAAGTGGGTAAGACCTTGGTGGAAAGCTTCTCCGAGTGAAGGTGAAGTCAAAGGCTGAAGATCCAAGAAGAGTGGGTGATTCCTACAAGGCCGAAGACTTGTGCAAGAGTGGGTAAGTCCTTGGAGAAGGCCGAAGACTCTTGCAAAGTGGGTAAGTCCTTGGTAAGGTTGAAGACTCTGTGTATTGGATAGGTAAGTCCTTTGTTGGTCATGTATTGTATGTCTTATTAATGAATATAAGAATGCAATAGTTTGGAAGTCCTAGAGGTTGACCTCTCTAGGCAAGTGGACTGACACACTTCTAGTTTGAAGTGTGGAACCACTCTAAATAGCTTGTCTAATTGGTGCATATTCAATCTCTCTCTTCCTTTCTATGCATGATTTAGTTGCACTCAAATTACCTATTTAGCAACCTTATCTTGTCATATATTTTGAAGGTTTGATGAATTTTGTTTAAGTTCTTTCAGCTCTATTCACCCCCCCTCTAGAGCATCTAATCACCCATCTAGGATCCAACACAAGTTTCTCTTTGATGCCATGTGAAACAAATACTAATAAAGAATATTTAAATATTATGGAGGGTTTTTTTGGTCGGTCAAAAATCCTATTGCTATAATATTTTCAAAAACTTTGGGTACAAAACTTTGCGCCGCCTTTACAAACAGGGATGAAACATCCAAAATAGGAGCCAAACGAGATCTTATTAAAGACCTCTAGAAAGGAAGAGGAGAAGAAAACTACGTCTGCTACAAAAAGACACAAACTCCTACCAATTACTATGGCCCAGCAACCAGGACAGCCAAAATAACACTAACAATAAAAACACCTTCAAGATGTGCCATCCTGGAAGTCTGAAAGCTGAACATAGTTACTGGATCAGTCAGTATCTTCAAGAAGAGACAAGAATCATCTTCCACCACCAAACCTTCAAACCTTCAGGTCTTTAAATGGATGAGCATGAGCAACCAACAAGGAAACCCTTACTACTGAGCGCTGAAGCGCTTCATCCAGAACTAGGGATGAATCCAGGTCAGCAAACAATCAAAATGCAGGAGAGTAATTCAACAAGATCCTTCCATGAGTTGACCATCGAACAGTGTCCTTGAACCAGATAACTACCTTTCCTCCACCGACGTTTGACTCATTTCCTGAAGATGTGAAATCCAGGTAGGTATCTAGCCCCTCTTCACAGTCGACAGTCATCCGATTCCTAGACCCTGCAAGCTCAGCTAGACGCAGCAACATGATGGATCCAAAGGAGAGAAGAAGAAAAAATATGCCCCCCCTGAACCCATCCCCACACGAAGCTCCTATTTACACAGAAGCATTTCATCGAACACCTAGAAGGCGTTCAAATGCCCAACTGCAGAGAAAAGCACACGCAACAGGGGGAGAATGTAGTCAACCCCTACCACCATAGAGTCGTTGACGAGGACCCCTTGGAGGGAACCGACGTCGCTGACTGTCGGCTTGATCTCCAGACTGAATCGTCCAAGTCTGAGGAAGAGGGCCTGCCATCGTGATTGAGGAGGGAGGTGTCGTCGTTAGGAGACACTGGAGTAGCCTGATGGCGAGTCGCCCATCCATTGACCAACCCAAACGCCATCTCCAAGCACCCGCCCAAACCAGAGAAGAGAACATGAGAATGACAACTAGGGATGAATCGCCTGCAGGGCAAGGAGGACGCCGCCAGAGCCTGGAGAAGGAAACTCTATCGAGCCTGGAGGACGCCGCCAGAGCCCATCCGCTGATAGGGTCGCCACCATGAGAGCAGTGTTGATGGAGAGGCCCTATGGCAGAACGACACAGGAGCAAGTCCAGAGGCCCATCGAGGAGCTCATCTCCACCTTGGACGCCGGATCAGTATCTGATGTAGGCGACGGTGTCGTGAACCTAGGTAGCCATGTCGTTTCTCGGGGGAAGGTGACACAGGTGCCGGGGACGGTGGAGCAGCAAGCGTGAGCGACGACATGGGAAGGCTCTTCTCAATTCGTCTCTCTTAAATGAGATGGAGTCGATTGACTCGAAGGTGCCGACCTCGATCAAGTCGCGGCTCTCGCAGCGCAAACACATCCTGCGCTTCCCGAAATCGGGAGGGGCAACTGCCGGGGCAGCTGGAGCAGCTCGACGCCTTTTTCTCTAGGAGTATGTACCCCTTGCTTCAGTCATCGTGGTTGATTGGAAGCCAAGGGGAGGGCACGCCAGAGATGACGCCCTCCCCCCAGCGGCGCCACTGAGTAGAGAGAAGCGAGAGAAACCCTAGAGAGAGAGTGTGTCCGCTACAATATTATGGAGGTTGTATAACATGTATATATAGATTTTTAAATTCACAACATAATCAATTAAATTCAATCATATACATCTCAGTAGTATATTTTAGTTTTTCTTGGCCTTGGAATTATGTTTTATGATGCAAACGACTTTGACCTTCTCAAATGTTATTTGTATGAAACGATAACATATTTCACTGTCTTGCAATATGCTCGATTAAAAAATCAATTTAGACCATTAATAATTTCAAAAGTCGATATACTAGTAGGAGAAATAACTTCAACCTTGGTAGGCAGTAATTGTCTAATTATATATCATTGTTGCAATGAACTATTTTTTTATTTCTAAACAAATGGATCCGAATATAACATCAGTACAGATGAACAAATAAAATTCATAATATTAAAATATCCCTTATTTGTTTAACTTATATACATAAAACAACAAAACCAAATTAATATAATAAAATCTGGTGTTATAACTTCATTCATTCGCTTTTAAATCCACACCATCTCGTGACTCATATCTCAAAAAAAAAATTGACATGGTATTGGGGACTTGCGTAGACTTCCACAATATCAACCTCCTCAAAAGCAATATTTTGATAATTAAATTATGATATGTAGCACAGCGGTAAATTTGTGTTGCAAGTATTTTTAAGCTCACCCTAAGCACGGCTTGACCCGGCCAATGACTTTAAGTTAAAATTAATTCACTTGTCCCACATATTATAAACTAGTTTCCTCGACCAACCTCTTCCTTAGCTGTAGCCACAAAAGTTAATTAGTCATGAGTTCTCCCTCAATTCTACGAACATATTATTTTAGACGTATCTCCTTTAATTTCTGTCATTTATTCTCCTAAAAATCTACTTCTACAAAAATTAATACTGTGTGTGTACCGAAGAGAGTAATTAAGACGCCTGCAGGGAAAGTAAGCTTGAGACAACAGATTTGAACTCAGCTATTGCTGATTACCAAGTAGCGAACCTTCTAGGAAAAAGAAAAAAAAGAATTCAAATTCGATGTGAGTACTGTTACAGATCCTGTTTCAACAAATCGTAGCCACATCTTTACTACAAAACACACCCTTTAAATAATTAATAGCATGTTCTAACGGGCCAACGGCAAGTTTGGAACAGAGTTCCGATAACAGAGAATTCGGACACTGAAAAAAAGAAGAAGCGAGCAGCAAAACCGTAGCAGATTTGCTGTTCCTGGATGTTAACGGTGCACGCTGCTTCGCATGGCATCTAGTATGCCACGTGGCTGTTGAATTTAACTGTTGCCTTCTGATTGCAACTGCCCTCATACGTTGATTAAACTAGAAGCAGTGTACACCTTTCTAAATTAGGAGCAGCAAACCCTGCGATCAGCAAATTGTCGACTGTCATTCTGAAATGATGACATCCTAACAATAAACACGTTGCACGAAGCACAACAGGAGAGCTTGATTGGCGAATCTATAAGAACGACTTTGATGTTGCACTCCCCTTCATTCACTCTTTCTCTTTTTTTTTTCAGGTATTTTGCTCCTACAAATATTTATCTTCACACTCTCCTATTAACTTTTATTATTTTTAATTCTATATTTTTCTCTCCATCCCACGGAAACAATTCCTTGATTCTCTCTTTTCAAACAACCAAAATAAATATCTTTTACCGTAGGACCCTTTCACGGACGAGTCTCACATATTTCCAACAAACTTTATATGTCACGTGCATGTGCACGTGTGCATTCACTAGTTTCGAAAAATCTGCGACGTCGGGTTTTCTAAAGAGCTACGCTACACACAACCGGCCATACACCCAAGGCTGCACCCGGACCTCGGGACTGTCCACCTGTTGTGCTGCTGCGCCCCACTACCTGCAATAGCTGTCAGCAGCAATTAAAACAATAAAAGATGAGAGAAGTAGAAGAGAGAGAAAATGTTTTTTATCCATAACTTTTAATCCGGAGCGTATTTTTCGATAAAATAAATTACATTAGAATCCTTGTAGAAAATACTTTCCAACGAGATTAGTGTTGACATATTTTGAAATAATGATATTACGCGAGAAACATAATACCATATATTAGGATATCATACACATATTCTGGGTACAGACGTACATTACTCGTGTGTACTGTACTTTTGAATGAAGGAGAATCAACAATATTGTACTCGTGACTAGAACATTGAATTACTAAGTTCAGTACCCCACTATGATTTTCATTTCAGTAAGAACCAAAAGTACAGTACCCAACAAACCATTAATCACTTATACAATTCAACAATAAGTACAGTACACAATTAGTCCCTTACTCTTGATTTAAGTTTGTCAAAGTTACAATACCTACCAAATTATTTCAGTAAGTACAATACCCCACTATGATTTGTATTTCAGTAAGAACCAAAAGTACAGTACCCAACAAACAATTAATCACTTATACAATTCAACAATAAGTACAGTACCTAATTATTATTCTCATATTAGTAACTACCCTAATTACGCTACTCAACAAGCCATTAGTCACCCATGTGGTCCATTTCCAAGTACAGTACCCAAAACTTATTGTATGTCATAATCAACCCTAAGTATTGTATTCAACATAGTACAACATTATGCAAAATCATATCAACAAGAGGGACTAACAAGTACAGTGCACATCAGATCAATAATCTGCGATAAAATGCAACCATAAGTACTATATCCACTTGTTATTTTAAACTCAATTACTAATGGATAGGTACAGTACCTAGAAAATTAAAAAACCAAACATAATTGTATAACTGATCTAAAAGCATAAGTACAGTACTCACGTATAACTGATCTAGAAGCATAAGCATAGCTTATTCTATTTAGTAGTGTATTTACGTTCAGCAAATAAGGTAGGTAATGCATTCACAATAATAAATAAAATAATATTATGATGGTCAAAATAATATAAATAAGACATTTCAATATAAAGAATAAAAGTACAGTACTCACATATTTGTGAAGGAACACAAAGCAAAGAAGCAGGAAGACAACATAATTTAATAAAAAATTTGAAAATTGAAAATCTGTACACAAGGGATGAAATTTTAAATAAGAGTGTCTATCAGATTTTGTGGGAAGTAGGACATCACAACTGTAGTTTTGCATGGCTTTTGCATAAAAATTAATATAGAATCTTTAATGTATTTTAATACATCTCAGAATGCGGAGTAGTTGATATTTCTCGAGCACCGGGTATGCCAGCGGGTGGCTGGCCGGGCATGAGTAGAATTTTCCTTTTCTCAAGGCCAAAACTGCGCGAGGATGAGTCGGTGAGCCGCCATCCAGTGGATGCGTGATTTTTTTTTAAATCGACGATTCATTCATGTCCTCGCTTGGGTTCGAACTCATACATCTCAATCTTATATCATCACTTTTACCACTCGCTGGGTGGATTTTTCAGCAAGTGGAAAACGCATGCGCTCCCAAACTAGTCGAATAAACTATAATCTTTATTTTATGCAATTGAAATATGTTATTTTGTTTATATCTTCTACTCCGTAATGAATTTTTAGACGAAACAAAAATCATCACCCAAAATGCGCCCACTTTTGATTGAATATGTCTACTTTTGATGAATGCACGCAATATTAATTGAATGTACACATTTATCGCCCTAAATGTGTCTACTTTAAATTGAATGCACCTACTTTTAATAGAATGTGCCTAGTAATGTCCTCAATGTGCCCACTATTAACTGAATGCACCCACTTTTAATTGAATGTCTAATATTAATTAAATACGCACACTATTTCCATGGATGCACTCACTTTTGATTGAACACATCCAATTTTGAATGAAGGCACATAGTAATGCCCTAAATTCACCGACTTTTGATTGAATACACCCACTTTTGATTGAATACACTAAATATTAATTGAACGCACACACTATTTGTTAGGAATTTGTCTCTTATCCTGATTGGATAAGAAATACTATCTAACAATATTAGGAACGTGCAATTAATGTTAGACTTGGATTCCAAGACATTATTTCCTTATCCTTTTGTATTGTCTTTCCTGATCCCAATAGAATTGTCGTATCCACTCGTATTGTCTAACAGGGAGTCCCTATCTATAAATAAGGATAGACACCGATGTATATTGTGTGCCAAGGAGCACCAATGTGTGGGGTTCCAACGTGTGGTAAGTTCGGGTGTGCCAACGTAGGACAACATCATGTGTCAAAACAGGAAGCCACAAAGGATAGCCAAAGAGGGGAGAGAACGAGAGTGGGTTACGAGATTCTATTATGGGCACGGGATTGTGAGGGAGCGACAATCCTTATAATCTTCTTGGAGTTGCTTAATAGAATTATGTGGTCTTCTTCGCCAATCATGTTCTCTGCTTGGTTATTTATTTGGTGGTTATTGGCTTTGTCAACATGGGTGGTCGTGACTTTTATTGTGCATGCTTGGGTTGTATCTCGTGTGGTGTTTTTTTTGGACTTGAAGCTTCCACAAATCTCTTCAAGTGGTATCAGAGCAGGATTCATGTGAGACGATCAGAAAGCATTGGAAACACCAAAAAGCATGACGACGTCGACAACTACCGTTGCAGGCCATCTGGTAGAAAATCTTGATGGCAACATCATGGAATTAGGTGTGCATGCATCTACTGGTTCTGAAATATCAATGCAAGGTAGAGTTACGCTATCTACTTGCAAGGGGCAAGTGGCCACGGAGGCTACCTGGTTCTATGGACTGGTTGGATTTTTTCTAACCAAAAGAGGAGCGGCTGACGAGAGGTCTACTGACGTGGAAAGTGTAGATGAAGTAGTAACATGGGTGGCGGGCGTCATGAATCCGAAGATTGCTACATGTATTCAACTCTCACGGCCAATCTGGCACGAGATTGCAAACTCGGCTATAAATTTCAACAGATGCAGAGGCAAAACTTTCAACTGTTAGAAAGAGGAAGTCGTGGTTGGACCGACCACGTAGTGTCTTCAAGTGAGTGTCACTAAAAGAAGACACTACCCTATGGCATGGGGACCAAAGGTGTGAAGGATGTGGTTCTTTCAACTACAGGTGGAGGCGGTGCAGTTTCTCAAAATGTACAATACAAGGAGCTCTCACATGAAGGGTGTAGACAGTCGTGTCTGGACACACACTCCATGCAGTCGTGCATGGTGATACGCTTCTGGAAACAGGAGCAACTTCCGAGGGCGGAAGCATAGAAGAAGAATGGGAGCAGACTTCTTGGAGGAGCAACTTCAACAAATAAGATACAAGGTGGAGATTGTTAGGAATTTGTCTCTTATCCTAATTGGATAAGAAATAATATCTAACAATATTAGGAACGTGCAATTAATGTTAGACTTGGAGTCCAAGACATTATTTTCTCATCATTTTGTATTGTCGTTCCTAATCCCAATAGAATTGTCGTATCCACTCGTATTGTCTAACCGGAAGTCTCTATCTATAAATAAGGATAGACACCAATGTATATTGTGTGCCAAGGAGCACCGATGTGTGGGGTTCTAACGTGTGGTAACTTCAGGTGTGCCAACGTAGGACAACATTGTGTGTCAAAATGGGAAGCCACAAAGGATAGCCAAAGAGGGGAGAGAACGAGAGTGGGTTACGAGATTCTATTGTGGGCACGGGATTGTGAGCGAGCGACAATCCTTGTAATCTTCTTGGAGTTGCTTAATAGAATTCTGCGGTCTTCTTCACCAATCATGTTCTCTTCTTGGTTATTTATTTGGTAGTTATTGGCTTTGTCAACGTGGGCAGTCGTGACTTTTATTGTGCATGCTTGGGCTGTATCTCGTATGGCATTTTTCTTGGACTTGAAGCTTCCACAAATCTCTTCACTATTGATCTGAATGCACCCAGTTTTGATTGAATTCATCCACTTTTGATTGAATGCACCTAGTAATGTCCTTAACTCACCTACTTTTTATTGAATGTGCCCACAATTTATTCAATGCACTCAATATTAATTGAATGCGGATAATATCGTTCTAAATGCACACACTTTTGATTGAATGCACTCACTTTTAATAGAATGTGCTAGTAATATCCTCAATGCACCCATTTTTATTTGAATGTGTCCAATATTAATTAAATGTGTACACTGTTATCCTGAATGCGCCCATTTTTTATTTAGTGTGTCCACTTAGATTGAATGTACCTAGTAATACCCTTAATGCGCTCACTTTTGATTGAATCACTCAATATTAATTAAATAGACACACTATTGTCTTGAATGCACCTATTTTTTATTGAATGCACTCACTTTTGATATAATGTGCCCAATTATGGTGCAAATGTGCCCAATTATGGTGTGAATGTACATACTTGTTAGATGTATAAGTATTAAACTAACACAAATCTTAATATAATGCCCATAATATTTGTAGAAAAGCGCCCAATGATGGTGCTAATGTGTCAATTATGGTATGAATGTACCTACTTCCCAAATGTGTGCATAAATAACAAAAGAACATAAATCTTTACATAATGTGTTCATATTTATAAAAATGTATGGATATCATTTTTTTTTCAAAATATATCAATATGTGTTTGATAGATTAGATTTTTTATAACGAGTCCAATAGTTTTTGTTTTGTCAAATAAAATTATTACAGATCAAAAGTTATTCATATTTTTCATTTTTGTGCTATTTTCTCTGCAACTAAACCACCGTGGCAAAAAAAAAATTAAAATGAGCTCGATCGGAAAACTACTCCCAGTCCAGCAAAATACCTTTTCTCAGCTCGCGTCAAAGACGTATCAGGACTTGAGCACGTCCAGATAGGTCGTAAAATAAAAGAGGTGTGTGATGGCGGCCAGGCTGCCACAGCCACAGATGCACCACACACCCCGCCGCTCTAGACCCAAGATCAGAAACAGGCAGCAAACTTGCATTGCCGTCGTCACGACCTCACTAAGCTATACCCGTACACGACATCCTGGTCATATAAAGCACTGGCGGATCGTCATCCTCATCACGTACTCTAGAGCAGTGACTAACTTGTTTGGTATACAGCAATATGGCATCGCCGTCACATGGAGTAGCGGTGGTGTGTTGGATTATCATAAGAGCTACGCTACACATCTTCGTCTACCCATCCGGGCCATCCGGTCATTCACTTGGTGGTTGGATGTGTCGTTAATGCTGATGTGGCAGAAAAAATAAATACATTATGAAAGAGAAAAAAATTGAAGAGAGAAAAATATTTTACACATAACTCTTAAATCGTAAGGAATTTTAGGTCGAAATAAACAACATTAAGTTCGTCATAAAAAATACTTTCTATCAAGACCAATGCTGAAAGACTTAAAAAAAAATAAAATTAGAAGTATATTAAGAGAGGAGAGAGGTATACAAAAGTACACTACGTTTTCAGATACAATATTCAGACTCATCATTCAGATACAATACTTATTGCTTCTTTATTTCTTCATATTCCATATTATGTCATAAACCCATAAGTATTGTATATTTTATCATTTATATTAATTTTTATATACATTCAAAATGTAGCATTTGCGAAAAATCATATACAAGGATATCCACACATTCTACAAAAAGTAACCAAATTTTATAATAAAAATACACTACTAGAAGTACAGTACTAACAACCACATTCTATTTTTTAAAAATATTCACATTCATAATATGTACAGACGCACAGTACTAATTGTCTCCTTATTTTTCACACTCAATATTTTGTCACAAATCTGTAAGTACTCTACATTTTATCATTTATATAAATTTTGCATACATTTAGAATGTAACGTTTGACAAAAATTGTATACAAGGATACACACACATTCTACAAGAAGTACAGTACTAACAACCATATTTTGTAATATAAAATAAAGTACTAGATGTACATCACTAGAGGTACCATGTGAGACATAACAATAATACATAATTTGATGATCTTGTTAGTACAGTACGAGCCATGCCATGTATAAAAGAATGTCGATAACCACATACCATACCTATATAAACTAATTTACATTTATTAAAAACATACACATTTGACTACAGTATAGTCTTTCAACTATGTTTAAGAACAACTAATCCTTGATCCCCTTCATTCAGAAGTACAGTACTAAACTCATTGATATTGTTAGCTCAATCGAATCCATAGATGAACAAGTAGTTATTGTACATGATTTGGGGGAAACACAAAGGTGATGTACTGTACTCACGAGTATTGTACGTTTGTGCTCAGAACATGTGTATGATATCCTAAAATACGAATACTAAATTTTTCACATACTATCATTATTTCAAAGTTTGTCAACACTAGTCTTGTTGGAAATTATTTTTTATAAGGATTCTAATACAATTTATTTCATCAAAAAATACGCCCTGGATTGAAACATGAACGAAAACATTTTCTCTCTCTTCTACTTCCATCATCCTTTATTGCTTTAATTGTTGCTGACAACATGACAGCAGATGTCAATTCTCATTTCCCAAAATCGGGTGGGCGAGCAGGTGGGAAGGTGACTATGTCTAGATTTTTCTATCATAAAGTCTCGGGGAGCGGCGGTCATAGGTACATCATTATAGTCTGATCGAAAATGTGTCTCTGAAGCGTGCTACAGAGGACACTCATTTCTATGCGCCTCCTTTGGCTGGTATCCCAGCCCACGAGATCTGGGATGGGTGGGTTTTAGGCTGATGAGTGGTTTTAGGGGGTGAATTGGCATGAAGTTGGTAAAAAAGACAAGTGGAGTGATTTGATAGGTCTGTACAGAGAGATTAAGAGAGAAATACAAAGGGAATTTATTTTGTGTATAACTTTTGATCTATAATAAAGTTTTCAACGAAATAAAAACTATTAGATTTGTTATAAAAATACATTCCAACAAGACCAATATTGAAATATGTTTTTTAAAATACACATGTATATTAAGAGGAAATAGAAAGAAAAAATTGTTTTGTGTATCACTTTTGATGCATAATGATTTTTTTGACGATAAAAACTGTTATATTTTTTACAAAAATTGTATTTTTAACAAAATGAGTGTATTGAAGTAAAAGTAGACACATTCAACACAATAATGAGTGCATCTCACACAAAATTAGGTGCATTGAGAATGTAGTAGGAACATTCAAGCAATAGTAGGCGCATTCAAACTAATAATGGGCGCATTCACATAAAGTGGACACATTGAGCTGTAGTTGACCACATTCAAGTAAATGTGTGTGTATTCAGAATAATAGTGGGCACATTCATGTAAAAGAGGGTGCAATTGAAGCAATGGGCACTTTCAATTAATGGTGGACACATTCAAATAAAAGTGGTCATTTTGACGCAATAGTGGGCGCATTCAGGAAATAGTGGATGCATTCAAATAAAGTGGGTGCATTGAAGTAAATAACAACACTTAATAAAAAAATATGTGTATTGAGGTCTATAATGGGCTCATTCAAGAAAAAAATTATTATTTATTATTTTTTACTTCCCTCCTCTCTCCTTTTATTCCCTCAATATTGTTCTCTTTTTTTCCTTAAAAATATGTCAATATTGGTCTTGTTGGAATTTACTTTTTATAAGGATTGTAATGTGTTTTATTTCATTAAAAATTCCCTTTGGTTTAAAAGTTACAAACAAAACAAACAAAACAAGTAAAAAAAAAGATTCTGACACATTTGCAGGTGGCAGGTGCATGGTGGCAGAGGGCTAGAAGGTGGGTTGGGAGGCCGTGGGGTGATTTTCCCAGTGCGTCAAAATGTGCGTCATGGAGAGTGAGTGTTAGGGAAATTTAACTCTCGCATGATATAATGACGTGGGTGTTTAGTACGAGGGTGTAATTTATGAGTAATGTTGTTAATTTGATTCCAAATAGGTGAATATTTTTTATCCAACATTTTACTAGGACGGGGCATATTTATGGTATTGGTTGTGGATGAAATATGTTTATATATGTTAATCATTTTAGCACATAGAAGATAATATTCTAATAAAAATAAAAACATACGACATGGTTGTTGAGATTTTGAACACTCTAGCCATCATTAGATTTGGTCTTGGTGTTTTACTCCTTGTTGATGTGCATCTTCCCGAGTGTGGAAGAGGAATCCCAAAGAAGTTCCTACTCAAAGCATAAAAGTAAAGATAATTTTTGTGGACCATGGAATTATTCTTAAGAAGCATGACGGTAAAGGAAACAATGAGGTAATAAGAGAGCAAACCTACCAACAAAATTGAGAGCATTTTTCAAGATGGTCAATCTGACTCGTCTTTTGTCAATGATATGATTCCAGATGGAAGAGGAGATATTTAAGTAAGACAAAGGAAGGACTACATATTTTATGGGGAAGTTGTTCTGTTTAAACTAGAGTAGATGAATAAATAAGTATCATTAATTTATAATATTGTAGATTTCACCATCATCGTCATCATCATCAGCAGCAGCAACAACATCATCTAAGTCTCAATCCAATCATGTTGGGGTCGGCTAAATTGATCCTTCTTTTCCAATAATCTTTTCTATAGGTCATACTCTGATCAAGATGTAAACATTCAAAGTCTCTCTTTATAAGATCATCCTGGGTTAATTTAACCATTCCTCCTCTTATTATGGTTGTTCTTGACTCAATAGCATTGCATCATATTGGCATGCTATTCAGTCTACGTTGTACATGTGGATATTGTCTCGTTCAGCCCTCACACAACTTGTACTCCTCAATACTTGCCACCCCCACTTTGTTCTTGAAATAGTCATTTCTCAAGCAATCTTTTCTTGTATTCCCATGCATCCATCTCAACATACATATTTTAAACACTTTTTTTGTTGATACATTGTTTCTTCACTGCTCGACGTTCACTCTCATAGAGCAGGGTTGGTCATATAATTGTTCTATAAAACATTCTTATTTAATATAAGAGGATCTTTTGTTCACATAATACTCATGTTACACCCTCCATTCCAACCATTCTGGTGTGATCCTATGAAATCATCGTCCTAAATATACCCATTCGCAATTCTAGATTTGTTGAAATTCCAACTCATATAGTCAGTTTGCTCCTACTAATCATCAATCCATTTGATAAGCATGAAAGTCACTAATAGTGCAAAACAACATAGCATGCAAATTAAACATCTCTCGACTCAAAGCATCATAAGTCATCACAACTTCTTCTCATAGCTGTTTTAGGTCATCAATTAGAGATTCAAGTAAACATCAATATCATTGTTAGGCTGTTTGGGGCCCGATATCATCAACAGTAGCATGACGTGCTTATTCTTCATACAAAATCACGTAGGAAGACTGTATACAACAATTATGATAGGCCAAATCCAATATTGGCTTATGTCGATTGCTTAATATTTCATACAGATTCATCCCACTAGTAAAAAGTCCAAATATTAAATTCCTGGCTTCTTCACCAAATCCTGGATACAATAAGTCAATCTTCTTTCATTGTAGAGAATCAAACGTATGTCATACCAATACCATCATTGTTTTTCTTTACATCTGCATGCCAAGATAAATTGTGTGCATATATGGTATTAGCAAACAAGCATTGCAACTGTGGTGTTATAGGTAGATACCACAATACCTTGGCAAGAGACTCAATTTTGGTCTTACCTGATATTGTCCTTTTGTACCTAGAAACCTCACATTTTGTACATTCTTATATATTGATATAGTCCTTTTAAAATAGCACACAATCATTCAGTCATGCATGTATCTTCTTAGCCTCCATTCCCATTGGGCACAACATCTTTTTCATTTTCTATGTTGAGATTAGAAGCACTTTGCCTTCAATGATTACTTCTTTCAACAAAGACAACATAGAAGTGAAGCTTTTGTCACTCCATCTTTTGGTAGCCTTCATAGTATACAATCTCAATACAACACTCAACTTAGTAAACTTAGTACAACCTAAGTATAATGGTTTCTCACCATCATGCACAACATTTCTAAATAAGGGAGGTGGGTCTAAAACATTCACCCTACAACTATCTAGCATCACATTAACCATGTATGTTGGAATCAGTTTATTCTCATCAACATCGTTAGCCATTTCATCTTCAACACAACTACCACTACAGGCATCTGGCGATCTCATGCTAGAAATCTCTCCATTCCAGTACCATTCTTTATAGACCTGTACAATCCCATTGCACATAATATGATCTTTGATCGTGTCAATAGTGTCAACTTTCAAGTTGTTACTACAATTCCTACAATCACAATAATTATGAGCATCTGTCAAACAGATGCCCTATACTTTCTAGCTAGAAACATTCATCTCCACCCCCCTTGGAGGATAGGAAAGCTTGTCCCTCTTGACCCACCTTGTTGTTTTGGAGGTATTTCCCTCTCTACCTCTCCAGGCACAACCTTTCTTCATTACTTTTGGGATACAATTACTTGTGGATCATAAGTTTTGAACACCTTCTTGTTATGTAGGTGAATGCCCACACTTCCCCGATGCAGTGTTTGTGATCCAGTACCTTCCACACCTCTACATAGACTATTGCCAAAATAGAAGGTAGTGGTTTCAGTGGATGAGTCTCGGATTAGAACTATGTTCTCATCAGTTATGACCTTTGCCACATGTTGATTCTCCTTCCCGGCCCTATGTTACTTATAGCTTCATTCCTTTCCCCTCCTACTTGAGGTTTATGGATCTTCCTAAGTGGGTGTCTTCTACTAGCCTATTCAGATTGTATCATATTTCTTTTTGATGTCTCATTTCTTTGCCTTGAATCAATTTTAGTCACCCTTTCTACTATATTTGTTGGATCAATAGGGTTATCCTCCACTCCTTCCTCTGATTCCAAGTTATGGAACTTATTACTAGTCTCCATGGCTTCTTTACTCAGTTCTGATTATTTTCACCTTTGTCTTCTCTAAAAAATATGGTTATGGAACCATATTTTTTGTTTTGTAACCGTGAGTGTTTTTTATCATGGGAAATGATACACAGTTCCTATCAAATTCTAGGAGTAAAAACCAAAATAGCACGGTTTAATAAAAATATTGACATATATAACATCATTACAAACTTATTTCCAGCAATAGCCCGATTTGGTACAAAAACGCCAGAACTGTTGGCGTTTTAATGGACCGAGATTTTGGCATTTTAAATGGAAAGCGCCAAGAAATGGGCGTTTTATATGAAAAGTGCCAAAAATTGGACGCTTTAGCCCGAAAGCGCCAGGAACATAACGTTTTTAAGTGAACACGCCAGGAAGATGGTGCTTTCTCGCGAACCCTTGCACCAAGATTTTGTATTGAAAGCGCCAAGATTTTGGTTCCAAACCGGACTATTGCTGAAAACGTGGCGTGGTTTGTGAGCGCGGCGGTGAGCCACGTGTGCAGGTCGTTTGTCGTGACCGACCCCATTGGCCCTGTTCCATTCACCCCACCGCCACTCCTCCTGCCGGTTCCTAGCTCCAGCAACGCGGACCGCGACATCTGAAGGAGGTCCTTGGAGTCTTCCAGCAGCTCGAGGCAGTCTTCATGTGCCGCCTTCGCCTTGCCGCGCTCCATCTCCACCTCCGTGAGCGATGCAGCTGCACCCGCCGCGGTGGAAAGAACGTCGTGTACCTTCCCCAGCGTGGCGTCAAGGGACACCTGGAGTAAGTCCTTGTTGGTCCTGGCCTCGAACGCTCTCGGTGACGCCAAGAGTGTCGCGAGGCAGTGTGATGGGTAACGCGTGGCGTTGCATGCTCTCGACATGGCGACGGTGGGGTTCCTCGACGTGACGTCGCAATGAGGATGGAGGGTGAGCCAGGCGAGAACTAGTGAGGTTGCGACGATGAAGGTTCCACCGGAGATGCCGGTGAGTATTGCGTGGATGTGGAGCCGGCGTACGGAAGCGAACTCCCGCTCGATCTCGGCGAGTTGCTGGTGGATCGCCGGGAGGTCATGCCCGGGAGAGTGTGGGAGTAGTGATGGGCAGCGACGCCGTCGGGCGTTGGGAGACGGTTGAAGTCCATGTTAACCAGCTGCTAGAGACACGAACTGGGACGGGGATGACTATAAGGTGTGCAGACCAGTAGTACTATAGGAGCTAAGTTGCTGACAGTGTCATCGGGTACACGTTTGGTGAGCTGGTAGCAGCAGTTGCAGGGGGGCAGGTGAGGCGTCGTTTGTATGAATGCAGGTTGAATTCGTTCACCCGAGGACGAGGAAGCCATTAAAAGAGGGCAGTAGAGTCAAAAGCTCTTGTTCCCGACGCGTTTGGACGGAGGCGATGGAGGGCAACGCATAACGATTCTCTTTTCCATTTCAAGGGGGTACTATCAAATACTGTACAGAGTCCCCAGACAAGTCGGCCAACCCTGCTGCTAAAGGGCAGGAACCAAAATCTTGGCACTTTCAATATAAAACGCCCAATAGTCCGGTTTGGAAAGCGCCATCTTCGTGGCGTGTTCACTTAAAAACGTCATGTTCCTGGCGCTTTCGGGCTAAAGCGCCCAATTTTTGGCGCTTTTCATATAAAACGCCCATTTCTTGGCGCTTTCCATTTAAAACGCCAAAATCTTGGCGCTTTCAATATAAAACGTCCAATTCTTGACGCTTTTGGTTCCTTGTACCAAACCGGGCTATTGCTGAAAATAAGTTTGTAATGATGCTATATATGTCAATATTTTTATTAAACCGTGCTATTTTGGTTTTTACTCCCAAATTCTATTTACCATTTATCGAATGTGATGGAATAGTTTTCATTTTTAGTTTTATTAAATAGTTAGAAATTTGTTTAACTTGTAAAAATCATAACTAGTTACCAATTTATATAAATATATATAACATAAGTTTTTGAAATAAAAATATGCTTGATATATTTATATAGGCTTCAGAGTGTATATTTGAGTTTCTAGTCAGGACATTTTTTGGGCTTGATCAATTAAATGAAATAATTAATAACTGATTATGTATACATTGTAAAAAGGAGCTGAAAACCTTGAACTCTAGTTTTAGAGGTATACTTGGATATTTTGGCCACTTTTGAGGTCTGTATATCTATCCTAATTTCAATTAGGCACTAACGACTTGGAAACCATAACCTTATTTAAATATGTCTTGACATTCTATTGAAAGATATTCAGTTCTGATATGTTTCTCTCTTGTTAAACCCATAAATTATAATATCTCTATTATGCATCCCCTAACCCGAATTTCTATATGTTGGGTGTTTTCATCCCTTTTTTACATGCACATTCATTGTATTGAACTTCTGATATCCCTTACTTTGTTATGCATGTGTGGTTTTGACTAGTGAAATCTAGAAGTATATTAGTTGTAGTTTTTGGTATTGAGGTATTAGTCCTCCATCCACAACACTAAGTTATAGTCCTCTTATTCTTTATTTGAAATTTATGGGTTCCTACCCTACTATTTACATTATTCTAGTGTACATCTTACTAAGCATGCATTTCATTACTTTCTTTTGTTTATGAAAATTTTCAAATTTGATACGATATTTATCTAATCATTTAGATAATATGAATGCCTCAATTCTTTTTTCATCTATCCTATAGATTTATTATCTCTTGAGCTTGCCAATATGTGCATAGCCTCCTCATGACTAGAGGAACCCTTACTACTTATTATATTCTAACAATGCACATATACTTAAGTGATGCACATATACCAATATTTTCAAAAGTGTGTCTTCCTTTTGTTTCCTTTATTGTTTTGGGTGTTCTTTGCAACACACCTAGAGTTTAAGTAGCCTTTAGATCATGTTTTTGAGGAACCAACTCACGATTAGTGCATAAAGGATGTTTAACAAATGTCTAGGTTTCCCTCTACATCTGATCTTCTTAGTTATATAACTACATTCCCCTTTTATTCTTCCCTAATGAATGATTCATTGAAAGTTTTCTAATTTTTGTAATAGTTAGTTTATTTCCACTGCTATAATAGTATCCTCCCTTGATTAGTATAGTTTGGTTAACAATATTCACCCATTTTCATCTTAGTATATCATGGTAATTGTTGAAATGAAGTTTCTTAGTTGTAAAACTAAGGAGTGGATGTCGTATCAAGTCTCACTACTTATATTAACTTTGCCTCAAGCCACATATACGTCAAGAAATATGTAGAGTCACTCTAAATATAGATGTATAAGCAAGTATACCTTAATAAATCAAGGATCAGGTTACAAACCTCCTAAATGACTATATTGACGTATTTGATTGAAACTATGTAGACATATCAATATTGTACAAATTTATTATGGTTCATCACTTGCTAATCATGTATGACACCCGCCTAGTGAAGCGGAAAGTTATAAAACTATGACCAAAATGGAGCTTAAGATAATAAAAAGGTTCAAAAGTATTATAATGATGATTTTTTAGAGAAGGAGAACTATACCACATGGCTAGACAACATTGTATCTATATTGAAGAAAGAGGGCAAAGTATGAATGTATGTGGACTACGGAGATTTTGAACAAGGAACCTACCAAAGATGACTTTCCATTGACTCACAATGATGTAGTAGTAAAAACATAGTTGGTTCTTACCTGTAATACTTCATGCAAGGATTTTTTAGATATGATCAAATCAATATAAGTAAGGAGGACAAGGAAAAGACAACTTTCATTATTGGTTGGGGGGTGTTATGCTACCAATTGATTCTTTCCTCCAGAATTTTTTTGGATCCACCTTTAAAGGGTGATGTTCACCCTCTTCCATGACATAATTTACTAAGAGTTGGAGGAATATGTAAAGTATATGATTGTCAAATCTAATAATCCCAAAAAACACATCACTCACTTGGAAAAGCTCTTTCAATGAAGATTCTATCTACGGATAAATCCAATACAATGCACCTTTGGAGTTACCTCCAATATCATAGGATGTATTTTCATCCAAAGAGTATATGATTGACAACTCTGATAATCCTAAAAAACACATCACTCATTTGGAGAAGCTATTTCAAAGAAGATTCTCTCTATGTATAAATCCAATAAAATGAACCTTTGGAATTACCTCCAATATCCTAGGATGTATTGTCATCCAAATAGAAATCAAACCAAACTTGGAAAGGCACACCCAATCTAGGGAAGTCCTTCACAAAAAAGGAGATTTGAGGCATGCTAGATCATCTTCAATGCATCATCATGTTAATCACCAAATTAACTCATGCCCATTTTTTAGACAATTTTCAAGATATTATAGACAAACTTTACTCTGAGCGGCATGGATAGTAGATAGAGGTGCCCTCAATTCTTAAAGACTACCTCACTAGGACACCCGTTCTAAAATCCATAGTTCTAGGATATTGTCTCACCCTTTGACTATTTGTATGTGCAAGATCAATGGGGGTGTCCTGAGCCAACAGATCTTGTTAAGACGATGATCGTGTCATATACTACATTTCTAATAAGTTAAACGACATGAATGCATGATACATTACTATTGAAAAGTACTGCCCGACCTTGGTGTATGCAATAAGGAAATTGATCAATGTCAACTTCTTGCAAGATATGACCCACTTTGCTACCGATGTGAGAGATTAGTGCTCAGTGGGACATGCAAAGAAGTAAGGTGGTGTTGTTTGAGTTAGGCATCACGTATATACCCATAAAACCATCAAAGTGCAAACACTAGAAGATCATATAGGATACCTCCTGTGTCTTGAAAATTTGTATTAGTGTTCCCTTTGATAAATACATAAAAGTGATCATCTCAGATATCATTATCCCCTCATATTCATAGTTATGGATGATCTTTTTCAATGGAGCAGATAATTGTACAATAATCAAGATTGGGTGATAATTCACGATCAATGCACAAAGCAACTACTTGTGGCTAGGCGACTAGAGTTTAGTGCCACGAATAACATGGATGAATATGAAGCATGCATTATGGAATTCTAACTTGATAAGAATAAAGGGGAGTGTCACTTGCAAGTGTAAAAGAACTATGTTCTTGTGATCTCAAAGGTAAAAGTTAACTGGAGAACATGCAATCAAAATATGACCCCTTATAGAGAGAATTTGTTCTCCATCGCTAAAGATTTCAAATAAATCTTCTTCAACTTCAAGAAATGGGAAAAAATCAATTCATTCTTATTAAGTCAAATTTTCCTCATGGTTCGATATGTAAGGTGACCACAACTTTTCTTTTGAAGTTCAAACAATCTCTTAGTTGGCCTATTGCATGATCACTGAAGACACAATTGAAAAAAATTCCTGGTTCAATGACATCATAGCTTATCTTAAGGACTGATTCATCCCTAAAAACCCCTCCAAAATAGACCAACAAGTTTTAAATGACAAACCATCAAATATTCCATAGAAGAATAACATATTTATCACTAATTATACTATCAAACTCTCATTAGATCAATCAAAAAGACACAAGACAATGCTCTAATGATGGAGGTCCACCATGGATCATGAGGCACATACATGAGCTATGGCATCCCCACGAAGAATATATAGCTTTTGGGATACTACTAGAATACCATGAAAATGAATTGTTGCTAATACATGTGCCTGTGTTGAGTCTACCAGATCCATTGTGGCTACATCCATGAACCAGCTAACAATCTACAAAAGATAGCCTCATCTTGGTCCTTATTTTCATAAAGAATCAAAATATTAGAAAGATACATCCTAAAACGTCATTCATGAACAACTTTATATCAGTCACTAAATGGGTGGAACCCTTCTCCATCACAACCGACTCAATACAACATGATATCATGTTCTTCAAAAACATCATTGTAATGACCCCACCTCTCGGTAACCCCCAATTACAGGAGACCAAGAGGTCAGAGTCGTTATCCCAATAAACTGGATCAAAGGTTCGGCAATTAATCAATAATAATTAAGAAATTCTACCAACTAAACTGAAATCTGATATAAAATAAAACTTTGTTGCATACCTTTAAAACTTTGAGAATCTATCTATCCACAGCTTGAATTATTCTATCTAATCCTCCTTGCTCTTTATTTCTTATTTTCATAATGTGTCGCTTTACTGTTTGTTCATTTTAGGATTGTACCTAAAATGTCGACAAACAAAATGCAATCAGCATACGGGAATATGCTTGTATGTGGGGACAACCAAAAGTTCACAAATAAGGCTAACAATTTAATTATCACAAATAGGGTAGTTTAGCAAACCAACTTACATTTTCAATGTGTCATTCTCCATCGCTTTTGCCCTAACCCTAGAATGCCCCTCAAGGGTTTTTCTTTTACCATTGACTTAAGGCCACCTTCTCAATCCCGAGCTTGGTGCCTGGGGTTCACCTCTCATGGTTCCCCATAGTCATGCAACATAGACCACCTTCTCATTCCCGAGCTTGGTGTCTGGTGTCACCTCTCATGGTGCCCATTGGTCTACCCTCCTGGGCATGATCTTTATGGCATCATCCATCAGGGTGGCATGTAGGTGTGAGAATACTCATGTATTTATAATTGTGGTAACCATACTGACTTTATAATTACAGTATGAACATCCAAACTATTTAGTCTCATTCAATGTGATTGACCATCCGGGAAACCTTTGGGAAAACTAATGCGATTAATCATATTTAACCACATACTTGTCAAGCTGTCTTGAATGCAGAATTAATCCAAACAAGCAAGTAATCTAGAATCAAGCAAGCAAGCACACAATTTGGCCCTGAAAAAGGCATCCAATATTCTTTATCATGGATCATGGTATCCAAGTCTAATAGGCCTAATCGTGCCCTAGGGTTACTAGCCCTTTTTAGGGTTTTGACCATAATTAGGGTTTCACTTCCGTTTTATTACTTTAAACCTTAGTTTTATAAAATCACTTACAAACCCTAATTATTTCATCTCTATTTCCCAAAAGATGCTAAGATCATCTTTTAGCAATATGAAACCCTAATTTCATATTATAAGGACATTTCTTTCCTTTTCCTCTTACTTAGGGTTTCTAAACATATTAACCATTTTATTAGGTTTAAAACCCTCAATTTTGCAATTCCATCATCAAAAAGGTTAAAATCTAACTTTATCATTAAACAAGTTAACCGTGCTTGAATTAACCTAATTGCAATATTAAATCTATCCTTGATTAACAATTAGGGTTTCTAACCACAAATTAACACATTTTCATCAAAATAATACACTTTTGTTTAAAAAAAGCATATTTAGGCTTTCAAACCATTTTTATTTTATTCCTCATATTTTTATGATCACTTTTCATGTATATACTTTTCCCATCTGAGTTTTCTAGCAAGAGTTGTGATTTTTCTAAGAAAACCCCATTTTATCGATTTATTAGTAATTTTAAAAAAAAAAGAGGATTGCCTGATCTGTGGTCCTTTGGTCCACTTAGGATCCAATGACCACGATCGCATGCGCTTATTTGCGATCAACAAAACAAATAAAGGACCAAACTAACCTCGACGCGTTAGAAGGCGAGGGGTATTTTGGTAATTCTGCGGGATCCCTTCTTCTTCAACCTCCCGCTCCTTAGTTGAATCCTTGTTCTAGTCATCCTTTGAGCGTGCCAAGAAGCCAGGAAGCTTCGTCTTCCTCTGTCGAAGCTGTCCAGGGGTTCAATTGCTCGCCCGGAGCTCGCCAAGATCTCCCCCTACTCGCCAGACTCTGGCGGGGTTGGCTGTGGTGATGGGAGCAGAGGTCAGGATGAAGCAAGCAATTAGAGGCATGGAATTGTTCCTTGCAACAATCCGCATGCCATATTGGGAACTTTCCCAATCGGCAACCAATCCTCGTCAAACCAGGGATGTTTTCCTTCGGTTTCCTTTCCTGAGTCCAAAGGAATCATCAGCAAGCTTGTACATTCAGTGGATTGTGAGGAATTCAAGAGGGAAAGTCCCTATGTAAATTATAGAATCATAGTCCCAGTGGGACTTAGACGAAGAGCACCTGACGTTGGATCAAGATCCAATGAGTCCCATTGCTCGCGATCAGACACAAAGGAAAATACCTTTTTTTCAATTGCCAAAATAATGTCTTATCTTGAGAAATTAATATCTCCCAAACCATAACTCCTTTTTGTCTCAAATTTTAAAGGAACGTTTATCTTTACATTATCTAGCTATGTACGAAATTTGGGAAACAAATTACAATGTATGAGAAGGTTTCCTTCCCTCCTAAGTTATCCTTTAATTAATCCAAAAATAATTGGTATTTCTTTTCCCTTTGCTATTATTTTGTTATTTTGGGTCCCTTGGACCTCAAGAAAACCTAAAGGCACGAATCCCCAAATTGGAGAATATTTACTTGCCTTTATTCTCTTATCTATTTCTATTTCACTTATTCTCCTTTTATTTAATCAAATCCTTTTCCTTTTTATTTCTCTTTTCTTTTCAATTGGGCTTAATGGCCAACAAGGCCCATTATCAATCAATCAAATCCGTTTCACACGAAATCCATCACAAATCAAAGAAATAGATTTCATTTATTCTTTTAAAAGAGAATTACATCTTTTACTACATTCTTAAGAAATTGAGGTTATAACATCCTCCCCTCCTTATAGGAATTTTTTGTTGGATCCTAGATGGGTGATTAGATGCTCTAAAGGGGGGGGGGGTGAATAGAGCTAAAATTACTTAAACAAAATTCATTAAACCTTCAAGATATATCACAAGAACAGGTTGCTAATTAGGAAATTTGTGTGCAACTAAAACATGCATAGAAAGGATGAGAGAGATTGAACATACACCAATAGAAAAGCTATTTAGAGTGGTTCCACACTTCAAACTAGAAGTGTGTTAGTCCACTTGCCTAGAGAGGTCAACCTCTAGGACTTCTAAACTATTGCACTCTTATATTCATTCATAAGCCATACAATACATGACCAAACAAAGGACTTACCTATCCAATACAAAGAGTCTTCAACCTTACCAAGGACTTACCCACTTTGCAAGGAGTCTCCCGCCTTCTTCCAAGGACTTACATACTCTTGCACAAGTCTTCATCCTTGTAGGAATTACCCACTCTTCTTGGATCTTCCACCTTTAACTTCACCTTCACTTGGAGAAGCTTCCATCAAGGACTTACCCACTTGAGCAAGGAGTTTTCTTCCTTCACCAAGGGCTTACCCACTCTAGCTTCAAGTCTTCAGCCTTGATCTTCACCAAGGGACTCCTTCCCTTGTTCTTCTTCACCTCTCTTAGCCAAGAGAGAGAACCTTCATCTTCATGATTGAAATGAGAGATAGGGAGGTGGTGGAAGTGAGAGCCTCACAAGATATACATGTAGGACTAGCTCTCTTACAAATTTCCTACTCACTCTAATGGATGTAACAAGTCATTAAGCTTAGGGAGAGAGAGGAGGATGTAGGAAGCACTCAACTATAGAATAGGAACCTCACATAGAGTTTGCATTGAATGCTCAACCTTGGAATGAAGCCCAAGGGGTCCTATTTATAGTTGGGGATGCCTCTTTGCCTTTGAGAACACTTGTGAATGAAAACTAGCCGTTTTGTGGCTTACAATGGATATATTTTCACTTGTTGCAACTCCACAACAGCTATAAGCACTTTTCTACAATTTTTTGTATAGTGTAATCGATCGAGTTTCTATAAGGGTAACTCGACCGATCAAGTAAATGACAAGGGTGATACTCAAATGATCGGTCGAGTTTGTCCTGACAAACTCGACCGACCATTAGGAATCAAAATGGTCAGTTACTTGATCAGTCGAGTTCTGTGTAAACACAACTCGACCGATGCAATCTTCAGAAAATTGATCAAGGATGATCGGTTGAGTTTTCAGGATGGGAAACTCGTCTGACAAAGTGCATGTAATCAATTTTCAAAGTTTCATCTAACGTGCTCTAATATTCGATCTAAGTGCTCCTGATATTTTTCTAAGCTTAATTACAAGTCATACAATCATTACAAGTGATTTACAACATGATTCTAATGGATTTACATCATATTACAAAAACGTGCACTTGTATTGACTTTGACTTGTCTTTTCTCCAATTTCAGATGTGTAAGTTAGGGCAATTGGAGTGTGTCTATACCTAATCTGAAATCACTCAAGTAGAAGCATTAGACACCAATATGTGGAATGGTTAGTCATCATCAAAACAAGGGTTTAGTGAATTTAGACGTGAGTCAACATTGACCAAATTGACCTTGAGTCAACAATCTCCCCCTTTTTGAAGATGACAAACCATTCCATAAATGTATTGAAAGATTTTAAGTAAAATCATACCTTCGGAGAAACCTAGGGGTTTCAATAGGATTGAACTCATATGCTCCCCCTCAATTGATGTGCATGGAATTCTCATACTCCCCCTCAATTGATGATATTTCTCCTGCATGGTTAACTTTCATAACATTTATAGAGACTATGTCTTCTACTCATATATGTTCTACACATATATGTCGTCTCCCCTTTACCTTCTCCTTTTACATGAACATACTTCTCATCTTCATGTAAGACATGCCTTCTCCCCGTTTTGTCAAGAGAAGACATACCTTTCTCCCGCTTTATCATTTCAAAAAGTGGGGTTATGAAGAAATAAGAAACATCACTTGTTAAGAGAAAGGAGATAACAAAAATATATATAAGGAGAGTAGAAGTGCACAGATAGGGGCTTGTCCAAGCATAGAAAGAAAATCAAGTTAAAGCATATACTTGAACAACCCAAAAAGCAAGATAAAGTGCTGCAAAAAAAACAATAAAACATAATTTTGACTCTCAAGATGACAGAATTTGACCAAAAACCATCAGAGCTCATCGTGAAGCATGAGTCTTTCTTAGAAGGTTGTTTATGCATGAAAAATACTAGTCTTGCACCAAGATCTAAAACTGGAGCAAAATCTGCATAAAATCCAAAAATACTCCAATTTCTACATATAATGTAGATGTATGTACCCTGCATCACAATGTTATGCAAGCAACTCAAGATAGTAGATATGCAATTTAAGGAACAATCTTGAGCATGTATGAGACAAGATACAAGCATAGCATATAGATGAGCAAAGATGACAAATATAAGCTAGGTTAGAACTACATGTATGTGAACTACTAGTAGATGATATCACAAGTTAAGACTACTAGTAGGATCTAGATCATAGCAAGAGATACCAAAAGATACACAAGATAAAGAAAGCTATGAGTAGATGTAGAGATATATCCAAACAAAGAGATATGATATTTTAGAAGCATGAAAGGATATAACTCACTAGATATGCATCCTTACCATAAGATGATTACCACTAAGAACCTTAAGGTTGTATCAAAACAAGATATACACTTAGATAGATGTAGCAAGTTAGAGCACAACAGAAGTGATTTTAGACACAACCAAGAGATCCAAAGTGATCATCATCAAAACCTGCAAGACAACTCAAAGAAAGTAATTGCAAGATATAGATATACCAATTTAGAGCAATTAGAGAGATAGAGTTGTAAGCAAGATAGGCAATTTAGAACATGGCTAAATGCATATATAAAGGTAACCAAAGGAGTGCCAAATAATAAGGCTATTGGTTGAGAAAATCTAGTTGAGAGGGAAATTCTCATTCAATAAGCCAAATGTATATTCTGTGCACAGTGTTATCGGTCGATTTCTGTGCATTGACAACTTGACTGATGATAGCTATTGGCAACACCCATTGGTACCTATCAGTCGAGTTTCTATCAAGACAAATTCGACTGACAGAGCAGCTGTCAAAAAGCACATATATTTCATGAAAACATATTTAAAGGCATGCTAAAAATACAAACCATATCCAAACATGTCTAAGCAAGTTAGTAATGCACTATAAAAGCATTAGAAACAGTTTTTGAGTAAGAGTGTGAAGAGAAACAAAAAATACCACTTTTGACTCAAAAACCATATGTATAGTGCACATGAACTTGACAAAACAAGTTAGGATTGGTTATAAGAAAGAAAAACGTTACCTTTGTGCTTACCATTCCTTTTCCACTTGTTGTCACCCCCTACACATCTCACCTTTCTTCTTTCATGTGGATTGAGAAGTCAATTTGCAATTCAATAGCTCAAGTCAATCCATTTGCAAGTACCTACAAGAAGAAAGATGAAATGGTCCCCAATCATATTTTTGGGTCCGGAGGGGTTAGTTTAGCAACCCAAGTCCTATTGCTCTTGGGTGCTTTCCTAAAAGGACAACAAGTAGAATAATGACCAATTTCATTACAATAGTTGCATGTGCCCATAGTCTTGGAACTAGAGGATTCTCCATGGAATATTAGAGATCCTTTATCTTTGTTGTTCCTTTGACTACCATCATACCCTAGACTGTGTCTACCAATTTGTTTAGTAGTATGGTGTAGGATATCATTAAGGATCTTCTTACCAACTAAGAATCTTTGCAAAGAAGATCTCAAACTATCATTATCATGCATAAGAGAAGTAATAGTAGAAGACAAATGATTGATATTATCTCTAGCATGTAAAAGATCATTTTCTAAGCAAAGAGCTTTAGTTAAATAAGAATCTCTATCAATATGAAGAGCAACAACATCATTCTCACTACTAGTAGAACTAGAACAAGAATCATGCACATTGATTTTAGCAAGCAAGGAGACATTTTCTGTTTCTAATTCTTGCAAAACAAAATCTTTGTCCTTGTTTTCAGATTTAAGAACATCAATATTATTCATGAGAGAATCAAGAATTAAAGTGGGCTCTTCATTAGAACTAGGCATGAGAGGTTGAGCTTCTAGAAATCTAATCTTATCAAGCAAACTAGAATTTTCAAGTTTAAGAGAATCTACTTGACTAAGACAAGCATTTTTATCCTCAAGCAAGCAAGAATTAGCATGTTCAAGATCATCTAGTTCTACATGCAAATTATCAACAATTCTAGCAAGCTTTTTCCTTTTCCTTTTAGAAGACTTAAGAGAGGCACACATATCATGAATAATAGCAATCAAAGATTCTTTATCTAAAGAGTTTAGATTTACCTCACTTGAGTCCTTACTTGTTGTTGCTATAAGAGCAAAATGAAATTCTCCTTCATCACTAGATCTTGAGCTTGATCCTTCACTTGAATCTTCCCTTGAGCTAGATTTGGAGGAGTCACTTGAGCTTGAGTGCCATTTCTCCTTCTTCTTGTAAAGATGGGTCTTTTTGCCTTGTGGGCAATCTTCCTTGTAGTGACCCTTCTTTCCACATGTGAAGCACCAGATAGAGGAGGACTTGCCTTTGTAGAGTTTACCCTTGGAGTACATGGCATCTTCTTTAGCTTGAGAGGATGGAGAGACTTGTTCCATGATAGCTTCAATTTGAGCCTTCATTTCAGCCTTCTTCATTCTCTTTAGCTCTTTCTTCTCTTGTCTTTCTACTTCCTCCCTCTTGTCAAGTGTGGATTCATGTGCTTGTAGATTTCCAATGAGATCTTCAATAGGGATATCCTTAAGAGACCTTGCTTCTTCAATTGAAGTCACCTTGGGTTCCCACCTCTTGGTAAGAGTTCTAAGGATCTTTGAGTTGATCTCTCCACTAGACATAGGATGACCTAGAACCGCAAGACCATTCACAATAGTGTTGAGCCTTGAGTACATGTTGGCTATACTCTCCTCCTTTCCCATCTTGAAGTTCTCAAGCAGCCCTTTGAGCATGTTGACTTTGCTTTCCTTCACTTGATCTGTCCCTTCATAAGTGATGCAAAGCTTTCTCCATACCTCATAGGCTGTTTCACATGAAGAAATCTGGTTGAACTCAGTGGGGGTCATGGAGGCATAGAGGATGTGCATGGCTCTAGCATTCAAGGTTGCTTTCTTCAAGGTAGCTTCATCCCATTCTTCAATCTTTGTCTTTGGTAGCATGTATGGGTTGTTCACCATTTGCCACATATCAAGACTTGATCCTTGTATGTAGAATTGAAGCCTTCTTCTCCAATAGAGGAAATTGCTCCCATCAAAGATTGGAAGGTTGATCGACTATCTCCCTCCTTGGTAGTCACCCATCTTCTCCTACTTGTTGAAGTACGCTTGGAGAAGACCCGCTCTGATACCAATTGTTGGATCCTAGATGGGTGATTAGATTCTCTAAAGGGGGGGTGAATATAGCTGAAAGCACTAAAACAAAATTCATTAAATCTTCAACATATATCACAAGATAAGGTTGCTAAATAGGAAATTTGTGTTTAACTAAAACATGCATAGCAAGGATGAGAGAGATTGAACATACACAAATAGACAAGCTATTTAGAGTGGTTCCACACTTCAAATTAGAAGTGTGTCAGTCCACTTGCCTAGAGAGGTCAACCTCTAGGACTTCCAAACTATTGCAATCTTATATTCATTCATAAGATATAAAATACATGACCAAATAAAGGACTCACCTATCTAATACAAAGAGTCTTCAACCTTACCAAGGACTTACCCACTTTGCAAGGAGTCTCCCACCTTCTTCCAAGGACTTACCTACTCTTGCACAAGTATTCAGCCTTGTAGGAATTACACACTCTTCTTGGATCTTTCGCCTTTGACTTCACCTTCACTTGGAGAAGCTTCCACCAAGGACTTACCCACTTGAGCAAGGAGTCTTCTGCCTTCACCAAGGGCTTACCCACTCTAGCTCCAAGTCTTCATCCTTGATCTTCACCAAGGGACTCCTTCCCTTGTTCTTCGTCACCTCTCTGAGCCAAGAGAGAGAACCTTCATCTTCATGATTGAAATGAGAGATAGGGAGGTGGTGGAAGTGAGAGCCTCACAAGATATACATGTAGGACTAGCTCTCTTATAGATTTCCTACTCACTCTAATGGATGTAGCAAGTGATTAAGCTTAGAGAGAGAGAGGAGGTTGTAGGAAGCACTCAACTATATAATAGGAATCTCACATAGAGTTTGCATTGAATTCTCAACCTTGGAATGAAGCCCAAGGGTTCCTATTTATAGCTGGATATGCCTCTTTGCCTTTGGGAACACTTGTGAACAAAAACTAGCCGTTTTGCGGCTTGCAACGGATATATTTTCACTTTTTTCAACTCCACAATGGCTAGAATCACTTTTTTGCACTTTTCCGTACATTGCAATCGGTCGAGTTTCTATAAGGGTAACTCGACTGATCAAGTAAACGACAAGGCTGATACTCAAATGATCGGTCGAGTTTGTCCTGAAAAAACTCGACCGACCATTAGGAATCGAAATTGTCAGTTACTTGATCGGTCGACTTCTTTGTAAACACAACTCGACCGATGCAATCTCTAGAAAATTGATCAAGGATGATCGATCAAGTTTTCAGGCTGGGAAACTCGACCGACAAAGTGCCTGTAATCAATTTTAAAAGTTGCATCTAACGTGCTCTAATATTCGATCTAAGTGCTCCTGATATTTTTCTAAGCTTAATTACAAGTCATACAATCATTACAAGTGATTCACAACATGATTCTAATGGATTTACATCATATTACAAAAACGTGCACTTGTATTGACTTTGACTTGTCTTTTCTCCAATTTGAGATGCACAAGTTAGGGCAATTGGAGTGTGTCTATACCTAATCTGAAATCACTCAAGTAGAAGCATTAGACACCAATACGTGGAATGGTTAGTCATCATAAAAACAAGGGTTTAGTCAATTTAGACGTGAGTCAACATTGACCTAATTGACCTTGAGTCAACATTTTCCCCTCAAAATTTAAGCAATCAAACAAACAATTCAGGGTATGCTTTCTCCATATCCGCCTTCAGCTCCCATGTGGCCTCATCCTCTCCATGGTGCTTCCAAAGAACCTTTACCATCTCTATTTTCTTGCATCTGATCTCTTTCACCTTGGTATCTAGAATCCTCAAAGGTGGCTTAGGATAAGTCAGCTTCCCTTGAAGCTCAATAGGTTCAATGCTCAGCACATGGCTCCGATCTTGCACATATCACTTCAAGTTGGACATGTGAAACACATCATGCATCATGCTATACTGAGGGGGTAACGCCAAATGATATGCAGCTTCACCAATCCATTCTAACACCTCAAACAGACCCACCTATCGGGGACTCAGCTTTCCTCTTTTCTTAGCTATAGCTCAGAGCAGTCGGATTTTCAAAAACACATGCTCCCCCACAGTGAAATGCACATCAGTCCGCTTTGCATCAGCATACGACTTCTATTGATCCTGGGCTCTCTTCAACCTTTGCTTGATCAAAGCAACTTTATCAGCATACACTTGGATCTCATCTGACCTCAACAGGGTCCTCTCACCCACATCATCCCAGTGAAGTGGGGACCGACACGGTCTCCCGTACAAAGCTTCATACGGAGGCATCCCGATACTGGCTTGGTAGCTGTTATTATAGGCAAACTCAACTAAAGGTAAGTATTGCTCCCATGAACCACCCTAATCGAGAACACAAGCTCTCAATAGATCCTCTAACGTCTGGATTGTCCTTTCTGACTGACCATCCGTCTGGGGGTGATAAGCCGTACTAAACTTCAACCTGGTACCCAGTTCTTCTTGAACTTGCTTCCACAGCTTAGAAGTAAACTTTGGGTCTGTATCAGAGATGATCGATCCGGGTACACCATGCAAACACACTATCTCTCTGATATACAACTCATCTAGGTCTAACACCTTAGCAGTGGTCCTTAAGGCAAGGAAGTGTGTTGACTTAGTAAGACGATCTACCATGACCCATATCGCATCATGACCTTTCTTGGTCCGGGGTAGACCCACCATGAAATCCATGGTGATCTGCTCCCATTTCCACTCTGGAATCTCTATCGACTGTAAAAGCCCATTGGGTCATTGGTGTTCAGCCTTCACCATCTGGCACGTAAGACAACTGGACACACATGGCGCAATGTCTTTCTTCATTCCTGGCCATCAGAAAAACCTCTACAAGTCCTTGAACATCTTAGTAGTTCTTGGGTGCACTGTGTATTTGGATCCATGAGCTTCTTGCAAGATATGTTCCTTTATTGATGAATCCGCTGGAACCCATATGTGATTCTCAAACCTAATTCCTCCGTCTACTCCCACAGATAGACGAGTCTGTGGCTTCATCATTAAACCTTTCATCTTGTCTAGCTCTTCACTGGTCAACTGTGCTGCTATGATCTCACTCAACAACTCAGATTGGATCTAGATATTAGCCAAATGAACTCGATCTTCTAGCGGTTGTGGAGTCTACTCTACCAGCTCCTCCAAAATCTTCCACTGACTGGACAAAATAGCTGCACACTTAAGTTGTTTCCGAACCAAAGCATCTGCTACGAAATTTGCCTTACCAGGATGGTAGGCAATGGTGAAGTCATAATCCTTCATATACTCCATCCATCATCGCTGTCGTAGGTTCAAGTATCTCTGTGTCAGCAGGTATTTTAAGCTCTTATGATCAGTGAAGATCTCGAAGGTATCACCGTATAGGTAATGCCGCCATATCTTCAAAGCATGGATGATAGCAGCTAGCTCTAGGTCATGTGTCATATAATTCACCTCATTGGGCTTGAGCTGTTGGGAAGCATATGCAACCACATGCCGATTCTATTCCAACACACAGCCAAGTCCCATCTTGGAAGCATCAGTGAATATCATGAAACCCTCATTGCCAGAAGGTAGAGTCAACACAGGGGAAGTGGTCAACTTCTCCTTCAACTCCTGGAAGCGAGCTTCACATATGTCAGACCACACGAACTTCACATCCTTCTGGGTTAACATGGTAAACAACAAAGCAGTCTTTGAGAAATCCTTGATGAAGCAACGGTAGTATCCGGCCAACCCCAAGAAGCTATGAATCTCGGAGGGGTTCTTTGGTGCCGGCCAGTATCGAACTGCCGATACTTTGGCTGGATCTACAACAATTGTTCCTCCTGAGATGATGTGTCCAAAAAACATGACTCGGTCTAACCAAAAATCACATTTTGAGAACTTTCCGAAAAACTTATGCTTTCTCAGGATATCAAGGACTCTACCCAGGTGGTCACGGTGTGGGGCTAGGTCATCCGAGTACACCAAAATGTCATCTATGAACACTATCACAAAATATTCAAGGAAAGGATGGAACACACTGTTCATGAGGTTCATGAAGACACTAGGTGTAGGGGATAATCCAAACGGCATGACCACAAACTCATAGTCGCCATAGCGGGTTCAAAAAGCCGTTTTAGGTATATCCTCACTCCTTACTCTCACCTGGTGGTATCCTGACCTCAAATCAATCTTGGACAAGACTCGAGCTAATTTGAGTTGGTTAATTAGGTCATCTATCCTAGAAAAATGATATGTATTCTTAATGGTTGCTTGGTTGATCATCCGATAGTCAATACACATCTGAAGCGACCCATCCTTCTTTTTCACAAAGAGGACTGGTGTAACATCCCTGACCTGGGTGATGCCTTAACCCTAGGTGTTTTGCTTAATAAAGTTAATTATATGATTGCTCTTATCTTTTGAAAAGTAATTAAGGCTCAAGAGGAACTTATGTTTCAATTTTACTCCTTTTTGAACAATGTTGAAATAAAGTTTTGTCTAGTTTGGACTAAAGTGCAAATTACCCATGTTGAGGGGTTAAATTGCAAATTTTACATGATAAGATGTTCCTCATATGTTGAAGCATCATGAGAATGAATATGATTGATGCGATAATTTTGAGTCACATTTATTGACTTGTTTGATATGTGTTTTATGCATTTATTAGTCATTTTCATGGTTAATGTTGCATAATTCATTCACTTTGGTCTATGCTACTTCTTTATGTCAAATTTCCCCTATTTCAACATTTTGAGTATTAATTATCAAAAGAATATGTTTTGTGTCGACTTATGTGGTTTCGTGTGTTAATTTCAGGAAAAACAAGTATCTGCTACTGTTGATACCATCGACAGTGGTCGATACCATCGACCAGACCACAGGTTGCCAGCCGCAAGGACCAGCAGAAAGTCGATACTATCGACAGGGATGTCGATGGTATCAAAATACCATCAGGTTGCTGGCGAGAAGTGAGTCGATACTATCAACCCATATGTCGATACTATCGACTAGTGGAGCTACATCGACGGTAAAAGGACAAAACTGACGCTTATGAATGTCGATACCATCGACCCTTGTCGATGGTATCGAGACGACATCAGGCGCAAAGATAGAAGAAAAGAAGAACTGCCGATATCGCGCTAGGTCGATACCATCGACCCGCGTCGACGGTATCGACACCGTCAGATATGAGTTTGTTTCAGATTGATCTTAATCAGACGGCTGTGATTAATTGGCGACCTAATTCGGGAAATATACCTAATGACGACACCGAAGAGAGGAGGATCACGCCATTAGCCACTGCACACATCCCGAGAAGAGGTGGAGAGAAGAACGAAGCCCAGAAACACGCCCCAACCGATCCGGACGCTGAAGAAGATGATTTCCACCACCGAAAGGCGGGAGAACACGTATTCCACGCCAAGGATCATTTGATTCTTCTCCGTTCAGGGGTTTCACCACTCAATCACGTTTTTCTCCATGTTTCCCTTTTTCTACTCCACGTTTTGCTTTGAGATGAACATGCGGGGCTAATCCCCTTTGTCTTTAGGATCAGGAGTAGCCCGAGGAATTCATTGCTCTTAAATCTGTGGTATAATTTCATTTTCTCCAATATATTGTTATGCTTGATCACCATAATAATAATCTAATGCCCTTAATTGCTTTGAAATAAGAATTAATGGTTGAAAAGAGACGGAATTTACATTAATTGACAAATCCCTTGAACAAGGTGGTGTAAGATTAATGGTGGATACCGAGAGGTCATTTTTAATGCACCTAGTTTAGGGTATAGGTTACTACGACGGTGGAACCGACCTAGACATAGGTAGTGAATTGTACCACGACAGTGGGCAATTCTGATTTAAGGCCACTACCCGGATAGAGAGATAAAATTGAGTGACTATATAGAATTTAATACAATGAAAAACCTACGGTGAAACCGCAATCCTAAAGATCTCCTTTTGAATTGATTAAACCAAACATTTAATCGATTGCTTTGTTTTGTTTCATTTTTATTTTCTTTTAATTTTAACAGCAACTCTCAACTATTTAATCGGCTTAGCTGATCGCGAGTAGTTAGTAGGAGTCTCCGACAATTTCATGTATCCCTGAGTTCGACTCGGGCCTCACAAAGGCCTATATTACTTCGACGTGTTCACTTGTGTTTCTGCGCACGGTAAATTTGCGTCAAGTTTTTGGCGCCGTTGCCGGGGATATGGCAAACTATCGGCACTTCGAATGCTGCAAGCGACCACTCTAGGCCACATTTTTATTTTATCATTTCAAAAATTCATAATCTATTTTCTAAATATTTGCAATCGTCAGGCACTGTACTAAATTTAATTTTTCTATTTGCAGGTACTGTGCATGGTGTAGATGCGTAGTACAGACTACACAAGTCACGCACTAAAGGTTCCGCTACTGGGACCGGAAGACGAAGGCAAGTATAATCAAGACCATCTTGAGGATATAGTTTCTGAACCCGAACAAGAAGAGATGGATGAGCCACAGACAATATGGAAGAAGATCAAGGCTTCTTCCTCATCCGCTTCCAAGGGGCCGATCAAGAAGCAAGCGGTTAATATTCTGACATATAAGATTGATCCAGCTTTAATCAACTTGGTGAAGTCGAATGCTTTTCATGGGCTCAAGAATGAAGACCCAGTTACGCATATCAGCCAATTTGTGGAAAATTGCGACATGGTCAAGATTGACAGATTTCCGCAGGATGTACTTTACCTAAAATTGTTTCCGAGTTCTCTGGCAGGAGCGACATGAGAGTGGTTGCATAATCTCAACGACGAATATGTGGAATCATGGAACCATATGGTCGAGGTTTTCTTTGAACGGTTCTTCCCGCCCGAGAAGACCAACGATTTAATCAGAAAGATTCACAATTTCACTCAGAAGGCAGGTGAGACCTACTTGGAGACGTGGGAATGTTTTCAGATTATGTTGAGGAGGTGCCCGCACCATGGTCTGGATAAGGAGAAACAAGTTAAAATCTTCTATTTTTCTCTCTCTGAGCATGATAGAAGTAACCTTGATTCAGCGGGTTCAGGATTTTTCTTGAACAACACAGATACAAGGTGCTGGGAGATTCTGAAGAATATGGCAAAAAAGCAATCTTGGGGTGGTAGGGATGCACCGGAACAAGTCAAAGCTGCAGGTGAGTCCAGGGCCATAAAGGAGCTGAATGACAAGCTAGATCTTCTAGCCAAGAAATTGCTTGCCAAGGAAGATGCATCATCTGATGAGGAAGCCCAAGTCAAATTCATGCAACAACATGGCTATAGAAATAATGATTATGCGTGGAGGAGGGACAAGAAGTTCTCATGGAAAGATCCCAATAACTTCCTATAATATCTTGATGCAAAGCCACAACCTAGAGCTGAGGATAAGAGTACCGAGTTGCTTAGTCAAATGGTGCAGCAGAATCAGGAGATGATGAGTATGTTCAGTAAACAACTGCAGTCCCAGGGTGACATCTTGACCAAATTTGGGCAAACACTGCAAAGCCATGGAGCACAAATGCAGGCTTTAGAAACCACTGCGATCCAGATTTCAAATGAAGTGGCGACCATCAAGCATGCCAATCAGTAGAGACAGGCTGGGAATGCAGATGTGGTTCGACCACATCATCAAGTTAAATACATGTCTGTGATTAATGAGGAAGAACCCCTAGTGGCAGAGATCAAGGACAAAAGCAAAATGGTGTTAGATACAGAGGCTATACTGGAAATATTGTATCCTCACAGTCATTATGGACTACCAGGAGGATATACTCTTTTCAGAAAATCCCGCCAAGAGCCCATGATGGTCGCGCTCCAAGAAGAGCAAGTGAAGGCCATTTGTCAAGGTGCAGATACATCCACTGCGAGAGAGGAGCCACCGCAAGTTATACATGTTGATGATGTTCCGACAAAGTTTACGCCAGAGGGGGTCATTGAAGCAAGCTTAGGGGAGCTTGCCCCGAAAAGCTCATATGTGCCACCTCATAAGCGTTTGAATGAGGCAGTTGTGTTTAGTCCGGACATCCCTAGGCCGAAGAAAGAGCATAGGCACTATAGGAAATTCTTGGAGATGTTCATAAAACTCCACGTAAATATTCCGTTAGTGGAGATGATAGAGAAGATTCCCTCCTACAGGAGGTTTATCAAAGAAATCATCAACAAGACGAGGCGGATTAAAGACACATATGTTTGTCGGATGAATGAAATGGTGAGCTCAATCATCCATGGGAGTTTGCCACAGAAGAAGAAAGACCCAGGAAGCTTTTATATTCCATGTTCGATAGGCGATCAACGTGAGCTAAGAATGCTTTACAACCTTGCCACAACAACTTTTCTACCACCATTGTTGACACTAGACATGTCGGAAGAATTTTCCTATCTCCTTGGAAGATCTACTTCTCTCCACCGTCATCAAGCACTGACTGCTTAGAACCACAGTCCAATACGACCTTATACTTCTCTAAGGTATCCATCCCAAGGATCACATTGAATCCATGCATATCAAGTGGTATAAGATCCACTTGTATATTGTGTCCCAAGAAAGACAGAACACAAGACGGACACTCCTTTCGAAGCATCGAGGAACCATCGAGAGGGGTTTCTAACAACAGGCTATCTTTCTTACAACTAATAGGTAAAGGACAGCTAGCAAGCAGACTATGTGTGATAAAAGAGTGCATAGCATCCGGGTCAACCAAAATAGATATAAAGCAAGAAGAAGACAAATCAAAATGTAATAACTCCATCTGACCTGTCACCACTTGTGGGTTGACTATCGCCTCCGACTGACTCATAGCATAGAATCGAGCCATTTCTTGTTGTCCACATCCTCTTCTTCCTTGAGCAGACGATCCTGCTTGTGACGCTTGACTGCGTCCTCGCCCTCTACTACCATAGGGCTGCTATCTATCAGACCCTTGTTGACTCTGTCTCAGCTGTTGTGTTACTTCAACATCTTTCCTTGGGAAATTTGACCTTAAGTGCCCAGTCTGTCCACAGTGATAACATGACATGCCTTCTGTCTATGGCCTAGATGGCTTTGTCACTGCCACAGAAGTTGTACTATGCGCCTTTGACGATGAGGAAACATAACTTCTTCCCTTACTCGGAGACAATTGAGATGGTGCATGAGAACTCTGCATCATGGGAGGTGCTGAAAGCTTTGGCTTCTTGAAGCCACCAAATCTCTGTCCCTGGAACTGAGCAGGCCTTTTCCTGGTCATGGACTCCCTTTTCTCCCTAAAAAACCGTTCAAACCTGCAGACGGACTCCAGGAATGTGGCAAACCGTTCCCGATTCTCCAAAGCAACAACAGGTGTCGACAACTCAGCACTCAAGCCTTTCTCAAACTGCCTGATCCGCTCATCATTTATCGCCGCCATGTGAGGACAAAACATCAACAAGTCCATGAACTTGGCTTCATACTCGGTGATGCTCATCGATCCTTGGCGTAGACGCTCAAACTGGTTGATCTTCTCGTCCAGATATGTCTTCAGAAAGTATTTGCTGACGAACTCTCGCCGGAAAACCTCCCAACCAATCTCCTCACTAGGTTGCTTCTCCTCCTCAATGGCCCACCAGTGGCCAATACTACCCTTCAAAAGGTAGACAGTGTGCTTGACTTTGTCTGCTTCGGGGATGTTGAGGATCCGGAAGGCCTTCTCAAGACCTGTCAGCCACATATCAGCATCTGCTGGATCAGTAGTTCCAACATAATCTGAAGCTCTGACTCGGCGAAGCCGCTCAAAGGTCTTCTTAATACCCGATGTTTCACCATGGGGAGCCTGTGCTCTTGGCTGAGGCACTGGCTGTAAAGAAGTGAAATCAATCCACCTCTCTACTAATAACAATGGCAAACAAAATCCAATTTAGATAGTAGCGGAAGATAAAATTTTGACTATATTCAATTTAAATAAAGTGTACTTAAAAATTTCCCCAATATGGGTGTACATGCTTTATACAAAAAGAGGATCTAAGTAAAGGGAACTAGACTACTCTACTTTTATCTCCAAGCAACATATCCATCAGCCAAGTCCATGCCAAAGCTACGATCTTCATGCCATATCCATCACCTTGCTCCATATCTGGGTGGTTGGGAAAACACCCAGCAAGAGGGAAGGAAAAATAAAAGTATGTGTCACTAAACTATACTAAAGGTGACAAGATAAATATAACAAGTAAATCAAGCTATGAAATCATCAAAAGATAAGACATCAAGAGTATGAGGCTTTTATTAAGAAAACTTGCCAATAACAAAAGTAAATAAGGGTTTTGCATGTAAATTAATATGTCTACCTAACTAAGTAGGGTTGAGGCACCTACCGGACCTCTAACCTTAGGTGAGGGGAGAATAAGACATTTCCAGTCACCTATAATATTATGGGGAGAATTATAAGCATTCCCCTAGGGCGATTATATACATGCCCTTTGTGGGTGGTTGTACAAAAGTACCTCTACTTTACAATTAAATAGAACATATAACTACATGCTAGAAAAATAGTTATGGAAAGATTAATCAAAAGATTCATTTAACAAGGCAGTGGGTATAAAAACCCAAACAAGATAATATTACAACTGATTTTTGAGGAATGAATAAATTAGGTTTCAAGAATCATGAATTAGGTCAGATTAAGCCTCATTAGGGAATATGGGTATTGGTATAAATTTTCCCAACTGAAGGAGTAGATGCACATACCTTAGTCTCAAGTGTTCTAGAACCCTCTTTCCAACCCTTCACATGAAATTAGAACCCACTTTCCCTAATGTCATCATTAGATCTATGAATTAGAATTAGGTATACTCATTAAAGGTTTAAAACTTCAAAACCATCGAATTTTCCACAAATGATCAAATTTGGTTCTAAAAACCTCACTAATGGCTTAGTTACATTCTTCTGATCAAAATAACATATAATATTATATATTTTGAAGATATGGACTTTTAGGGTTATTTTTGGTGATTTTTAGTTAATTAAATCATTCTAAAAATACATTTTCGCAAACATCAAAATAAAAACAAAAAAAATTTAATGGATAAATCTCATCTTCCTGATTTCAAAACACTATTTATTTTTAATTTTTTATCATTAGAATAATTTATAGAAATTATTTTGTTTTGACCAATCAGAGAGTGGCACGTAGGCACAACGTGGGAGAGAGAGCTAGCGTGAGAGACCAAGTTGGAAGAGGGGGGCCTGCGTCTCTGTGGTCGGGACCCACAACTGCTGTTGCGTGGGCCGCAGTCAGCGCTGGTCAAAGGCGGGCAAGGGGCAAAGGACAAGAATGTCCCTGGCGCGGATCAGAGAAGGAAAAGGAACAACAGGAGGGCAAAAAGGTAATTTTCCTGGGGTTCTCTCCCTCCCGCAACCCGCGGGCCATGGCGCTAGCAGCAAGCTACTGCTAAGTTACAATTTTGAGCGATTTCGATACATTGCATGAAACTTAACATGAAGATATGCGATGGAAAGCCAAGGAAACAACGAATTCAACCATGTCTCTAATTTGAAAGGAGGCCAAAAGAGCATAGCACGAGAGGTGTCGCAAGACCAGGGGCAAACGGCGGCTAGGTGGTGGTCAAGACATCCACAAAAACTGAATCTGAAGGCACGGGCGAGTTGCTAAGGTGATGGCAGTCCTAGGGGCATAGATATATATAGGCAAGGGACCCCGAGTTAGGATTGGACTAGGGGGAGGTAGAGGGTGACGACGCCCATGTTGGGCGTGTCTCAGATATTCACCAAAAACCAAAAACTTTGGGATAAAATGGAGAGGAATCCAACGAATAATCCAACGAACTAAAAATTAGCAAAATCCATCGAGTATATCTCTGGATATATTGATTTGAAAATTAGAGAAGCAATGAACATGTTGCCTTTTTTGTTTAGAGGAAGAAGATGACTACGGGTCGTCAGATCAGTGGACTCAGGTCCACGAAGGACCCTGAGCCATCTGATCTTGCGGATGGGATAAGGAAATGATTCCTTGCAGCATTAAAATTCGACCAAAGTGTCATTTAAATTCTAAATGTTTGTCTCTCTCCTCGTTTGGAGGCCCAAACGACATCCAAAAATTACCAAATTTATATTCTGATTGATTTTGACGCGTAGAATCCAAATATGGAGTTATTTTTTCCTTTTGAGGAAGTTTGATAGATTAAATAATTAATTTGTCATTTTCTCTTTTCTCCTTCAAAAGAGGTGATAACATTATCTAAAATTTGTGTAACTTCACTCATAAGTCTCCCTATGGGAATAGAATACGATTTTGTAATTAATTTGACAAGGTGAGATTATTTATTTATTTATTAAATAAATAGAAGATTCTACACACTTTCTCTCCTATTTTATTCAGTATTCACACATTATCCAAATTAGTTGCAATTTTGCCCAAAGGCTTATTTTTATGTATAGATTACAAATTTGGAGTTATTTTTCTATTTTGAGAGAATTAAGTGTTTTATCTCTCTTTCTTGGCTTATTTTCCATTATCTTGTATTAAAGGCATTATGTATTTATTTATTATCCAAATTAGATGATACTTGGCCATTAAGAAACTTTTAAGTCAAGAAAACGAAATTGATATATTTATTATCCAAATTATCTTCTTGGGTTTCTATTTAGGATTTTTGGAACAATATATACCTCATTATCTTCTTTTATCGAAAATATTCCATATTATCCCCAATTATTGCATTTATCATCTCCTTTATTTATATGTCGGGATTTTCTTTCTTTTTCATATTCTAAAAAGCACTTGAAACTTCTAGAACGAAATATTTTATTATCTTTATTATTTAAGTGGACATTTTACATATTAAACCCATTATTAAGCTTTCACTGAGGTATTTGTGCATAAAACCCAAATATTGGAATAGAAGGTGAACAAATGTTCATTAAACCATCATATTCTCCATAAATTAAATAGAACGGACAACGAGGATAGAAATGAAAGAAAAAGATGGACAAGAGGACCAAAAAGGCAAAATGCCCAGAATTCAGTAAGTTACACTGGCAACCTTTCCACCATGTGATTCATCGTAGCCATCAACTGCCCCATTAGCTGTTGGTAGGTAGGATTTTCGAGAATGGCTAGGTCAAGTTGGGGGACTTAAGCACCCGATCTTCACGTGCCTACCCTCCTGCTCCATCAACGGATGCAGCATCGCTGCTCTTGGCAGCATGTTCTTCATGGTTTCCAGACATCTTTAAGCTTTATCTTTCGCTGAGGGTAGAAGGTTATTGTAAGAAAATCTGGAAGACTCACAAGAACAGACGCAAACCTAGTCCTATATCCCTGTAGACTCAACTAACCTAGAGCTCTGATACCAAACCAACTGTGACACCCCGCCATCACACAGACAACGAGATGACACGCGAAAACATGCGGAACCATATATTACCAAAAACACAGGTTAATTAAAACTGATTGTAGAAAGTATACATGAGAGAACTTTTGCATCCAAATCCTACAGAGAAACATGTTATATAAACATTCACAAGCCTTGTTATAGGTACAAAGCTTATCAGAACCAGCTGTACCATCAACACCAGAGTTCAACACCTATTTATACATACATAACGACCACGTACGGTCAGTAACAGGATATACGAAAAATACAATAGCTAAACATCGTGAAATGTCATCAAACACCTCTGAGGAACTGAGAGTATAGGGATGACTCTAGGACTCTGCTACAAAACTACCAAAACAGTAGCATGCCCATCTCTTGCCTTCTACTGCTCTTCTTACTGCTCGGTCGCAACCTCATGACCACCACCACATCTAGAGCGATCACCTAAAAAGGGTGTAAACTAGCGGGGTGAGACACACAATCTCAGCAAGAAACATAACTTCCCGCTGAAACTATAAAATATTAGAAGGTTAAAGCAAATAACAACAGATAAATGATAAAGTGTATAATAAGAGCAGCATACTGAGCAAGGCTATTATTACCATCAAGGTTACCAAGATATCTGGGAGGCATAGAACCAAATATTTCTTTATGGAACATGATTAACAAGATAAGCTTTATAAGAACTTATCACAAACTATAAGGATAGTACAAACAATTGCATAGTATAACTAGATCAACTATATAAGAAAGGCCACAATCAATGTTCCATGTTTTGTTCTAAGCAAGATATACCATTCAGCTAGATTACATTTTATTATGCCCTGAGGAAGTGAGCCTTCCCTGCTCAAATCCAACCATTGGCTGCGAAGCCTAATCCGATGCCATACAAGGTCTAAGGAGATCCAGACTCCATAACCTCACCTTCACGTGGTCAGTACATGAATAATCAAGCAAGACCACAATCTTATGCTTATAGGCCTCAACCTCTGGGTCAGCTCCGCAAGCTACCCATATCTCTAGCTCACCTCATCATAGGTGCTAGTACATACATACGAGCCATGAATGCAACATGCTCATTATCACATATCCTGAGCCATGGGCATGTTCACCATGCTCCATCTATCTTGAGTCTGCAACCACAGCTGCACTCAAACCCTCCTATTTTAGGCTAGGGGAAACCTCACATATTCAACAATATGCGCTCCAGGTAATCTCACAGGATAAAGCTGTTTCACCATCACCAAGTACTGACGATGATGGATCTATGGCCATGGAAAACTACATGATACGTTCATCTATAATTTATCAGTATATTTTAAGCCAATTGTTAAGGCAACCAAAGTAAAAACATGGCCTGATAGAATTACATCACTATTGCCATCATCATACAGTCCTGGGACCTCAATCCCTTATTATAACAACCACTGCCTCTCAAGGCGTCATAATCATGCATCAGTATTCTGGGAACACATCCCTTATCTCATCATCAGAGGATAACACCTCAACTAGGCACTCAGCCTTATATCAGGTCCTCAAACCTATCAACCTATTATCTCATTATCACATGGTGCTATTCAGGCACATACATCTCATAGCTCTTATCAGGCCATGAATCCACATGAAATACCTGCATGGTTAGTATACATATCCATAGAGATAAGTGAAGTCATCATGGATTAACAAGATTATCATGCTATAAAATATAGAGCAACATCCATGAGTATATTACACATAAACTATAGAAAGCCTAGTTTGATTATCAATCATAAGCATATCTCAGGCTCCATACATGTGATCATAATCATAAGCCACATCATCATGTGAAGCAACATCATATACTTCCAAGCTTCCTGGTTCACAACCTACCATCTTAATTCATTATCATATATACATGATTCAAGGTGATTACATCATGTCACTTGTATTATCATTATTAATAGATAATTATATACATTCCGAGTTATCAGAACCCTCACCAAGGCTCCTACAACCCTCACTATAGGTATGGTGGGCAGTGCCAACCCTCACCACAAGATGTATCGGGTATGGTCATACCCTCACCAAAGGATGCCTCAGCTAGGGTTTCCCAACCTTAAACAAGCTCACCACCATATCGGCCAACACATCACTTCACCCATCATGCAACTAGAACCCACCAGATAACATGGTGTCGGGCAAGGTGTATCGTGCATCAACAGATGTTATCGGCCAAAGGCCTATCATGTACAAGGATCAGGGTTAGGGTTAGGGTTCCTCTATCGGCTAACCCTCGACATTGACCATATCGGCCAAAGGGTATAATGCCCAAGGTGCCTCTATTGTGCAAACATCTCCATGTTGTTCAAGGGTCATCCATATCAGCCAGGGCACCCATGTCGTCCAAGATACCATATTGGACATGGACATGTTGGCTACTCAACCATCATATCGGTCAACACCACTAAGGTTCCCTAAACTACCATCATCTCGGGCACTATAAGACTACTTCATATCTCCAAGACCTATCACAAGGTGTGTCGTGCAGAGCACACATCAAGGTGTAACGTCCAAGCCCCAACACCACAAAGGGTATCAACCAAGCCCAACTACACATATTGGTCAAAGGAACAACACCACCACTCAACTCATATCGGACATCACCACAACTAACCCATATCACCCCACACAAGGATAGCCTACTAGGCTCCAAATCAGCCAAAGCATAACGAGCACCAAGCCAACCATCTCAACTCCACATTAGATCGGCCAAAGATCAACACAAGGTAGGGGTATCGGGAAACCTTACTTCAAGATGTATCGTTCAGAGCACAAGATATAAGGTGTGTCACACAAACTCTATCTTAAGCCAAGAGAACCATATTGGGCATCAAACCAACCATCTCAGCTAGGTGTGTCGCCCATGGGTACAACCCAAGACAAGGCTATCGGGCAGTACTATTCTAAGGTCATATCGTGCAAGATACAACCCAACAAGTTCATCTTCAACCTCAAGCACAAGGGCACTAAACCCTAATTGATCAAGAAGATCGGCTCACCTCTCAAAAACCAAGATAGAGGGGTTTTGCACAACCTCTATCACAAATTGGGCAACCACAAGGATCAAACTCACTTAGGTCATCACATATCCAAGAGCTCACTTCTTAAATCCATGGTGAGAGGAGGGTGTTGTCCAAGCAACTAGAATGTAAGCTCACCTCTCAACTTAAATGAGAGAGGGGTATTTCCCACATTACTAGAGCTCAAACTCACTTCTCTAGACCAAGGAGAGAAAGGAGTGTTTCTACCAAAGAAAACCCCAAGCACATGGTACAAACATATAGCTAATTTTTTAGCTAGTGGAAGGATACCAAGCACATGGACAAGGGAGGAAAGAAAAAGGCTATTTGCTATGGTCAAAAATTATTTTTGGGATGATCGTCACCTATTCAAATATTACCCCGACCAACTCATTAGGATATGTGTCCCAGAGATGGATCATCAAGAAATTATATGTATATGCTACTCTAGAGTATGTGGAGGTCATTTCGGTGGGAAACACACTGCAGCCAAGGTTCTCCAACGTGGATTCTACTGGTCCACATTGTTCAAGGATGTTCATGATTTCTACAAATGCTGCTTTAAGTGCCAAAAGGTAGGCACTATCTCATAGAGGGACATGATGCCTCTATCACCCATTCTTGTGGTGGAGGTGTTTGATGTTTGGGAAAAAGATTTTATGGGTCCATTTCCTCCTTCCTTTGGATATGTGTACATCTTAGTGACTGTCGACTATGTGTCAAAGTGGTTGAAGCTATTGCAACTAGAACCAATGATCATAAAGTGGTGTGTGATTTTTTGAAATCAAATATCTTTAGCCGATTCGGTGTACCAAGAGCCATGATTAGTGATGGAGGAAGACACTTCATTCATCACACATTTAAAGGTTTGCTTAAAAGACATGGAGTGAATCATCGTGTGGCCACTCCTTACCACCCGCAAATGAGTGGTCAAGTTGAGTTAGCCAATCGGGAGATAAAGCTCATTCTAGAGAAGGTGGTGAGATCGAACCGTAAGGATTGGTCATTACGTCTCAATGAGGCTTTGTGGGCTTATAGAACTATATATAAAGCCCTGATTGGCATCACACCATTCAAACTTGTTTGTGGAAAAAGCTACCATCTATCAGTTGAGATGCAATATAAGGTATTGTGGGATTTAATAGCCATGGATATGGATGGAGACACAACCAGTTTGATAAGAAAATTACAGATACATGAGCTTAAAGAGATGAGGCATGAGGCCTATGAGTTGTCCAAGAGCTACAAGGAAAATACAAAGTTTCTTCATGATAAGTTGATCAAGAAGAAAAGCTTTGAGCCCAGAAAATGGGCTATATAAATCAAGGATGAAGTTCTTTCCCAGAAAACTCCGATCTAGATGGGAAGGAACTTATCTAATAAAAAAGGTACATCCATCTGGGGAGGTGTTGATTTGTGAGAAAGAAGGAGAGAGAAAATTTACTGTGAATGGTCAAAGGCTTAAAGAAGTTGTGGAAGTAGGCCTAGACAAAGCCAACCAAAGTTTCGATATCGTGATGTTAGTTGAGGAACACCACCTTGGTGAAGAGATGTGCTTGAATGTACATGAGAGGGATATTTACTTCAAGGATGCTTTGAAAATTCCGTGAGAGTGATCGATGTCAAGAATCAATAAGCCCGGCTGAAGGCCTAAAATTTAGCGCTAGTGGGAGGCAACCCACCTAGGTTTGGGAACTTCACTTTTTGATACTTTTACTTTGTTTTTACACGATTCCAAGAACACACACATACTTGTGCTGGACAGTGTTTTTTTATTTTGATGATTTGACAGGTGAGATAGGTGAAAGTTGAGAAATGAGGTGCATTTCAGTGAAAAATGACTGATACAACATCAAGTGCGTCGATTACAATGATTGAAGTATGAATGATGGAATGATTTGATGATTTTGAAAGATTTTTGAACTTGGAGGACCCAGCATAGTCGTGCTGGCATGGAACAGTCGTGCTGGCATATTACATTTCAAAAGGAAAAACTTGAGTTTTGGGCACAGGAAGAACGACTGTGCTAGCCACCACGACTGTGCTAGCATCTCGCCAGAACAACCATGCTGGTCTGGGCCCAATACTTAAGTTACTCAATTTTTTTTTGAGTTAGCATGACCAAAACATCATTCTCTGAACCAAAACAACCGTTCCGCATGGAGAGGCGATTAGGGCGATCTTGATTCACCCCCAAATCACCTCTGCTTGCTCCCAAACTCTAGACTTGAGTTCCCTTTGTTCCCCAATCACCTTCCCCAACCTCAAGCTCAATTTTCCACCCTCCATTACCATATATTTCTCCATCTATAAGGAGATTCTGCCCCTACAGTCTGGAAGCACGTTGTTTGCTGTTCTTGCTTGATTTTCCCAAAAATCCTTGCAAAGATGAAGAGCACAAGCAAAGCAATCAAGAAGGGGGTGGAGAAGACCATGAACATCCCCACTGGAGGCAAAAGCTAAACCAAGCAAGCCTCCAATTTGTCCCAACAGTCCCACAGTGCGTCGCCATCATCCAATTAAATTTTGCAATCCCTTCGACAGTCGGCATCGATGAGTGCATCCTGACATTGATCCTCCTCAAGTGGTCACACTTCGGATCCAAGATACAACAATGAAGAAGAAGAGGAGGAGGAAGAAGAAGAGATGGAGAACATCATCGATTCGGTGGACATTGATGCACCTACCCGAGAGAGGAGGGACAAAAAGGCTACTGATGCATCAGCTTCACAACAACCTCCACGCTCGACTCCTGAGAGATGCTCCACTTCATTAACACAACCCCACACTACTCAACAAACCATTAGGCATCAGTTGGTGATTGAAGAAGAAGCTGAAGATGCACCCTTTCAGATGGTGACCTTGAACTTGGATACAAGTTTAGGGTCACACATATATAAGGAGGAGGAGGTAGATGACACTGGGAGTGAGGAGATGGAAGATGAGCCAGTGGACTTTTTGTCCAAGCTGGAGGAGGACATGATGAAGTGGATTGGGAAGAAGCCTAAGTAAGTTGCTTATGGGAGAGGCACAACAAGGAAAGTGTTCACAAGACCCCTCCACCCTGAGTTCTTGACAAGGAGGGTGATTCCCACTGGATATGCATGTATGGATACCATGCAAGCTCTAGGGATCAACTATGTGTTTAAGGATTAAATTCTATGATGTGGGCTCGATAAAATCTTGAGTGAGGTTGAATAAACCTACTTGGAGTTGAATCATGAGTTCTTTGGAACATTAGAGAAGGTACAATACCAAGGTGAGGATACCATCAGGTTCAAACTGAATAACTCAACACATGTGCTAAAAGTATCCCAAATCAATGATATCTTTGCCCCCAATTAAGAAATGGCAAAGCGTTTCAATGAGGGAAGACTTGACAAGAATGGGAGAGTAGATTACTCCATGATGTGGAAGGCTATCACTGGTCAAGCAACATTTTCTGTAGGAAAATCCAAGACCAGCAAGATTTACAATCCCTTCATGAGATACCTATAGAAGGTCCTAGAAAACACCTTATTTGGTCGTTATGACAATCAAGGTTGTTGTTCGTAAAAAGATCTATTTGTGATGGACACAATAGCAAGTAGGGGATTTGTAAACATTGGAGCCAAGGTGATTGATCATTTGACGGAAATCCCCTCTAAGAGTAAAAATCCTTATATCATGGGGGGAATTATCGCCACAATTGAAAAGGTAGTGGGCTACTATCTAAATGGGCTTACCAAGGTAGAAGGAAGAAAATATGTTGATCTAAACTATCTTTCTAGGTCCCAAATGATCTCCCTCAAAGATAGCAAGATCTTTTATGTTCTGAACCCCGGGTACCCTGGATTCACTTTGGAACTCCCATACCACGCCACCCCTTGCTCATGGATGTGGGACCGCTGGATAACTTTTTAGGGTTGATATCACAGTATGAGGAGGAGCATCTAAGAGAGGGGTTCATAACACCAAACATAGACTTACTTGAAGAAGGAGGAGAGATGATTGTGCCAGAGCAACATCACATACTTGAGTAGCCACGCTGCACACGATCGAGATTTGATGATTTTGATGCGCAACCACCTCCAAAAATCCATACAACATGTCAGCCATTCATGCATAGTTGGAGGTGATTCAGTAGACAAAGCAGGCCATGTGGTTAGATCAGTGGCAGATGCATCATCGGATCAACCACATGTACCAGTATCAGCATGCACAAGTATATAGGAGCCCCCAGTGGGGGGATGTCTTTTAGGGAGGATTGTCTGGTTACCAGGAGACATACCCGCCTCCACATGCAGACTACTGGGGCCACTATTACCAGCATCCACCCCCGCAGACCGGCCCACCACATGATCCCACACCACCAGAGCAATGAGGTCTACCCTATCATTCCTAAGTTTTAGTTTCGTGTTGAGGACAACATTATTCAAAAGTTTGGGGTGGTAGGGTGGTATGCCCTATTTCTTAGATTATTTTATTGATGTCTGGATCACCTGGTTCCTATTTGTTTTACATTTCTCTTTTTAGTATAGATTTCCTTTTTCTTGCATCCATGCATACATGTAGTTCAGTTTCCTGATCTAGGTAATGGAATGAGTATCCCCAATTGACCTGAAATGGGAAACCCTAACCCTAGTGAGGGAATCGTGGTGTTACCCTTGAATAGTGATGCTATAATTTTTTTGCATGGTGCTGATATGAAATTGATGTAACTATTATCATCTGTACTAACCATGCAGGTATCATGAGATGATGAATATATCCAGGTATGAGCTATGATGTTTTATTTATTAAAATTTTTATTGGGCCTTATGTGCCATAATATGCCTTGTTTCTTAGTACGAGGTAATAAGAGAATTCACGGGCCTTAAGTGCCATGAGAGATGCTTGTGTAACAAGTATCATGTTTACCTTGGTCAGATGACCTGAAGGTGATAGTTACCTGAAAAAGTGGTAACAATGCTCAGTGATGAGTTAAGGGTTTGAATACCCAGAACCATATGTTTATGGCATTGAGTTTGTGAAGGGATGAGTATTCCCAGTATTGAGATGAGGGACTGAGATCCCAATGTCTTATAAAGACTGAGAAGTAACTGATGAAAATAGTACATGTTTCTTTGTAGCATTTGTCCTAATAAGTTATGTTTGAAAACTTGACTGATGCTAAAAGAATACGATAATGTACTTAATTAATCAAGTGAAATCTTTTCATGTAGTGCTATGACCATAGATCCATTATAGTCAGTAGTTGGTGATGGTGAAATAGGTTTTCCTACGGGATCTCCTGGAGTTCACATATTTTTGAATATGTGGGGTTCGATGGGCAAAAATTTATGTACGTCCTAATGGGGGAATTGATGGAAGGTAAACATAAACCTCTCAATCCTTCATTATATGTTCCGGGATAGATGTATCACAATCTCCCGATGTTGTTAATGCCGGATCAATGGAGGTAAACACGAAATCTCTCGATTACAAAGAGAGTGCAACCGCCGCTGTAGCTCTATAGCGAAGATGCCACTATACCCTGGCAAGCTATGTAGTAGAGACACAAGATGTCCTGCATGTGATCTCGCACTGACTGAGATGTGGGAGGTCATAGAAGTCGGCTCTTCCATTGACTTTATATGGTACCTATTTCGACTTCGCAATGGTCGGTTGGAGTATGAGCGGTATATCTCATCTCCTCAGAGCTTAAGTATGCTTGTAAAATGTAATCAGTCGTGTAGCGTATTTGCATAATACTGAAATACGAGAACCACTGGTTGATGTTATTTTGCTTAGCATGTTCGTGATACACAAATATTACTTATGTTCTTTAATTCCGTATTGAATAAGAGATATGGTGCCTTATCAAGTTATAGCTGAAATACTTGAATAGGAATATTGCTCTAATCTGCATAGTTATTGATTTATCTGCTATTGAAATATATGATTCTACTGTTCAGTTTATTTCTATTAAACTGTAATAATAATGTTTTCGGCGGAGAGTTATATCTCTTGTTGGGGCAATTTACAATTGTCTCACCCTCGTGGGATCCAACTTTTTAGGTAGACGCCGACAAAGAGGTAGGAACCCCACAGTCGAGGAAGAGCAACAACAATAACAACATGGACAACAATAATCCTTCAGGTGGAACTACTGGCTGTCAAGCTTTGTATATAAAGTCCTATGTGTCGTCTCTATACTCTCAGGTGCTAGGAGTCAGTAGATAGTGTTTTCATAATCGATCTGAGATTTTAGCTCGAATGCCTCGAGGATTTTGTTACTTGTGCTTTTATCAAGGCAAAGTGTTGTATATATATTCCTCGAGAAGAGATGGTACATGGAATGTACAATGTGGACCAATATGTAATTATAATACTTTGGTTCTTGTTTAAAGAGTTTTCTGGTAATGGATCTTTTTATAAATGGTTTTAAATTTTAGTGATTTTCAGTAATCCGCTGCGAATGATACGCTTCGATTTAGTTAATCATGTTTATGTGTGTTGGATGCCACAGAATCATTGATGGTTTCTTCACTACTATGCCAATGGAAATGAATGCATTACAATTGCGTATGATCGACCTAATCCAACTAGAAGGCAGTGTCTTTAGGATCATATAACCTGAATCGGACAATAAACACATGGAAGTTGGTTGGTTCTTGGATATTTTAATGCAATGACTCATCCTGATTAAAAGAAAGGAAATATTTAGTTTAACCATCGTGAAGCTACTCAGTTCCAAGAAACTCTTATCCAGACTGGCCTTACTTATTTAGGTTATAGTGGGCCTAAATACACATATAAAAGAAGAAATTTGCTTGACAGTCTAGACTGTGTTGTTGCTAATAGTGTCTAGATTATTAAAAACTCCTCAAGTATGGTTGTTTGTCCACCTAAGGTTATTAGTTCAGAGCACAACCCTATTCTCATTCGAATAGAACAAAGAAACACAAAGGAATGTGGTTTTTGAACCAAAGTCGCTTAGAATTTTGTCATTGAGTTCAAAAGGATTATTAGCGAGAACTGGGACAATACTCAGGAATTCAAGGATACTTTCAAAGGTGTTAGAAATAGAATCCAATAGTGGGACTCTAAGGAGTTGCTCAGTGAATCACCAAGTTTTGAATTCAGTTGGAAATTCAATATAACGATGCGATGGATAAAAACTGGCAATCTAAACAGAAAATATTTGAGGAGATAATGCATGTTGATGAGTTAAACTGACAGCAAAAGTCTAGAATCGATTGGATTCATAATGGGGACCACAACATGAAGTTTTTTCATGTAAGCGTGAAAGATAGAAGGCGGAGAAACATTATAGCCAAAGTGAAAAATGATAGTGGCACTACTAGACTAAATCTATGTCTTATAAATGACAAATTGGCATCATCTAAGGAGATATGGGCGTGATCGTTATACATAGAAATTTAATAATGTAAGAGATCATTGTATATTTTCTCCATTTAGTAGGGCCAAGCATGGATGTATTTCTCTTCTAATATATAATTTCTTATTGTTGTTAAGTTAGCTTTTCTCACTTAATGAATGTATCTTGTAAACCCAAAAAGGGTGTAAAAATATCAGAACATCTTCAAAATCTCATGGTATATGTATATCTTATTTCCAATATGTCCCCATGTTGATTTCTTAATCATGACCTATGTGTAAAGAAGAATTGTGATTTCAGTCACGCCATAACAAAACCTTGTACTACACTTTGCGTGCCAACTGCCTTATGATATCTATAGTTGATACATAGAAAAAATGGTCATACATAGACATATCGCCTACCCCAAATGGAAAGCTAAATTACCATCTTTATTGTTTGTGTCACATGAACTAGGTTGCTCTTTTGATAGAAAATGTTTGTTTAAGAAACTAATAATAATGTAAACTAAATTATACGATTTTTAAATGTGAGTTTTTTTTAAATATGTATAGAATTGTATGAATAAGTATGACCATACTGAATATTTCTCTTAGGATAGATTCCTTAGGGTCAACTGATGGTGCCCATCCCATGATACTAAGATGCCACATTGTAGTAACTATGCCCATACTTGTCTAAAGAAATCTAGTAGCTTCACCCACATTAAGTAGACTAAAATCCCTAGGTGGCAGAATCCATGGGTTGAATGGTTAATGAAGACATCCTTAATATGACTTCAACCTAGTGTTCTCTATTATGAACTCATACAAAATAAACATCTTTGTATACTGCAATCTTTCACTCAAGATTTACTAAATGCATCTTGATGCATATATTTCTACTTGACTTTTGATTACTAAAAATTGGTCATAACATCGATGATGGTTAAGTATTGTTATCCTTCACAAAATTATTAGTTAGACTGTCACTTTTATGTATCTTTCTCCCTTGTGTCTTCCTACATGACTGGGAAATGCACCCCCTGCATTTGGATCCTACAAGTACCTAATTGACATTAGCTGATGACCAACGTGATGATCCTTCTAGCACACATGATGGACACTATAAACCAGATCATTGATTTTTATTTTGATACAAGATTCTATTTTTTCTTCAAAGTCTAGACTCAATGTTATTTTTTACTACGAAAAGAGCCATGGTATATGCTTCTATTTCCTATGAAACATTGTTATTTGATGAATTATTCTTATGAACAAATATATTCACTTCGATTGGTTCTTACATCGGTGGAGTGCTTTCATCCTAATTGGACTTATATCCTTAATGTTTCCACATGTGTTTTAATTGTATTTTTGAGGTGTTACATTTTATGGTATTAGAGCCAAGGTTTCCAGTGTGAAGACAAGAGTTGAAGGAAAAGGAAATTCATCATCCCATCATACAGTGAAATTAATACTTAGTTTCAATTGTTATTTCTTCCTTTAGTACAAGAAATAGATGCCTCCCTGTTGTCATTTGGTGTATGAAGTCCATGTCGCCCATCCTCTCAACCAAGCCCTTGATTTCGAGAAATTCATGAAGCTGTATTTGTCAAAGATTGAGGGACTTTTACCTAGACAAGGTTGGGGCATGGCTTTGTAAGATAGACATGTGCTTTAGATTTCTAGCTTGTCCTAAAAACTTCAAGGTTGATCTTGTTACTTATCTTCTTTATGGAGTTGTGATGAGTGCATACTCATCATGATTTTCAATTACCTTTTTGGAACAATTTAATATCTATTCCACATCTTTTCACCCTAATATGAATCATAATGCACAAAACTACTCAGTGATTCAATAATCAAGGTTTTAACTAAATATCTTTCATTTTATACAGGTGTAGCAGGCAACTCCATGCAAACGGTCTCAAGACCGTTTGGATCCATGCGGTCTCAAGACCGTTTGCTGGAATACACAAAGAACAAGACGAAACCAGTTGCCCAAGAAGTCCACGCGGTCTCAAGACTGTTTGGTCCCATGCGGTCCCAAGACCGTTTGGTCCCATGCGGTCCCAAGACCGTTTGGTCCCATGCGGTCCCAACACCGTTTGGTCCCATGCGGTCCCAAGACCGTTTGGTCCCATGCGGTCCCAAGACCATTTGGTCCCATGCGGTCCCAAGACCGTTTGGTCCCATGCGGTCCCAAGGCCGTTTGGTCCCAAACGGTCCCAAGACCGTTTGGTCCCGCGCGATCCCAAGACTGTTCGATGCAAGCGCAAGGATCGATTGAAGAACTAAAGCCGCGCGACCACGCCAAATCCAGGACCGATCAAAGCAAGACCGTTTGGCGCTCAAACGACCTCCAAACCGTTTGATGCCCAAACGGTCTCAAGACCGTTTGGCGCCCAAGCGGTCTCAAGACCGTTTGGCGCCCAAACGGTCTCCAAACCGTTTGGAGAAGATATTTCCAGCAACTTATCCAAACCGTTTGGGATCAGATCTGAAACTATAAATAGACCCCCAGGGTCCCCATTTCGAGGCATCGGTTCCGGACGCCGAAAGGCTGCCAGAGCACCACACCGATCAAGTTCCACTCCATCTATCGCTGGTGTTGCGTCATAGGAGGCCAAGAAGAGGAAGAAGACGGCGCAAGGAGCGCATCTTCTTCACCGAGCTGCGTCCACCCTCTGCACCGAGCTCATGGCGGATCTATCTTTCTCTCCTATCCTTCTTGTATCTCGTATCATGAGCGAGTAGTCCTCTTTCGCTGGGGTGCGGGGACTAGCCCCGCTGCCCATGCAAACCATGTTCTTTTGTTAAACTTTCCAAGGCAATGTATATAACTCTTCATTTTGTTATTTATCATTAAGCTTGTAGGTTGGTTATGTGCGTGTTTTCATCTTTGTGCTCCCTATGTTGCGATAACTTCAATGCATGGGTTCCTATGTTGCGATAACTTCAAGGCATGGGTTGGAACATCGTTTAGCATGTTTGACCCTTGACGATAACTTCCGATGGGTTCCTTGAGGTCGTAAGTGTATGATCCGCGAGGGGACGAGCCATCTAGCCTTCGGTGACGCTTCTGTGCGCCTAACGCCTGTATAGGGGGTTCACAACCTTAGTTGGATTTTGCATCATCTTGCTAAACGTCGATGTTTGCTCGCATGTCACCTTCCTGCTTGTTTATCGGTTAACGCGGCTGACTCCCAAACTAGAAATAGGATGGGATTTCATCGAGGTCGTAAGTGTATGATCCGCGAGGGGACGAGCCATCTAGCCTTCGGTGACGCTTCTGTGCGCCTAACGCCCGTATGGGGGGTTCACAACCTCTGTGGATTTCTGTATCTTCAGAGCCGTAAGACATGTGATCCGGATGGCAATGAGAAATCGGCTGCCTATGGTGATGCTTACGCGGACCTGACGCCCGTATGGGGGGTTCTGCAGCAGCTCTATTTGGAGTGTTATATCGTGCCTGGTTTGTTTTCAAGAGAGTGTGTTTGTGTGCATAGCGGTGGTCAAACCCGGTACCATCCCAACGATTCCATATCATTGATCTAAACCCATCTTTTATTCCGCATTTACTTTCTTGCAATTAGTTTAATCAAACCAAAATCAACCAATTGTTCTAAATATTAGTTTTACTTGGGCTAGATCTAACTGACAAAGATTCTTAAAAACGTTGTCCTTTGGGTTCGATCCTCAACTATACTGCGATAAGATCCGTCCGCTTGCGGGTGGTATTGTTGCACTTAGTTTTGGTAAAAGCTCGGGGATGTAAACCCCGAGTGAATTTGTTAGTGCATTCAAAAAGCCACATCAAATTCTGGCGCCGTTGCCGGGGACAACGGAATCAGTCAGTCAAATCTAGTTCTTTTAAGACTAATCTAGGATTTTGTTTTCTTTTTGAAACTATCGCTCATCTATTTGATCTTTAATCTACACCAAGGATCTCACTTTCAAACCTTTTCAAATTTCAGGTGCTCTTTGACGATTAGTGCATGCACCGTTCGGATAGTCTCGGACTGACTGCGAGCTTTGATCCCGAAATCGATAGAACCTTCCATCGTCAGATCCGAGAGAATCGAGCCAGAATGGCGCAAGAAGAAGAAGTAGCCCGTAGGGTGGCTCAAGCCATCAATGCGCAGAGAGAAAGGTTCATGCAAGAAGCTAGAGCTGCGGTTCAACAGGAGATCTTAGCAGCACAGGCAGCAGCGCAGGCAGCGGAACTTCAGAAGGATCTTAGAGAGTTCTCTATCCCAAAGGCCGCGAATGTCTATCATCCGGTGCAGCCTCCTCCCATCGAAGCTGCCAACTTTGAGATTAGAGCACATTGGATAACCTTGCTTCAAAACAACCCATTCTACGGTAAACAAGCTGAAGACAGCCAAGGTCATCTTCTCAGATTCATTGACCTGTGTGCTATGACGAAGCAAAATGGAGTCTCTGATGATGCTATTCGACTCCGTCTCTTCAAGTACTCTCTGGCTGATAGAGCCATTAGTTGGTACAACTCACTACAGAGTGATGTACCCATCACCACCTGGGAGCAGCTTCAAAACGCCTTTCTGGAAAAGTTCTACCCCCCATCTCTTACATATGAGATCAGGGGACGAATCACAAATTTCACTCAAGTCCCAGGAGAAACTCTTTCCGAAGCTTGGGATAGATACAAGGAGCTCCTACGCAAATGCCCACACCATAGAATTCCTAAGAACTAGCTGATAGAGATATTCTACAGGGGTGTGGAAGATGATGTTAAGATGTTCCTTGACTCTTCGTCTGGAGGGAACTTCATGCGACAAAGTTACGACATCGCATGGAGAGTAGTCACCCTGGGAGCATAAAATCAAGCCAATTGGGGTAGATCTGTTGGTAAAGGAGTCTTAAAGGTAGCTATGGCTGATGCTATCCCAGAATACAAATCTATAGCTGAAACTTTAAAAGTCTTGGTTGCAAAGCAAGATCACATAGAATCATCCCTTGCTGTGATTGGAAGAGGACATTCTCCAACTAGGCAACCAAAACAAGTCAAGTCCACTTCTTTGTTTTGTGAAGCGTGCAAAGGCACTGACCATTCCACACTATCATGCAATGTTCTCTATGATGTAGTTTTAAGCAACGCCTATGGGCAAGGAGATAATTGCCAGATGGAAATTCTTAATGCTATTAACACCAACCCTGGGCAGAACTATTACAATCCGAATCAAAATAGGAATCACCCAGGCTTCCAGTACGGAAATCCTTTAGGAGCTATGAACTCGCATCAATTTGTTCCGAATAATCAACCAAGAGGCCCATCTGGGTATCAGTTTAACCAGCAACAGAACTTTGGGAATCAAGGAAACTTCAAGGGAAACTTTCAGAACAGAAACTGTAATAATTATCAGAATAACTCTCAGTATCAAAGCTTGAACCAACAACAGGGTCAAACAGGATCCATCCCTTCTGATGACAAGCTATCTACCATTGAAAAGTTATTGCAAACACAACAAACGATGATAGCCAATCAACAAGCCCAACAGAAGGCTATTGAAACTCAACTAGCTCAACTTGCTGCTAGTATTAAGCCACAAGCTGGAGTCTTCGCCGGACAACCTGAGAACAATCCGAAACATCTGGAGCAGCTGAAGGTTATCGCCACAAGATCAGGGAAAAGTTATTTGGATCCCCCAACAAAAACAACTATGGATATCCCTGAGGAGAATGAACCTTTGACGGACCAAAACTCGACAACACCAGAATCGCAACCGAAGGAAAGAAATACTGATAAGGGAAGTTCTGAGGAATCTATCGATGAAGAAGTAGAGACACCTGAACCGGATATTCCTGTATATAAGCCTCGTGTTCCTTTCCCATCCCGTCTGAGGGAAACCAAGCTTGATACTAGATTCATCAAATTCAAAGAGGCTATGAAAAAGCTCCATGTTGATATACCATTCCTAGATGCTCTTAATGAGATACCAGCCTGAACCAAGTATCTAAAGTCGCTTCTCACCAAGAAGTACATCACTGAAGAATATGAAACTGTAAAATTGGCTGCTACCACATCAGATATCATACTAAGCAAGATGCCTAAGAAACAAAAAGATCCAGGGTCCTTCAGAATCTCATGTCACATTGGCGACTCATCATGCAAGAAAGGATTGGCAGATCTTGGCGCAAGTATTTCTATTATGCCGCTCAGTCTATGCAAGAGACTAGGGTTTGAAGAATTGCTTCCAACTGCTATGACAATTCAACTTGCGGATAATTCGGTAAAAAAGCCGTTAGGAATTCTCGAAGACATCCCGGTCAAGGTAGGCAAGGACGCATATGTCCCATGTGATTTTGTCATCATGGACATAAAAGAAGACACCAAATACCCTATTATCTTCAGTCGTCCATTCTTCGCCACTGCTAGAGCCCTTATCGATGTTGAAGCTGGAACCTTACTGCTCAGGTTAGGTAAAGAAACTCTGGAGTTCAAAGTTTTTGAAAGCATGAGAAGACCGAGTATACAGGAGGAAGTCTATCTGATAGATTGTGTTGAGCAGATGTCACAACTTACTCAAGAATATCACGATTCATGCGATCCCTTGGAAATTTCTCTATATGACCTTTTTAATGATGAACCTACTGACCAACAAGATAAGGATTGCACCGAACCTCTCGACTCTGCTAAAGGAAATCTTGAAGCTACCTATGAAGAATTAAAGGTTACCGAAACCCCAGAAGAAATCAGTGAAAAACCAGAACCTCCTGAAATGAAGCACCTACCTGAAGGGCTGAAGTATATGTTTTTAGACGATCTCAAAGTTTGTCCTGTCATTATTAACTCTGGTTTAACGACCAAACAAGAAGAGCAACTTCTTGAGGTATTAAAGGAGAGCAAGAAAACCATAGGCTACAAAATGAGTGACCTCACAGGGGTCAGTCAAGCCTTGTGCATGCACAAAATCCCCATGATGGAAGACCATAAGCCAACGATCGAGCATCAATGAAAGTTGAACCCGAATATGAAGGAAGTGGTCCGTCGTGAGATCATCAAACTCCTTACAGCTGGAATAATATACCCGATATTGGACTCACCATGGGTGAGCCCAGTTCATGTTGTACCCAAGAAAGGAGGTACTACTGTCACAAGAAATGAAAACAATGAGCTCATCCCCACCCGAACAGTGACTGGGTGGAGGATGTGTATTGATTATAGAAAATTAAACAAGGCCACTCGGAAGTATCATTTTCCTATGCCCTTCCTCAATCAAGTTTTGGAAAGATTGGCCCATCAAGAATATTTATGTTACCTGGACGGTTACTCTGGATTCTATCAGATCCCCATACATCCAGATGATCAAGAAAAAGCAACTTTCACCTGTCCCTTCGGGACATATGCTTTTAAAAGAATGCCTTTTGGTCTGTGTAATGCCCCTGCAACTTTTCAACGTTGCATGACTGCCATTTTTGCAGGGCTTACTGAAACAGTTATGGAGGTTTTCATGGACGATTTTTCCGTATATGGTGACTCCTTTGATTCTTGTCTTAAGCATCTCTCCATGGTCCTCAAACGTTGTGAAGAAGCACATCTGGTGCTAAATTGGGAGAAATGCCACTTTATGGTAAAGGAAGGCATCGTCTTGGGCCACAAGGTTAGTAATAAAGGAATTGAAGTTGATAAGGCCAAGATAGAAGTCATCTCTAAACTGGCAATCCCCACAAATGTAAAAGAAGTTCGCGCATTCCTTGGTCACGCTGGATTCTATAGAAGGTTTATACGTGATTTTTCCAAGATAACGAAGCCGATGACTAATCTACTTTTAAAGGATGCTGATTTCAATTTCAATGAAGAATGCGTCAAAAGTTTTGATATGCTGAAGAAAGCCCTTACAACTACTCCCATCATTAGAGCTCCCGATTGGGACCACCCCTTTGAAATTATGTGTGATGCCAGTGATTACGCGGTGGGTGCTGTCTTAGGACAATGCATAGAGAAGAAACATTATGTGATCTATTATGCATCAAAGACCCTCGACGAAGCTCAAAGGAATTATGCTACTACTGAAAAGGAGCTTTTAGCAGTCATTTATGCTTTCGACAAATTCAGATCCTACCTTACTGGTTCGAAGGTAATCGTTTACACTGACCATACTGCTATCCGTTATCTTATGACAAAGAAAGATGCTAAGCCAAGGCTGATCAGATGGATACTCCTTCTACAAGAATTTGACCTAGAAATAAGAGATAAAAAAGGGACGGAGAATGTCGTGGCAGATCACCTGAGTCACATCCACACTCTGGATGCTGAAGGGATTCCGATAAACGACTCTCTACCAGATGATCAGCTTATGAGAGTCTCAGGATTCGAACCATGGTATTCAGACTTAGTAAACTACCTTGCCGCCGGAGTCATCCATCCTCAATACACCGGGAACGCTCTGAAGAAATTTATGCATGATGTGAAGCATTACTATTGGGATGAATCATATCTTTTCAAACTCTGTGCAGATGGATTGTATAGACGTTGTGTCGCCGAAGAAGAAGCCCATTCTATTTTGGAATAATGCCACTCAGGACCCGTGGGTGGGCATATGAGCTCTAAAAAGACTGCCTTAAAAGTTTTGCAATGTGGATTTTTCTGGCCAACTTTATCCAAGGACTGTTATGATTTTGTCATATCATGTGATAAGTGTCAAAGAGCTGGCAATATAACCAAGAGAGACGAAATGCCACTGAATCTATGGCAAGAAGTCGAGATATTTGACGTCTGGGGAGTGGACTATATGGGGCCATTCCCATCTTCTAATGGATTCTCTTACATCCTTGTGGCGGTGGACTACGTCTCCAAATGGGTTGAAGCTATACCAACCGTCACTTGTGATTCAAAACCAGTCATCAAACTATTCAAAGATATTATCTTCCCACGGTTCGGAGTGCCGAGAACCGTGATATCTGACGGAGGATCCCACTTCATTGAAAGAAGCCTTGAAGCTCTTCTACGAAAATATGGCGTCTCACACAAGATAGCTTCGCCTTATCATCCACAAACCAGTGGACAGGTAGAGGTCTCCAACCGACAACTTAAGGCTATCCTTGAGAAAACCGTTGGACGTAATCGAAAAGATTGGGCGACAAAAATCAACGACGCCTTATGGGCTTATCGCACTGCTTATAAGACTCCCCTTGGGACTACCCCTTTTCGATTGATATATGGAAAGAGTTGCCACCTGCCAGTCGAACTTGAACATAAGGCATGGTGGGCAATTAAACAAATAAACTTCGATATGAAACAAGCGGGTCAAGCCAGAATTCTGCAACTCCATGAGCTGGATGAACTCAGAATGACAGCCTATGAGAATGCACGAATCTACAAAGAACGTACAAAACTCTGGCATGATGGACATCTGAAACAAAAAGACATACGAGTGGGAGACCAAGTTCTAGTTTTCAACTCCAGATTAAAATTGTTCCCAGGAAAACTCCGCTCACGTTGGTGCGGACCTTACATCGTCAAAAGCATCTCTCCCCATGGTGCTTTCTCTTTATGGAGCGACGGGTCTGGCGAATTTATAGCAAATGGTCACCGCTTGAAAAGATACTTCACACCAGCTGACAAAGGCACCGAAATAATGTTGGAATTCAGCAATCCAAAGGACCCACCATAATTCCGAAGAACTCTGTCGAGCCATCGACATAAAACAAAGGCGCTTGTCGGGAGGCAACCCGACCAATAAATCTATTTTACTTTTCCTTTTCAAATTTTGTTCCTTATAGTTAAATTTTCCTTAAATAAAATTTGCCTTATGAGAGAGTTTTTCTTTCAGGACACGAGATCGGATTGGTGCTGATCAGAACGAATTCATTCTCGGCAGTCATACCTGGTGTTTCCTTTCCCCTCCATCTTGAATTTAGGGTTTGCTCGAGGACGAGCGAATCTCTAAGTTCGGGGTGGAGGGTGGGTGGTACGTATTCCACTTCCACATACACACCCTCTTTTCATATTCAATATGTCTCTATCATAAAATTTTTCAAAATTTTGAACAGATACCTGATGAAATTTTGTCTTTTGTTGATAAAAATGTAACTAACTTTTTGCTATGCATCTTATATCATAACATCCTCCTTATTCAAAGCAAATCCTCAAGAGGACTGACTTTTGAAACTTGCCTGAAATCATCCTGTGAAACTTATGATTCCTAACATCATAATTCTTTTTACATAATGATAAGTATCTGTCAAACTGATAGGGATCAAACACGTCGCGCTTCCTAACTGACTAGTGGAACAATGGCTCGGAAACCCCACCGGATCCGCATCAAGTCATTATTTGAGCAGAGTATGACAAAGAGAATAACCCGGTTTTGAATTGTAAATCAAGTTGCATCATGATCTGAACTCTCTTCTACACTTCTTCTATCATCTTCATATCCCTCCATCCATAAATACCACCAAAATAGCCAAACTTGTGCCAAACCCTAAGTTCGGGGTGGCACGCCACTTTCCCCATATCCGCTTCTTCCATACCCCTTCCAATAAAGAGGGGCGTACCATCAAAAATGCAATCTCGAGTCGAATAGAGGAGAGATCTGCAATAAAAAGATGCCAAAGTGCACACAAAATAAATGCAATCTCGAGTCGAATAGAGGAGAGATCTGCAACAAAAGATGCCATAGCGCACACAAAAAAATATGCAATAAATGAAATTGCAAAACAAATAAAAATCTCGAGTCGAATAGAGGAGAGATTTACTTCTTCTTTCCATACCACCTTTCACTCCTTTTTCTACCTAAGGGCACAATACATGCCCTACCATCCTGAACTACACCAGTGTCAGATCAAATGCATACTTGTCGATTCTACGGGTATCTCTGAACTCCTACAAAACTCTTCGACATGCTTGGTGTTGGAAAAGGCGGGGAGGAAGCGTTGTTGGGAAACGAACTCAGGAACGAAGCTATGGAAAGACGTGTTTCGTGGTCCCAGGAAGTTGAGGTACTCACTCATACTGAGCAAAAAGAAAACATTTGTGATGTGAAGATGAAGAAATCACACGGATCGAAAGTATTCCATCAGGCAACAGTTTCAAATTTTATGTTACTCGAGGACGAGCAACGATTTAAGTTCGGGGTATTTTGATGAGTGCATACTCATCATGATTTTCAATTACCTTTTTGGAACAATTTAATATCTATTCCACATCTTTTCACCCTAATATGAATCATAATGCACAAAACTACTCAGTGATTCAATAATCAAGGTTTTAACTAAATATCTTTCATTTTATGCAGGTGTAGCAGGCAAATCCATGCAAACGGTCTCAAGACCGTTTGGATCCATGCGGTCTCAAGACCGTTTGCTGGAATACACAAAGAACAAGACGAAACCAGTTGCCCAAGAAGTCCACGCGGTCCCAAGACCGTTTGGTCCCATGCGGTCCCAAGACCGTTTGGTCCCATGCGGTCCCAAGACCGTTTGGTCCCATGCGGTCTCAAGACCGTTTGGTCCCATGCGGTCTCAAGACCGTTTGGTCCCATGCGGTCTCAAGACCGTTTGGTCCCATGCGGTCCCAAGGCCGTTTGGTCCCAAACGGTCCCAAGACCGTTTGGTCCCGCGCGGTCCCAAGACCGTTTGGTCCCGCGCGGTCCCAAGACCGTTCGATGCAAGCGCAAGGATCGATTGAAGAACTAAAGCCGCGCGACCACGCCAAAGCCAGGACCGATCAAAGCAAGACCATTTGGCGCTCAAACGACCTCCAAACCGTTTGATGCCCAAACGGTCTCAAGACCGTTTGGCGCCCAAGCGGTCTCAAGACCGTTTGGCGCCCAAACGGTCTCCAGACCGTTTGGCGCCCAAACGGTCTCCAAACCGTTTGGAGAAGATATTTCCAGCAACTTATCCAAACTGTTTGGGATCAGATCTGAAACTATAAATAGACCCCTAGGGTCCCCATTTCGAGGCATCGGTTCCGGACGCCGAAAGGCTGCCAGAGCACCACACCGATCAAGTTCCACTCCATCTATCGCTGGTGTTGCGTCATAGGAGGCCAAGAAGAGGAAGAAGACGGCGCAAGGAGCGCATCTTCTTCACCGAGCTGCGTCCACCCTCTGCACCGAGCTCATGGCGGATCTATCTTTCTCTCCTATCCTTCTTGTATCTCGTATCATGAGCGAGTAGTCCTCTTTCGCTGGGGTGCGGGGACTAGCCCCGCTGCCCATGCAAACCATGTTCTTTTGCTAAACTTTCCAAGGCAATGTATATAACTCTTCATTTTGTTATTTATCGTTAAGCTTGTAGGTTGGTTATGTGCGTGTTTTCATCTTTGTGCTCCCTATGTTGCGATAACTTCAATGCATGGGTTCCTATGTTGCGATAACTTCAAGGCATGGGTTGGAACATCGTTTAGCATGTTTGACCCTTGACGATAACTTCCGATGGGTTCCTTGAGGTCGTAAGTGTATGATCCGCGAGGGGACGAGCCATCTAGCCTTCGGTGACGCTTCTGTGCGCCTAACGCCTGTATAGGGGGTTCACAACCTTAGTTGGATTTTGCATCATCTTGCTAAACGTCGATGTTTGCTCGCATGTCACCTTCCTGCTTGTTTATCAGTTAACGCGGCTGACTCCCAAACTAGAAATAGGATGGGATTTCATCGAGGTCGTAAGTGTATGATCCGCGAGGGGACGAGCCATCTAACCTTCGGTGACGCTTCTGTGCGCCTAACGCCCGTATGGGGGGTTCACAACCTTCGTGGATTTCTGTATCTTCAGAGCCGTAAGACATGTGATCCGGATGGCGATGAGAAATCGGCTGCCTATGGTGATGCTTACGCGGACCTGACGCCCGTATGGGGGGTTCTGCAGCAGCTCTATTTGGAGTGTTATATCGTGCCTGGTTTGTTTTCAAGAGAGTGTGTTTGTGTGCGTAGCGGTGGTCAAACCCGGTACCATCCCAGCGATTCCATATCATTGATCTAAACCCATCTTTTATTCCGCATTTACTTTCTTGCAATTAGTTTAATCAAACCAAAATCAACCAATTGTTCTAAATATTAGTTTTACTTGGGCTAGATATAACTGACAAAGATTCTTAAAAACGTTGTCCTTTGGGTTCGATCCTCAACTATACTGCGATAAGATCCGTCCGCTTGCGGGTGGTATTGTTGCACTTAGTTTTGGTAAAAGCTCGGGGATGTAAACCCCGAGTGAATTTGTTAGTGCATTCAAAAAGCCACATCAAGTTGTAGAGAACAAGTGGTCGCACACCCTTGACATTAGTTTTTCCAGTGTACTTGTTTCTTGGGAGTAGTCCATTGTTGAGTTTGACAACAAGAAGAAGTTTATGAACTTAGTGTAAAATGAGGGGCAATCCTTGGAGGAGTACGTCCATGCCTTCCACAAGTTAGAGCGCTATCATCAAAACCTATGTGAATATGAGATGGTCAGGAATCAAAGTTTGTTAATGGCTTAAGGTTGAGGCCAGGTACACTAGTTCATTTGACTATATGTGACACTATCTTTTCTACTATTGAGATGACTTCTATTATGGATGAGGACACCAATAAGATTCAAGGCAATGAAAGAAAATATAATGATGTGCATTCTGGACATAAGAGAGGAAACCTTGGGGATAAAAAGGGTAGCTCAGGCGTGACAACAATGAAAAGGTTCAAGAATGATGATAAGAAATTTGATGGAAAAATAAGTCGTGCGAGCAACATCAAAGGTACCACCTAGGTCAAGAATGCTACTCCAAGATTGGTTCTTTCCTGAGATGTGGGAAGAAGGGTCAATTTATTTGTGATTTTCTTACAAAGAAGGATGTAGTGGTTCCTACTGAAAAGGAAGTGGAGGCTTGAGTCTACTATTTTGACAAAGAATATGTGGATGCCTCTAAGCAGGTGGTGTGAGGTATGCTTGATATTTCCAATAATTCTGATTCAATATTATTTGACATTGGATCTAATCTATCTTTTATCTATGAAAATTTTGCTACCAAGTTAAATCTAAAGACAAAACCTCTAGCTTTCAATCTAGTAATATATAAACCTTGTGATTCCCACAACAATTGTGGAAGAATGTGTGTGATGTGCCTATGATAGTGGAGAATGAGAGTTTAAAGGTTGATCTTGTAATTATCAATATGAGTAACTTTGTATTAGTACTAGGTATAGATTGGTTGGATCAAAATGATGGTTGTGTTTGTTATAAAGAGAAGAAGATTATGATATGACTGATTTCAAATCCAATATTAATAATCAGATGTATGAGACACAAAGTCGATTGGCAATATATATCAGCTTTGAAGCTCGCGAAATGTTGATGAATGGTTGTAGTGCTTTTCATTCTAGTGTAGTGAGGACAGACTCTTACGTTGCTAGTATTCATGAGTTAGAGGTAGTGAAGGATTTTTTTTATGTGATTCCTTGAGGATCTTCTCAGATTGCTTTTGCTTAGGGAAGTTGCTTTCTCCATTGATATTTCTAGGGATCGCTCCTATATACAAACCACCTTTTAGAATGTCCAATATTGAACTGCCATAGCTAAAGCATCAATTGCAAGAACTTCTAGACAAGGGTTTTATCTAACCTAGTGAGTCCCCTTGGGGGGCTCAAATACTCTTTGTATAGAAGAATGATGGATCCTTATGGCCTGTTTTGGTTACAAGTCGTTGAATTAGGTCACTGTGAAAAATAAATATCCTCTTCCTCGTATTAATGACTTAGTTGACCAACTGCAATCTCCTGCAATCTTTTGAATGATCAACTTGAGGTATGGATCATCAATAGAGGATGGGTGGACAAGATATTCCTTAGACTGCTTTCTAAACAAGATTCATGCACTTAGGGTCATGCCTTTTGGGTTAACCAATGCCCCTTCTACATTCATGGATCAGATGGATAGAGTGTTCCAACCTCATCTAGATCAATTTGTAACTATTTTTGCAAATGATATTGTAGTTGTTTCTCCTAACAAATAAGGAACACTTACAAGTGATGCTTCAATCCTAATAGACAACAAGCTTTCTTCCAATGTGATTTCTGATTGGGTAAAGTTACGTTCTTAAGACATGTTATTTCTAAATATGTTACATCTGTAGATCCCGCTAAGGTTGAACATGTGATGGATTGGGACATGCCCAATAAAGTGTGAAAGTTCATGCATTTTATGGGAATGACATTCTATTATAGGGGGGTTATCGAGAACTTTTCCAATATAGGAGTTTCATTGACTAATCTGACAAAGAAGTTTGTCAAATTATCATGGATGCAAACATATGAAGATAGTTTTCTGAAGTTATTGAAAACATAAACTACGCCAAAGCAGTGACACTTGACTGGTTAAGTAATTCTATTTGTAAGTGCAATGTCTCTAGTATGAAAATCAATGGGGACGGGATGGATATATTCCCTTTTCTCTAAAAAAAGATAGACTACAACACTCACACTTCCTAGTCGTAGTGGTGGTTTTCAACATTTTACCAATGCCTCTGGTACTAGTTTGGGTTGTGTTTTGATGCAGCCCGGTAAGGTGGTAGCATATAGCTCTGATAGTTGAAACATCGTGAGAGGAATTACCCCACACATGACTTGTAGTTGGCTATTGTGATGCAAGCTGTCAATATATGACATCATTATCTTTATGGTGAGCAATTTGAAGTATTTTATGATCATAAAGCCTTGAAATATATATATATATATATATATATATTCTCACAAGGAGATGAACATGAGACAACTTTTTTGGATGGAATTCTGGAAGAATAATGATCTCCATGAATTATCATCCAAGAAGGGATAATGTTGTGGTAGATGCTCTTAACAAGAGACAGATTGGTACAATGTCTAATCAGATGATCCAAGAATGAAGCTACTAGAAGATGTTACTTAGTGGAAACCATTTACCAAAGGCCAAAGAATATAACTATGGCATGTCTGATAGAACAACCTAAGTTGATAGAGCGGATTATGGGATATCAACATGAAGACACTAAAAGAGAGAAGATGATGAAGGAATTGGAGGAAGAAGGATCTTAGTTTTCAATATGGTCAGATGTGAGTATAAGGTTTTTGAACATCTTTGGGTGCCCAATAATTCTAATACAATAGAGGAATTAATGAAAAATGACCACATGTCAAAATTATCTATCCATCTAAGAAGCACAAAGATGTTCATAGACCTACGATGAAGTTTTTGGTGTCCTGCAATGAAAAGGGACATAGCTGATTTTGTTTCCAAATGTCTAGTTTTCAACAAGTGAGATAGAACATCTAAGAACTGCACAATTATTGCAACCACTAGAGATACCATAATGGAAATTGGATTTTATAGTGACAAATTTTTTTGTGGGGTTACATATGAAAAAGAAGCAAAACGACTTTGTATGGGCTCTTATGGGAAAGTTGACAAAGGAGACACACTTTCTTGCAATAAAAGTGGGTTAATCTGTTGATAGTCTAGCAATCATGCATCGATGAAATTTTGAGGCTTCATGATGTTCCAAAGTCAATAGTTTTCGTAGATTTTCATTCTTTACCTCCAATTTCTAAAAGAGTCTGCAAAAATCACTGGGGAGAAAATTGAAGTTCATCCCACAAACTAATTATCAATTTGAAAGGACAATTCAAACACTGGAATATATATTGAGAGCATGTGTTCTATCTTGAAAGAGCACTTGGGTGGAATATTTACCTCATTGAACTTTTCCTATAATAATAGCTACCATGTAAGCATTGGCATGTCACCTTATCAAGATCTATATGGGAAACTATGTAGATAGACAATATAATGGAGTGATGTGGTACATAGAAAATTGATAGGAACTACTATTAATCAAGAATGTATTGATAAGGTTGATCTGGTTATAAAAAAGCTAAATACTTCCTAGAGTAGGCAAATGAGTTATATAGACAAAAAGACATGAGTTGCTCTTTGAAGTTATTTTGAGAATATCTCCAACTAAGGGAGTGATGTTGTAAGGACCCTGACCTTCGTTTTGGGCTTACCCTATTTCTTTTGCCTAAACCTTGTGCTTGGTTGCTTACTAATCACCTTTAGTGGTGATTAGAGTTTGCTTGTGTTTTGTTGAGAGTTGGAGGTGCTACTTGCAAAATAACCTAAGTTAGGATTGAAGAGCAAGTTTGTCACCTTGAGAGATGGCTTTCTCTCTCTTTGCTTCCTCTAGAGTTGAGAGGAAGGGTTGGGCTCGTTGCTTGAGTTGCCTTGGGCCTTGTTTTACCTTGTTTGGGCCTTTCCTTGCCTAGTTGAATCTTGTATCGTGCAGGAGGGTTTTGTGTCTCCCATGGGGGTGTCGCCCATGTGGTGTATCGGGCTTGGAGATGGAGAGTATCGGCCATGGACCATCTTTGACCTCTTGACCTCGTTTGTTTCACCACTAGTGGACACTTGGTGCATAGTGCTTGCATGTGGAAATAGCCCTGGACATGTGTATAAGGTGAGATAAGGAGGTGGCATTATCCTTGGACAAGTGTCCCTAGGTGGGCAACACATTGCCTTGTTTTCTCCTCCATCCTCTTCTATATATACATCTCCTTCCACTTCCTTAGGATCCATTTTATCTCTTTGTTGCTCCTCTCTTCCTTGGTGCACGATTCACCTTCCCTTTGGTGTGTTTGGTGGCCGATACAGCTTGGTGGAGCAAGTTGGTGGCCGATCCTCTTCTTGAAGTATTTTTCTTCTTCTTCCTCTAGTTTGGTGGCCGAACCATAGGTGGTGTGCCTTGGAGCTAGGAGCTTAAATCTTGGAGCTTTAGAGCTTGAAGAGCTTGCTTAAGGCAGGTTACATAACTTCTAACCCTAGCTATACTACCTTCTTTTATGTTGCACGATTCATATATGTTGATGATCGACCATTGCATGTTATGTTTCTTGCTCTAGTACATGTTGTTGATCTTATGGATATAGTGAACATGATGTTGTTGATGTTTTTGATGGTTTACATACCTTTGGATCTAGTTGGTCAAACCATAGTTTAGGGTTTCTTTTGGGGCAATACCCCTTTCTCTCCTTAGATTTTGAGAAGTGAGTTTGAGCTCTAGTGATGTGGGCATTACCTGTGATGGAGTGAGTTTTTACTTTATTTTCACTCTCTTGTTATTTCTTTTCTCAATTTATTGTTGACAAAACTACCCTCAACTTAATCATTGTATAACTAAGCTTAATATGGCACTTTTGGCAAAAATATGCAAACCCTAGTATGTTTTTATGATTGAATACATATGTTAATGTATTTAGCAAAAGAACACATCAAACTTTTGAATTTGGGTTTCAAATTTATACCATAGTTGCTTTTTGACATTATGGAGCTACCTCTAAAATTTCATTGCAATTGGACTATCCAATTAGAAGATATAAGAAATCGAAATCAATGTATTTAATAGCTTATTGAACTTGTTGGACCTTGGCCCGGATCCGGATCCGGATCCGTGGAAGAGACGACTGAGTCGTCCTCCTCACCCGCTTCTCGCGGAGCTCGGCCTACTCAGTAGCGCCATCCTTCAAACCGTCGTCTCTCTCTCACCTCTCGATCTTACCTCGTCAAAGTTAGGTCCTCAGGTCGGGTTTCTCCTCGCCTTTTGAACGAACCCAAAAAAATATCCCTAACGATCAGAGATTCGAAAACGCCCAATGGCGGCGCCATGGAGCCGTTGGCCACCTGAAGAGGAGGCAACCCTAGGTCCCGCAGTGTCTATTCAAGGAACTTAGTAGCTCTGCAGCATTTCCTTTAGCTGCAAAGACCCCTCAATTCCTCGTCATCACCCCCCCTATTCTCCACCCAACTCCATCTTCCTCGGCCCGAACCACTGCAACGTGCTCGCACCTCAGAGCTCCTCCCTCCAATTGGTTCCATCCGCACCATCCTTGCACCGAGGTGGAGGCATCCCAACACTCACGGAAGGGAGTGTTGGTGCTTTGGCTGATATCGACTAGGGAGGCCTGCGACATCTCACACCAGACTCCGACCACCTCCACGCCCCCTTCTTGCTGCAGCTTTGAGCTCGGGCACCTACGCGGGACTCCAGGAAGGACCGCAGATCTTCTCTCGATGCCCAGCTAACCAGTACTTGAGGTACAAGCCCAAATTGATTCTCGTTGAACTGTGGTAGTCCATACTCTGTACCTCCGTCGGTTTGATTTTGTGATTCACAGAGTTACGATATGTACCCCACTCATAGCTCGCGCATACCCTCTCCTTCTTCCCACATAACCTCTCTTCCTCAGGGCAGCACTACCCAGGAGCCAGAACGAGCTCGTCAGAGCTGATCCATCTACCTGGGCTAGCAACGAGCAAGGAGAAACAGAACTGCAGCTAGAGGGATCGCAGGCCAACGACCCAATCCGACGATCCGTGGTCAATCTAGCAATTCCTTAGATCAACAAGAGCTGTCGATCCAGTCAGATCCGACCGTTGATCAAGGTACTCCTCTCTTCCTTTTCCTTCCTTTTCTTTTTCTAAAATGGAAAAATTGTTTATCTTGGGAAAATCCTAGGAAATGCTAGGATTATCAGAAAATAGCAAACCAATATACCTATTTGATCAGAAAAATATGCTCTATCCATATAAAATACTGTCTATACCTGAATCCGTCCCCTATTTCAAAAATAACTGTCTAAGGCCGAAAGGACATCCTTAATCATAATTAATTATTAAAAAGGGCTTTCTTGATGATATATGACTTCTTAAATAGTTGTAACCCCTAGATGAAACCCTGATTTCAGAATAACTCGAAATACTATACTAAGTTGATAAGTGATCAAAGGATTAGAAGAAACCCTAATTTTAGCTTCCTCTCTCTACATGAATTTAAAGATATTTTTCATATGTCAAAATTAATACCATTAGATGATAATTAGTGTTTATTGATTGGTCTGAATCTTTAAAACGAACCATGTTGTTATGAATAGTTAACAGGTTAAGGATTACCCTCCCTTTTTCTTTAATCATCTTAGAAACCCTAATTTTGGGAAACCTTCTAATTAATCAATTAAATATTGCCTTCAATCCAAATAGTTATAATGGATCAGACCTAATAATAATTATGAACCTATTTAGAATATGGGAAATCCCTGAACCAAATTAAGATAACATAAAAAGGAATAATAATTAAGAACATAACTTAGTCCTGGTCACATGGACCAATAGTAATGTTGTACCCTTGCCTTCTTTACAGTGTGACTAAATTCCTGGTTGAATCTAGATCTGTGGACTTTTGTTTGAACAAGCAGGTACGTGGTCGTATAAGTATATGACTAGATTTCTGGTTGCCTATGATATGTATACCTTGAATGCTCATACTTGAATATTATTGCTTGGTTGACTAGTATGAGTTGTACTTCGCCAAACCTAATGAAACATAAATGGTTATGATGGGTTGTAGCTACTAGAGCACATAGCCTGGTGTGGATGTATGTATGTGCCTAACATGGATGTATGTTTTCCTTGGCCCATGTTAGATGTATGATGATATTAAGTTGCCCACACTAGATGTAAGTTAAGTGCAATGTGTGTAGTACAACCGCATCAAAATGATTGTAATAAAAAGGATGTTTACTTGATTTTCACCTTAAGAAATGGTTTTATCTCTCCTTTCTACTTGTTCAAATATTTTTCCTTTATGCAACCTTATTAAATGTAACTTTTACCACGTACCAGCTTTGCTGATGTTTTGTTTCCCGTATTTTCTAGGTGCAAGGAACATTTGACTACAAAATGAAATGCATGCTCAAAGTACTTGAAGGCACAAATAATAAACTTGGAGGATGTAATAGATAGATTCTTTTCCTCTTATCTCATTCCTTGTTAGATGTCAGTTTATTTCTTTCCTTAGTGATCTTGGGGATGATTGAAATCCTATGTAATAAAGTTAACTTTCTTTAGAACCATATTTTCTCTCCATATGTAATGACTTTATTATCCTTATGAATGAATGTTTGTGTGGCTTTATCCGATGATGTGAACTAGATCTTGGCTTAATCTCTATCTTAGTTGACTACCTTAATCTCTTATATTTTCCCTTTTGACATCTATAGATATGAGTGCACGCATATCTAGGAATGTCACTATGGAAAGTATATAGAAATTGCGGGACGTCACAGTTGGTATCAGAGCCAATGTTCACACATCATAGTCACATGACTTTCATTCACCCTATTATGAGTCTAGGGTAGTCCTTGAGTTAGGGATGTGAAGGGTTGAGGTGTCTAGGATAGCATCTGCCATGGGTCTGACTAAAGTCTCCGAGCCACTTAGCTTGGCAATCACGAGGCTACCTTTATGGCAGTATAAGTCTACCTGGCCGATATCCTAAGTGTCCCCTATTCTTGGGCATACCTTAATTTAGGAATTTTCTTATCTATAGATTTTTTTCCCTCTCACCTCTTCTATAGGAAAAAATCCTCCCTCTCATCTATGTTTTGAAATAAATTAAACTTTCCCTCTTACCTCTGTAATAAGGTTAGGAAGGAGTCTCTCTATTTAGAAAGCCCTAAGGATCGACTGATAAGGATTTTAAGATATCCTCCCTAAATCATAACATTCAAAATATTAATCATCAAATAATGAGAATAATAAAATATCATGTGAAAATAATAATGATAATGACGAGAATAATTGTTGAAGTAATAATCTAATACGTACAAATTAATTTCAGGATGCCTCCTAAGACTCACAGCTCAGGGGAATCATCCTCTAAGAAAAGAAAAGAACGTGAACCCTCTGAAGTACCTGATCCCGAAGCTGAGGCCAAGGAAAGGTGGGAAGAACAGAAGAAAATCCTTTTAGACTTTATGCAAACCCTCATTACAAAAGGAACCCCTGAACCTAGCTCATCTAGGAAGAGAGAAGTGACAGTGATAGATTTTATTAAACTAAACCTTGATTCTTTTTGGGGTGAGGATCAGCCTGAGGTTATGGATAAGGCTGAAGCATGGATTTTGACCATAGAGAATGGTTTTCATACCCTAGAAGTACCCAATGAGAAGAAGGTTAGGTTCGCCACCCATATGCTTAAGGGAGGGGAAAAAATCTAGTGGGAGAACTATGGCGGAAATAGGGGTGAGGAAATAGACAACATGGAGTGGGAAGCCTTTAAAAACCTCTTCACGGATCATTTTATGCCCATAGCCGAGAGGAAGAGGAAGGAAAAGATGTACATGGAGTTAAGGCAGGGTAGTCTTTCAGTATACACCCGGAAGTTTAGGCTTCTGGAACGTTATGCACCCATCAAGACTGAAGACCGCCTTACTGAACACTATGTTGACTGCCTTTCCGCCCACCTAAAAACCCTAGTCATAGCTTCTCGTCCCAGAAGCATAGATGAAGCCCTAGATATGGCCCTCAAGCAGGAGAGAGAGCAGGGCACGCAAAAACCTTCTAGCATGGGATACTTAGGGTTAACCACAACTGAAGAGGATAAGTTTAAGAAGTTCCACCCAGGCCATAACAACAAGGGATCAGGGAAAGGAGGAGGTTTAGGGAAGAAGGGACCAAAGAATAGCAAGCTGATGGATTACCGCAGCAAATGCAAGACTTGTGGACGAGGACATGACGGGCCTTGTCGCTACACCAAGCCAGTCTGCTACAACTGCAAGAAGGAGGGACATTTCCTTGCCAAGTGCCCCAATGCATCTATCCTTGGCAAACCTCTAATAGGTGCTCCACCCCCTCAGGGACACCGCAGTGCCAGGGTGTTCGCATTAACAGCAGAGGAGGCTAGGGCAAATCCGAACCAGCTTGTCGAAGGTAACCTTAAATCTTTTTCATATATCAAATATCTTGTTCAATGCCTTCAATTATTTACAATGTAATTATCATGTGTAGGCATTGTTTTCTTGAGTGGACATCCTGTTAAAGCATTGTTTGATTCTGGATCCACAAATACGTTTATTTCTCGCAATCTGGCCTCAATGTTGCACTTACATATAAGGGACTTGGGATACATTCTGGATGTGTCGACTCCTAGTGGCAAAATATTCACTACATTGCAGAAAACCGATGTCCTCCCTCTAAAATTTGAAAATCATGACATGCCCTTTGAATTTATTCTCTTAACTATGGAAGACTTTGATGTTATTCTTGGCATGGATTGGCTATACACATATCATGCTTATATTGACTGTAGAAACAAGATGGTAGTTCTCTCTCAACCTCATTCCTCTCCAGTAGTGATCCCTCGGGGAAGTGGATTTTGTAATAATATAATAATTTCCTCTCTTAAAGCTAAAAAGCTCATATCTAAAGGATGTAAAGTCTTCCTCGCATTCGTCTCAGAGACCAGTCCTGACAACGGGCCTGTAGAAAGACTGGAGGTGGTACGTGATTTTCTTGACATATTCCCGGAGGAGCTTCCTGGGCTGCCTCCAAACCGAGACATTGAGTTCTCTATAGATCTTCTTCCTGGAACGACTCCGATTTCTAGGGCACCGTATAGGATGGCACCTGCTGAGCTTATGGAGCTGAAGAAACAATTACAAGAACTTCTCGATAAGGGTTTTATCCGCCCTAGCGTTTCCCCTTGGGGTGCACCTGTCCTTTTTGTTAAAAGGAAAGATGGTTCGATGCGGATGTGTATTGACTATCGCATGTTGAACCAAGCTACCATTAAAAACAAGTATCCTCTCCCTCGTATTGATGACCTCTTTGATCAACTTCGTACTGCTAAAGTTTTCTCAAAAATTGATCTTCGTTCTGGCTACCATCAACTTAAGGTCAAAGATTCTGATATATCTAAGACTACTTTCCGGACTCGTTACGGGCACTACGAATTTCTGGTAATGCCGTTCGGGTTGACCAACGCACCTGGCGTATTCATGAACTTAATGAACAAAGTATTCCAACCTTATCTTGATGAGTTTCTGGTTGTCTTCATTGATGATATTATGATTTATTCTGATTCTATGGAGAAACATCGTGAGCATTTGAAGTCTGTCCTTGAAATCCTTCGAGCCCAGAAATTCTATGGAAAACTTTCAAAATGTGAATTCTGGATTGACAAAGTTATGTTTCTTGGTCATGTCATTTCTGGGGGTAACATATCTGTTGATCCCGCTAAAGTATCTGCTGTACTTGATTGGCAACCTCCTCGCAATCCTTCTGAAATCCGGAGTTTCTTAGGTCTGGCCGGATATTATCGTCAGTTTATTCCAAATTTCTCCAAAGTGGCACTTCCTCTCACTAAGCTTACTCGGAAGGACGAGCATTTCATCTGGTCAGCTGCTTGTGAGTCTAGCTTCCAAGAGCTCAAGCAGAAGTTGACGTCAGCTCCTGTTCTTGTTCTACCCTCTGGCAATGAAGGATTTGTAATATTCACTGATGCTTCGAGAAATGGATTAGGATGTGTCCTACAGCAGGATGGTAAAGTAGTGGCCTTCGCGTCTAGACAGCTAAAACCCAATGAACTTAATTATCCCACCCATGATTTGGAATTAGCTGCAATCATTCATGCCCTTAAGATCTGGAGGCACTACCTGTACGGGGCAATGTTCGACATTTTCACCGATCACAAAAGCCTGAAATACATCCTGACTCAGAAGGACTTGAATCTACGTCAACGCCGATGGATTGAATACCTTAAAGACTACGATTTCACTATTGCCTATCATCCGGGTAAGGCAAATGTAGTCGCTGATGCCCTTAGCAGAAAAAGGGCAGTGTGTGCATCTCTTTCTGTCCCTGAATGGAGGAACATGGAGGACCTAGTGGGCTGGAAACCGCAGTTTTTGTCTGATCGGGGGCATGTTAATAACATCTCCATCACGTCCAACTTGCATTTCAAACTTTTGGAGGCGCAGAAAGCTAGTCCCGAGCTTGCAGAGCTCTCCTCTCTCCTGGCTAAACCGCATACACATCTGCCTGTGGGTCTTGACGGTGGCCTTCGATACAAGAACCGCATGTGGGTCCCTGAGCAGTCAGCTGTAAAGACAACCATTCTTAGTGAGGCACATGGGTCCAAGTATACAATTCATCCCGGCACGACGAAGATGTACAAAGACCTACAGCGTCAGTTCTGGTGGAGAGGCATGAAACATGATATTGCTGAATTCGTGTCTAGATGCCTGACATGCCAGATGATAAAGGCCGAGCATCAAAGACCAGGTGGTCTACTGCAACCCCTCAAGATTCCGGAATGTAAATGGGAACATATCACTATGGATTTCATAGTGGGATTACCCAGGACCAGGAAGGGGTACGACGCTGCATGGGTCATTGTGGATCGTCTCACCAAATCAGCTCATTTTCTGCCTGTAAAGACTACTGCGAAGGTTTCTGAGTTGGCTGACCTCTACATCCGAGAGATCGTACGTCTGCATGGGATTCCAGCATCCATTGTCTCGGACAGGGATCCAAAGTTTACATCGAAGCTGTGGAAGCAAGTCCAAGAGGAGCTGGGCACCAAATTGAACTTCAGCACAGCTTATCACCCGCAGACAAACGGACAGTCAGAGCGTACCGTACAGATTTTGGAAGATCTTCTACGAGCTTGTGTGCTCGACTGGGAAGGCTCGTGGGACCATTACTTTCCATTGGCTGAGTTTGCGTATAATAATAGCTATCAGGCGAGTATTGGGATGCCACCATACGAAGCTCTCTACGGCAGGCCATGCAGATCCCCGTTACACTGGGACGATGTTGGAGAACGCACTTTGATGAAATCCGAGGAGATACAGCTGTATACAGACAAAGTTGCACTGATTAAGCAAAGAATGAAGCGAGCATAGGATAGGCAGAAATCCTATGCAGATGCTCACTGATGAGAATGACAATTCAAGGAAGGTGATCACGTATTCCTGAAGATCCGACCTATCCGAGCTTTGGCCAAAAATAAGGGAAAGCTCAGTCCTCGTTATGTGGGACCCTTTGAGATCCTTGAAAGGGTTGGAGAATGCGCCTATCATCTTACTTTGCCACCTCAGTACAGTGCCATGCACAATGTCTTCCACGTATCCAATCTGAAGCCGTACGTCAAAGATCCTAGTCACATTCTGAATCATGAGCCCCTCGAACTGAAAGATGATCTGTCATATGCTGAGTCACCAGTCAGAATTCTCGATCTAAAGACAAAGGAGCTTCGCAACAATCGGAGTATAGATATGGTGAAATTTCTCTGGAGCCACCTTGATCCAACCGATGCTACCTAGGAGCTCAAGTCTGAAGTCGAGCGGAAGTATCCACATCTCTTTCAGGCTTCTTGAATTTTGAGGACGAAATTCTTTTAAGGAGGGGAGAATGTGATGGAGTGAGTTTTTACTTTATTTTCTCTCTCTTGTTATTTCTTTTCTCAATTTATTGTTGACAAAACTACCCTCAACTTAATCATTGTATGACTAAGCTTAATATGGCACTTTTGGCAAAAATATGCAAACCCTAGTATGTTTTTATGATTGAATACATATGTTAATGTATTTAGTAAAAGAACACATCAAACTTTTGAATTTGGGTTTCAAATTTATACCATAGTTGCTTTTTGACATTATGGAGCTACCTCTAAAATTTCATTACAATTGGACTATCCAATTAGAAGATATAAGAAATCGAAATCAATGTATTTAATAGCTTATTGAACTTGTTGGACCTTGGCCCGGATCTGGATCCGGATCCGTGGAAGAGACGACTGAGTCGTCCTCCTCACCCACTTCTCGCGGAGCTCGGCCTACTCAGTAGCGCCATCCTTCAAACCGTCGTCTCTCTCTCACCTCTCGATCTTACCTCGTCAAAGTTAGCTCCTCAGGTCCGGTTTCTCCTCGCCTTTCGAACGAACCCAAAAAAAATATCCCTAACGATCAGGGATTCGAAAACGCCCAATGGCGGCGCCATGGAGCCATTGACCACCTGAAGAGGAGGCAACCCTAGGTCCCGCAGTGTCTATTTAAGGAACTTAGTAGCTCCGCATCCTTTCCTTTAGCTGCAAAGACCCCTCAATTCCTCGTCATCACCCCCCTATTCTCCACCCAACTCCATCTTCCTCGGCCCGAACCACTGCAACCTGCTCGCACCTCATAGCTCCTCCCTCCAATTGGTTCCGTCCGCACCATCCTTGCACCGAGGCGGAGGCATCCCAACACTCGCGGAAGGGAGTGTTGGTGCTTTGGCTGATATCGACTAGGGAGGCCTGCGACATCTCAGACCAGACTCCGACCACCTCCACGCCCCCCTTCTTGCTGCAGCTTTGAGCTCGGGCACCTACGCGGGACTCCAGGAAGGACCGCGGATCTTCTCTCGACGCCCAACTAACCAGTACTTGCGGTATAAGCCCAAATTGATTCTCGTTGAACTGTGGTAGTCCATACTCTGTACCTCTGTCGGTTTGATTTTGTGCTTCACAGAGTTACGATCTGTACCCCACTCACAACTCGCGCATACCCTCTCCTTCTTCCCACATAACCTCTCTTCCTCAGGGCAGCACTACCCAGGAGCCAGAACGAGCTCGTCAGAGCTGATCCATCTACCTAGGCTAGCAACGAGCAAGGAGAAACAGAACTGCAGCTAGAGGGATCGCAGGCCAACGACCCAATCCGACGATCCATGGTCAATCTAGAAATTCCTTAGATCAACGAGATCCGTCGATCCAGTCGGATCCGGCCATTGATCAAGGTACTCCTCTCTTCCTTTTCCTTCCTTTTCTTTTTATAAAATGGAAACATTGTTTATCTTGGGAAAATCCTAGGAAATGCTAGGATTATCAGAAAATAGCAAACCAATATACCTATTTGATCAGAAAAATATGCTCTATCCATATAAAATACTATCTATACCTGAATCCGTTCCCTATTTCAAAAATAACTGTCTAAGGCCTAAAGGACATCCTTAATCATAATTAATTATTAAAAAGGGCTTTCTTGATGATATATGACTTCTTAAATAGTTGTAACCCCTAGATGAAACCCTGATTTCAGAATAACTCGAAATACTATACTAAGTTGATAAGTGATCAAAGGATTAGAAGAAACCCTAATTTTAGCTTCCTCTCTCTACATGAATTTAAAGATATTTTTCGTATGTCAAAATTAATACCATTAGATGATAATTAGTGTTTATTGATTGGTCTGAATCTTTAAAATGAACCATGTTGTTATGAATAGTTAACAGGTTAAGGATTACCCTCCCTTTTTCTTTAATCATCTTAGAAACCCTAATTTTGGGAAATCTTCTAATTAATCAATTAAATATTGCCTTCAATCCAAATAGTTATAATGGATCAGACCTAATAATAATTATGAACCTATTTAGAATATGGGAAATCCCTGAACCAAATTAAGATAACATAAAAAGGAATAATAATTAAGAACATAACTTAGTCCTAGTCACATGGACCAATAGTAATGTTGTACCCTTGCCTTCTTTGCAGGGTGACTAAATTCCTGGTTGAATCTAGATCTGTGGACTTTTGTTTGAACAAGAAGGTACGTGGTCGTATAAGTATATGACTAGAATTCTGGTTGCCTATGATATGTATACCTTGAATGCTCATACTTGAATATTATTGCTTGGTTGACTAGTATGAGTTATACTTCACCAAACCTAATGAAACATAAATGATTATGATGGGTTGTAGCTACTAGAGCACATAGCCTGGTGTGGATGTATGTATGTGCCTAACATGGATGTATGTTTTCCTTGGCCCATGTTAGATGTATGATGATATTAAGTTGCCCACACTAGATGTAAGTTAAGTGCAATGTGTGTAGTACAACCGCATCAAAATGATTGTAATAAAAAGGATGTTTACCTGATTTTCACCTTAAGAAATGGTTTTATCTCTCCTTTCTACTTGTTCAAATATTTTTCCTTTATGCAACCTTATTAAATGTAACTTTTACCACGTACCAGCTTTGCTGATGTTTTGTTTCCCGTATTTTCTAGGTGCAAGGAACATTTGACTACAAAATGAAATGCATGCTCAAAGTACTTGAAGGCACAAATAATAAACTTGGAGGATGTAATAGATAGATTCTTTTCCTCTTATCTCACTCCTTGTTAGATGTCAGTTTATTTCTTTCCTTAGTGATCTTGGGGATGATTGAAATCCTATGTAATAAAGTTAACTTTCTTTAGAACCATATTTTCTCTCCATATGTAATGACTTTATTATCCTTATGAATGAATGTTTGTGTGGCTTTATCTGATGATGTGAACTAGATCTTGGCTTAATCTCTATCTTAGTTGACTACCTTAATCTCTTATATTTTCCCTTTTGACATCTATAGATATGAGTGCACGCATATCTAGGAATGTCACTATGGAAAGTATATAGAAATTGTGGGACGTCACAATACCCCTCTCTCATTTAAGTTGAGAGGTGAGCCTACATTCTAGTTGCTTAGGCAACACCCTCCTCTCACCATGGATTAGAGAGGTGAGATCTTGGGTATATGTGATAACCTATGTTGAGGTTGATCCTTGTGGTTGCTTGATTTGTGATAGACGTTGTGCAAAACCCCTCTCTCTTGGTTGTTGAGAGGTGAGCCAACTATCTTGATCATTTAGGGTTTGTTGCTTATGAGCTTGAGCTTGAAGATGACCTTTTGGTGAAGTTTTGTGCCCTTACACGATACAACCTTGATGTCACCCGACACCCCTTTGCCTTGAGTTTGGCCTGGTGCCCGATATGACCCCTTTCACCTTGTTAGTATCCTTAGACGATATGCTTTGCCTGAGATGATCTCTTGTGACGCCCTCCTTGGTCGATATGGTGTCTAGTAAGCCATCTCTGTGTTGGATGACATGGTTTTGTCTTGTGCTGCCCGATATGGTGGTTGCATGGTGGAACCCTGTTAGGTGTCTTAGTGGTGGCTGATATGAGGTGTTTGACCTAGTCAGACGATAGGTCTTCTTAAGGTGTTGCTTGTTATAGGTGGGCGACACCCTTGCCTCTTCCTTGGATGATATGAGTAAGATGGGTAACCTTTTGTCGAGCATGGGGTTTGTGTTTGCCCGACACACCCTATGTGAGTTGGCCATTATGGTGCCTTAGTAGTTACCATGCTCTTGGACGTTAGAGTGCCTTGGCCGACATGAGGGTCCTTTGGACGATATGGGTGATGGTTGAAAGATAGGGCATCTTGGGTGCCATGCTCCTAGTTGACATGCTTCTTGTGGAGAGGGTTGGCCGATAGAAACCCTAACCCTAGTGCACGATAGGATCCCTGATGCATGATAGGATGAAGTGTTGTTGGCTGATATGATGGCACAAGTGCTTGAGGGTTTGGAACCCTAGCCGATAATCTCTAGAGCAGATATGATCCTACCTGATACTCTTTGGGTGAGGGTTGGCACTACCCGCCCCACCTATAGTGAGGGAAGTTGGAACCTTTGGTGAGGGTTATGGTTAACCCAGGATAACCTAATCAATGCTTTAATTACCTTGAAACCGCCTCTTTGTTATAATGGGATATGATTGTAGGTGGTGAACCGTGGTTTCTAAGATGGATACATAAGATGATGAGATATATGGTTATGTTCGCAAGAATAAGGCATAATATATGCTCATGATTGATAATAAAACTATGCTTTCTACGGCTTATGTGTAATATACTCATGGATGTTGCTTTATACCTGATAGTATGATAATCCTGTTAATCCATGATGGCTTCAATTATCTCTATGGATGTGTATACTAACCATGCATGTATTTTTATGTGAAATCATGGCCTGGTAAGAGCTATAAGATGTATGTGCTTGAGTAGCACCATGTGGTAATGAGATAACAAGTTGATAGGTCTGAGGACCTGATATAAGGTTGAGTGCCTAGTTAAGGTGTTATCCTCTGATGATGAGATAAGGGATGCGTTCCCAGAATGCTGATGCATGATTATGATGCCCTGAGAGGCAGTGGTTGATATCATGAGGGATTGAGGTCCCAGGACAGTATGATGATGGCAATAATGATGTAATTCTATAAGGCTGTGTCTTTACTTTGGTTGCCTCAACAATTGGCTTAAAACATACTAATTAATTATAAATGAAAACATCATGTAGTTGCCCTGGCCATAGATCCATCATCGTCAGTATCATGGTCATGGTGAAACAGGTTTATCCTGCGGGATTTGCCTAGAGCGCATATTGTTGAATATGTGAGGTTTTCCCTAGCCTAAAATAGGAGGAATCTGTGTACCACTGTGAATATATGGAACATGGTGAACAAACCAATGGCTCAGGATATGTGATGATGATCATGATGTGTTCATGGCTTGGATGTATGCACTAGCACATATGATGAGGTAAGCTAGAGACGTGGGTAGCTTGCAGAGCTGACCCAGAGGCTGAGGCCCTATAAGCATAAGACTACGGTCCTGCTTGATGATTTGTGTACTGACCATGAGAAGGTGAGGTCATGGAGTCTGGATCTCCTTAGACCTTGTATGGCACCGGATTGGGCTTTGCAGCCAATGGTTGGATTTAAGCAGGGAAGGCTCACTTCCTTAGGGCATAATAAAACGTAATCCAGCCAAATAGTATATCTTTCTTAAAGCAAAACACAAAACATTGATTGAGGTCTTGCTTATATAGCTGATCTAGTTATACCTTGCAGATATGTGTATGATCCTTATATTTTGTGATAAGTTCTTATAAATCTTATCTTGTTAATCATGTTCCATAAAATACTTGGTTGTATGCCTCCTAGATATCTCGGTAAGATTGATGGTAATAATAGCCTTGCTCAGTATGTTGCTCTTGTTATACGCTTTATCAGTTATCTGCTGTTATTGCTTTAACCTTATGAGGTTTTATAGTTATAGCGGGGAGTTATGTTTCTCGTTGAGACTGTGTGTCTCACCCCACTGGTTTACACCCTTTTTAGGTGATCTCTCTAGACGTGGTGGTGGTCGTGAGGGTGTGGCTGAGAAGCAAGAGGAAGAGTAGTAGAAGGCAAGAGATGGACATGTTGTTGTTTTGGTGGTTTTGTAGTAGAGTCCTAGAGTCATCCCTGTACTCTCAGGTCCTCGGAGGTGTTTGACGACATTTCACGATGACTAGCTGTTGTAATTTTGGTTGTATAAATAGGTGATGAACTCGGGTGCTGATAGTACAACTGGTTCTGATAAGCTATGGACACATTTGAAGGATTGTAATATCTTTATAACATGTTTCTCTGTAGGATCTGGATGCAAAAGTTCTCTTATGAATGTTTCCACAATCGGTTTTAATTAACTCATGTTTTTGGTAAAATGTGGTTCCGCATGTTTTCGTGTGGCATCTCGTTGTATGTGTGATAGCGGGGTGTCACAATAGTTTTGGTATCAGAGCTCTAGGTTCAGTGAGTCTACAAGGATCTAGGACTAGGTTTGTGTCTGTTCTTGTGAGTTTTTTAGATTTTCTTACAATAACCTTCTGCCCTCAGCAGAAGATAAAGCATAAAGATGTCTGGAAACCATGAAGAACATGCTGTCGAGAGCAACGATGTTGCATATGTTGATGGAGAAAGAGTGCAGGCACATGAAGATTGGGTGCCTGAGGTCCTCCAACATGACCCAACCATTCTCCAAAACCCTACCTACCAATAGCTTATGGGGCAGTTGATGGCTACGATGAATCACATGGTGGAAAGAGTGTCAGTGCCCCAGCCAAGAGCACATGATCCCCATGGTGAAACATCGGGTATTGGGAAGACCTTTGAGCGGCTTCGCCGAGTCGGAGCTTCAAATTATGCTGGAACGGCTGATCCAGCAGATGCATATCTGTGGCTAACAGGTCTCGAGAAGGCCTTCCAGATCCTTGACATCCCCGAAGCAGACAAAGTCAAGCACGTTGTCTACCTTCTGAAGGGTAGTACTGGACACTGGTGGGCCATCGAGGAGGAGAAGAGACCCGGTGAGGAGATCGGTTGGGAGGTTTTCCGGTGAGAGTTTGTCAGTAGATACTTTCTGAAGATGTATCTGGATGAGAAGATCAACCAGTTTGAGTGTCTACGCCAAGGATCGATGAGCATCACCGAGTATGAAGCCAATTTCATGGACTTGTTGAGGTTTTTTCCTCACATGGCGGTGACAGATGATGAGCAGATCCGGCGGTTTGAGAAAGGTTTGAGTGCTGAGATGTCGACACTTGTTGCTGCTTTGGAAAATTGGGAGCGGTTTGCCATGTTCGCGGAGTCCATCCGTAGGATTGAACGGTCTGTCAGGGAGAAAAGGGAGTCCATGACCAGGAAAAGGCCTGCTCAGTTCCAGGGACTAAGATCTGGTGACTTCAAGAAACCAAGGTTTTTAACACCTTCCGTAATGCAGAGTTCTCGTACACCATCTAAATGGTCTCCAAGTAAGGGAAGAGGGTGTGGATTTTCACCATCTAAAGCACACAGTACCAATTTAGTGACAGTGATAGGGCCGTCTAGAGTACAGTTGGAAGGCATGTCATGTTATCACTGTGGACAGACTGGGCATTTGAGGTCAAATTGCTCAAGGAGAGACGTTGAAGTAACGCAGTAACCAAGACAGAGTCAACAAGGGTCAGGTAGACAACAGCCCAGTGGTAGCAGAGGGCAAGGACAGAGGAAAGCGTCGCAAGCAGGATCGTCTGCACAAGGAAGCAGAGGATGTGGACAACAAGTAACGACTCAATTCTATGCTATGAGTCAATCGGAGGCGATAGTCAACCTACGAGTGGTGGTAGGTCAGATGGAGTTATTTCATTCTGATTTGTCTTCTTTTTGCTTAATATCTATTCTGGTTGACCCGGGTGCTACACACTCTTTTATCGCACATAGTCTGCTTGATAGCTGCCCTTTACCTCTTAGTTGTAAGAAAGATAGCATGTTGTTAGAAACCCCTCTTGATGGTTCCTCGATGCTTCGAGAAGAGTGTCCATCTTGTGTCCTACCTTTCTCAGGACACAGTATACAAGTGGAACTTATACCACTTGATATGCATGGATTCGATGTGATCCTTGGGATGGATACCTTAGAAAAGTATAAGGTTGTGTTGGACTGTGGTTACAAGCAGGTAGTGTTTGATGATGATGGAGAGAAGTGGATCTTCCAAGGAGATAGGAAGATTCTTCCGACGTGTTTAGTGTCAGCAATGGTGGCAGAAAAGTTGCTGCAGAAAGGTTGTAAGACATTATTAGCTCACGTTGTGGATACCAAGGCAAAAGGTCCTAGCCTTGAGGAGGTGACGGTTGTCTGAGAGTTTGCGAATGTGTTTCCTAATGAGTTCCCCGGTGTTCCCCCACCTCGAGAGATTGATTTTGAGATCAATCTGGTGCCAGGAACACAACCAGTTGCCCAAACACCGTACCGGATGGCTCCAGCCGAGATGGCAGAACTCAAGAAGCAGTTATAGGAGTTGTTGGACAAAGGTTTCATCAGACCAAGCACATCGCCTTGGGGTGCTCCAATCTTGTTTGTTAAGAAGAAGGACAAGTCGATGCAGTTGTGTATAGATTATCAGCAGTTGAACAAGGTCATGATCAAGAATAAGTACTCGTTGCCGAGGATAGATGATCTGTTTGATCAGTTGTGTGGCACTACAGTGTTCTTAAAGATCGATCTACGGTCAGGATATCATCAATTGAGGATTAAGGCGGACGACATACCAAAGTCAACGTTTAGGATGAGGTATGGTCACTTTGAGTTTGTGGTTATGCCGTTTGGGCTAACCAATGCATCTACTGCTTTCATGGATCGGATGAACCGAGTGTTCTGTCCGTTCCTAGATCAGTTTGTTGTAGTCTTCATAGATGACATCTTGATCTATAGTCGGGACAGTCAAGAGCATGAACAACATCTTCGACAAGCTTTGACTCTTCTTCGCCAACATCAGTTGTATGCCAAGTTTAGTAAATGTGAGTTCTGGTTGAAAGAAGTGACTTTCTTGGGTCATGTGATATCTGCAGAAGGAGTCAGAGTGGACCCTAAGAAGGTGGAGTCAGTGGTAGATTGGGAGCAACCAAAGACGCCGACAGAAGTTCGTAGTTTTCTGGGTTTGGCAGGATACTACCAGAGGTTTATCAAGGACTTCAGTGTGATCGCGTTGCCGATGACAAAGTTGACCAGGAAGGATGTACCTTTTGTCTGGGATGATCATTGTCAGCAAGCTTTCCAAAGTTTGAAGGAGAAGCTGACTATTGCTCCAGTGATAGTGCTGCTAGAGCCTAGGAAAGGCTATGTTGTCTTCTGCGATGCTTCCAAGAAGAGCCTAGGATGTGTGCTGATGCAGGAGGATCATGTGGTTTCTTTTGCTTCATGACAACTTAAGAAACATGAGGAGAACTATTCGACACATGATTTGGAGTTGGCAGCGGTGGTCCATGCGTTAAATATTTGGAGGCACTATCTTTATGGGGAAGTGTGTCAAATCTTTACAGATCATAAGAACTTGAAGTACATATTTTTGCAGAGTGAACTGAACATGCGACAACGTCATTGGATGGAGCTAATCAATGATTATGATTGCACCATTGAGTATCATCCTGGTAAGGCAAATGTGGTAGCTGACGCGCTTAGCAGAAAGTCTTCTTCTCTCCCCAAGGAGAAGGCACAATTGAGTTCCTTGGTATGCCATAGGCGGGATATGTTTGTCTCCTTGCAGTAGATGAATGTGCAGTTGGAAGTTTCCTTGTTGATAGGACTGTTGGCACAGATGCAAGTCAAGCCTATGCTGAGACAGCAGATCAAAGATGCACAACAGGCAGATGATACAGTGCAGTTGATTAGGTCAGAGCTCGGCAGCAAAAAGCATGATGGGTTCCATGAGTCCGAGGATGGACTAGTTTGCTATCATGGTATGATGGTGGTCCCCGATGTTGATAATCTAAGAAAGCTAGTGCTCGAGGAACCACACACATCGATGTATGCTATATATCCAGGAGTCACCAAGATGTATCACAATATGAAGGACTTGTATTGGTGGTCTGGCTTGAAGAAGGATGTAGCTGAGTTTGTGGCTATGTGTGCAGTATGTCAGCAAGTTAAAGCTGAGCATCAGAAGTCGACAGGTACGTTGCAACCCATGCAGATACCACAATGGAAATGGGATCATATAACCATGGATTTCATAGTTGGTCTACCAAAGACAACTAGGAATCATGACTCCATTTGGGTAATAGTGGGCAGGCTGACAAAATCTGCTCATTTCATACCGGTAAAGATGACATATATAACAAAGAAGCTTGCTCAGGTGTATGTAGATGAGATAGTGTGTTTGCACGGTGTACCAGCAACAATAGTCTCTAACAGAGGTCCTCAGTTTATGAGTCATTTTTGGGAACGATTGTACAAAGCATTGGGAACGCAGTTGAGGTTCAGTACTGCCTTCCACCCACAGACGGATGGACAGTCTGAAAGGACTATTCATACTTTGGAGGATCTTCTCCGAGCTTGTGTTTTGCATTTCCTAGGCAGTTGGGACGTGCATCTCAGTTTGATAGAGTTCACTTACAATAATAGTTACCAGTAGAGCATTGACATGTGTCCTTATGAGGCTCTATATGGAAGGAAGTACAGATCCCCTTTATGCCGGTATGAGTCTGGTGAGTATCAGCTTTTGGGTCCTGAGTTAGTGCAACAGACAACAGAAAAGATCAGAGTGATACGAAAACAATTGAAGGCAGTACAAGACAGACAAAAGTCTTATGCAGACAATCGTCGACGACCTTTAGAGTTCCAGGTAGGAGACAAAGTGTATCTCAAGGTCTCACCTTGGAAAGGTGTGCTGAGGTTTGGCTGGAAAGACAAATTGGCACCCAGGTATATGGGGCCATACCCGGTAATAGCACGTGTTGGCAAGGTAGCTTACAAGTTAGAGCTTCCGCCAGAGTTGCACATGTTACATTTAGTGTTCCATGTCAGCATGTTGAAGAAAAGTCACCCAGACACTGGAACAGTGATACAACCAGTCAAGGTTGAGCTTGATGAAGATGTGACTTATGAAGAAGGTCCAGTGATGATCCTTGATAGAAGAGTAAAGAAGTTGAAGAGGAAGGACCTGGTTCTTGTGAAGGTTGTTTGGCATCATCGTGGCATTGAGGAAGCCACGTGGGAGCTTGAGGAAGAGATGAGGCGGAAGTATCCCTCGCTTTTCTCTTCAGATTTTGGGGATGAAATCCCTTTGTAGAGGTTTATGGCTTGTAAGGACCCTGACCTTCGTTTTGGGATTACCTTGTTTGTTTTTCCTAAACCTTGTGCTTGGTTGCTTGCTAATCACCTTTAGTGATGATTAGGGTTTGCTTGTGTTTTGTTGAGAGTTGGAGGTGCTACTTGCAAAATAACCTAAGTTAGGGTTGAAGAGCAAGTTTGTCACCTTGAGAGATGACTTTCTCTCTCTTTTCTTCCTTTAGAGTTGAGAGGAAGGGTTGGGCTCGTTGCTTGAGTTGCCTTGGGCCTTGTTTTACCTTGTTTGGGCCTTTCCTTGCCTAGTTGAATCTTGTATCAGGCAGGAGGGTTTTGTGTCGCCCATGGGGTGTATCGGGCTTGGAGATGGAGAGTATTGGCCATGGACCATCTTTGACCTCTTGAACTCATTTGTGTCACCACTAGTAGACACTATGTGCATAGTGCTTGCATGTTGCAATAGTCTTGAACATGTGTATAAGGTGAGATAAGGAGGTGGCATTATCCTTGGACAAGTGTCCCTAGGTGGGCGACACATTACCTTGTTTTCTCCTCCATCCTCTTCTATATATACATCTCCTTCCACTTCCTTAGGATCCCTTTTAGCTCTTTGTTTCTCCTCTCTTCCTTGGTGCATGATACACCTTCCCTTTGGTGTGTTTGGTGGCCGATACAACTTGGTGGAGCAAGTTGGTGGTCGATCCTCTTCTTGAAGTCTTCTTCTTCTTCTTCTTCCCCTAGTTTAGTGGCCGAACCATAGGTGGTGTGCGTTGGAGCTAGGAGCTTTCGAGCTTGGAGCTTTGGAGCTTGAAGAGCTTGCTTAAGGTGGGTTACATAACTTCTAACCCTAGCTATACTACCTTCTTTTATGTTGCACGATTCATATATGTTGATGATCGATCATTGCATGTTATGTTTATTGCTCTAGGACATGTTGTTGATCTTATGGATATAGTGAGCATGATGTTTTTGATGTTGTTGATGGTTTACATACCTTTGGATCTAGTTGGCCGAACCATAGTTTAGGGTTTCTTTTGGGGCAATACCCCTTTTTCTCCTTGGTTTTTGAGAAGTGAGTTTGAGCGCTAGTGATGTGGGCAATACCCCTCCCTCGTTTAAGTTGAGAGGTGAGCCTACATTCTAGTTGCTTGGGCAACACCCTCCTCTAACCATGGATTAGAGAGGTGAGCTCTTAGATATATGTGATAACCTAAGTTGAGGTTGATCCTTGTGGTTGCCCGATTTGTGATGGAGGTTGTGCAAAACCCCTCTCTCTTGGTTGTTGAGAGGTGAGCCAACTATCTTGATCATTTAGGGTTTGTTTCTTAAGAGCTTGAGCTTGAAGATGACCTTTTGGTGAGGTTTTGTGCCCTTGCACGATACAACCTTGATGTCACCCGACACCCCTTTGCCTTGAGTTTGGCCTGGTGCCCGATATGACCCCTTTCACCTTGTTAGTATCCTTGGACGATATGATTTTCCCGAGATGATCTCTTGCTTTGGATGCCCTCCTTGGTCGATATGGTGTCTAGTACACCATCTCTGTGTTGGACGACATGGTTTGGTCTTGTGCTGCCCAATATGGTGGTTGCATGGTGGAACCCTGTTAGGTGCCTTAGTGGTGGCCGATATGAGGTGTTTGACCTAGTTGGACGATAGGTCTTCTTAAGGTGTTGCTTGATATAGGTGGGTGACACCCTAGCCTCTTCCTTGTATGATATGAGTAAGATGGGTAACCTTGTATCGAGCATGGGGTTTGTGTTTTCCCGACACACCCTATGTGAGTTGGTCGGTATGGTGCCTTAGTGGTTACCATGCTCTTGGATGATAGAGTGCCTTGGCCTACATGAGGGTCCTTTGGACGATATGGGTGATGGTTGAACGATAGGGCATCTTGGGCACCATGCTCATGGTCAACATGCTTCTTGTGGAGAGGGTTGGCCGATAGAAACCCTAACCCTAGTGCACGATAGGATCCCTGATGCACGATAGGATGAAGTGTTGTTGGCCGATATGATGGCACAAGTGCTTGAGGGTTTGGAACCCTAGCTGATAATCTCTAGTGCGGATATGATCCTACCTGATACTCTTTGGGTGAGGGTTGGCGCTACCCGCCCCACCTATAGTGAGGGAAGTTGGAACCTTTGGTGAGGGTTATGGTTAACCCGGGATAACCTAATTGATGGATTAATTACCTTGAAACCGCCTCTTTGTTATAATGGGATATGATTGTAGGTGGTGAACCGTGGTTTCTAAGATGGATACATAAGATGATGAGATATATGGTTATGTTCTCAAGAATAAGGCATAGTATATGCTCATGATTGATAATAAAACTATGCTTTCTACAGCTTATGTGTAATATACTCATGGATGTTGCTTTATACCTGATAACATGATAATCCTGTTAATCCATGATGGCTTCAGTTATCTCTATGGATGTGCATACTAACCATGTAGGTATTTTTATGTGAACTCATGGCCTGGTAAGAGCTATGAGATGTATGTGCTTGAGTAGCACCATGTGGTAATGAGATAACAAGTTGATAGGTCTGAGAACCTGATATAAGGTTGAGTGCCTAGTTAAGGTGTTATCCTCTGTTGATGAGATAAGGGATGCGTTCCCAGAATGTTGATGCATGATTACGATGCCTTGAGAGGTAGTGGTTGATATCACGAGGGATTGGGGTCCCATGATAGTATGATGATGGCAATAATGATGTATTTATATAAGGCTATGTGTTTACTTTGGTTGCCTCAACAATTGGCTTAAAACATACTAATTAATTATAAATGAAAACATAATGTAGTTTCCCTGGCCATAGATCCATCATCGTCGGTATCATGGTGATGGTGAAATAGGTTTATCCTGCAGGATTTTCCTGGAGCGCATATTGTTGAATATGCGAGGTTTTCCCTAGCCTAAAATAGGAGGAATCTGAGTACCACTGTGAATATATGGAGCATGGTGAATAGACCAATGGCTCAGGATATGTGATGATGAGCATGATGCATTCATGGCTTGGATGTATGCATTAGCACCTATGATGAGGTAAGCTAGAGATGTGGGTATCTTGCGGAGCTGACCCAGAGGCTGAGGCCCTATAAGCATAAGACTACAGTCTTGCTTGATGATTCATGTACTGACCACGAGAAGGTGATGTCATGGAGTTCAGATCTCCTTAGACCTTGTATGGCACTGGATTGGGCTTCACAACCAACGGTTGGATTTAAGCAGGGAAGGTTCACTTCCTCAGGGCATAATAAAATGTAATCCAGCCGAATAGTATATCTTTCTTAAAGGAAAACACGAAACATTGATTGAGGCCTTGCTTATATAGTTGATCTAGTTATACCTTGCAGATATGTGTATGATCCTTATATTTTGTGATAAGTTCTTATAAAGCTTATCTTGTCAATCATGTTCAATAAAATACTTGGTTGTATGCCTCCTGGATATCTTGGTAAGATTGATGGTAATAATAGCCTTGCTCAGTATGCTTCTCTTGTTATACACTTTATTAGTTATTTGCTGTTATTGCTTTAACCTTCTGAGGTTGTATAGTTTCAGCGGGGAGTTATGTTTCTCGTTGAGACTGTGTGTCTCACCCCACTGGTTTACACCCTTTTTAGGTGATCGCTCTAGACGTGGTGGTGGTCGTGAGGGTGTGGCCGAGCAGCAAGAGGAAGAGCAGTAGAAGGCAAGACATGGACATGCTTCTGTTTTGGTGGTTTTGTAGTAGAGTCCTAGAGTCATCCCTATACTCTCAGGTCCTTGGAGGAGTTCGACGACATTTCACGATGACTAGCTGTTGTAATTTTGGTTTATCCTACTGCTGGCCGTACGTGGCCCGTTATGTATGTATAAATAGGTGATGAACTCGGGTGCTGACAGTACAGCTAGTTCTGATAAGCTGTGGACACATATCAAGGCTTGTAATATCTTTATAACATGTTTCTCTGCAGGATCTGGATGCAAAAGTTCTCTTATGAATGTTTCCACAATCAGTTTTAATTAACTCATGTTTTTGATAAAATGTGGTTCCGCACGTTTTCACGTGGCATCTCGTTGTCTGTGTGATAGCGGGGTGTCACAGATGCATTTTGGTAAGAAAGAAAAGATTAGTCTAAGGCACATTGGGCCATTTGAGACCTCAGAGAGTTATGAAGACTCTGCTTATAAAATTGATCTGCCACCAACATACTCAATTATCCATGGATGTGTTTCATGTTTCAATGCTGAGGAAAGATATCCATGATCCATCCCATGGTATTAGCATTGATGTACTAGAAATTCTTCCTGACTTGACTTATGTAGAAGGACCACCTGTATAGTGGATTTGAGAACTCACCAACTAAAAATACATATTTTTCTGATGGTGAAGGTGGCATAGAAACATCATATAATGAAGAGGTTGCATGGGAGCTCCAGTCAGATATGAAGGACAAGTACCCTCACATTATTTGTAAGTCTTGTGATTTAGTGTTTTTTTAGGACCAAATCTCTGAATAGGGATAAGGATGTAAATCCAATGGAATCAGACTAGGATAATTTTCCTAATCATCTCTAGGGGATTTATAGTATAGACTTCACTTGGACTTCACTTGGAAGAGTCCCATCCTCCTAAAAATAATTTTAGAGCCCTCTTTCTATCTTCCTATCTCATCCATTGACCTCATAATTATAGAAAAACCAACACTTCTTGGTTTGGTTTTATGATTGACAATTGTAACATATTGAATTCTAAATGTAATCTCCATGTAACCGTTTTCCCTAAGTTTTCTTCTCATTTTGTCCTTTATGTCCTTGTTGATGGATTAGTGGAATTTATAATGGTTTGGTGAACATTTGTTCAATAATTATACCAATGGAAGGGCTTACACACAAATACCTCAGTGAAAGCTTATTTAAGGATCTAAAATGGAATATCACCACTTAAGTGGAACAATGGTAAATAAAATTGTGCTAGAAGTGTAAGGCCCCAAACCTTGCTTAATGTGTTGAACAAGCTCAATTACCACAATTAAAGCTCTCTAAACCTCAGTCTAACCTTGTAAGGTGTTTTGAAATCATGAGATAAACTTAAGTTTCAAGTTTGGTCCAATTTGGATGTTGTTTGTGCAAGTTATGCACTTTTTCTGCACATTTTGGACTTTTTCAATTTACCCAATTGGGAGGTTTTCTTTGCAAATTGTCACATGCCTTATTATCCTTAGATGTATCCCTATCATTCTCGAGCTTTTTGGGCCATGGAGCGCCTAGTTGTACCTTGGTTTGGAGGTGTTTCTCTTCAAGGGCATTTTAGGGATTTCCCCTTTATGGATGAGCTTATCTTTAGGAGTTATCAACCAATGGGGTGGTTTCTTTGTTTGAGGTTGGTGGGAAAATTGATGTCTAAGAAGTATCTAGGAGATGTGGAATAGTTGTTTGCATGACCATAAAAGCTCTAGGCTATGGACACATGGAAAGTTCCATGGGCACCTCATGCTTGACTCCTTCCTTATCCATAAAGGCTTGCATGTCCATGGGCACCCTTAGCCATGGACACATGGAAAGTAACTTGAGACCTCATGCTTTGATTATTCCTTATCCATACAGGCTTGCATGACCATGGGCACCCTTATACATGGACACATGGAAAGTAGCTTGGACACCTCATGCCTTGCTTCTTCCTTAACCATAAAGCTTTATATACTCCTTCCTTACCTCCCAACCAAAATATTTGATCCATATCACCTCCCTCCTACTTAGAACTTCGTCCTCTCTCTATTTTTCCATGGAGGAGCAGTCCCGAGGTAGAAGAAGATGCCATCTTGGTGAAGAAGTCATTCAATGTTTCATCTAAGCTCATCTAGGGTTTATAAAGTCACCTTTTGGCATTTCTGACCAAGGCAAGTAGGTTTCTTCCCCTTCTCCTTTGTTTTCCCCACTGTTCTTCTTCCTTACACCTTCCTCCGGGTCGGAACCCTAGTCTTCCATGTCAAAACTCCATCTAAAGCTCAAAATCTCTTCTTTCCATGCTCCTCTTGCTTAGGGTTTGTATCCTTAAGAAGAAGGTGATTCTCACTCAAGTTTGGAGCTTGTGATTGGAGCTACCAACATATCTTGCTCAAGTTTCCTAATGACTGTAATCTGATCTTCTTCTTAGAGGCAATTATATAACTTGCTCCACGTTTATTGCTTATTATAAGCTTGTTAGTTCATATTCTTATGCTTAAATGATGATCTCCACCTTTAGATGATGTTCTTGTTTAGGGTTTCATTTCTTTTCTATTCAATACTTTGTTACTATCTCTAGATGAACCTATATTGGTACATCCCTCTTAGGGTAAAGGATGACCTAGGGAAAGTTGCCGGGGGGGAGTCATGGGTCGACCCCTCTCCCCTTCTCTCTCTTCCTCGCTTGCAACTAAATTGTTGACATGTCATTTTTTGGTTGGTCAGAATTGGAAAATTCATATTTTTAAACTGCTTGTCCAAAATAAAAATAAAATATCTTGGAATAAGAAAATTAAGGTATATCTAATAAAAATGCTTTCAAGGTCTGATTTCAAGGTTTTCCGAAAGGTGATTTTTGGAATATTATATTAATACATAAAATCCATAAAAATTACAACCTGAATCACCATAACTCCAAAATTTACATAAAGATGCGTTTTCTTGATAAGGAGAACCTAATTAGTCCAATGGTGAGATTTTCAGAGTCTAAATCTGAGTTTTGTGAAAAAGGTCCAATCTTAGGGGTTCTATGCAATAATGTGCAATATGTACACTAATGAATGTTAATAAATTGAAATAGGCCAAAGTTAAACTTGGAACATCTAGAAGTGATGAAACTTGGTATTTGAACACATTAAAGAGGTATGTGCATTCTTACACCCTAAGTTGGGATATTTGCAAACCAAACACTATATTCCCTAATGAGGTACACTATATGAACCATGTTTTCTCTATTCATGACTCTTTTGTTAAATTGCCTCAAAAATTAGTATTAATATTCTATTTCTTGGGTATCGTACCCCAATGCCATGTTTCAATTATATGATGCTTCTACTTATCATAGTTTCTCTTAGCATGTTGATTTTATTATACTATTTAGCTAATGTAGTGGTACTTATGTACAACCACCCATAGATAGGGCATGTGTTATTCTCCCCCATATATATTTTGTGTAGGTGACTGGGAATGTGTTATTTCTCCCCTCACCTATAGGTTGGGGTCTGATAGGTGCCTCAACCCTACTTAGTTAATATAGTCAATATTAACCATGCATGCGGTTCCTTTACTATTTTAATGGTATGTCAATCATCTATTTTGATTATGCCTTGTACTCTTGATCTCTTCATCTATTGATGAACTTATATCCTTTACTTTCGTGTTATTTTCTTTCTTTTATTCTTGATCATATTGTTGACACATACCTTGTTTTCTTTCCCTATTGCTGGGTGATTTCCCAACAACCCAAATTTTGCACAATGTGTTGAACATGATCAAGGAAAAGATGACCAGGAGTAGATTCAAGACTTGCTTGAAGGATGTCTAGATTGCTAAAGCTAGATCCTTTGTTTTCTCATCTTTTTATTTTGAAAAACTTATGTAGTGAAAAATGATGAAAGTCATGTAATAGCTTTAGTTTCTTTTCCTTTCCACTATTATTGACATCTTATATGTATCTGGTGCATACTTATTTACTTCGAATATTATACATGCATCCCTCAATATCTATTGTCTTTCTGAAAAGATGGATGTTTTGTATTTCCTTCAAATTTTAGTAAGGAGGTGATCTCGTCTCTTTACAACATGGTATCAGATCCCATGGTAGTTGGAATCTGACTATTTCAATTTTGTCTCCCTAATTAGAACCCTTGCCTCAAATAGTTCCTCTTTAAGTGATATGTTTGCCCTAGATTTGATCTATGCTACTCTTGAGATGATGAAAGATTAATTTAGGATCATAAGAGTTTCACATTAGAAACATGTTTAGTTAACCATAATGTGATCAACATGTTAGGTAGCTATTAAGGCATAAGTTGAAAGAAAAGGTGTCTAGAAAGGATTAGGATTTGGAGGCTGGTAATATTTTCCTCCACACCACTAACTTGGTTTATGAGGACTCCCAGATCCATGTGATACCTAACTGGCACGAGCTGATACTGACTATTCGAAACAACATGCCTATAGATAGTATTAGACTTAGACACCTAAGTTGGATACTCCCGAGAACCTAATATGTTGACCTTGTCTTTCAGGTGCAATGACTTGTTTAATGATGGATACCCAAAATAGTTCCCTTCTGTCCCATAGAACCACATGTTTGGACAGTCTAGACTTTAAAGTTTGGTGTTTAGTAAGCAATCAGAGTGCATAGTGGAAGCGTGATGGATCTTGTACATGGTTAGTTAGACTCATCCTTTTACCTCTAGATTAGTTTGGCTTGGTAGGTCAAACCTTTTAAGGGGTGGAGAGTAGTTGGTTTGATGATGTTTGGGTCGTTAGATTTTGAGTATGAAATCCTTTTCAAGGGGATGGAGTCTTGTAACGTATCAAAATCTAGCTACACTGACTCTAGAAACCCTAACTCCATGTTTAGGAGGATAGTTTGCTTGGATCCTTAGTTTTGACCAAACAAGTCATAATTATAACCTGACATGCTTGTTTATATACTAATGAACATATAATGATCATCTAATGAATAATTCATGTGTTTGAACCTAATGAATATTTAATATACATAATATGAGTAACTCACCTAATAGTAGATATGCTTGATGTTGACCATGTCATAAACCAATAAACACTAATGATATGATGAACAAGATAATTGTAACCTAATCTTGGACTTAATGCATACTGAGAATGTATAGGTGAAGAATAATGATCTTGTTGACCTAAATCCTAAGTTTTAATCATCTAACCTTAACCTATACATCCTTAATGACATTGTTGATACATTAGTGACATTAGGTGTCATAATCAGATAACATACTTTAACACACACAAAAATAATCATCTAATCGTAGATTAATCATGTCATCAATATGAAATGCATATCACCTTGTTCACTAATACACACCTAATTAATCACCTAATCATTATTTGGTATGTGAATCAAATAATTACTATCTAATATGTCCCACCTTGACCACTAAAATACATATAATGACTTGAATATGGATAAGAAGTAATTGGATTCATACAAATGGTATGTCAATCATCTATTTTGATTATGCCTTGTACTCTTGATCTCTTCATCTATTGATGAACTTATATCCTTTACTTTCGTGTTATTTTCTTTCTTTTATTCTTGATCATATTGTTGACACATACCTTGTTTTCTTTCCCTATTGCTGGGTGATTTCCCAACAACCCAAATTTTGCACAATGTGTTGAACATGAACAAGGAAAACATGACCAGGAGTAGATTCAAGACTTGCTTGAAGGATGTCTAGATTGCTAAAGCTAGATCCTTTGTTTTCTCATCTTTTTATTTTGAAAAACTTATGTAGTGAAAATTGATGAAAGTCATGTAATAGCTTTAGTTTCTTTTCCTTTCCACTATTATTGACATCTTATATGTATTTGGTGCATACTTATTTACTTCGAATATTATACATGCATCCCTCAATATCTATTGTCTTTCTGAAAAGATGGATGTTTTGTATTTCCTTCAAATTTTAGTAAGGAGGTGATCTCGTCTCTTTACAACATGGTATCAGATCCCATGGTAGTTGGAATCTGACTATTTCAATTTTGTCTCCCTAATTAGAACCCTTGCCTCAAATAGTTCCTCTTTAAGTGATATGTTTGCCCTAGATTTGATCTATGCTACTCTTGAGATGATGAAAGATTGATTTAGGATCATAAGAGTTTCACATTAGAAACATGTTTAGTTAACCATAATGTGATCAACATGTTAGGTAGCTATTAAGGCATAAGTTGAAAGAAAAGGTGTCTAGAAAGGATCAGGATTTGGAGGCTGGTAATATTTTCCTCCACACCACTAACTTGGTTTATGAGGACTCCCAGATCCATGTGATACCTAACTGGCCCGAGCTGATACTGACTATTCGAAACAACATGCCTATAGATAGTATTAGACTTAGACACCTAAGTTGGATACTCCCGAGAACCTAATATGTTGACCTTGTCTTTCAGGTGCAATGACTTGTTTAATGATGGATACCCAAAATAGTTCCCTTCTGTCCCATAGAACCACATGTTTGGACAGTCTAGACTTTAAAGTTTGGTGTTTAGTAAGCAATCAGAGTGCATAGTGGAAGCGTGATGGATCTTGTACATGGTTAGTTAGACTCATCCTTTTACCTCTAGATTAGTTTGGCTTGGTAGGTCAAACCTTTTAAGGGGTGGAGAGTAGTTGGTTTGATGATGTTTGGGTCATTAGATTTTGAGTATGAAATCCTTTTCAAGGGGATGGAGTCTTGTAACGTATCAAAATCTAGCTACACTGACTCTAGAAACCATAACTCCATGTTTAGGAGGATAGTTTGCTTGGATCCTTAGTTTTGACCAAACAAGTCATAATTATAACCTGACATGCTTGTTTATATACTGATGAACATATAATGATCATCTAATGAATAATTCATGTGTTTGAACCTAATGAATATTTAATATACATAATATGAGTAACTCACCTAATAGTGGATATGCTTGATGTTGACCATGTCATAAACCAATAAACACTAATGATATGATGAACAAGATAATTGTAACCTAATCTTGGACTTAATGCATACTGAGAATGTATAGGTGAAGAATAATGATCTTGTTGACCTAAATCCTAAGTTTTAATCATCTAACCTTAACCTATACATCCTTAATGACATTGTTGATACATTAGTGACATTAGGTGTCATAATCAGATAACATACTTTAACACACACAAAAATAATCATCTAATCGTAGATTAATCATGTCATCAATATGAAATGCATATCACCTTGTTCACTAATACACACCTAATTAATCACCTAATCATTATTTGGTATGTGAATCAAATAATTACTATCTAATATGTCCCACCTTGACCACTAAAATACATATAATGACTTGAATATGGATAAGAAGTAATTGGATTCATACAAATGTGCATAATCAATAATAAGAAGTGAATAAATATGAGAAAATGATTAATGAAGACATTAATATGAAAAAGGGTAATGTGATAATGTTTAATATAGATATAGGTAATTAATGTAACATTATTTGTATTAATTGTAACAAATTGGGAAAAAATTATTATCTCATGCAAAATAATCTATTATAATTCAATATGTTGATAACGAAGACTAAAAAAAAATATTAAGGATAATAATCATGTATGTTGAGAAAAGTGATTAAACCCTAATTGTGCTAAAACTCTTAATGAGATAAATAAGAAATATATATATGATTTTGTGCATAATAATAAAATATAACTCTTTTGGCAACAAAGAAAATATAACATGACACAATTAAAAGAATAATAAGGATGGTATAATGTCATAATGAATATAATATTAATAGGCTTAAATGTTAATTGTTTTATATCTAATAAAAAAACTTAATAGTGGAACCCTTAGTGATCCATGAGAACCTGACCTATGAGGAGTTGCTTGAGAAGATTTTAAACTTGCAAGTTAAGCAGTTGAAAAACAAGGAGTTTGAGTTTGTGAAAGTTTTGGTGGAAGTTTTATGGAAACAACCTGGGAGTTTGGTGTTGGGATGTTACATACTCACCATTCTCTTTTTGTTTGAGATTTTGGGGGACAAAATCCTTTTTAAGGGGTGGAGTGTTGTAACATATTGATTTCTAAATGTAATCTCCATGTAATCCTTTTCCCTAAGTTTTCTTCTCATTTCTGTCCTTTACGTCCTTGTTGATGAATTAGTGGAATTTATCGTGGTTTGGTGAGAATTTGTTCAATAATTATACCAATGGAGGGGTTTATGCACAAATACCTCAGTGAAATCTTATTTAAGGATCTAAAATGCAAAATCACCACTTAAGTGGAACAATGATAAATAAATTCGTGCTACAAGTGTAAGGCCCCAAGCCTTGCTTAATGCGTTGAATAAGCTTAATTACCATAATTAAAGTGTTCTAAACCTTAATATAGCCTTGTAAGGTGTTTTGAAATCATGAGATAAGCTTAAGTTTCAAGTATGGTCCAATTTGGATGTTGTTTGTGCAAGTTATGCAATTTTATGCACATTTTCGACTTCTATTCAATTTACCTGATTGGGAGGTTTTATTTGCAAATTGTCACATGCCTTGTGATCCTTAGATGTTTCCTTATCATTCTCAAACTTGTTCTGACATGGGGCGCCTAGTTGTACCTTGGTTTGGAGGTGTTTCTCTTCAAGGGTATTTTAGGGATTTCCCCCTTTATGGCTGAGCTTAGCTTTAGTTGTTATCAACCAATGGGGTGGTTTCTTTATTTGGAGGTCAGTGGTGGGCCTAGAGAATTGACAATTGATGGCTAAGAAGTCTCTAGGAGATGTGGAACAACTGTTTGCATGACCATAGAAGCTCTAGGCTATGGACACATGGAAAGCTCCGTGGACATCTCATGCTTGACTCCTTCTTTATCCATAAAGACTTGCATGCCCATTGTCCATAGAAAGCTCCATGGACATCTCATGCTTGACTCCTTCCTTATCCATAAAGGCTTGCATATCCATGGGTACCCTTAGCCATGGACACATGAAAAGTAACTTGACACCTCATGCTTTAATTCTTCCTTATCCATAAAGGCTTGCATGACCATGGGCACCCTTAGACATGAACACATGGAAAGTAGCTTGGACACCTCATGCCTTGCTTCCTCCTTAACCATAAAGCTTTATATATTCCTTCCTTACCTCCCAACTAAAATATTTGATCCATATCACCTCCTTCCTACTTAGAACTTCATCCTCTCTCTGTTTGGCCACAGAGTAGCTATCCCAAGGTAGAATGATAAGATGCCATCTTGGTGAAGAAGGTCTTCCAGGGTTTCATGTAAGCTCATCTAGGGTTTCTAAAGTCACCTTTTGGCATTTTCGACCAAGTAAAGTAGGTTTCTTCCCCTTCTCTTCTATTTTTCCTATTGTTCTTCTTCATACCACCTTCCTTTAGGTCATAACCCTGGTCTTCCATGACAAAACTCCATCTAAAACTCAAAAACACTTCTTTCCATGCTCTTCTAGCTTAGGGTTTGTATCCTTGAGAAGAAGGTGATTTGTGCTCGAGTTTGGAGCTTGTGCTGGGAGGAACCAACCTAGCTTGCTTGAGTTTCCTGCTGATTGAGATCTGATCTTCTTCCTATAGGCAAGTTATATAACTTGCTCCACATTTATTGCTTATTATAAGCTTGTTAGTTCATATTCTTATGCTTAAATGATGATCTCCACCTTTAGATGATTTTCTTGTTTAGGTTTTCATTTCTTTGTTGTTCTATACTTTGTTAGTAGCTCTATATGAACCTGAAATGATTGGTACATCCCTTCTAGGGTAAAGGAATCACCTAGGACAGGTTGTAGGGGTGGCAAGTCACCGTTCGGCCCCTCTCCCTCTCTCTCTTTCTTGCTTGCAACTAAATTGCTGACATGACATTTCTTGGTTGGTCAAAATTGGAAAATTCATATCTTTTAAACTGCTTGACCAAAATAAAAAAATATGTTTTGGAATTGAAAAATTAAGCTCTATCTAATAAAAATGCTTTCGAGGTCTGATTTCAAGTTTTTTTAAAGGTGGTTTTTGGAATATGATTTTAATACATAAAATCCATAAAAGTACAACTTAATCACCAAAACTCCAAAATTTACATAAAGATATGTTTTCTTGATCAGGAGAACCTAATTAGTCTAATGGTGAGATTTTCATAGTCTAAATTTGAGTTTTGTGAAAATGGTCCAATCTTAGGATTGTTGTGCAATAATGTGCAATATGTACACTAATGAATGTTAATAAATTGAAATAGGCCAAAGTTGAACTTGGAACATCTAGAAGTGATGGAACTTGGTATTTGAACACAATAAAGAGGTATGTGCATTCTTACACCCTAAGTTGGGATATTTGCAAACCAAACCCTATATTCCCTAATGAGGCACTATATGAACCCTATTTTCTCTATCCACAACTCTTTTGTTAAATTTCCTCAAAAACTAGTATTGATATTCTATTTCTTGGGTCTTGTACCCCACTGCCATGTTTCAAATATATGATGCTTCTACTTGCCATAGTTTCTCTTAGCATGTTGATTTTATTAGACTATTTAGCTAATGTAGTGGTACTTATGTACAACTGATTCAACCCTATTTTAGGGCTTCATCTTGTGCCTTATTGCATTTCAATCACACCTATACCTGTTAGATTACATGTTATTTCCCTCAATATGCATATTTGTATAAAATGCACTTATGGACATTATTTGCATATTTTTTTTCAGGAATTTGGACCACACTTGATGGAAGAGAGAAAGAAGGAGTGATCCTAGGGTTTCTCTACCCTCAGAGAGACCTAAAGCGAAGTTTGATGCTCCCTCAACCTACCCCTAGTGGCCAAAGATCCATTAAAGCAAAGAAGTCCAAGAAAATCCAAAGAAACAAGACCAAGTGTTGATCCAGAGGCCAGAACGGCTGTGGTACAACTGAACAGCCATGCTAGCATACTTGCAAATCAACAGAGTCACCTTGGAGCAAAGCTAGAATCACCACAGTCGTGCCACACAGAATGGTCGTGGTGAACTGACCTAGAATGGTTGTGTGACAGCTGAGGCAGAACTGTCATGGAGCCAAGAACGGGCTGTGCAATCCGACCCACCACGGTCGTGCTACCCTAGCCCCACCATGGTCGTGGTGACCACCACGACCGTGCCACTTTCAATTCAAAATCAACCAAGTCCCTGTGATTTTTCCCGTTTCTCACCTCGGTCGTTCTCATCCACCATGACCATTCTCACCCCTCCCCACCACAGTTGTGCTACTCACAAAAACCTAGCTATTTTTGCATTACATTTCCCATACTACCCCTACTTGACCTAGTGCTTCGCCCACACCTATATATACCTAGGTGGAGGCTCCAACATGAGTTTAGCTACCTTCTACCACCTCTTAGCTCACCATTTTTGCTCCCTAGCCATTTCACTCCATTTCCACCTCCATTCCACCTCATTTCACCATTTCCACCAACAAAACCCTAGTTTTCTAGTGTTTTGTCCCTATTCCACCATCATCCCATGCCATTGCACCTTCGAGGAGAGAGGAGGATGCCCTACAATAACTGAAGCGGAGGAATTCTTCATATACACTGAGCTACATGGCTTCTTCTACCTCTTTCTCCCTTCTTTTTGTATTTTGCATTGTTATGAGTAGCTAGGCCCCTTGGGTGGGCTATTTGGGGTGAAAAATATTACTTTGATACCATGTTGGGGGGAAATGATATGTAAACATTGTAATTTCATTTGGTAATGATTACGTTCTATCTCTATCTCACTCTACTTGAATTGCTTGTTGGTTTGTGCTTGAAATCATGTAGGGATTTAGGGAAGTTTTTTATATGTGTGAATTTTGGGATTTGCTCCTCGGTCCAATTCTTGGATCCCTAGCTAGCTACCCATACTCCTACATTCTAATCAATTCTCCTAACCATGGTTGAGAGATCTAAGTAGCTAGTTTAGATGAATTTGGTGTGCTTAGCATGGAGCTTTCTCAAGGCTAGAATGTGAGTAATGGGAGGCCTAAAACCTCACTTATACTCCCATTACTAACCTCAACGCCTCCATAACCATGCATGCATTCACCAAAAAAAACATCTTTAGTGGCGACCTGTATGATTTTATAGGTATATCTATATATATACACACACACATATATATATTAAGATTGCAGTCCTTTAAACAATTTTTGACTCCCACACAAACTAGGCAGGGTACACAGGAAAAGCATTCCTGTATGGGGATCCAGGTGGTAGATTGAGGGGAGGCTGCCCCTCACGCGGTCTTAGCGGCAACACCCCTGAAAAGTCTATAAAATTTTACTTTGTGCACTAGGAAAAAACATATTTTTCCATAGTCGACCTCATCCATTAGGTAAAAAACAACAGGTCTATGGCATATGTGGAATTAGGTTTAGGTATGTATATTAATATTTTTAAGTGTGCATCGCATGAAAATATAGAAAATGGTATTCAATCATACCAAAATAAAACCAAATACGCCATAGATCATGCTCTGATACCACTTTTGGGTTTTTTGAAGGTGACAGGCACAACAGAAGTAACAAAAAGAAATTTCTCCTCTTACCCTACTAGAGGATCTCATCTATAACATCATATTTGAAAAGAGGGTGTAGGGATATACCTCATACCAGAGCAATTCTGACGACGTCCCTTGGCGTAGTGATGTGTGTTGCTCCTAGAGTGAACAGACGATCCTCAGTCATCCTTCAAACGTAGGCAACTCAGTGTTTGTGTCTCAACTTCATCCACACAGATGGAGTGGAACTTCATGTCAAGCTTTTCAAGCTAATGAGAAGGAGTAGCCTTTTTACTTGATGATGTGCTAGTGTTAGTTTCTCTCCTTCTCTCTCTCTTGGGTTCGATGATGGCTAGGGTTCATGTACAAGACAGTGTCTTAGCATGAGTGTAACTCAAAGTTCGACTGTCATACCCCTATAAATAGCAAATAAAGGAAGCATGCTTTCCTAAAATCCTCGGGAAACAAAAGGTTGTGACTACATTAAAACGAGTTGCTTGTGGACCATTAAAAGAATAGTATAGGAACAATTAATTAACCTATTAATCATATCAATTTATTAACTAATATTTATTTGTCCAGCTCTATTCAATCACTTAGGATTATGCAGCCGACTTAATAAAGGAATCTAATTAGGTGGCTTAAACATTTTAACCAATTAACTCATATTACATTCCATAACAATCTAGTAGATTACCTAAATGTTTTAGTAATATGTTTGATTCACAACATTTCCAATCACGTCCACAATTATACTCCTATTCAAATCACATCCTATGTGTGTGACCCGGTAGGTTCCAAATTATGTTGGTAGTGATATTCATAATAATATTATAATTTCACAAGAAAAGATTGGTATCTAGAAAGACATCATTGCTACCTAAGTAATTGGATAAGTTGGACAACAACTTAACCTATCATTTGTGATTGGTGTTACAGTGAATGTATAGTTCCTTTGTCTCTGATATCCAGATTGAACTCAAGGCATGGAATCGTCATCCTCTTAAACATTCAATCCATGTTTCTTGAACTAGAGGAGACTGTCTGAGACATGTGTAAGATCAATATCATATATTAACTCACACCATCATGGCCATGCATTTCTCAGTCTATCTTATCAAGTGGACATGATATCAAACTCCTATAGGAGGGACAAATCCCATCTAAATCACTCATAGTCATCCCCATGTGTCACGGTGCACATGAGCACCACCATTATGGCAACCATTATTTAGGATTAGGGTGGATGATGTCAAAGCACATCAAAAGACCTGTCATGTGTGTAGTGACTTCAGGTTTAAGAACCAAAATCACCACCATCACTATGAGATATGATTCTTACTATCAATCATGATTTCCATGTGTCACTCCCAAGGTGGGTCTATCTGATATGTTGTTCTCTAACAAGTATCTATGTGATTGGTTTGATACCACATATCATGACTCATGATATTCTATCATCAACCAACACACACACAAGTCTTAAGTTTTATTATTGTCTACTTAACCTTCCACAATAACATCTGACTAGGGACATAACAAGAATGCATATACTCTTGAAATATGTATGATCTCATCATTTAGGTCCTCAACTTGAAGACATACAACATTGAGTAATATCATTATTTAGACATTAGTTATGTTATATATTATCTCATAACTGAATAAACATAATAAATTTGAAGATTATCTTTATTATTAATCAAATCATTTGTAAGATGTGCCATTACAATTATCACATGATCGGCTCTCTAGGCATACATACCAACAAGTAGTTCCTCAAAGTATGAGCCATAAATATTAGTTGAGTGATTAGTAATTGTTCTTCTCAGTGGATTTACAGTGATGTATTGCTCTTAAATTTCTACACTCAACTAGGCACAACACTTAGTAAAGTAGACAGATTCAATTTGATAATGGACCCTTCAAGTGGTCGAGGATCTTGAAATCAACATGGTCATTCCCCACCTTATAGTTATTATACCTCATGCAAGATAAATCTAAGATATTCCCTTTCAAATCTTCCAAAGATCATTGCACACATGTCATCTTCAATAATATTAGTTATGTATTTTTATAGGGATTGAAAAACTTTCTGACTCTTATAGGGACATCTTCAATGACTCTGATTTGCCCTGTAAAAGAATTATCAACAAGTGTATGTCATTCTAAACCTTATTATACGATAGGCCAAGCCTCTCAAATGAGGTTAAAGCACTACTCCAATGCTAGTGTCTATATCTGCAGCATGTCTTTGAATAGATCTTTAATGTGAATGGCACTGAAAATGTTTTGGGGTCCTACTTCTTAATATACATGATCGCTTGTGTAAAGGCACTTAACATTGTAATTAGTTTGACGGTCTCCACTTCTCTTCCCCAATTTTTCTTGCTGATAAGGTCCTTAAATAACTCTACTTAAGACAACAATTCATCTTAAGTATCCAAGAGTGGTATATCTAGGTGTATCTTTTTATAGCCTCAACAAACATGTTATACCTCTTCTCAATCTAAGCCTTGACTAACCTATAAGAGGAAGATACTTGCAATGCATAGGGATTGACATGAGTAGACATATCTAGAGCTACATGACCCTTTGACGCTTTTGTTGTTTCTCTCTTTCATTTGGATGCTTCCTTAGTGGAAGTGGGTCTTTCTTTCTCTTTAGGTTGTGTTTTCTTATACAAGTTCAGTTTTGGTAGGGTTGGGGTTTTTGGTAGGAACAAGAGAGTTGAGGACAAACCTAAGATTGGACATATTTATAGTTTCATGTCATTTAGGGTTATTTTCATTAGTAGATGGGAATTGACCTACTTCATGTTTAATTAGGTCAGCTAATGAAGTCAATTGTTTCTCTATCATCTTGTTATGCTATTGCAAGTTAGTGATCTATGCATTAATTGTCCCCAATTGGGATTGTATCAAGTTTATCATAATGTTGTTACTTATCACATACTATACAAGACTTTCACTTAGGGTGGACTTTATCCTACTAAATTATATCAAGTGATTCATGTATCAGGTTTTTGACCATCAAATTTTCCCTTAGTTGTCCATGGGGATTATGTTGACCTTGAGGGTTGCCTTATTTGGTGAACTTCCTATTTTTTTGAAAATTTTGGTTCTCTAAAAACCAGGGGTGTTTTCCCTCTACCAAAACTAGATGTAATTTTGCCTCTACCAAAATGAGGTGATTTAGGATGAGAATAAGAAATTCACCTAAGAAACTAATCCTAGGTTTTTACCCAATTTAATGTGTATAAGAACCACTCGTAAGAAAATTGATCTATCACATTAATGCTTTAGGATAGAACCCAAGAGACAACATGTTTTAATGATATATTAGATCTTTAATCTAATTAAACAAAAGTATTTAATAAGGATAGTTGGTGGATATTTTTTTATTATCTAAAAACAAGTAAATAATTTAAAGAAATCAAGAAATGATTTTAAACACTATGATAAAATTACCAAGATGACGGGTTTCCATGCCACTGTCTACTTTTTTGGTGTTACATCGCTCATTCATATGGTTATTTAAATTGGGTCCAAAGAATATCATATCATTTTGGAGTGTGAAATTCACAAGGACAACCCCATAGGCTCAAGATCTTGTTACATGTGGATCTGTAATATGTCACCTGAGAGATCTCCCTTTTATGGTCTCATACAGGGTTCAACAACACCAATTGGCATTCTAATCCTAGATTTTAAGGTTTCATCATCTATGAATATAAAACTCATGCAGGATAGGTAGCTAATGTATAGATCATGTAATCAATCAATCGAAAATCAATCAAAGAAATCCATATGAAGAATAATTGATAATATGAGAGTACAAGATATGGGCAAAGGGGTTAATCCTTGCACCTCAGTAAATAAACTAATCTCTATCGGGGTATGTGATACAAGATAAAAGAGAAGACTAATCTCATGGAGAAAGTAGTAATGTAGATTAAAAGATCAATGATCTCTTCACCACTCCCAAGTGATAATTTCAGTCTTCAACCATGTGCTCCTCTAGAGAAGGTCCCCACATCAAGCCATTGACTTCCATATTGGACTCTATTTATTGGTGGTTGTGGATATGTATTTAATAGATAGGGTATGGATGTATGTTGTGGATGTCACTCAAGTGTTGCTATAGCATTCCTCAGGGTTTCAAGTCAATTTGAAATAATCTAATGGTTGTGTGTGTTTTGCTACATAATTCTAGCACATGCAATTGGGGTAACTATAGTTCCAATCAGCCAACAAGAAGTGCTCAATAAATATACTCACTTCATAGATAATGAATTACTCTTCAAAGAAAATTTGAATCGTTCAAATTTAACATCATATGTGGAATATAGAGCCATTTTAGTGTTGTGGTATACTTTCTAGTAGGCTGAAACAACATCCCAAGATTTGAGGCCTCAGATAAAATAATCTTAAAAAGAATGATTGGACTACCTATATTACCAAGGTGTACCTCCTTTTTAGGGATATCATTACTAAGATCTTTGTGGTTAAGCATGTTCAACCCAGAATAGTAGTGGGATGGGTGACCTAATGGGAAGATGATATCAGGTTGTGTGTGAATGATGAAAAAGCACACAGTCAAGATAGAAGGTAGTCTGTGGGACCAATAATCATTCTTAAAACTATATTTGAGCATTAGGTAGTGGTCATGAGCATTTCAAATGGTATCACAACTAGTTTCCCTTTGGTAGGTGGGGCCCACATGGGCACGGGATACCCCAGTCTCGAGTTATGCGGTCAAGACATGTTTGAAAGGGATATCCAAGTTGATGGAGCAACCCTTGCACTGGTAGCATCCAGACATGTTGGAAAGAAATATTCAAGTTTATAGAGACATCCTTATGTTGGTATTCCATAAATCATAGTTGGGTGTACATGATCCACTTTATGTCTACACTGAAACTAGGAGGTGATTGTGAGGTCATGCAGTTGATCCTTGATATGAATGTCAAGAGTCTAAGTGGGGGAGACTGTAACATCCCATGATTTGAGGATTTTGATAAAATGAACTTAAAAGGAATGATTGGACACCCATATCACCAAGGTGCACCCCCTTTTCAGGGACCCCATCACAAGGAACTCTATGGTTAAGTGTGTTCAACCAAAGTAGTACTAGGATGGGTGGTCTATGGGGAAGCTGATCCCAATCTATGCGTGAGTGAGGACAATGTGTGCAGCTGAGGCTACTGGTGGTCTGTGGGGCCAATCATCATTCCTAAACTCTACTAGACTTTGGGAAATGGGCACGTGCATTCTAGTTGACTTGTGAAACAATTCATGTGACTAAAATTTGTTTGGGGGAGATCTGATACATGTGGATCTGATACATGTGAGTCAGATGACTCATGTGTGATTCGTCCAACTTGTAGGGTATCATATATATTGGATTTCTTTGTGGCCTTTTTCCGCAATTGGTTGACCGACTTGTAAGACAAGTCAGGGTCTCATTTGCTGCATGAAACATCTTCTTCAGCATTGGCCTCAGTCTCCTGACTCGAGAGAGTCAAGGGAGATTCAGTGGAATGTATCTATTAGTATATATACTTGTTTTATAGGTACTTTAACTGTGCATTGAAAGATTTTTGAATCGTTCAATTTTTTAGTTTGAATGCAAAAGTTAGATTATTTTATTGACTATTTATACTTTAATGATACCCACTCCAATTTTTGTAGTTGGGAGAAAGGATATGCAATATTTAATCATTCTCTTGGGCTTTTCATGAAGGTATAATTGCTTCTCTCTTGTACTTGCATCAAGCTATAAATAAAACACAATAAAAAAGCAAATATCAAACAAATTACACTTCACTAGAGGTTTCACCTACCCTCACCAAAACCCAGCAACGACCAATGAACCCTCACTCTAAAGAGTGTCGGGTAGGGTACCAACCCTCACCCAAGGATATCGGGTAGAGCACAATTCTTCAACAAAAGGGATATCGGGCACCAACAACCCTAAGAACCATGCCTCTAGGCATACTGTGCAAGAACACCTCCAAAGGCCATATTGCCCAGACACACCTTAGGCCATCACTGTCAAGAGACCACCTTCTAAGATATCAAACAACTCATGGATCTAAGCATGTTAGATTCCATGTTCAACCAACACATCCCACTTCCTCTTGGGTTAGGCAACCTCACAACTGTGTCGGCCAAGGACCTCATAGCACCAAAACCACCAAGGTGCTCTCTAGGTCATCCCTACTAGGATTGACTCCCTTTTTCCTCATCCATGATCATCATTAAGGGTATAAGGGTAACAAACTCCACATACCTGGTCCACCTATCATCACTAGTCCTTGTATTGCTCATGACACTATATCGCCCAAACTCTATATCATCCAAGATCACATATCTCTCAAGCTCAAAACATATATCAGCCTACAAATCCCATCTTGTATCGGCAACCATCCAAGGGAGTATATCGGGTAAGGGCATATCGGCCAAGATATCATGTCATCATATAGGGTATCAGCCAAGCACTCAACCCTAATATCGCCCAAAACCTCATGTACACGATCATGCTCATACCGAGATAGGGCTGATGATATCAGGCAGCGCATCAAGGGACCATCCATAACACCCAACCTCACATCTTTGTCATCCATGGAGCACTATCTTGGGAAATACACCATGATGCCCAAGAGATCATCACAACAAGAGCACCCCTATTGGTCAATCTAGAGTTAGGGCAACCTTATCGCCTAAGACTCCATGTCACACAAGATGCCATGTTGGGCAGCTAGGGTTAGGGCATCCATATCGGCCAAGACACTATATTGTCCAAGCTAAGGTTAGGGCTTCATATCGGCCAACTATCATATCGCCCAACATCATATCAGCCAAGAGCTAGAGCTCACCTCACAACTCAAGGAAGGAGGGGTGTTGCTCAAAACTCAACATCAAAGCACGTCTACTCATGTCGCCCAAGGTATCCAAGAGGGTATATCGGCCAACCCAGGGTTAAGGAGACCCTATCGGCCAAACTAACATGTCGTCCAACCATATAGAGCATAGGCTCACCTCTCAACAACAAAGTGAGAGAGGGGTATTGCCCAATGACTCACTACCATACATCTTTGGATCAAGGGATCCTGAGCTCACCTCTCAACAACAAATTGAGAGAGGGGTATTGCTCACAATCCATCAACCAAGGCATATCCTATCGGGCAAGGTACTATATTGGGCAAAGCATAGTATCGGGTAAAGCCCTATGTCGGGTAAAACACCATATTGGGTAGCCAAAGCATATCGGGTTGGTCATCTTCAACCTCAAGACACCCTTCACCGAATTGCACAAGGAAAAAAAGATAAATACAGTAATAAAACGTGACCATTTCCATTAGAATAGATCTCAAGTTCCACATACACAACCATCATAGAGAAGGGTATCGATTTAAAGATAAGAATCGATGTATGCACATATGGAGAGTGAACATAATAAAGATGGTTAAGAGTTATGTAACCCGCCTTAAGAGGATCTCCATGAAAGGCATCAAGATTCCTGATCCAAGTAGAAAACCCATGTTCCTCACCATGAAGATCATCCATCCCAGGCTCCAAACTTGCCTTCGGCTCCATCATCATCACCTCAAGAAATAAAAGATGAAGAAGAAGAAGAAGAAGAAGAAGAAGCCATGGTTATGCTTGGATCAAGAAGAAGTAAAGAGGGAGAGAACCACGGCCTTGACAACTCTCATAAATGGTCCATACATGGATGAGAGGGGAGGAAGGAGGTGAAGAAGAAAGCACAAGGAAAAGCTAGTAAAGAAGCATGACTCACCAAGGTCAGATCTTGAGCAAGAAATCTCCATGGGCAAGGAACTCGCCTCCCAAGCTCCATGGGGCTTTCCTTAAGCTCCCAAAGCTCCCAAGCTCATCTCATACAGGAAGGGGAAAGAGGTGGCCAAAAAGGATCACTTGGGTAGGGAGGAATGGAGATATATACACCAAGGAAGAGAGAGGTAGCAAAGGAAAGGTGTCATAACCGCATAAACTTAGATGCCACTTGCTCATGCTCTTAACACCACTTGTTTCCACCCAAGCTACACATGCACGGCCTGGTGATACACTCTAGGATGTGTATCGTGCAGCTGGGCACCCTCCATGGGCGACACACCCCCTAAACCGATACATACTCCAAGCTCTACCTGATACACTAAAGGACAAGATAGCACATGTGACATATAAGGCATAAAAACTATATAGAGATGTCACTCCTTAACTATCATCCAAACAAGGCACACCAACTTCCATACACGTCCTAGATGATGCCAAACATAAGGGAGGAGACTATAGATCTGATAAATTCCATATTGGCCCTTCAATTTGGGTAATTTGCAATTTACACCAAAACTGGCACATAAAGCACAAGCATCATCCAACCAAGCTCAAACTTGGAACATATGCCCTACACAAGGTGCCCCACATCATCATTATATTCCTAATGATGTTAGAGAACTAAAGAATTGCTCTACATGTGACATATTGCAATATAACCCCTTACCTTGGGTAAATTGCACTTTGGTCCAAAACAAACAAACATTGCTCAAACATCATCCAAACGGGACCAAACTGGAAACATAAGTTTGTCACATGATATCAAAACTTCTTGAGGGATTATATTAAGGTTATAAGCACCTTTCTTAATAAAATCAAATAGGGTTAGCCCAAAACATGGGTCAGGGTCCTTACAATTCATTTCATAACTTGTACACAAACTCTCCCACGAACCCTAGTACAGGAATTACTAGACACTATAACACCTGATCATCCTTTCTTATGATGTTCTTTGCACAGTTTAAGATGATGTATCCTCATTCATCTACAAATCTAAAAGTTGTTCATTAGTTGATTAGTCAATGTCTAAGTGAGCAAATACATAAATGTAATGCATTTGTGCAACTTTCTTATTCTTAATAATGGTTTAAAAATTAACAATTAAAAAGTATGAGCAACACAACACTTTGGCATAATAAGAAGTATAGCAGAAATGCATAGAGAATACTAAATTTCATCAAAATTCAAGGATCCCCACTCTAGACAAGCAAAAACAAGTTTAGTATTCTTCCCCTTGTGTATAAATAAAACCAAGTTCAGGATCCTCCCTCCTTTAGATAAATAAAAACAAGTCTAGGATCCTCCCCCTCTAGACAAACAAGTCCATGATCCTCCCCCTCTGGATAAATAAACACAAGTCTAGGATACTCACCCACTATAGACAAATAAAAATAGGTCCAGGATCCTCCCCTCGCTCTGGATAGATAAACACAAGTTCAGAATCATCGCCACCTATGGAAAAATAAACACAAGTTCAGGATCCCCCCGGACAAATATATACAAATCTAGGATTCCCCTGTGACAAAGTGAGTTTTTATAATATTTTCTCTCACTTAAAAGCTTTATTATCAAATTTGTTGACCAAAATACCCTCTTATACTTTCCTCACTCAATTGAATAAATATGTGTCATAAATTGCAAACCCTATTATGTTATGATGATAAAATACATGTGATAATGTATTTAGTAAAAATATCAAATATTTGAATTTGGATCTCAAATTTATACCATAGTAGCATAATGACCTTATGAAGCTACCCCTAAAATTTCATTAGAATTGGGTTTACCAATCAAAAGTTATGTCCAATTTAATAAATCACCTTTTATATAGCCTCGACCTAAGTTTTTGATTTAATCAAGCTTAATAGATGTCACGTTGCCTATGATATCTCGCCCCCCCCCCCCCCCGCCTCCTAGCCATCATATCGGGCGATCCACGGATCAAGCCCTGATCTAACAGAGGAGACCTCATCTCCTACCTCCTGCAAAGGGTGGGGAGGTAGCAGGAGATGAGGTTCGGCCTACCTCACCACCTCATGCCCCCTTTCGAATTTTGAACCCAACAAATATATCCTAAACTCTGCGACAAACTTGTCAAGCCCCAGCTTGACCTCCTCCGTCCCCAGAGTCAGGAGAATGAACCCCCAATTTCTCTCCCCTCTCCTAGCAGCGGCGGTGCCATTTAGGGCTTCCCTTCCCTTGCCCTCAAAACTCTATTTAAGACCTCCCTAAGCTTTGCCTCTCCCCCCTTTGATCATTCTGCAGCCGCATTTTCACTCGAGATACCTTGAGCATCCACCTCCCTTCCACCTTATTCAACCTCCAGCCACCACCACCAACTGAGCTCCTCAGCACCTCCCGCTCCCTTCTAACCTTACCCTCACATTCGTCTAGTCCTGATGCATCTCCCCGTTACAACCACGAGATCCCTGATCACCTCCCGCTCCAAAACGACCTCAGCTTCGGCGACCTTGCCTACCCACACAGCGGCCACGAGCTACATAGGGTCTTGTACCCTGTTTTGGTCCTAGTTGGCTTCATACCAATCCCCCAAATCTTTCCCAATCTTCTCCCACTCGCGGACATCATCTCAGCACAAGATTGCTCTCGCTGAAGACCCTTCTCGCACTTCTCGAGCAAGCAGCAGGCCAAAGAGGACGCTGCCTGCGTGAAGCAGGTTAGGCAGCTAGCTGGACCGGTTGTGAGGCACCACATCATCTGAGCGAGTGAGCGAGCCAGGATCAAACTCAACTTAGAGGATCAATCTGAGCCGTTGATCCATTCAGATCCAGTCGTTGATCTAGGTAAGTGATTTTTTGTTTTCTTTTTTTTAGAAAATAGCTTAACTTAGAAAAATCATAGTAAATGCTAGGATTGTCAAAAAATATTGAACCTATATACCATTTTGATCAGAAAAATATTCTATATCCAAATAAAATGTTATGAGGACCTATATTTGTTTCCTATTTCAAAAAAGTTGCCTAAAGCCTAAATGACCTTAATTATAATTAATTATTAATAATGGCTTTTCTTACTGATATATGACTTTCTAAAATTTATTTAACCCTAGATGAAACCATGTTTACTAAATAACTTGAAATACTAGTCTAAGTTGATAAATGATGAAATGATTAGAAGAAACCCTAAATCTAGCCTTCTTTCTCTACATGCAATCAAAGGTACATCTTTATATCAAATCAAATATTATTAGATGATGATTAGTGACCATGAATGGTCCTAAACTCTGATTTGAACCCTGATCTTATGAAATCATTAATATCCTAAGGGTTGATTTCCTTTTTATCTGACCATCCCAGAAACCCTAGATTATGAAAATCTTCTATTTGATTAAATTAAATACTATCTTTTAAATCAAACTATTTTATGATGGATCAGATCTGATAATATCTCAAAACCCAATTAAAATATGGAAAATCCCTGATTTGAATAAGATAACATGAAAGTAATAATAACTAAGAACATATCTTAGTCTTGGTCGCATGGACCAATAGTAATGTTGTACCCTTGCTTTCCTTGCAGGGTGACTTATTTCTTGATTGTTCTAAATCTTCAAATATCTGATCTAAACAAGCAGGTACATGGTCTTATAAGTATAAGACTAGATTTCTGGTTGCATGTGATGTGTAATATCGTGAATGCCCATATTTGGATATGATTGCTTGGTTGAACTAGTATGAGTTATACTTCGCCAAATCTAATAGAACATAAATGATTATGATGGGTTGTAGCTACTAGAGCACATAGACTAGTATGGATGTATGTTGCCTAACATGGATGTATGATTCCTTGGCCCATGTTAGATGTATGATGATATTATATTTCCCACATTAGATGTAAGTCAAGTGCAATATGTGTAGTACAACCACATCAAAATGAATATAATAAAAGGAATGTTTACCTGATTTTCACCTTAAGAAATGGTTTTATCTATCTTTCTTCTTTTTCAAATATTTCCTTTATGCAACCTTATTACTGTAACTTTTTACCACGTACCAACTTTTTTGATGTTTTTGTTTCTCATATTTTCTAGGTGCAAGGAACAATTGACAACAAAGTGAAATGCATGTTCAAAGTACCTGAAGGCATAAATTAATAAGCATGGAGGGTATGCTAGATAGATCTATTCTTCTTATCTCATTCTTGTTAGATGTTAGTTATTTCCTAGTTGATGTTGGGGATGACTGAGATCCCATGTAATAACATTATCTTTTTCTCTAGAACAATAATTTCTCTCCTTGTGTAATGACTTTATTTTATCTATGCGAATGAATGTTTGTGTGGCATTATATGATGATGTGGACTTGATCTTGGCTCAATCTCTAATTTTAGATGATTACCTTAATCTCTTATATTTTCCCTTTTGACGTCTATAGATATGAGTGCACGCATATATGTGAATGTCACTATGGAAAGTATATAGAAATTGGGGTCGTCACAGTTGGTATCAGAGCCAATGTTCACACATCAAGTCACATGAACTTCATTCACCCTATTTGAGTCTAGGGTAGTCCTTGAGTTAAGGATGTGACGGGTGGAGGTGTATGAGATAGCATCTGCCATGGGTCTGACTAAAGTCTCTGATCCACTTAGCTTGGCAATCACGAGGCTACCTTTATGGCAGTATAAGTCTACCTGGTCGATACCCTAAGTATCCCATATTCTTAGGCGTACCTTAATTTAGGAACCTTATCATCTATAGATTTTCCCTCTCATCTCTTCTATAGGAAACACTTTCCCTCTCATCTATGTTTTAAAATAAATTTTCCCTCTTACCTTTGTTATAAGGTTAGGAAGGAGTCTCTCTATTCAGAAAGTCCTAAGGATCGACTGATAAGGATTTAAGGTATCATCCACTCATTATGACATTAAGGTCATTAATAAATAATAAAAGAGAATAATGAAATATTATGTGATAAAAATAATGAAATTATGAGAATAATTGTTGAAGTAATAAATCTAATATGTCCAAATTAATTTCAAGATGCCTCCTAATACTCGCAACTCAAAGGCCTCGAAGGAATCATCCTCTAAGAAGAGAAAAAAGCCTGAAACCTCTGAAGTACCTGATCCCAATGCTGCGGCCAAGGAAAGGTGGGAGGAACAGAAGAAAATCCTTCTAGACTTTATGGAAACCCTCGCCACAAAAGGAACCCCTGAACCTAGCTCCTCTAGGAAAAAGGAAGTGATGGTGTTAGACTTCATTAAGCTCCACCCTGACAGTTTTTGGGGGGAAGACCAACCCGAAGTTATGGAAAAGGTTGAGGAATGGATCCTTTCCGTAGAGAATGCCTTTCGTACCCTAGAAGTAACTGAGGAAAAGAAGGTCAAATTCACCACCCATCTGCTTAAGGGAGGGGCGAAGATCTGGTGGGAGAACTATGGTGGGAACCGGGGAGAGGAAGTAGATGACTTGGGGTGGGAAGCCTTCAAGACCCTCGTCACTGACCGTTTCATGCCCATAGCTGAGAGGAAGAGGAAAGAGAAGATGTGCATGGAGCTTAGGCAAGGCAGTCTCTCAGTGGCCGATTATACCTGGAAGTTTAGGCTTCTGGAATGCTATGCCCCTATCTGGACTGAGGACCGCCTCACTAAGCATTATGAAGATTGCCTCTCTGCACACCTAAAAACCCTAGTTATAGCCTCCCGTCCCTGAAACATTGATGAACCCTAGACATGGGCCTTAAGCAGGAAAGGGAGCATGGATTGCAGAAGCCTTCTAGTATGGGATATTTAGGGTTGACCACCACTGAGGAAGAGAAGTTCAAGAAGTTCCACCCCGGCCATAATAAAGGATCAGGAAAAGGAGGAGGTTTAGGGAAGAAAGGATAGAAGAATAGCAAGATGATGGATTACTGCAACAAATGCAAGACTTGTGGATGAGTACATGATGGACCTTGTCGCTACACCAAGTCGGTCTGCTACAACTATAAGAAGGGGGGACATTTCCTTGCCAAGTGCCCCAATGCGTCTATCCTTGGCAAACCTCCAGCAGGTGCTCCACCCCCTCAGGGACACTGCAATGCTAGGGTGTTTGCAGTAACAGCAGAAGAGGCTAGGGCAAATCTAAACCAGCTTGTCAAAGGTAACCTTAAATCTTTTTCATATATCTAATATCTCGTTCAATGCCTTCAACTATTTAAAATATAATTATCTTGTGTAGGCATTGTTTTCTTGAATGGACATCCTGTTAAATCATTGTTTGACTCTGGATCCACAAATACATCTATCTCTCAAAATTTGGCCTCAATGTTGCACTTACATATAAGGGACTTGGGTTATATTCTGGATGTGTCAACTCCTAGTCGCAAAATATTCACTACATTACATAAAATTGATGTCCTCCCTCTAAAATTTGAAAATCATGACATGCCCTTTGAATTCATCCTCTTATCTATGGAAGACTTTGATATTATACTTGGTATGGATTGGCTATACAAGTATCATGCTCATATTGACTGTAGAAGTAAGATGGTAGTTCTCTCTCAACCTCATTCTTATCCTGTGGTGATTCCTAGGAGAAGCGAATTTTGTAATTATGTAATAATTTCCTTTCTTAAAGCTAAAAAGCTCATATCTAAAGGATGTAAAATCTTCCTCGCATTTTTCTTAGAGACCAGTCCTGATAACATGCTTTTAGAAAGACTGGAGGTGGTATGTGATTTCCTTGACGTATTTCCGGAGGAGCTTCCTAGGCTGCCTCCAAACAGAGACATTGAGTTCTCCATATACCTTCTTTTTTGGGAACCACTCTGATTTCTAGGGCACCGTATAGGATGGCACCTGTTGAGCTTATGGAGTTGAAGAAACAATTACAAGAACTTCTTGATAAGGGTTTTATCCATCCTAGTGTTTCCCCTTGGGGTGCACCTGTTCTTTTTGTTAAAAAGAAAGATGGTTCAATGTGAATGTGTATTGACTATCACATGTTGAACCAAGCTACCATTAAAAACAAGTATCCTCTCCCTCGTATTGATGACCTCTTTGATCAACTTCGTACTGCTAAAGTCTTCTCAAAAATTGATCTTTGTTCTGGCTACCATCAACTTAAGATCAAGGATTCAGATATATCTAAGACTGCTTTTCAAACTCGTTACAGGCACTATGAATTTCTGGTGATGTCGTTCGGGTTGACCAATGCACCTGGCGTATTCATGAACTTGGTGAACAAAGTCTTCCAAAATTATCTTGATGAGTTTGTGGTCATCTTCATTGATGATATTTTGATCTATTCTAATTCTATGGAGAAACATCGAGAGCATTTGAAGTCTATCCTTGAGATTCTTCAAGCCCAGAATTTCTATGGTAAGCTTTCTAAATGTGAATTCTGGATTGACAAAGTCATGTTTCTTAGACATGTCATCTCTGGGGGTAGTATATATGTCGATCTCGCCAAAGTATCTATTGTACTTGATTGGAAACCTCCCCAAAATCCTTCTGAAATCTGGAGTTTCTTGGGTCCTGCTGGATATTATCGTCGTTTCATCCCAAACTTTTCCAAAGTCGCACTTCTTCTGACCAAGAAGACTCGGAAGGACGAGCATTTCATATGGTCAGCTACTTGTGAGTCTAGCTTCCAAGAGCTCAAGCAGAAGTTGACGTCAGCACCTATCCTTGTTCTATCATCTAGTAATGAAGGATTTGTAATATTCACTTATGTTTCCCGACATGGACTAGGGTGTGTCCTACAGTAGAACGGGAAAGTAGTGGCCTTCGCTTCCAGACAGCTGAAACCCAATGAGTTGAATTATCCTATGCATGATTTGGAGTTAGCTGCTATCATCCATGATCTCAAAATCTGGAGGCACTACTTGTACGGGGCAACGTTTGATATCTTCACCGACCACAAAAGCCTCAAGTACATTCTGATGTAGAAGGATCTGAATCTGCAGCAATGATAGTGGATAGAGTACCTGAAGTACTACGACTTCACCATTAGATACCATCCCGGCAAGGCCAATGTAGTTGCAGATGCTCTTAGTAGGAAAAGAGCTATGTGTGCATCTCTTTCTGTACCCGAATGGAGGAACATGGAGGACCTAGCAAGTTGGAGACCACAATTCCTGGCTGATCGTATGCATGTCAATAATATCTCTATCACATCCAACTTGCATTTTGAACTTTTAGAGGCACAGAAAGCTAGTCCCGAGCTTGCAGAGCTCTCCTCTCTCCTGGCTAAACCTCAGACACATCTATCTGTGGGTCTTAATGGTGGTCTTCGATATAAGAACAGTATATGGGTTCCTAAACAGTCAGCTGAAAAGACGAAGATTCTTTCTGAGGCACACAGGTCCAAGTACACCGTTCATCCCAGCACAATGAAGATGTACAAGGACCTACAACGTCAGTTCTGGTGGAGAGGCATGAAGCGCTATATCGTCGATTTTGTGTCCAAATGTCTGACATGCCAGAGAATCAAGGCTGAGCATCAAAGACCAGGCGGTCTACTACAACCCCTCGAGATTCCAGAATGGAAATGGGAACACATCACCATGGACTTCGTGGTAGGATTACCCAGGACCAGGAAAGGATACGACGTTGCATGGGTCATAGTGGATCATCTCACCAAGTCAGCTCATTTCCTCCCTGTGAAGACCACCGTGAAAGTGTTTGAGCTAGCCGACCTCTACATACGGGAGATTGTACGTCTGCATGGAGTTCCAACGTCCATTGTCTCATACCGGGACTCGAAGTTCACTTCAAAGTTGTGGAAATAGGTTCAAGAAGAATTGGGCACCAAGTTGAACTTCAGTACAGCTTATCATCCGCAGACATATGGATAGTCAGAACAAACAGTGCATATTCTGGAGGATCTTCTACAAGCTTGTGTGCTTGATTGGGAAGGCTCGTGGGACCATTACCTGCCTTTAGCTGAGTTCTCCTATAACAATAGCTATCAGGCGAGTATTGGGATTCCACCATATGAATCTCTCTATGGCCGACCGTGCAGATCTCCATTACATTGGGACGACGTTAGAGAACACACCTTGATGAAATCTGAGGAGATGCAGCTGTATGCAGATAAAGTTACACTAATTGGGTAGAGAATGAAGCGAGCATAGGATAGGTAGAAATTGTATGCAAATGCTCACTGATAGGAACGTCATTTCAAGGAATGTGATCATGTCTTTCTGAAGATCCGACCTATTCGAGCTTTGGCCAAGAATAAGGGAAAGCGCAGTCCTCGTTATGTGGGACCCTTCGCGATCCTTGAAAGGGTTGGAGAATGTGCCTATCATCTTGCTTTGCGACCTCAGTATAGTGCCATGCATAATGTCTTTCATGTTTCTAATCTAAAGCCTTATGTCAAAGACCCCAGTCACATTCTGAATCATGAGCCTCTCGAGCTGAAAGATGATATGTCTTATGCTAAGTAACCAGTCAAAATACTCGATTTAAAGACAAAGGAACTTCGCAATAATTGGCATATAGATATGGTGAAAGTTCTCTGGAGCTACCATGATCAAACTGATACTACATGGGAGCTCAAGTCCGAAGTCGAGCGGAAATATCCACATCTCTTTCAGGTTGCTTGAATTTTGAGGGAAAAATTCTTAAAAGGAGGGGAGAATGTGACAAAGAGAGTTTTTATAATATTTTATCTCTCTTAAAAGCTTTATTATCAAATTTTTTGACCAAAATACCCTCTTATACTTTTCTCACTCAATTGAACAAAGATGTGTCACAAATTGCAAACCCTAGTATGCTATGATGATAAAATACATGTGATAATGTATTTAGTAAATGAACATATCAAATATTCGAATTTGGATCTCAAATTTATATCATAGTATCATAATGACCTTATGAAGCTACCCCTAAAATTTCATTAGAATTGGGTTTACCAATCAAGAGTTATGGCCAATTTAATAAATCACCTTTTATATAGCCTAGACCTAAGTTTTCTATTTAATCAAGCTTAATAGATGTCACGCTGCCTATGATATCTCGGCCCCCCTCCTAGACGTTGGATCGAGCGATCCGCAGATCAAGCCCTAATATAATGGAGGAGACCTCGTCTCCTACCTCCCACAAAGGGCGGGGAGGTAGCAGGAGATGAGGCTTGTCCTACCTCGCCACGTCGCGCCCCCTTTCAAATTTTCAACCCAACAAATATCTCCTAAACTCTGTGACGAACTCGTCAAGCCCCAGCTTCACCTCCCCCATCCCCAGAGTTAGGAGAATGAACCCCCGATTTCTATCCCCTCTCCTGGTGGCGAAGGTGCCATTTAGGGCTTCCCTGCCCTCACCCTCAAAACTCTATTTAAGACCTCCATAAGCTCTGCCTCTCCCCCTTTAATCATTCTGCAGCCTCATTTTCACCCGAGATACCCCGAGCATCCACCTCCCTTCCACCTTCTTCAACCTCCAGCCACCACCACCAACCGAGCTCCTCAACACCTCCCTCTCCCTTCTAACCTTACTCTCACATTCATCTAGTCCTGACGCATCTCCCCATCACAACCACGAGATCCCTGATCACCTCCCGCTCTAAAACAACCTCGGCTCCGACGACCTTGCCAGCCCACGCAGCGGCCACGAGCTACACACGGTCTGGCACCCTGTTTTGACCTTCGTTGGCTTCAGACCAATCCCCTGAATCTTCTCCGGCTCACGGATAACATCTGAGCACGAGATTGCTCTCGTTGAAGGCCCTTCTCACGCTACTCGAGCAAGCGGCAGGCAAAAGAGGACGATGCCCACATGAAGCAGGCTAGGCAGCTAGTTGGACCAGTCGTGAGGTGCCACATCAGCCGAGCGAGCGAGTGAGCCAGGATCAAACTCAACTTAGGGGATCAATCTGAGCCGTTGATCCAGTCGGATCCGGCCGTTGATCTAGGTAAGTGATTTTCGCTTTTCTTTTTTTTAGAAAAATAGCTTAACTTAGAAAAATCATAGTAAATGCTAGGATTATTAGAAAATATCAAACCTATATACCATTTTGATCAGAAAAATATTCTCTATCCAAATAAAATGTTATCAGGACCTCGATCTGTTTCCTATTTCAAAATAGTTGCCTAAAGCCTAAATGACCTCCTTAATTATAATTAATTATTAATAATGGCTTTTCTTGATGATATATGACTTTCTAAAATTTATTTAACCCTAGATGAAACCTTGTTTACTAAATAACTCGAAACACTAGTCTAAGTTGATAAATGATGAAATGATTAGAAGAAACCTTAAATCTATCCTTCTCTCTCTACATGCAATTAAAGGTACATCTTTATATCAAATCAAATATTATTAGATGATGATTAGTGATCATGAATGGTCCTAAACTGTGATTTGAACCCTGATCTTATCAAATCATTAATATCCTAAGTGTTTCTTTCCTTTTTATCTGACCATCCTAGAAACCCTAGATTATGAAAATCTTCTATTTGATTAAATTAAATACTGTCTTTTAAATCAAACTATTTTATGATGGATCAGATCTGATAATATCTCAAAACCCAATTAAAATATGGAAAATCCCTAATCTGAATAAGATAACATGAAAGGAATAATAACTAAGAACATATCTTAGTCTTAGTCACATGGACCAATAGTAATGTTGTACGCTTTCTTTCCTTACAGGGTGACTGTAATGCCCGGGCCCACTGCCCAAGGCTCTAGTAGAGTTTCAGGAATGACGACTGGCCCCACAGACCACCACTAGTCTTAACTGCGCACTTTGTCCTCACTGACATGCAAGTCACGATCAACTTCCCGACTGGTCACCCATCCTAGTACTACTCCAAGCTGAGCACACTTAACTATAGAGTTCTTTAGTGATGGGCTCCCGGAAAAGGAGGTGCACCTTGGTGATATGGGTAGTCCAATCATTCCTTTTAAGATCATGTTATCTGAGGTCTCAAATCTCGGGATGTTACAGTCTCCCCCACTTAGACTCTTGACGTCCTCGTCAAGGCTCAACTATATGAACTCATAATCTGACCCCATTTCATTGCAGACCCACAATGGCCCATGGACACCCAGCTCCCGATTACGGAATACCAGCGCAAGGGTGGCTACGTCAACCATGGACAACCCTTTCCTACATGCCTAGACCGCACGGCTCAAGACTGGCATGACATGCCCATGTGGGCCCCACCTATTGGAGGGGTTATGGCTCTGATACCATTTGTAATGCCTAGGCCCACTGCCCAAGGCTCTAGTAGAGTTTCAGGAATGACGGCTGGCCCCATAGACCACCACTAGCCTTAACTGTGCACTTTGTCCTCACTAACAAGCAAGCCAAGATCAACTTCCCGACTGGTCACCCATCCTAGTACTAGTCCAAGCTGAGAACGCTTAACTATGGAGTTCTTTAGAGATGGGCTCCCATAAAAGGAGGTGCACCTTGGTGATATGGGTAGTCTAATCATTCCTTTTAAGATCATGTTATCTGAGGTCTCAAATCCTGGGATGTTACAGTGACTTATTTCTTGATTGATTCTAAATCTTCGTATATCTGATCTAAACAAGTAGGTACGTGGTCTTATAAGTATAAGACTAAATTTCTAGTTGCCTATGATATGTAATATCTTGAATGCTAATATTTGGATACGATTGATTTCTTGAACTAGTATGAGTTATACTTCGCCAAACCTAATAGAACATAAATGATTATGATGGGTTGTAGCAACAAGAGCACATAGCCTGGTGTGGATGTATGTTGCCTAGCATGGATGTATGATTCCTTGGCCCATGTTAGATGTATGATGATATTATATTGCCCACACTAGATGTAAGTCAAGTGCAATATGTGTAGTACAACCACATCAAAATGAATGTAATAAAAGGAATGTTTACCTGATTTTTGCCTTAAGAAATGGTTTTATCTCTCTTTCTTCTTTTTCAAATATTTTCCTTTATGCAACCTTATTAGTGTAACTTTTTACCATGTACCAACTTTGTTGATGTTTTTGTTTCTCATATTTTCTAGGTGCAAGGAACAATTGACAACAAAGTGAAATGCATGCTCAAAGTACATGAAGGTGTAAATTATTAAGAATGGAGGATATGCTAGATAGATCTATTCTTCTTATCTCATTCTTGTTAGATGTTAGTTATTTCCTAGTTGATGTTGGGGATGACTGAGATCCCATGTAATAACATTATCTTTTTCTCTAAAACAATAAGTTCTCTCCTTATGTAATGACTTTATTTTATCTATGCGAATGAATGTTTGTGTGACATTATATGATGATGTGGACTTGATCTTGGCTCAATCTCTGATTTTAGATGATTACCTTAATCTCTTATATTTTCCCTTTTGACGTCTATAGATATGAGTGCACACATATATGTGAATGTCACTATGGAAAGTATATAGAAATTGGGGTCATCACACCCCCTCTGGACAAATAAACACAAGTCCATGATCCTCCCCACCTATGGACAAATTAACACAAGTTAGTGCTACTTTCCCCCTTTGGACAAACAATTTATTCCTTCCTTCATCACACGCCCTTCCTCCATCTTCAGCTCAGGCCCATTCTCCTCTTCCAAATCAAATGCAAAGCATAACATCATAATAAATAAATAAATAACAGCAAAAGATAATTATTTCAATAGAAATCAGCTTCATTTGAGTCTTAACAGGTTATATCATTATCATATAAATATTCAGCCTTCTTTCAAGGCATCAAGTATGATTCTGATCCTTATTTTATAAGGTTTTTATAGACTATTGTTGTAAGACCCCTGACCTTGCTTTTTTTGGTTGAACATGCTTTTTTATCATAATTACATGCTTAAAAATTTAATGAAACCCTAATATGTGCTTTCATATCATGCGACAAGCTAAAGTTTCAAGTTTGGTCCAGTTTGGACACTGTTTGAGCAAGTTATGCATATATGTGCTTGTTTTGGGATTTTATGCAATTTACCCATATCTAGATATTTTCTTGCAATTTGTCACATGCTTGTTGTGTCTTGTATGTTTTCATGTCATGTTTGATATATTTGTGCTTTGGGGTTCCTTGTTACATCTTAATTTGAGTGGTGACATCTGCCCTTGTGTTGAGATTAGGGTTTGCTCTCATGGATGCCCAAACTCATGGTTGACCTTGAGTGTTGAGCCACCTAGTGTTGGCCTTCGCCAAAGTTTCATGAGGTCTATATGGTTGGCATTTGCCAAGGTTTCTTTTGACCATCTAGGTTTGGCGGTTGATGCAATTTTGAACTCTCTTGGTCACCAACTTTCCTAGGGTTGGCAGTCATTTGGTTTCCTGACCATCTTGGTCGCCAAGATCTCTGACCCTTGGGGGTCAATGAAGTTTCTTGACTCATCTTGGTCACCAAGTTTTGTTTTTATGGTTGACCGAGTTGCATGGACGAGATATATTTACCTTGGACAATTGGCATGCATGGCTAGACACCTCTTCCTTTCTCTCTCTCACCCTAACCTTATATATACCTCCATCCTTGCATGCAAACAAGTTCTTTACACACCTAGATCTCTCTTTCTTCTCCTTGTTCCTTGTATCTCATCCCCCCTTGCTTGGTTGCGAAGAAGAATTTTGAGGAAGGAGAACTTGTCTGATCTTGCTTACATGTGAACATAGGGTTTGGATCCACCCTTGTTGAGGTTGTTTAGTGCGTCCTTACCTTGCTTCTTGGTCTTGTTAGGTGATATCTCCCTATCTTCCTTCATTTTCCTTGCTTCTCTATCTTCACCTCTCTTCTTTTTGGTCGTATCCATGGTGGATCTTGAGCTAGAGGCTGAAGACACCTTCTTTTATGCCTTTTCAACCTAGGGTTTGTTTCCTCCTTGGAGAAGGAGCTAACTTGGCTGAGTGGAGTGCTCAATCTAGGGCTTTCTACTCTCTTTCCTTGAGCTATAATGTTATTTGGAGCTTCATTTTCATCCCAAAGGCGATTTGTATAACTTTTTCCATGTTTAATGCTTACTTCTATCTTGCATGTACATGATTTTTGCCTAAAAATGTTGTTCCAAGTAGAAAAATGTTACCTTTACCTAAGGTTGAACTTATATGGTAGATTTTGAGCAGATAATCCTTCTTGATGTGCCTCCAAACTTGATGCATGTTTCTTCCTTGAAGATGGATAACCTAGACATTATTTTGTGTGTGACTCTATGTTGGACATGATGGTCATCGAGTTTTGGAACTTATGTGGTCAATGAGAACTTATGTGTTCGATGAGTTTTTGTATCTTATGTGGTCACCATGTTTCGTATTTCATGTGCTCGCCAAAGGTTCTGATTTCATGTGGTCTTCAAAGGTTTTGATCTTATGTGGTCGCCAAGTTTTGAACCCTAGTGGTTGATGAAGTTTTTGACCCTAGTGGTCGATCAAGTTTTTGACCCTAGTGGTCGCAAAGGTGTTCTTACACTAGTGGTTTCTAAGAATCCTAACCCTAGTGGTTGCTAAGGATTCTAACCCTAGTGGTTGATGAGAATTCTAACCCTAGTGGTTGCTAAGAATTCTAACCCTAGTGGTCGATAAGAATTCCAACCCTAGTGGTCGCTAAGTTTTCTTACCCTAGTGGTCAATGAGAATTTCTGATCCTATGATCATGAGTCATGAGTTGGGTTGTACGAAATTAGATGGTGATGTTTAACCTTATGCATTCATAATCTGATGATAATGCTAAGAATTAAGTTTTATCCTTGAGTGTTGTTTTGTATCATTAAATCAACTCATCGTGTTGAACCTAACCCTAATGCTAATAGGTGATAATGATTCATCATACTTAGCTTGCTTATGTGATTAGTATAACGAGGATATTCTATCTTTCCCTCAATATTGTTGTAACCCTAATGTGTTGTCATATGAACTTCATAAGCCTTAAATGCAATGTTATGTCAAACTTATATGTCACATGTATGGTGATGGTTGATGAGCCTTGATAAGGCATGGAAAGATAATGATGTTATTGCATGTATGATGGTCTTAATGACCCTTGGGCATGGTTGATCTCTTATGGAGGTGTGATCCCCTTCATGATGTGATAGGGATTGGTGCCCTGTGATGATGTGATAAGAATTATGTTTCATACATTTTATATCTTTTGAATTTGTAGTCTACCCATGTTTTTATAGAACTCTTTTAGGGTTTTTATGTAACTTGATTGATGTAGCCTTAACTCACATGATTGGCCTTAACTAATCAAGTGAAACCCTAATGATGTAGTTCCCTGTTCCATAGATCCATTCCAATGTTGTAACATCCCTGACCTGGGTTATGAACTAACCCTAGGTGTTTTGCCTAAATATGTAATTAAATCCTTGTGATTAACTTTGGGCATGTAATTAAGTTCCTCAGAAACATATATTTCAATTTTGCTCCTTTATATATAAAGTTGTAGCATTGTTTTGTAATACAGGGATCTATGTGCAAATTACCCAGTTAAGGGATTAACTTGCAAATTGCACATGTTGAGATGTTCCTCTGATGTTGAGACATCATTAGGATGTTTATGATGAAGTTTGAGGGATTTCCCAAGACCGAGCACCAAGGTGCAGCTGTGGAAGCAACCCCTGTACTTGAAAACCCTAAATTGGTGTAAAGTGCAATTTACCCAATTTGAGGGGTGCAACTTGTAAAATACATCATCTAAAATATCTTTTATGACTTTTGGCATCATTTAGAAGAGAAATTATGAAAAGGTCACTTCATTTGAATAATCATATAATAAAGAACACCTTTGTGATTGAATAATCAAGGTGTATGTATAATAGCCCTTTTATGTGTATGCTTTAGTGATGGGTTGATCCTCTTTGCCTTCAATTCTTGACCTTAGAAGGAGTTTGTCCTTAGAAATAAGATGTGGGGACGTGCAAAGAAGAAAGGAAGGACTTAGATGAGAAATGAGGAAAGCATATGTTCTTATGTTGAAATTTCACCTAAGTATATATACTACCTTCCCCACTTAGCAAGGGAACGATCCTCTTCTTTTCATTTCTTTTCCCCTTGCTCAAAACCGACTAAGGCTAAGATCTGGAGTAGAGAAGGACGACCAAGGGTCCTAGGTAAGTTTGGATCATCCCTTTTGCTTGAATTCATGGAGGAAACTCGTTTTCAAGGTTGAATTCATGGCTAGCTCACCTAGCTTTATCTTTCTAGCCATTCCTTTTCAACTTTCCTTGGATAATACACCTTGGCCGACCTGTGGAGCTCAAAGACGCCATTAAAGTCTTGGATCTTGAAAGTTTGGAGCTCAAGGAATAATCTTTAGGCGGGTTTTATAACTCTAAACCTTATGCTTTGATTATACATCTTTTTCTATGCATATAGTTGCTAGTTCTTTTTCTTCCCTATCTTCCCTTGCATCCTTGCAAGAAAAATCGTGAAGAACTGCTACTGTTCTTGAGGTAGAAGATAAGGGCGTTAATTCCTATGCTTATCCACGGATTTCCACTTTACCAAACGACCTCCACCAATTGCCCATACGGTTACACAACCGTTTGGTGGGAAAACGGTTTCAGGGTCGTATGAAGGCAAACGGCCTTCAAGACCGTTTGATCGCGTTGACCAAATGATGACCGTATGGGAATATTTTTTATAATTATGTAGGTTAATCACCCACAAAATTTTAGGGGTTAACTCCAAAGGAATCGTGAGATATAAGCAAATCAATTAGCAAATCCAATTGAATTAAGTTATGATATTCAATCTGTTTAATTTGCCCTTTTTGGGAAAACGGTCTCAAGACCATTTAAGATGGTTGACCAAGCATTGACCGTTTGGGATTACTGTTCATAATGATGTTGATTAATGACTAACCAAATTTGATGGATTAATTCCAAACGAGTTATGAGTTGAAGGTTGATTAATAGGGCAAATCCTAATTGAAATCAGTGCTGAAATTCCAATGAGTTAATTAGTGATTTTGGGTTGATTAGCCCAAAGGGTCTCAAGACCGTTTGAGGAATCATCCAAACGGTCTCAAGACCGTTTGGGGATCACCCAAGACCGTTTAGAGGTCTGGGGTCAAGTATAGTTGACCAATTGAAGGTCCAAAGGTACCAAATCATATTGCAATTAAGTATTGATGTGATGATCAACTCAATAGATCAAACCTTGATGAATTTTCACTAGAGTCCAAAGGATGGATGGGCAAACGGTCTCAAGACCGTTTGGAACTCATCCAAATGGTCTCAAGACCGTTTGGTGTCAACCCAAGACCGTTTGGAGGTCTAGGGTTAAGGTAATTTGATCAATTGAGGGCCCAATTACAGTGGGTTATTAAAATAATCAAATTGCTGATTTGTGACTTAATTAAGGTTCAACCCCTATCAAATCAACTTAGATTTTGATGAATTCTTGGGCAAACGGTCTCAAGACCGTTTGGAGGTTATCCAAACGATCCCAAGACCGTTTGGGCCAAGTTTGATCCCGATTGGAGGTCAATTGATGGGATCAACCTCGATTTGATTCACATTGTTGAGTGTTGATGGTTGAATGTTTATAGACCTTAATTGAACCAACTCCAACCCTATTTGGATATCAATTGAGGATCAATTGAGTGACCAATTGGTTAAGGCTAACCCTAATTGTCTCAATTGATAAGTGGTTAGCAAGCTTGAGACCAATTGAAGGCTTCAACATAGGAAACCCTAATCGAGTTTACCCTTTGAATCACCTTGGAGGTCCATGCGATCTTGAGCTTTTAGGACCATACGACTTCAGGACCGAATGAGTTCATACGACTTCAGGACCGAATGAGTTCATACGACTTTAGGACCAAATGAGTTCATACGACTTCAGGACCGAATGAGTTCATACGACTTCAGGACCGAATGAGTTCATACGACTTCAGGACCGAATGAGTTCATACGACTTCAGGACCGAGTGAGTTCATACGACTTCGGGACCGAATGAGTTCAAACGACTTCAGGTCCGAATGAGCTCAAATGACTTCAGAAGTCAAACTATGACTAAACGGTCTTCACCCCATCTTGGGCAAACGACCTCAAGATCGTTTAAGGGTAAACGGTCTTGAGTGTCATGCGGTCTTGAAGTCAACCAAAGCTAAACGGTCTACAACCTTAAATGATCTTTGGATCGTTTGAAGGTTGAAGGTGTGAAACCTATTGGGGACTTTTAAGGATAAGTCTGCCTAATGCCTTGAAGGCTTAGATGGTTTGATGGTTGTTCAATCTAAACCCTAATGATACCTAGGGACATTAAGGGTCAAGTGGTTAGTATATTAACCCATGTTATGATCAAAGGTGAACTTTACCAAAATACCCTTTATGGATTCAAGTAGGTAACCCCTTTTTATCATGCAAACCCCAATGGTTACAATGGTGATGACTTGGCTAGGCTTATCAATGTTGATTAGACCTAACCCAATCTAGAGGGATGTAATCATCACCTATGAGCAAGAGGAGAGAGAAAATCCCAATTATGGTTGAAATCCAAGTAAAATACCTTCAATATATATATATTAATGTACATGATTAGGGTATGATCCACCTATATGAGATCATGAAAACCCTATTTATGATAATTGATGAATCTTAATCTTATCTGAGAGCATCATTGATGATGTTCCTCATACATGATGATGTTATGAGTTCATTTTACCATAATGTGAATAATAAACCCTAATTCTAGGGTGATGGCATGTAATGTGAATAGTAAACCCTAATTGATGAGAATCAGGGAACTTAGCTCTTATGGAAAGAGTGGAAAGTATAATTCTTGATTTGAATTGCTTTTATCAGTTGAATTAACCTTGCAGGTTCTGATATGAAGATGATCATATCCAGGTATGGATGATGATGCTATATTCATTGAAAGCATGTTGTTAGCTTTATGAATAGTAAAATATCTTGATGCCTTGTCAATGGCAACCTATGAATTAAATGGGCTGTGAGAGCCATAAATACCATCAAGGTCATGCTTTAGAGATGACTTGTGATGAATGTATTGAGAAATGATGATTGATGAGAGTTAGGCTTGTTATATTTAGTATTCTCATTTCATAGCTGTTATGCGAATGTTATTGTTTGAAGAACAATGTATGATGTTAAAAGAATACTGAATGTACCTAACTAATCAAGTGTAATGTAGAGCCCTGATCATAGATCCATCATTGTCAGAGATCAAATGATGGTGAAACAGGTTTTCCTAAGGGAACTCCTAGATCACATACTTTTGAGTATGTGGGGTATATGGATGTGTAGAACCTTACATCCTAGTGTAGGTGTTTGATGTAGATGTGTAATCCGACAATCCTTCACTACAATCCCATACCGTATCAGTGGATGGTAAACATGAAACCTCCTGATGATGAAGAAAGCACAGATATCCATATCAGTGGAAGATAAACATGAAATCTCCTGATGATGAAGAAAGTACAGAACGCCACTGTAACTCTAAAATAGCGAAGGAACAGATTACCCTGGTAAGCTATTATAGTAGAGGCACGAGATGTCCTACAAGTAATCCTCTTACTGACTGAGGAAGGTGAAGGTCATAAGAATCCGGCTCTTTCGATGACCTAGTATGATACCGAGGCACTTAGCAGTGATTGGTTGGAGTATGAGTGGTAAACCTCATCTCCACAGGGCATAAAAGTAATGTTTGAAAAACATAATCCACAGCGTAGTATACCTGTTAGAGATAACTACGAATTGATTGATTGATGTTACACTGTATAGTGCAAATGTCTTCATGTTTCATAACTATTGAACTCATGCTTACTATTAAATCTGATGTTGAATACTTTGAAGCTTTTACTTCTTAAGTTATTCTTTGAGGTGCTATAATAAAGCTTCTGGCGGAGAGTTATAACTCTCGCTGGGACAATTATGTAAAATTGTCTCACCCCGTAGACTTCAACTTTTTAGGTGGACGTCGAGGATGGAGGAACAGGTCTACAGGTGACCAGTCCCAGCAGCAGCAGCACCAGGGGCAGCAGTAAAATCTCAGGCGGAGATTTAGCCTGCCATGTGGTGTAGTTAGAGTCAGTCCTATGTGTCCTCTGTACTCTCAGGTCTTGGAGTCTTTTGGTCTGAGACTTTGGTTATGAGTTCTTGAGATTTTGTATCATGTTGTATATAATTACTCAAGAAGTAATTATCTGAGATGTAAATAGTTTATCTCCTTTTATGAAGGAAGTTTTATGGTTTCAATGATTTATCTCAAAAAGTTTTAATTTCCACTGATTTTTGGTATTCCGTTGCTAATCGAATCGCTTCCGCTAAGTTTAAATCGTGTTTATATCGTGGTTTGGAGATCAGAGCCCACAATTAAGTGGTATTAGAGCTCTAGGTTCGCTGAGTCTACAGAGGCATAGGACTTAGGATGTCGAGTCTATCCTTAGTATCTCTTCCTTATCTAATAGAATCCTCTGCTCCTCAGGAGAAGAAGATACATAAGGATGGCAGAGCCACATGATGAGTACATGGCAGAGAGTAGTGCTAGTGCACCTCGAGGTGGTGCAAGGGTTCCAGAAATAGAACAGCATGCACCTAAACCACCCCAGTTTGACCCAGCTGATATGGGTAACCCAGCAGTTCAGACGATGTTTGGGCAGTTTATGACTGCCATGACACACATAACTGACAAGATGCCCATGCCTGCACCTAGGGCACCTGCCCAGCCTAAAGGACAAGGTATCGGTAAGACGTTCGAGCGACTTCGTCGTGTCGGAGCTACCGAGTACTTTGGGACTGCCGACCCCGCAGATGCTGATCTGTGGTTAACAGAGTTGGAGAAGGCTTTCAGGATTCTTAATATCCCAGAGGCTGAGAAGGTTAGACATGTTGTCTATCTTCTCAAAGGCAGTACTGGTCACTGGTGGAACATGGAAGAGCAGAAGAGACCTGGGATAGAGTTCTCGTGGGAAGAGTTTCGTCAGGAATTTATCAATAGATATTTTCCAAAGACCTTCCTAGATGAGAAGATCTCTCAGTTTGAGAGATTGAGGCAGAGCATGATGAACATTAGCGAGTATGAAGCTAAGTTCATGGATTTGTTGCAGTTCTGTCCGCACATGGCTGACACAGAAGAGGAAAGAATCAGGAGATTCGAGAAGGGTTTGAATGCTGATATATCAACCCCTGTGTCTGCCTTAGAAAACCGAGAGAGATTCTCTACCTTCGTTGAGTCAGTACGAAGGATAGAGAGATCTGTGGTTGAGAAGAGGCAAACCTAGAAAAGATATCCACAGTTCCAGGGTTCTGCATCTAGGGATTCCAAGAAACTGAGATTCTCTGCACCTAACCCTCCACCACCCAGATCAAGTTCCCAAACTCAGTGGTCACCAAGTAGAGGCAGGGGACGAAGCCTACCTCAACAAGAGACTCACAGTTCTGCATCAATGTCAGTTACTGGACCACCAAGACCACAACAACTGTGGGAAGGTGGGACACTTGATGAAGGACTGCCGATCTAGACCTGTCAGTATGATACAACCTCAGAGACAGAGTCAACAGGGATCACAGAGAAGACAACCTCAAGGAGCATCTCGAGGACGCGGGCAAGCGTCTCAAGCTGGATCATCAACACCACCTCAACCCCAGGCGACAGCGAGGTTTTATGCTATGAACCCACCTGAAGCAGTGGTCAATCCACGGGTAGTGACAGGTCAGATGGAACTTTTATATTCTAATATGTCTACATCCTGTGTTGTATCTTTTCTGATTGACCCGGGTGCTACACACTCTTTTATCACTCAGAGATTGATTCGTAACTGCAATATGACGGTTAGTCATAGGGTAGATAGTTTGTTGTTGGAGACTCCGCTGAGTGGGTCTGTCATTTTGTAGGAGGTATGTTCTCCCTGCATCCTCTTCTTTTCTGATCATCGCATTCAAGTGGACCTTATACCACTTGATATGCAAGGATTTGATATAATCCTCGGGATGGATACCTTAGAAAGGTATAGAGTTGTCTTGGATTGTGAATCCAAGTTGGCTGTGTTTGCTGATGAAGGCAACACATGGATCTTTCAAGGTGAAAGAAAGATTCTACCCACCTGTCTTGTATCAGCTATGGTTGCTGATAAGCTGTTGAGGCAAGGATGTTATGCATTCTTGGCCCATGTGGTAGATGTTACCAAGGAAATTTCCAATCCTGCTGAAGTTCCCATAGTTAGGGAATTTGAGGATGTGTTTCCTGAAGAACTTCCTGGTATACCACCACCTCGGGAGATTGATTTTGAGATCAATTTGGTCCCAGATACGAAACCCATAGCCCAGACACCGTATAGGATGGCGCCTGCCGAGATGGCAGAACTCAAGAAACATCTTCAAGAGTTACTTGAGAAGGGTTTTATCCGACCGAGCACTTCACCTTGGGGTGCTCCAGTCTTGTTTGTTAAAAAGAAAGATGGGTCAATGTGGTTGTGCATTGACTACAGACAACTTAATAAAGTAACAATAAAGAACAAGTACCCTTTGCCGAGGATTGATGATCTTTTTGACCAGTTGTGTGGTGCAACAGTCTTCTCAAAGATAGATTTGAGATCTGGATATCATTAACTCTGCATTAAGGATAGTGACATATCCAAGTCTGCTTTTAGGACAAGATATGGTCACTATGAGTTCACGGTTATGTCGTTTGGACTAACCAATGCACCAGCTGCATTTATGGAACTCATGAATAGAGTTTTTTGACCCTTCCTTGATCAGTGTGTTGTCATCTTCATAGATGACATTCTGATCTATAGTAAGGATGCTCAGCACCATGAGCAGCATCTTCGCCAAGCTTTGACCTTGCTAAGAGAACATAAGTTGTATGCTAAGTTTAGCAAGTGTGAGTTCTGGCTGCCGGAGGTATCTTTTCTTAGACATGTGATATCTGCCTCGGGAATTCGTGTTGACCCTGCAAAGGTAGAATCTGTTCTACAATGGGAACAACCGAAGACACCGACGGAGATTCGAAGCTTCTTGGGGTTAGCTGGTTACTATCGAAGGTTTATTAAAAACTTTAGCTCTATAGCCTTACCTTTGACCAAGTTAACCCGGAAAGATGCTCCTTTTTCTTGGAGTGATAAGTGTCAACAGTCCTTTCAGTTGTTGAAGGAGAGGTTGACAAGTGCACCTGTGCTTGTGCTACCTGAGCAAGGAAAAGGATATGTAGTCTTCTGTGATGCCTCCAAGAATGGACTTGGATGTGTGTTGACGCAGGATAAACAAGTGATTTCTTTTGCTTCCCGACAGCTTAAGAAGCACGAGGAGAATTATCCAACACACGATCTAGAGTTAGCTGCCGTGGTTCATGCATTGAAAATCTGGAGGCATTATCTCTACGGAGAGACATTCCAGATTTTCACAGATCACAAGAACCTTAAGTATATCTTCTCTCAGCATGAGCTTAACATGAGGCAACGTCGCTGGATGGAGTTAATCAAGGACTACGATTGTACAATTGATTACCATCCAGGGAAGGCCAATGTTGTTGCAAATGCCTTGAGTAGGAAATCAGCAACATCAACCATGGATAGAGCACAACTAAACTCTTTAGTATGCTCTAAGAGAGATATGCTTATCTCTTTAAGGCAAGACAATGTACAGTTGAAGGTGTCATTGTTAGCCGGGTTGATGGTTGAGATGCATATTAAACCTACCCTAAGAGAGCAGATTAAGGAGGCACAACATGTTGATGATGTAGTTCAACATATTAGATCAGAGTATGGAAATGAGAAGCGAGATAGTTTCCATGATTCAGATGATCATGTAGCATGTTATCATGGGAGGATGATAGTGCCGGATGTGGATAACTTGAGGAAGTTAATCCTGGAAGAAGCTCATTCTTCAATGTATGCTATGCATCCAGGGAGCACCAAGATGTATCGTAATTTAAAAGATCTGTATTGGTGGCCTGGAATGAAGAAGGATGTTGCAGAATTTGTTCTGAGGTGTCCTGTGTGTCAGCAAGTTAAAGTTGAACACCAGAAGCCTGCAGGAACAATGCAACCTTTACCCATACCACAGTGGAAGTGGGACCATGTGACCATGGACTTTGTTGTTGGCCTACCTAGGACAAGCAAAGGACATGATTCCATTTGGGTAGTTGTACATAGGTTGACTAAGACAGCACATTTCTTACCTGTCAAAACAACCTATTCTGCTGAAAGGTTATCACGGTTGTATGTTCAAGAGATAGTGTGTTTGCACGGAGTTCCTGTCACTATAGTTTCTGACAGAAGTCCCCAGTTTACAAGTCATTTTTGGGAACGACTTCATAATGCTTTAGGCACCCAGTTAAGGTTTAGTACGGCCTTCCATCCACAGACTGATGGACAGTCAGAAAGGACAATACAGACCTTGGAAAACCTGTTGAGAACATGTGTTCTCCAGTTTACCGGAAGTTGGGATCTACACCTAAGCTTGATAGAGTTTGCCTATAACAATAGTTATCAGCATAGTATTGATATGGCACCTTATGAATCCTTGTATGGTAGACGTTGTAGATCACCCTTATGTTGGTATGAGACAGGTGAGCATCAGTTGTTAGGACCTGATCTTGTGCAGCAAACTACAGAAAAGATTAAGCTAATACAGCAACAGATTAAGACTGCACAAGATAGGCAGAAATCTTATGCTGACAAGCGTCGTAGACCCTTAGAGTTCGAGGTTGGAGACAAAGTGTATCTCAAGGTCTCGCCTTGGAAAGGAGTCCTTCGTTTTGGAAAGAAAGGGAAGTTAGCTCCTAGATTTATGGGGCCTTATCCAATCACTGAACGGATTGGAAAAGTAGCCTATAAACTAGAGCTGCCACCAGAGTTACAGAGGTTACATCCTGTGTTTCACATTTCTATGCTAAAGAAATATCACCCAGACACTGAGTCAGTTCTACAACCTATGGAGGTAGAATTGAATGATGATATATCTTATGAGGAAGGACCAGTGTCAATCCTTGATAACAGAATTAAAAAGTTAAAGAAGAAAGATTTAAGCCTTGTGAAAGTCCTCTGGAACCAACATGCTGTTGAAGAAGCCACTTGGGAACTAGAGGATGAGATGAGAAGGAAATACACTGCCCTTTTCTCTTAATACGTTTTATCGATTTCGGGGACGAAATCCTTGTAAGGGGTGGATAATTTGTAACATCCCTGACTTGGGTTATGAACTAACCCTAGGTGTTTTGCCTAAATATGTAATTAAATCCTTGTGATTAACTTTGGGCATGTAATTAAGTTCCTCAGAAACATATATTTCAATTTTGCTCCTTTATATATAAAGTTGTAGCATTGTTTTGTAATACAGGGATCTATGTGCAAATTACCCAGTTAAGGGATTAACTTGCAAATTGCACATGTTGAGATGTTCCTCTGATGTTGAGACACCATGAGGATGTTTATGATGAAGTTTGAGGGATTTCCCAAGACCGAGCACCAAGGTGCAGCTGTGGAAGCAACCCCTGTACTTGAAAACCCTAAATTGGTGTAAAGTGCAATTTACCCAATTTGAGGGGTTCAACTTGTAAAATACATCATATAAAATATCTTTTATGACTTTTGGCATCATTTAGAAGAGAAATGATGAAAATGTCACTTCATTTGAATAATCATATAATAAAGAACACCTTTGTGATTGAATAATCAAGGTGTATGTATAATAGCCCTTTTATGTGTATGATTTAGTGATGGGTTGATCCTCTTTGCCTTCAATTCTTGACCTTAGAAGGAGTTTGTCCTTAGAAATAAGATGTGGGGACGTGCAAAGAAGAAAGGAAGGACTTAGATGAGAAATGAGGAAAGCATATGTTCTTATGTTGAAATTTCACCTAAGTATATATACTACCTTCCCCACTTAGCAAGGGAACGATCCTCTTCTTTTCATTTCTTTTCCCCTTGCTCAAAACTGACTAAGGCTAAGCTCTGGAGCAGAGAAGGAAGACCAAGGGTCCTAGGTAAGTTTGGATCATCCCTTTTGCTTGAATTCATTGAGGAAACTCGTTTTCAAGGTTGAATTCATGGCTAGCTCACCTAGCTTTATCTTTCTAGCCATTCCTTTTCAACTTTCCTTGGAGAATACACCTTGGCCGACCTGTGGAGCTCAAAGACGCCATTAAAGTCTTGGAGCTTGAAAGTTTGGAGCTCAAGGAACAATCTTTAGGCGGGTTTTATAACTCTAAACCTTATGCTTTGATTATACATCTTTTTCTATGCATATAGTTGCTAGTTCTTCTTCTTCCCTATCTTCCCTTGCATCCTTGCAAGCAAAATCGTGAAGAACTGCTACTGTTCTTGAGGTAGAAGATAAGGGCGTTAATTCCTATGCTTATCCACGGATTTCCACTTTACTAAACGACCTCCACCAATTGCCCATACGGTTACACAACCGTTTGGTGGGCAAACGGTTTCAGGGTCGTATGAAGGCAAACGGCCTTCAAGACCATTTGATCGCGTTGACTAAATGATGACCGTATGAGAATCTTGTTTATAATTATGTAGGTTAATCACCCAAAAATTTTGAGGGGTTAACTCCAAAGGAATCGTGAGATATAAGCAAATCAATTAGCAAATCCAAATGAATTAAGTTCTGCTTTTCAATCTGTTTAATTTGCCCTTTTTGGGCAAACGGTCTCAAGACCGTTTAAGATGGTTCACCAAGCGTTGACCGTTTGGGATTACTGTTCATAATGATGTTGATTAATGACTCACCAAATTTGATGAATTAATTCCAAACGAGTTATGAGTTGAAGGTTGATTAATAGGGCAAATCCTAATTGAAATCAGTGCTGAAATTCCAATGAGTTAATTAGTGATTTTGGGTTGATTAGCCCAAACGGTCTCAAGACCGTTTGGGGAATCATCGAAACAGTCTCAATACCGTTTGGGGATCACCCAAGACCGTTTAGAGGTCTGGGGTCAAGTATAGTTGACCAATTGAAGGTCCAAAGGTACCAAATCATATTGCAATTAAGTATTGATGTGATGATCAACTCAATAGATCAAACCTTGATGAATTTTCATTAGAGTCCAAAGGATGGATGGGAAAACGGTCTCAAGACCGTTTGGAACTCATCCAAAAGGTCTCAAGACCGTTTGGTGTCAACCCAAGACCGTTTGGAGGTCTAGGGTTAAGGTAATTTGATCAATTGAGGGCCCAATTACATTGGGTTATTAAAATAATCAAATTGCTGATTTGTGACTTAATTAAGGTTCAACCCCTATCAAATCAACTTAGATTTTGATGAATTCTTGGTAAAACGGTCTCAAGACCGTTTGGAGGTTATCCAAACGATCCCAAGACCATTTGGGCCAAGTTTGAGCCCGATTGGAGGTCAATTGATGGGATCAACCTCGATTTGATTCACATTGTTGAGTGTTGATGGTTGAATGTTTATAGACCTTAATTGAACCCACTCCAACCCTATTTGGATATCAATTGAGGATTAATTGAGTGACCAATTGGTTAAGGCTAACCCTAATTGTCTCAATTGATAAGTGGTTAGCAAGCTTGAGACCAATTGAAGGCTTCAACATAGGAAACCCTAATCGAGTTTACCCTTTGAATCACCTTGGAGGTCCATGCGATCTTGAGCTTTTAGGACCATACGACTTTAGGACCGAATGAGTTCATACGACTTCAGGACCGAATGAGTTCATACGACTTCAGGACCGAATGAGTTCATATGACTTCAGGACCGAATGAGTTCATACGACTTCAGGACCGAATGAGTTCATACGACTTCAGGACCGAATGAGTTCATACGACTTCGGGACCGAATGAGTTCATACGACTTCAGGACCGAATGAGTTCAAACGACTTCAGGTCTGAATGAGCTCAAACGACTTCAGAAGTCAAACTATGACTAAACGGTCTTCACCCCATCTTGGGCAAACGACCTCAAGATCGTTTAAGGGTAAATGGTCTTGAGTGTCATGCGGTCTTGAAGTCAACCAAAGCTAAACGGTCTACAACCTTAAAGGATCTCAGGATCGTTTGAAGGTTGAAGGTGTGAAACCTATTGGGGACTTTTAAGGATAAGTCTGCCTAATGCCTTGAAGGCTTAGATGGTTTGATGGTTGTTCAACCTAAACCCTAATGATACCTAGGGACATTAAGGGTCAAGTGGTTAGTATATTAACCCATGTTATGATCAATGGTGAACTTTACCAAAATACCCTTTATGGATTCAAGTAGGTAACCCCTTTTTATCATGCAAACCCCAATGGTTACAATGGTGATGACTTGGCTAGGCTTATCAATGTTGATTAGACCTAACCCAATCTAAAGGTATGTAATCATCACCTATGAGCAAGAGGAGAGAGAAAATCCCAATTATGGTTGAAATCCAAGTAAAATACCTTCAATATATATATATGAATGTACATGATTAGGGTATGATCCACCTATATGAGATCATGAAAACCCTATTTATGATAATTGATGAATCTTAATCTTATCTGAGAGCATCATTGATGATGTTCCTCATACATGATGATGTTATGAGTTCATTTTACCATAATCTGAATAATAAACCCTAATTCTAGGGTGATGGCATGTAATGTGAATAGTAAACCCTAATTGATGAGAATCAGGGAACTTAGCTCTTATGGCAAGAGTGGAAAGTATAATTCTTGATTTGAATTGCCTTTATCAGTTGAATTAACATTGCAGGTTCTAATATGAAGATGATCATATCCAGGTATGGATGATGATGCTATATTCATTGAAAGCATGTTGTTAGCTTTATGAATAGTAAAATATCTTGATTCCTTGTCAATGGCAACCTATGAATTAAATGGGCTGTGAGAGCCATAAATACCATCAAGGTCATGCTTTAGAGATGACTTGTGATGAATGTATTGAGAAATGATGATTGATGAGAGTTAGGCTTGTTATATTTAGTATTCTCATTTCATAGCTGTTATGCTAATGTTATTGTTTGAAGAACAATGTATGATGTTAAAAGAATACTGAATGTACCTAACTAATCAAGTGTAATGTAGAGCCCTGATCATAGATGCATCATTGTCAGAGATTAAATGATGGTGAAACAGGTTTTCCTAAGGGAACTCCTGGATCACATACTTTTGAGTATGTGGGGTATATGGATGTGTAGAACCTTACATCCTAGTGTAGGTGTTTGATGTAGATGTGTAATCCGTCAATCCTTCACTACAATCCCATACCGTATCAGTGGATGGTAAACATGAAACCTCCTGATGATGAAGAAAGCACAGATATCCGTATCAGTGAAAGATAAACATGAAATCTCCTGATGACGAAGAGAGTACAAAACTCCACTGTAACTCTAAAATAGCGAAGGACCAGATTACCCTAGTAAGCTATTATAGTAGAGGCACGAGATGTCCTACAAGTAATCCTCTTATTGACTGAGGAAGGTGAAGGTCATAAGAATCCGACTCTTTCGATGACCTAGTATGATATCGAGGCACTTAGTAGTGATTGGTTGGAGTATGAGTGGTAAACCTCATCTCCACAGGGCATAAAAGTAATGTTTGAAAAACATAATCCACAGCGTAGCATACCTGTTAGAGATAACTACAAGTTGATTGATTGATGTTACACTGTATAGTGCAAATGTCTTCATGTTTCATAACTGTTGAACTCATGCTTACTATTAAATCTGATGTCGAATACTTTGAATCTTTTACTGCTTAAGTTATTCTTTGAGGTGCTATAATAAAGCTTCTGGCAGAGAGTTATAACTCTCGCTGGGACAATTATTTAAAATTGTCTCACCCTGTAGACTTCAACTTTTTAGGTGGACGTCGAGGACGGAGGAACAGGTCTACAGGTGACCAGTCCCAGCAGCAGCAGAACCAGGGGCAGCAGTAAAATCTCAGGTGGAGATTTAGCCAGCCATCTGGTGTAGTTAGAGTCAGTCCTATGTGTCCTCTGTACTCTCAGGTCTTGGAGTCTTTTGGTCTGAGACTTTGGTTATGAGTTCTTGAGATTTTGTATCATGTTGTATATAATTACTCAAGAAGTAGTTATCTGAGATGTAAACAGTTTATCTCCTTTTATGAAGGAAGTTTTATCGTTTCAATGCTTTATCTCAAAAAGTTTTAATTTCCGCTGATTTTTGGTATTCCGCTGCTAATCGAATCACTTCCGCTAAGTTTAAATCGTGTTTATATCGTGGTTTGGAGATCAGAGCCCACAAATGTCAAGATTTGATGGATGGTGAAATGAGTATTCCTCTAATGGAAGCTCGAAGTCATATACTATTGAGTATATACATGTCTTTGAGAATGGTTGTGGCTATACCTTGGTAGGTGAACGGTCGAGGTCATGTCACACATGATTATGATTCAGTATACTTGATGTTTTGAGGATAGTGTGGTTGTACCTCGGATGGTAGGGTTTTGTATACCCTGGTTACTAGTGTTGTGGCCTATATATTAATCGTGGACTAGGCTCTTTTGTAGCTTGACCTTATAAGTCACTACGGCTGACTCATAATGATTGAGGGTGGATGAGATATTAGGATTCTAAATCTCCTGGATCTTGTACGGGACTGATTTTGATTAGCAATGGTTAGTTGGAGTCTGAGTGGTATACTTCAAACTCTCCAGGACTTAATAAAAGATGTAATTTGACTGTGTAGCATATATGTTTAGGGTTAAACACAATTCACATTGATTGATAAACCTTGCCTTGTTTCTTATACTTCTAGTTGTTTGAGAATGTAGTATAAGTAACCAACTGTTAGTGAATGACAACATTATCTATTCCTTTATATACTTGGTAATCATGCATGTTTCTATGCCTACATATTTAACGTGCTTATTAATGTTAAATCTATTTAAACTGCTTAACTTGTTTAATAAATTAACTCGTTGTAATCAATAACCATTGTTGAGAGTTATATCTCTCACTAGGCATTGGTCTCACCTCGTGGGTCACCACATCTTTTTAGGTGATTGTCAGCAACATTGTCGGGATCATGGTGGTGAAGAAGAGCAGCTTGGAGAGAAATAGGAGCAGAAGGTTGGGCTAGTAGTTAGTAGTTTCCTAGAGACATCCATGTACTCTCAGGTCCGGGTAGGGGATGTTTTTTAGATGATATGTATAACAACTCAAGTTTTGATAGTATGTCAATGGTTATATATGGCATGTATATGTGAAACATATCTTTTGTATACATGTTGTGGCTGAGACCACTGGACATACATGTAAATACCTGATATGGTATGTGTTGATATGCAAGTTATTGGACCTTTATGTAATATCTCTGATCATGTTGATAATGATTAAATTAGTTTTAATTTACCCTCTTTTTTGGTCTATGGTTAATTATTAGTCACGTCGTGTGTTTTGTTTTGAGTAATCTCATTTAGCATGATGGTGCATCACAATTGTTGCCACAAATGTCATATAAGTATAAGATTGAATTCATTAAACTATAATTTTGCTTCAACATTCTATAGACTTTCTTTCAGTCATAACTTCTCAAGAATAAGGATTCATATCACGAATATCAAAAATTCACTTATAACAACAAACAAATAGTCAACCTTATCATATTCTTAGTACTTCATGATCTATATATATTCTTCTAAAAGTCAGATTCAGAAGGTAGAGGGAACATAAATTCATATTATAATCTCTTTAAACAAAATCAGCAACGGTCAAATGTATGAATAGGTAAACTCTCATATATTGTTCATCTTTCATAACTTACAAAACTTATATTACATACAAACAATAACATATAGACTAGAGTAGGTATGATTTTGTACTTTTTTATGATCCTTTTCATATAAGTTCCAACAATAAGTTGTTTTGAAAAAATGAGGAAGAAGAAAGGTGTAGCACAAGTAGTACATTTATGTATCTACTCACCTTACTTTGGAAAAGACAATTCAAAATTTATCAGGGTAGCATGATCAAACTTCCTTCCACCACATTTTGTTCTCAAAACAGTCATCTTTTGTTTAGATAACAATCATCAAGAAAAGAAGAAATAAGAGAAGAAACACATCAACATTTTATTCCATTAATAAAATTCACAACGGGAGGGTGAATGAAACTAGGATGTATTCAAATATCTAGGCAAAACCAACCTTAAATATGAGAAAAAAGAAGAAGATCAAAGTCTTCAGCTAAAAATCCATAAGAAAACATATGTGTTCAGCCTCTTTACTAGGGTTCTCACTTGGTCACATAGAAGTCATCCTACGAACATCTAAAGCTTCTATTTTCAGTTTACTTCCATAGAGGATGAAATTGTGAGATCATAGAACCAAATTTTATCAAAATCCATTGATTATATAAAAAATTATGCCATTTTTTGTGATTGGTGCTTTACAGCAACACTGCTCGTCACCTATTTTTCATGTGTCAACCGTTGGTTGTTCTGTACACGCGTGTTAAAAATACAATAACTTTCTCATTTTAACTCCAATTTCATCCATTCTTTTTGCCTTGAATTTATAATTCAATTATCTACAATTATGGAGTACTAGTTTAACAAGATATAAAATATTATTTTCCTATAAATTAAACACTCAAGTCTTTGAGTATGAAAAGCTTCTGCATTATGTATGTTCTTCTTTTTCTTCAATAAGGTTTTAACTTTCAAGTAAGACTTAAGACACATTCATTTTAGTAAGCATATAATAAATACTCATTCATATTATAAAAATATAATTCTTAAATTAACAAAATGAGATGAGGTTTAGGCTAGTCATGATGACTAATCTAAGATATAGAAGTAACCTGAGTTAGGGTCATTACATTCATCCTTTTCATAATTTTAGGATTAGGAGGTATATAAAATGCTAAGCTAGATTCCAATGATCCCTTCATGTATTGTACTACATGAGTATCTCGACCTAATTCTTAGCTTATGTATTATAGTTCTTTAAGCTTCTTATGCCCATGGCAATCTTGTATATTTTTGCAGCTAGGAGATCGCTTTCCTTTGCTTCTTCAATACACAACAAAATTGTTACCAATTACTCCTCTCTCACAAACAAATTTAGATGGATGGAATGTCATATTCTCAATTATCAATGTCGATTATTAAAAAATCAGTTTCATCAAATTGTTCATGCCTCTGTGTTCATAGGTCTTTCGTTTGCTAGGACTCAAGGCATTCTAGTTTGATCATTGTAATTTTTGATGGACTAGATTTTGGCTCAATGTTGAGGATGATTATTCTTTTAAGGTGTGTAGTATGTGATGGAGTGAACTTTTATAGCCTTCAAATGTCTAATGACATATTTGAATTCATGTGTTTGAGTTATATTGAGAGGTCTAAGTTTTTTTGCTAAAGTTTGAGTGTTGATTGATGTTAATATCATGATTAAGATCCCTAAGTTGTTTTCTTTTTGAGGTATTTAATTGACTGGTCAAACAAGTGATTCTTGGTATTGAAATTGGATGATATGTAGTTTGGATGATAATTAAACTATGGTCAAAGTTTCATAATATTTGAAGATCTGTGAGAGTAGTTATATAGGTTTGAGTTTTGGGAAATAATGTATACTATTGATTATTTATGAATCTAAGTTATGCTTTTATCTGGTTTCATGTGCCCCTTTAGTTTGGGTGGGTTGCATGGATAGATCTTGTCCGTGCATATATAATTTAATGGCCTTAACATTTGACTTAAGTGAGTTGTGGACTGGGCATGTGTGTGGGATACTCATTGTCCTTGGATGCAATATGACAACCATCAATTTGTCTTTAATCTTACAGTAACAAACTTGATTGTGAGTGACTACCACCCTCATCATGGTATCACTAATTGTGGACCGAGGAGTAGTTTTGATTTGTTATACATGTGAGAGTTGATGAGAGGATTAGACTGACCCCTCATTTGAGTAAGACAGGCCTGAGATGAGGGAGTTCCATCTCCCCATCTCTAATGCTTCTCCACTACAACTTACGGTAGAAAGTTAGAAGGTAATGGGAAGAAGAGGAGATATATGAGAAGTATAATACAAATGGAATCACTGACACCTATGATGTGTTTTTTGGGTGATGATCTCTAACTCACCAATTAAGGAAGAAGAGGAAGAAACTTGAGGGGATCTTCCACCATGAAAAATGTGGTAGATGAGTTCTTGTTGACCTTGCGGTGATTTGAGAAGTTTTTTTGGAGTTTTCTTGCATGAAGGTAGTTTCCCCCTTTCTTCCACCACCACAACAGCGGGTATGGCTGACGAGCTCATGGAGGTCGAGATCCAGATTTGTATCCTAGAAGACGAGTAGTCGTGGAGGTATAGACAATGTCTCTGAAGGTGATATTGGTCTTGGGGTTGTTGAGGAGCACATTGATGTTGTTTATTGTACACTGGAGTCGTTCCACCTGACAATGTTGAGTCCCATAAGATATGTGTCGAATAACAAAGTTTGACGCACACATGCATTAGACTCACATGGAACCAGAGACGTACATAAAGAGAGGAGAGGGTGGACTAGGTCCATAACCATGGTAGATTGGGTTAAGATCCAAGAACTGAATGGCTTGTGCAAGAGCCATATATCTTTGGACATGTAGCCATACTTGATTTGCCACAAAAAGGTAAAATTCCCAAAAGTACCTAGATCTTGTATAATTCTTAGAAACTGGTATTGTTGTCAAAAAAATGCAAACAAGCTACCAAAATTCTCATGAAATTATATAGAACGTCATGAAAGCATAATATCAATAATTTGATGCATAAAAATGGATGATACTATGCAATAAGTGTAATTCTAATATCATGTGCTATAAATAATAACATGTTGTCAAAAACTATGAAAATACACCTTGAACTCTATGAGCGTGTATAAAATCCATCCAACATTAGATATAGGAATTTTTAGACATGTAAGATTGTGATCTCTTATTTAGGTGATGTGGATATATGAAATTGTGTGGTGTGCATATGTACATGTGGTCCAATTGTCTAAAACATCATGTTGTAGTTGTAGTATGTGCATATGTAAAATTTTGTAATTCAGTGTGTAATATAAACTTCTCAATTCATTTGAAACTATATGTTGAATGGTGAGATTGTGGTTATGTTTTTTTTCATGTGCATGTGCTACTTCGTTTCCTTATGACTTCCTATATTTTTATTCTTTTTAGACCAATGTTTGGTGTTTAAATTGAGATCTTCACTGAGGTGAGAGTTTCAAATTTGGAGGTCACACATTGTGGTTAAGATGTTGACAACTTGGGGGCATCACAGGTGGTATCAGAGCATGAACAATAGTAAAGCCTAGTATTTTCCCATTATGCAACTCAAATTAAACCAAACTTGAACTTAAAACCTTTAAAGTTAGATTACTTGTCTTTTAGAGACTAGATCTGACCTATCCTCTAGGTTAGAACCTAAATGTTCTAGAAGCAGGTCTAAACTGGTGCTTGTTTCATAGAAAGTATTAAAATGTCAATCATCCCTTCTGGTATGGGACACTACATCACTTGGAGATTATGGGAATCACGAGAATAGAAACCATGACATATGTGCACGTATATTACACTATTCTAAACCTTATTCTCACCCTTTTAACTAGATGACATGGCACTAGACTCTTTACAATGTGTAGGGCACTCAGTTTGGCAATTTGGTTTTGTCCCCAGCCAGCTCAAGTCTCGACAATTCTCTATTACATATGCTTTATTGGAGAAAAAACTATATAGTATTTTATTATTTATGTAAGTAAATATGAAAACGTGTCCCTACAAATAGGTGAGAAGATGTAGTCATGTAATCTAAGTGGAAGAGTGTGACATTGTTCTAAAAGAGAGAGCAGTTCTGCATTAGATGTCTACATCCATATCTAAATATGGGATTATTAGAATTATAGATTATATGATCCAGGTTGTACATAATGATATAAGTTGGTTTGTGATGGTCAATGTTTGTCTTTGAGGACTTGATATCAATTTTGAGGAGGTTAGGTAAGTTTTTATGATGAAAATGTGTATGCTTTTCCAATATAAGATGAGCGAAGTTCAGTTAAGTTGTGAATCAACATGAGCCTCAAGATCTTTCAAAAAGGATGACATCTAGCATTAGGACCAATTTTAGGGTTAACTCTAGAGAAGTTGGGACCCACTGGGAGAAGATTGTACAACCTAACCTCCAAGATTTGATAAACATGTGATAGATATGTCCTAAACTAGACCACTCCTGAGTGAATGGTTGAGTTGGTGTATGCATGATTCCTATTGTTTGTTTGAACCCTAGATGTCCTTGGAGGACTAGATTCTAGATTCAAAAAGGGACTAGTTATGTATGTATATGTGAGCACGGTTATGAGCACCTACCATCTAGGTGAGGGAGAGAGTCCCAAGACCCTAGAGGAGGTAATTTAAAGCCCCGTGATCGATTTGGTGTTTCCTTATAGGAATCTTGTTTTTCTATATATAAGAGAGTGTTGGGTAATAATACCCCTTGGGAAGAGAACCTATGAAGAGTGTATCATAATGCCATGGGTAGAGAACCTATAAAGAGTATATCCATGTTTTGGTTTGTTATTATATGGCTAGTGCTTGTGAAACTATCCTCCTATACCAATGAGGTAGACTCGAGAACTCTAGACCAAAGAGGGAAAATGTAAAGAAGTGAAACCACTCCTCTACTAGAAAGAAAAGATCACACCCTTGAGCCAAACACCACATAAAATTTTCACTAAAGGGATGGAGACCAATTCAGTCAACATGTATGTATCATTACACAATGAGTAGCAGCGGAAAATATCATTATCTAAAAATTTACAAAGCTTGATAACATGATACAACACTTCCCCACATATAGGTATCTAAAAGGAAAATTAAACATAAAATCCAAAGACCAAGCCGAGGGTCATCTAACCACCTCTTCAAACCTCCCAAAGATTAGCTATAAGGTTGATGTTGAAGTTCACTCTCCTCGATCTAACCTGGGGTTGGAAGCATACCCCACAAAAGAGAAGAAGAAAAGAAATACATCAGCAAAAAGCCGGTATGTGTATGCTAAATGAAACTTTGAGAAATTTAAGCAATAAGGACATCAAGTAAAAATGCTTCCCAGACAAGAGATATGGACTACCCACATGGGCATAAATGAATAGAATCATCATAACATGATAAAAGAGGATACTTGCCCTAAACAAAACAATAAAGATTGTGCAATACTAGCACAAAATAAAGTAGGGCACACACCCCACAACCCACATCAATAACCTACATGCATGTGAGATAAGCATAGACCTAGAACAATATAAACACAATTGGCGGTCAAGCACAAACTTGAACCTGATAGAGAATGACTTGTCGTCAAACTCCCAATAAATAAAGTTGAGTATGGATTACTGCCACACTCGAGCATAGAGAAGTGGTTTACTGCCACCCTCCTTAATAAACAATAGGGGATTACTGCCCCAAAACCAAAGTAATTTACACTACTCTAGTGCTACTGAATCACATTGCATGTAAATATAGAGGAAAGTAAATAGTTTAGTCAGAAGATGATACAAAGGTTGCCATCACACAATGGACAACACAGACATATAACATCCCCTTCAAAGTGCCACATAACAATGTAAGAGACCAACATACATCAAGGAACAAGATAAGATATCAAGAAAATATCCAAGTCCATAATAATCAAGATAGTTCACATGAACCATGATATCAAAAGATAAGACATATTGTGTAGGCCAAATTCAAGAGAATGAAAAGATAGGTTAATTGCTCAACATTGAGGAATAGGGGATACAACATACCTCAAATCAAAGTCCAAACTAAAAAGCACTCCTAGATCCAAGTCTAGGTCACCAAAGGCCTATTAAACCCATATACATATTTTATGTCAAATTCATACACATTAACCAAACCCTAAAAACTATCTTTTTATTATTATGTGAATTAGGTTATGAAAACTATTCCATATTTTAGGTTATGTTATTAGGTATCCAAAACATATTTTATTATATTTTTCTAACTTATATATAATTAGTTATGATTTTTACAAGTTATTGTCTTATTAGATAGATCCACTAAATCACCCCTTTAAAACATGATATTCAGGCACAAAAAACTATAAAATAAGAAAGATTGCATTTTTATGAACCCAACGAGTATTTAATTATAATTTTTGGCCCAATAGATAATTAGTTGTGCATTTTAGAAATCTGACCAATAAGATAATTCCACGTAAACAAAAGCATCGAGAGAGAAAAGAGAGAGGAGAGCTCGGTCTGAGTTGGTCCAATTAGAGCCAACCAACTCAGCCGGTCCCATAGCCAACTGGGCAAGTTGCCTCAGTGATGAAAGGATCCAAACCCAAAGTGAAAAGACCATACTACCCCTTATACAAAAAAATCAAACATAGAAGGATTAGGAGGGTAAACAAGGGAATCACCCACGAGGATTGTCTTCCTCACCAGTTCCTCCACCATGGCTGAAGCACGGCCAGCCTGAAGAGGTCACAAACTACCCCTCAAGCACGCTCAGTCGCAACTGAAGAATCCCTGAACTCCGCGGCGTCAAGCCAAGGTCGACAACCCATGGATCGAGGTCCATGACGCGTTGAACCACCGGGTCGACAAACTTCCCTGATAACCAGTAGCACCACAACTAAAATAGGGCACAAAAAACACAACTTACGACACATATAATCAACTATGCTTAAATGAAATCCACGAATCCAAACGAACCAAATCTGTGGCTGCAGGTGCCAAAACGCGATGACGGAATCCAAAAAACCCCTAACACGGTAGGAACAACAGGTGCTCTACATGACTTGCTAAATTTGTCCTTGGTACGATCAAGTAGAGATGAGAAATGGAGGAAGGTGTTACCAGGAACGTGTAGGAGTAAGCAATCGAACTCCAATGCTCCCTGTAAGGTGCAGCAGCCATCGAAGCTCTAGAGAAGAGAACAGGTCGGGAAAGGTTGCGCGAGGAAAAATCAGCCATAAAAGAGCACGGAGGAGAGAAGGAATAGGTCCCACGAAGGTTTCTGAGTTGACTTCCATGGGTTTATATAGGTTAGCGGGTAATAGAAAAACTGAAGTAGGACGTCAATTTTGGGCGTTTCTAGGAAACTCAACAAAACTAGATAAATAAGGGATCTCCTTATGCAGAATTAAAGCACGAATTCATTGACGAAGAAATCGTCGAAAAAGATTAATAATCAAGGGAGAAATCCTCAACCGAAAAATCATGGAAAAATAGTTTGTACTCCTACTCCGATTCAGAGCTAGGAGACGCTCTTGGAACTGCTAGATCCAAAATCCATAGTCCAGATCGGGCACGCTCAAAACAAAAGTGTGACAGGGAAAATCGATCAAATAAATAAAGTAATAATTGCATTTAAGGTCCCTTTTTCTCTCTCTTCAAATAAGGGTTCAAACATCATCCAAATCAAGCAAAATTTTTCTCATAAGTTAAATTAAACATGTAGATTCTGAATATCCAATTATATTTCACTTTTGGCAACTTTAGATATGTTATTTAATTTATTCTTTGTTTCTCTTTCTAGATGCATTAATGACTCATGGATTAACCAAATTGGGTGAAACTTCATCCACAAGTTAACTTAAGTGTGTTGAATACGAATTTGCCTTTATTTCCAACTTTTGGTGTCAGGAATTTTATTTATTTATTAATTACACCTTTTAGGCATTTTCTCTCTCCTATATATACCTATTAATCAAACATTATCTAAATTAGTTGAAAATTTGCCCAAAGGCTTATTTTTATGTTTAGATTACGAATTTGGAGTTCATTTTCCAATTTGAGGGCATTAACTAATTTATTTCACTTTATTGGCCTAAGTCCTGTTTTCTTTTGATAAGAACATTAATATGCATTTATCTTCCAAATTAGATGATACTTGGCTCTTAAGTTACTTTTGAGCCAAGAAAACACAATTAAGTATCAAATTATCATTGTAGATTTATGTTTATAATTTTTGGAACAATATATTCCTCATTATCAACTTTTATCCATTAAATTCCATATTATCTCCAATTATTGCATTTATCATCTCCTTTAAATATAATTTGAGTTTTCTCTTTCTTTTTCCTATTCTAAAAAGTACTAGAAAGTCCTAGGACGAAATATCTTATTATTTTTATTACTTAGAGACAATTTACACTTCAGACCCATTAATTAAAACCAAATTGGTGTATATGTGCATACAACCCTATATTAAGAATATATGGGAAATATTTATCCAATTAAGTTCTTTAATTTCTTATTATCATCCAAATGAGTCATTATTAATCACAAAGTATTTTGTATTCCCTTAATTACATGTATTAGCTTACCCTTGTTTAGCTAAGTAAAAATGGTAAAACTATTAGGGTAGGATTCTATTTCTGGTATGTTACAGCACACCACCCCTTAAAGAGATTTCATCCTCGAAATCAAAACATCCATAAGAAAACATATCCACCACCCCTTAAAAGGGTTCATCTTAATATATGAAACTAAACTTCAGATACAAAAGATTCAACTATAATTCTTACATCCAACTATATAAGCAATATGCAAAAGGAAACACAACTTGTAAAGACTAATATAAGGGACTATGGGTTAACTTGCTCTTGTTCAACATCGTTAACTTCTTCACCATCCAAGGCAAAAACTCTACCAGCTCTTCTTTCCACATGTCTTCCTCTATTATTGTTACCATTATTGTTGCCCTGATTCTGAGGAGGTGCTTGTTGTTGTTGTGCTGGAGCCTGACCATTACGACGCTTAGGGAAATCAGGTCGGATGTGTCCAGGTTCATTGTAAAAGTGACATACCATTGGTGCACCTTGATTTCTAACATGAGGGCACTTCCCTAGAGGATGGGGTCTATTGCACTTTGTACAACTGTCTCTTTTCTACTCATCACCTAAGGACTTCCTTTTCTTATCAAACTCCCTATGTTGAAACCCTGGGTAAGACTCCACAGCCAAAACTTTATCAATCATCTGCTAAAAGGTCAAAGGTAGTTGTGGGATAAGAGCGTGCCCCACATTGTAGTTAAGCCCTTGGAGAAAAAGGTCAGCCCTATGTTCCTCACCCAAACCAACTGCATAACGCTCCAACAACAGAAACCTTTGCACGTAAGCAGAAACGGATAAGGAACCTTGCTTCAAACCATAGAACTCTGCTTCTTTCTTTTTTAGGGCAACAGTGCAAATATACTTACTACGGAAGAGAGTCAAAAACTCTTCCCAAGACATGGTTGAGATATCTCTAGTCCTTGCAATTCCATTCCACCAAACTCTTGCAGGTCCATCCAAAACATATGAAGCAAACCTAACCTTCTGGTGTGGAGGACAGGCCATACCATCAAAAGTCCTCTCTAAGGCTAATACCCATTCATCTTCTTTTTTGACCATCTCTATCTCACCTTCACCCTTGAAGGAAGGTGGTTGTATCTTCATGAACTCCATGATCAAGAACTCCTTAGTCTTTTCAGGTGTAGACGAGTCTTTCATCTTCCCCACCATGGAAGACGCAAAGAGTTGTTGAAACATGGCCAACTCTTGCTCTGGAGTCATAGCTCCTCTCGCACCAGTAGAAGTTGAGGTTCCCTGACCAAACCTAGTATTTTGAGGTATCTCATAACCATACTGGTTGTCAACCGTTGAGTTATCTCCCACCATTAGGGTTTTGCCTATACAAGGCAAGGTACTAGGTATAAGCAACCTAAGATAAAGGTAAACATCCTAAGGAGATGAGTTTGAAATAGTTAGATAATTGACTACTAGTAGCTCTGATACCATGTTGTAAAGAAGTGAAGCCACTCCTTTACTAGAAAGAAAATATCATATCCCTTGAGCCAAACGCCACATAAAATTTTCACTAAAGGGATGGAGACCAATTTAGTCAACATGTATGTATCATTACACAATGAGTACCAGCGGAAAATATCATTATCTAACAATTTAAAAAGCTTGATAACATGATACAACACTTCACCACATATAGGTATCTAAAAGGAAAACTAAACATAAAAGCCAAAGACCAAGCTGAGGGTCATCTAACCACCTCTTCAAACCTCCCAAAGATCAGCTACAAGGTTGATGTTGAAGTTCACTCTCCTCGATCTAACCTAGGGATGGAAGCATACCCCATAAAAGAGAAGAAGAAAAGAAATACATCAACAAAAAGCTGGTATGTGTATGCTAAATGAAACTTTGACCAATTTAAGCAATAAGGACATCAAGTAAAAATGCTTCCCAGACAAGAGATATGGACTACCCACACACACATAAATGAATAAAATCATCATAACATTATAAAAGAGGATACTTGCCATAAACAAAACAATAAAGATTGTGCAATACTGGCACAAAGGAAAGTAGGGCACACACCCCAAAACCCACATCAATAACCTACATGCATGTGAGATAAGCATAGCCCTAGAACAATATAAACACAATTGGCGGACAAGCGCAAACTTGAACCTGATAGAGAATGACTCACCGTCAAACTCCCAATAAATAAAGTTGAGTATGGATTACTGCCATACTCGAGCATAGAGAAGTGGTTTACTGCCACCCTCCTTAATAAACAATAGGGGATTACTGCCCCAAAACCAAAGTAATTTACACTAGTCTAGTGCTACTTAATCACATTGCATGTAAATATAGAGGCAAGTAAATCGTTTAGTCAGAAGATGATACAAAGGTTGCCATCACACAATGGACAACACAAACATATAACATCCCCTTCAAAGTGGCACATAAAAATGTAAGAGACCAACATACACCAAGGAATAAGATAAGATATCAAGAAAATATCCAAGTCCATAATAATCAAGATAGTTCACATGAACCATGATATCAAAAGATAAGACATATTGTGTAGGTCAAATTCAAGAGAATGAAAAGATAGGTTAATTGCTCAACATTGAGGAATAGGGGATACAACATACCTCAAATCAGATTCCAAACTACAAAGCACTCCTAGATCCAAGTCTAGGTCACCAAAGGCCTATTAAACGCATATACATATTTTATGTTAATTTCATACACATTAACCTAACCCTAAAAACTACCTTTTATTATTATGTGAATTAGGTTATGAAAACTATTCCATATTTTAGGTTATGTTATTAGGTGTCCAAAATATATTTTATTATATTTTTCTGACTTATATATAATAAGTTATGATTTTTACAAGTTATTGTCTTATTAGATAGATCCACTAAATCACCCCTTTACAACATGAGATTCAGGCGACAAAAACTAATAACATAAGAAATCTTGCATTTTTATGAACCCAACGAGTATTTAATTATAATTTTTGGCCCAATAGATAATTAGTCATGCATTTTATAAATCTGACCAATAAGATAATTCCACGTAAACAAAAGCATCGAGAGAGAAAAGAGAGAAGAGAGCTCGGTCTGAGTTGGTCCAATTAGAGCCAACCAACTCAGTCGGTCCCATAGCCAACTGGGCATGTTGCCTCAGCGATGAAAGGATCCAAACCCAAAGTGAAAAGACCATACTACCCCTTATACAAAAAATCAAACACAGAAGGATTAGGAGGGTAAACAAGGGAATCACCCACGAGGATTGTCTTCCTTTCCAGTTCATTTGCCATGGCCGAAGCACGGCTAGCCTGAAGAGGTCACAAACTGCTCCTCAAGCATGCTCGGCCACAACTGAAGAATCCCTGAACTCTGCGGCGTCAAGCCAAGGTCGAAAATCCATGGATTGAGGTCCATGACGCACTGAACCACCGGGTCGACAAACTCCCCTGATAGCCAGTAGCACCACAACTAAAACAGGGAACAAACAAACACAACTCACGGCATATATAATCAACTATGCTTGAATGAAATCCACGAATCCAGACGAACCAAATTTGTGGTTGCATGTGCCAAAATGCGATGACGGAATTCAAAAAACCCCTAACACGGTAGGAACAACAGGTGCTCTATACGACTTGCTAAATATGTCCTTGGTACGATCAAGTGGAGATGAGAAATGGAGGAAGGTGTTACCAGGAACGTGTAGGAGCAAGCAATCGAACTCCAACGCTCCATGTAAGGTGCAGCAGCCATCGGAGCTCCAGAGAAGAGAACAGGTTGGGAAAGGTTGTGTGAGGAAAAATCAGCCACAAAAGAGCAGGGAGGAGAGAAGGAACAGGTCCCATGAAGGTTTCTGAGTTGACTTCCCTGGGTTTATATAGGTTAGCAGGTAATAGCAAAACTAAAGTAGGACGTCGATTTTGGGCGTTTCTAGGAAACTCAACAAAACTGGGTAAATAAGGGGTCTCCTTATGCGGAATTAAAGCACAGATTCATTGACGAAGAAATCGTCGAAAAAGATTAATAATCGAGGGAGAAATCCTCAACCGAAAAATCACAGAAAAATAGTTTGTACTCCTACTCCACTTTGGAGCTAGGAGATGATCTTGGAACCGCTGGATCCAAAATCCACGATCCAGATCGGGCACGCTCAAAACAAAAGTGTGACAGGGAAAATCGATCAAATAAATAAAGTAATAATTACATTTAAGGTCCCTTTTTCTCTCTCTTCAAATAAGGGTTTCAAACATCATCCAAATCAAGCCAATTTTTGCTTATAAGTTAAATTAAACATGTAGATTCTGAATATCCGATTAGATTTCACTTTTGGCAACTTTAGATATGTTATTTAACTTATTCTTTGTTTCTCTTTCTAGATGCATTAATGACTCATGGATTAACCAAATTGGGTGAAACTTCATCCACAAGTTAACTTAAGTGTGTTGAATACGAATTTGCCTTTATTTCCAACTATTGGTGTCATGAATTATATTTATTTATTAATTACACCTTTTAGGCATTTTCTCTCTCCTATATATACCTATTAATCAAACATTATCTAAATTAGTTGCAAATTTGCCCAAAGGCTTATTTTTATGTTTAGATTATGAATTTGGAGTTCGTTTTCCAATTTGAGGGCATTAACTATTTTATTTCACTTTATTGGCCTAATTCCTATTTTCTTTTGATAAGAACATTAATATGCATTTATCTTCCAAATTAGATGATACTTGGCTCTTAAGTTACTTTTGAGCCAAGAAAATGAAATTAAGTATCAAATTATCATTGTAGATTTCCATTTATAATTCTTGGAACAATATATTCCTCATTATCAACTTTTATCCATTAAATTCTATATTATCTCCAACTATTGCATTTATCATCTCCTTTAAAAATAAATTTGAGTTTTCTCTTTCTTTTTCCTATTCCAAAAAGTACTAGAAAGTCCTAGGACGAAATATCTTATTATTTTTATTACTTAGAGACAATTTACACTTCAGACCCATTAATTAAAACCAAACTGGTGTATATGTGCATACAACCCTATATTAAGAATATATGGGAAATATTTATCCAATTAAGTTCTTTAATTTCTTATTATCATCCAAATGAGTCATTATTAAGCACAAAGTATTTTGTATTCCCTTAAATACATGTATTAGCTTATCCTTGTTTGGCTAAGTAAAAAGGGTAAAACTATTAGGGTAGGATTCTATTTCTGGTATGTTACAGAAAATAATGTTAGTTCTTTTGATACTCATACAATTGAGTGAGTTTAGAGGGACTGAGAATGGGCGTACCCTCAGGATATGATTTGGAAGAACCTTATTTGGATTAGACAATGCTTCATTATATGTTTGATGAGCTAATTCTATATGTTTTCTAAGCACAACCCCAATACAATGTGTATGTGAATGTGATCTAATATTGAGATGTAACATATGGATATGACATGATGGAAACCTAAATATAGTCTCTCTATGTATAAATGCTTAACAATATATATTAATGATGACACATAATATGGTTGGTGAATCTAATGATGAAACCACTAATAAAGTTTGTAACCTAATATGAAAATGGTATGAAATCATATTAATGAAATATGATAGATAATGTGTTAATATTGGTTCTTAATGAAAAATCTCTATGAATTAGCACAATAAAATGATGATGTCACGTTGATATAATTTAGATGGATAAAATGGGTTAATTGTAACTAATTCCTAAAAAGTGATGAAGTTAATGTTGAAAATTTGATGTTTTGTTAAATAAAAGATGCAATTTTTTAAAATATAAAGGATGGCATGATAATATCTAAGCTTTGAAAACCTTGTTGTGTGGAATGATGTGCACCTAAGATGCTTAAAAGCCTCCCATAAGTGGGTCAAATATAGTTATTGATCCTTGTTTTTGGAGTTGTTTCACCGAGATTGGTGTTCTACATCCGATGTAAAATCTTTGATTTTCCTTGGAGTAAGATAATGTCTTCATTTTGAGGATGAAGTTTCTTATAATATGTGAAGGATGTGATGGATTTGATTTTGGCTTTATTTTGAGGATGATTTATATTTTCAAGTGTGTAGGATGTGATGGAGTGAATTTTTGGAGCCTTCAAATGTCCAATGGCATATGTGAATTCATGTGTTAGAGTTATATTGAGAGCTCCAAGTGTTTTGGTAAAGTTTGAGTGTTGATTGGTTTTGATATCATGATTAACATCCATAAGTTTTTTTTGTCTTTTTGATGTATTTAATTGACTATTCAAACAAGTGATTCTTGGTACCAAAATGGGAAGGTATGTAGTTTGGATGATAGGAAAGCTATGATTAAAGTTTCATATATATTCAAAGGTCCCTAGAAAAAGTTATTTAGGTTTGATTATTGTGAAATAAATTGTATTATTGATTATTTATGGATCTACTTATGATTTTATCTAGCATCATGCACCTCTTTTGTTTGGGCGGGATGTGTGGACATGGACATGCATATCCAATACATTGGCCATAACATTTGAATTGATTAATTTTTTGAATGGGTATGTGTGTGGGATAATCCTAGCACTTGGATGTGATCTGATGGTTGTCAATTATCTTTGACCTTGTGTTTATGGACCTGAATGTGAGTGACGACCACCCAAATTATGTTTCTTATTGATCGCATGATGAGGAACAGGCTATACGTGTGAGAGTTGATGAGAGGCTTAGAGAAACCCCTCATTTGGGGAAGACTAACCTGAGATGAGGGAGTTCAATCTCCCTACCTCTAATGCTTCTCCACTACAACTTACAGTAGATAGCAAGAAGAGGGTCATGGGAAGAAGAGGAGATATTTTAGAGAAGTAAAGAATGGAGATGTGAAAAGGAATTAAAAGAAGTGGGATACATATAGAATTACATGACTCTAGTGATGTGTTTGTTATGTGACAATCTCAAACTCACCATATAGGTCGAAAGAGACTCGAGGGGCTTTCCCACCATGAAAAATGTTGCAGTTAAGTTCTTGTTGACCTTGCGGTGCTTTTGAGTTTTTTTGTGGAGTTTCCTTTCATGAGGGTAGTTTCTCCCTTTCTTCTACCACCACAGAGGCTAGTATGGCTGATGATCTCATGGAGGTCAATCTCCATAGTCACATCATAGGATACGAGAAGTCATGAAGGTCTAGACAATGTCACTGAAGATGATAGTGGCCTTAGAGGATGATGAGGGACAGTTTGACATTATTTATCTCTCTCAAGAGTCATTCCTCATGGTGTCGGCCAGTCTTGAAGGACTCATAGAGAAGAAAAAAGTCTAACAAGTGCATGCATTAGACTCGTGTGGGACCAAAGAAAGAGAGAGGAGATGGTGGACTGGGTCCATCACCAAGTTGGATTGGTTCCAGATCCTAGAACCAACTAGCTCCTACAAGAGCCACTCCATATAGTGGACATTTTGCCATACCAGATTGACCGCAAAAGGTAAAAATTCATAGAAATACCTAGATATTATACAATCCATATAAATTGGTATGGTCATCATAAAAATGCAAACAAGCTACCAAAATTCTTACAATATCATGTAGAAGATCATGAAAGCATATTATTAGTACTTTGATGTATATAATTAGATGATATCATGCAATAAGTGTAATGATAATCTCATTTGTATTATTGAAAATTGTGAAAATACACCCTAAACTCTACCAGCATGTATAGATTCTATCTAGTATTATATATAAGAATGTATGTACATGTATTCTTGTAATTTCTTCTTTGGGTGGTGTGGATATGTGATCTGAAAGACTCTTGATAGCTTGGAGTTGTGTGGTGAGCATATGTACAAGTGTACCTATTGTCTAGAAAATCATGTTGTAGTGGTAGTATGCGCATAGGCAAAAGTTTATCATTCATTATGTTATATCAACTTGTAATAATTCATTTGTAACTATATGTTGAATGTTGAGCTTGTGGTTATAATTTGTTTTGTTCGTCTACATGTGATATTTGTTGTTTGTTTATGACTTCCTCTAGTTTTCTTATTCTTGCCTAGTGTGTGGTTTTCAAATGGGGTATTTTCACTAAGGTGAGGGTTTGAATTTTTGAACACACATGTGATCAAGGTGTTGAAAATCTGAGGACATCACATCATCAAACTCTTGATGTAGGAATTCCCTTTGATACTTGTAGAATCTTTCCCATGTATCATACATATTCTTAGTGGCCTTTTATGAGAATTCCCTTATCTTCTTCCTATAGTGGGTGATTTTTTAGCAGGAAAGAACCATTTTACAAGGGCATATATAAATGCTTCCCATCTTGCTAGGGTTTGTGGCCTTAATGTATATATACCAAGCTAGTGCCTTACTCTTTGAAAAAAGATTACGTTTTTGTATATATGATATGTTGAGTTACCCTATTCACGTTATGGGTGTCATAGATAGTTTTGAAGGCATATATGTCATAATATAGCTTTTCATCATAGAAATTCCAAGTGATGAATCTAATCTTTAGCTTGAATTAGGCGACATTTATGCCTTTGTTTACCACAAGTGATCAAGCATCATTTGCTATGGCTTGAGTAAAGGAACAGAGTGACATAGAAAGATTAGTTATTATTCTTTTGTTCGAAGATTAAGATTAACTTGCATTGAATATATGAAATTTAGACATGTCAAGGTGGACACCAAACCATAGCTAGATATTCAAGGCAACATGTGGTATTCTTTTTTGAGTAAAGGTAATGTTATATAATTAAAGCACATCAAGCAAGCGAAACCTACTTATGTGGAACACCTACAGAATGTTTGAAAAAAACTGCAGCGGAAAGAAAAGCTGAAAAAGGAAAAAGCATAAGAAAGCATTGTTCAGCTAACTTGGGGGAGGCACCCCTTAAGACAAGCCCCCCAGCGAAATAAAATGTTTTGCATCCTAGAGATTTTCCTGATTAGTGCTGCCCTTGATTCAGAATGGTAAGTCACAGTAGTTGTTGGACTAAGCTGACTCCTGCCTCATCGTCCACCATAGCTTTAAGATCACAGAGAAAAGTGGCTTCAGATTCTCCTTCCTCTGATTCATCCAACCTCCCTTATGCTATTTTTCCTGCAGTTTAGTAAGGATGTGAAGATCGGCATCTATTTGAGTTATAACAATTCTTGCCAAATTTTTGTTGTTGTTGAAAGTTCTATTGTTCCTTTCTTTCCAAAGGTTCCAGCAGATTGTGGTGAATAGATCATTGCTTTTGAAATTCCTATAATGTCTTAAAGGTGTTATTTGGATGGGGAAAGTGGCTTCCTGGAGATCAGGAAGGCAATTTCTTATGAAGTGTGAAAAGATTGTTTAAGAGAAAGAGCATTTAAAGAAGATGTGGCTGACCGAATCACTATTTTTTTCACAGAGGGCACATCTAAATGGGCCAATGAAACCCTTTTTTGTGATGTTATCACCTGTAAGAAGTTTATTATGTAAAAGAAGCCATAAGAAAGTTTTGTATTTTTGTGGCCATTTTTGTTTCCAAATCTTTGATGATGAAGGGGAGATACCTCTGAAAGAGAGAAAATTGTAAGCCAGTTTGACCGAATACTCTTTCCCCCATTTCCAAGTGATGTTATTTGAGGTGTTGTTTTCCATAGAAATTGAGAGATGTCTGAAATCATTTTGACTTACCTGGGAAAGGATACATCTTTTAAATGAGTTTGATATGTTACTGGTGATTAGCGAAAGGGCTTTATCAATCCTTAGGTTGAGGAGATTATTTGGAATAGACCATGATGGTTTGAGGTTTAAAACAGAGCTATTTTCATACCATGGATCAGACCAGAAGGAGATGTTTTTGTGAGAATGGGGAGGAGTATTTAAGATTTGTGAAATCGTTTGTATATTTTTATTGATGAATTTCCAAAGTGGGGAGGTTGTTTTCTGATGGATTTGGTGCCAAGGAGGTGAGTTTTGGTAATATTTGTTATTGATGAGATTTGTCCAGATTTTCTTTTTATTTTGGATAAGACAGTCAATGATTTTGGCAATGAGGCAGAGAGAGTGTGTTTCAATGTTTATTATTCCCCAGCCTCCTTGATCAAGAGGAGCAGAAATCATTTTCCAATTAACTAGATGGTAATGTTTCCCAGGTTTATCTAGTTTTTGGAAATTGTTCCAAAGGAAATTTCTTCGGATTTTATCTAGAATGGATTTAGTTTTTGAGGGTAAGGGGATGCAGCTCAAGAAGTGGGTTGTTATAGGTGTGATGACACTATTTAGCAGGGTGAGCCTCCCCGAGAGGTTTAGGAAGTTGTTTGCCCAGCTGGTGAGTTTAGAGTTTATTTTTGAAATTATGGGGTTCCAAATAGCATTTGTAATGTTATAAGGGGTGATGGGGAGACCCAAGTATTTGATTGGGAATTCTTCAGTTTTGCATTTTAGGAAGTCCTTGAGGTTCTCCAAAGATGATTGATGAATGTTTACCCCAAAGATGGAGGATTTTTGTATGTTTACTTTTAGCCCAGAGATATAAGAGAAGATACCTATGATCCTAAAAATATTCTGGACAGAGGATTTTTCTAGAGAGGAGAAGATGATGGTGTCATCTGCGAATTGAATAATTGTGACGTCCCCGGATTTTCATTTCTCCAAACCCTACTGGGAATGAGATGTCCAAATCCGAGAACATCATCCAATCATATCAGAAAGCGATGCGGAAGCATGATACGCATACATGAACATACAACCATAACATTCCCAACATTCAACATGTAAATTTATACAACATGAATTTATTACAACATGATTTACAGTTACATATTGATTGAAAATTCTACAAGTCTGGACATGTATGCTAACAGGATCTTAGACAAAAGGTACAACATGAACAACTTGCTCACATCATATTCTTTTATCCCATGCTAGCTGTGAACCTAGAAAAATACGAGAAACAAAAACATCAATAAAAGTTGGTACGTGGAATTAAAGAGCTATACTATGCTGGCATATTGAAAATACTTGAAAAAGAAGAAAGAGAGAAATAAACATTATTTAATGGCGGAAAATCATGTAAACCCAAGTTATTAACCATATTTCAATGGACATATATTACTATGGTGGACTTAGCACATAATCACATAAATGGTGGGCCCTTCCCCGTGTACCTTGTACTCTAGGGATCTCCCTGTATACCGTGTACTCTAGGGAGGTGCTAGTCAACATTAAAGCTTTCCCTCTCTAATAGGGAGATTAATGAACCATCAGTAACTACATTCCATTTTCTTTCCTTAGTGTTCTTATTGTTCAAGGCAGAAATGACAATACATATAGATGTACATCCAACAATATATTCAAGTACAAGCAAGCAAGTACATATATTTAACATCCAGCAAATCTAGTCATATAATTATATCCACGTACCTGAGTTCAGATATTCCTATATACATCCAAGGTCATCTACTGCTCTGGTCATCACCTGATTAATAGCAAATTAATCATCATTAATAAAAGAACATTATTAGACTTGATTATTTTAGGTCCAAATTAGGATTTGACCAAACTATGTTTCATCATATCTTAGGAAGGTATCTGATATTTTTCTATTGATCATGCTGTCATTTTAGAGTCTGTATGTAATATTGGAATTGCAAACTTGCATTTACCTCTAGGGATTTATTGAAGCCATTGATATGATCTTTGGGATCATCTAGATGCCTGCCACCTGTACATTCGATTGGGGCATTGCTCAGCAGCTTAGTCTACTCCTGGACTGGTCGGTTCTTAGATTGGTCTGACTGGGAGATAAACTAATCGGTCCGCTCTCTCTGTCTCTCACCCTCACGTCTGCGAGAAATCCCAGGGCCGATCGATCTCATCTTCCTGCTTGGTTGAGAGAGCGTCATCGTGAGAGCAGGAACTCTGATAAGGAGTCAGGTTAGATTCAGGCTGGGACGCACATCCTCTCTCCCTCACTCCATCCACGCATCCTATCCTCTGCCTGATAACGCTATGCGGCCGCCTACAGAATCCAGTTCGGATCGCTGCTAGCCAAGCTTCTCCGGCGATCTGAAGCACTGGTGCCTCTTTTAGATCAGAGATCTGAGCCGCCATAGAGCATTGTCACCCACTTTAACTCTGACGGGGTAAGAAGAGCATGGCCACACTTCTTCCCCTGCACCATGGCCGCCACTGTAGATCTGGACTTCTGGCGAGATTCATTGTTGCGAAACCCCAAGGGTCGCTGGTGAACAGGTGAAGGAAGGGAAGTCGAAAGTACGATTCACTATTTTGCCATCGAGTAGACCCATCTAGGTGATTCACCAAGATCGCACAGAGTCCTATCCTGAGCGAGCGTCGCCACACAACAAGGAAGCAATGAGGGTCTCGTTGTCCCCTTTCCATCCAATATGGCGCCACCGACCTCCTGGCACTTGATGACCCATGTTGACATGGGGTTTCTTCCTCGACGTCTAGATCCAAGTGATGTACGGAAGAAAGAGCCTGCTCTCCCGGTCTTGTCATCTCCCCTCACGGAGACCTCTACAAAAAAGCATGGGGAACCTAGAAGTAACGATCAACAACTCTTTGAGACAGCCAAATATTGTAGGAGGTGAAGGGCCTATGGAAGACGAAGGAGAAGGTGGGGATGTGGATCACAGTCTCTCGGTGACTTGTGATGATTAGGTTTGAGAGGATGAAGGAAAAGAGGACCTGGTCTCTTCATCTCGCCTCAGAAATCCAACAAGTTGGGGGTCGTTCGACTACTCCTCATCTTACAGAGATGCTATAGGGGCTATCATGCGGCCAGCCATTCCGAGAGTGATGGATTGGGTGGCAGGTGGGGGGAGAGATGGAGTTTGAAGATGAGGTCAAGGACTGAATATATATATTGGATACATGGCGTCTATGTTTCTGTCACACCCAGACAAGTCGTGCACCTGGACTTGCTGCGTGACATTATTGGAATTCAATCCTAGATCTAAAATCATTTGAAACCATGGCCATGCAAACAAACTTCAAACATTAAATCTTCCAAACGTCCATTTGTTATGTCATGAAATTTGAATCTTAACATTGCAACATCTAACCTATCATTCAGCCCAGTTTGATACCAAATCTTTAATAAATGATCGTCTAGTTCAATTCTTCAAATAACCTGATAAATAAGTATATAGACCTCGAATACAAGTAAATTAGATCTAATAATCTCATGGTCTTCAATTTTTATATGGGGTATCTAAACCCTAAAATTCAGGTTATCACATTCATCCCACCTTAAAAGGAATTTCGTCCTCGAAATTCAACTAATGTCATAGTTGAGGTGATATCAAGGGGTTTAACTTTGTATACGTCACCACTTTTTAGGTTCCAGAGACCAGCATACTTTACACACACCCTAAGTTGTCATATTAGGATCTAGAGATTCTTGGGTGTGTCCACCCTACCATATATATGTGGAAGCATCACTTAAAGTCTTAGTCATAACATGACATTATGATATCTTAGGGTTATATCACCTCTAAAGGTACATGTTTTTTTTTCATACTTTTAATGTTCAAGAGGAATTCGTTTATATGCCATGATATTCAGATCGTTCAAATCTAACATCATTAATATGTTTATGATCAACATCTTACAATGATTTCAGCATTAGAGGAGATTTATCTTCATCCTTGATATTAGGATTTTTCTACATAAGAAGGGCTTACATTACATGCTTGACCATTAGGGTTTCACCCTATGGTGTGATATTCATACTCAATATAGAAGCATACATTGAGAAGGATCAAAGTTATGAACTATATTTCTAATCATATATCCTATGATCCAAAAATATCTTTATATCAAGTTCATGAGTTCAACCTTTTATGTCTTGCATGAATTATGTGAAGGGAAAAAAAGAGAAAATACTAAGTTTATCCCATGATCTCAGCATCATATCTTTCATGTTTCATATGAAGGGGAAGAGAATATTTTAAAGTCAAACTTATCATGATTTCAATCTTGGTACTACATGTATGATATAGGGGGGAAATATAGAAAAGGTCAAGCTTATACGAGTGACTCCTCATATATAAATCATCTATATAGCTCAAGTGAGGTTTCTATCATCATATATTTAGAAAGAGAAGAAGAAGGGAGAACATGTATTTTGAGTATCTTTTGCACAAAGCATCATACTCTCATAACTAGAGTTCATATATTACCTCACTTGCAACTAATGATGGGATTCACAAAATATGTCACTCTAGCTAGGACCTAACTCAGCCAAAGGATTGACTTTATCATATGGGTCATCTACCCATCCTTTTCTTTTACCCAATTCTCACATATAGATTTGAATCATGCATAAAGACTCAACTCAACACTCAAGAGTAATCTAGTGTAGGACATTTTTTAACACATATCTCATATATTGGAGGCTAGGTCCTATGACCTTCTCCCGGTGGGTCTTACTCTCTCTAGAGTCCACCACATATCTCATCCTACCACTATACATCCTCATTGTATAAGAGCTTGAGGATCATGCACACTCATCTCTATCTTAACTTAGCTTATCTTGAGTAGGAAATGGGAATGTACTTTCATCATCAAGATTTTGCATAAATTCTACAAAATTGGATTCAACAAGTATACAACTTAAACCTTTATAAGGAAACTTATAGCATCAGAGATCAAACTTAGATAAGATTTCACATGCTTATTTCAACTATCATTCTATCATCTAATCTATGTATCACATATCTTGATAAGGCTCTAGACATCTAATCTAGACTACTCTCTCTTCTAGACTGATGTCACTTCCTTTCACTTAGATCGCATGAACACTAACTACTCTACAATGTGAGGGACACATTTTTATATTTACATATAGGTAATAAAATATTATATAGTTTTTCTCCGAGAAGGCAGACGTCAGAGAAAACTGTTGAGGCTCGAGCCGATTGGAAAACAAAACCAAATCAGCAAAATCGAGTGTCCCACACACAATAGATAGTCTAGTGTCATGTCACCTAGTGAAATGGTGAGAACAAGGTGTAGACTAGTGTAGCTACCCAATACATATGAGCTCTATATGGAGAGGGTTTCATACACTTGTCTAAACCTAATTCTCGAACATCTAGGTTCTAACTTAGAGGCTAAGTCAAACCTTATTCCTATAGAACAACTTACTAAGTTTCTAGGGTTTAAAGTGATAGGTGAAATTTAGTTTTATATTTCATGGTGAGCAATTGTTAGGTGTAGCTAATGTTCATGCTCTGATACCAACTGTGACGTCCCCGGATTTTCATTTCTCCAAACCCTACTGGGAATGAGATGTCTGAATCCGAGAACATCATCCAATCATATCAGAAAGCGATGCGGAAGCATGATACGCATACATGAACATACAACCATAACATTCTCAACATTCAACATGTAAATTTATACAACATGAATTTATTACAACATGATTTACAGTTACATATTGATTGAAAATTCTACAAGTCTGGACATGTATGCTAACAGGATCTTAGATAAAAGGTACAACCTGAACAACTTGCTCACATCATATTCTTTTATCCCATGCTAGCTGTGAACCTAGAAAAATATGAGAAACAAAAACATCAACAAAAGTTGGTACGTGGAATTAAAGAGCTATACTATGCTGGCATATTAAAAATACTTGAAAAAGAAGAAAGAGAGAAATAAACATTATTTGATGGTGGAAAATCAGGTAAACCCAAGTTATTAACCATATTTCAATGGACATATATTACTATGATGGACTTAGCACATAATCACATAAATGGTGGGCCCTTCCCCGTGTACCTTGTACTCTAGGGATCTCCCTGTATACCGTGTACTCTAGGGAGGTGCTAGTCAACATTAAAGCTTTCCCTCTCTAATAGGGAGATTAATGAACCATCAGTAACTACATTCCATTTTCTTTCCTTAGTGTTCTTATTGTTCAAGGCAGAAATGACAATACATATAGATGTACATCCAACAATATATTCAAGTACAAGCAAGCAAGTACATATATTTAACATCCAGCAAATCTAGTCATATAATTATATCCACGTACCTGAGTTCAGAGATTCCTATATACATCCAAGGTCATCTACTGCTCTGGTCATCACCTGATTAATAGCAAATTAATCATCATTAATAAAAGAACATTATTAGACTTGATTATTTTAGGTCCAAATTAGGATTTGACCAAACTATGTTTCATCATATCTTAGGAAGGTATCTGATATTTTTCTATTGATCATGCTATCATTTTAGAGTCTGTATGTAATATTGGAATTGCAAACTTGCATTTACCTCTAGGGATTTATTGAAGCCATTGATATGATCTTTGGGATCATCTAGATGCCTGCCACCTGTACATTCGATTGGGGCATTGCTCAGCAGCTTAGTCTACTCCTGGACTGGTCGGTTCTTAGATTGGTCTGACTGGGAGATAAACTAATCAGTCCGCTCTCTCTGTCTCTCACCCTCACGTCTACGAGAAATCCCAGGGCCGATCGATCTCATCTTCCTACTTGGTTGAGAGAGCGTCATCGTGAGAGCAGGAACTCTGATAAGGAGTCAGGTTAGATTCAGGCTGGGACGCACATCCTCTCTCCCTCACTCCATCCACGCATCCTATCCTCTGCCTGAGAACGCTATGCGGCCGCCTACAGAATCCAGTTCAGATCGCTGCTAGCCAAGCTTCTCCGGCGATCTGAAGCACTGGTGCCTCTTTTAGATCAGAGATCTGAGCCGCCATAGAGCATTGTCACCCACTTTAACTCTGACGGGGTAAGAAGAGCATGGCCACACTTCTTCCCCTGCACCATGGCCGCCACTGTAGATCTGGACTTCCGGTGAGATTCATTGTTGCGAAACCCCAAGGGTCGCTGGTGAACAGGTGAAGGAAGGGAAGTCGAAAGTACGATTCACTATTTTGCCATCGAGTAGACCCATCTAGGTGATTCACCAGGATCGCACAGAGTCCTATCCTGAGCGATCGTCGCCACACAGCAAGGAAGCAATGAGGGTCTCGTTGTCCCCTTTCCATCCAATATGGCGCCACCGACCTCCTGGCACTTGATGACCCATGTTGACATGAGGTTTCTTCCTCGACGTCTAGATCCAAGTGATGTACGGAAGAAAGAGCCTGCTCTCCCAGTCTTGTCATCTCCCCTCACGGAGACCTCTACAAAAAAGCATGGGGAACCTAGAAGTAACGATCAACAACTCTTTGAGACGGCCAAATATTGTAGGAGGTGAAGGGCCTATGGAAGACGAAGGAGAAGGTGGGGATGTGGATCACAGTCTCTCGGTGACTTGTGATGATTAGGTTTGAGAGGATGAAGGAAAAGAGGACCTGGTCTCTTCATCTCGCCTCAAAAATCCAACAAGTCGGGGGTCGTTCGACTGCTCCTCATCTTACGGAGATGCTATAGGGGCTATCATGCGGCCAGCCATTCCGAGAGTGATGGATTGGGTGGCAGGTGGGGGAGAGATGGAGTTTGAAGATGAGGTCAAGGACCGAATATATATATTGGATACATGGCGTCTATGTTTCTGTCACACCCAGACAATTCGTGCACCTGGACTTGCTGTGTGACATTATTGGAATTTAATCCTAGATCTAAAATCATTTGAAACCATGGCCATGCAAACAAACTTCAAACATAAAATCTTCCAAACGTCCATTTGTTATGTCATGAAATTTGAATCTTAACATTGCAACATCTAACCTATCATTCAGCCCAGTTTGATACCAAATCTTTAATAAATGATCGTCTAGTTCAATTCTTCAAATAACCTGATAAATAAGTATATAGACCTCGAATACAAGTAAATTAGATCTAATAATCTCATGGTCTTCAATTTTTATATGGGGTATCTAAACCCTAAAATCCAGGTTATCACAATAATGTTCTCCTTGCAGACATCAGGAGCCGAAAAGAGCCCATTTTGATTTCCCATATGAATCATGTGAGAGAGAATAGTGGTTAATATGATAAATAGGTAAGGAGAGAGAGGGTCCCCTTATCTAAGTCTGTTTGAATTATGGAAATAGCCAAAAGGAACACCATTGATGATGGTGGATAAAAGATTTGTAGAAATACATGCATGGATCCAAGAGATCCATTTGTCAGGAAAATCAAATCCCTTGAGAGTCTGCAACAGGCATTGCCAGTTAACAAAGTCAAAAGCTTTTTCGAAGTCCAGTTTGATGGCTAGGAGAGGGATTTTTTTTTGTGGCAGAGATGGATTGTTTCATTAACCATTAAAAAGGCATCTTGTATGCTTCTATTTTTTAGAAAGGCGGGTTGGTTAAGAGGAATGATGTCGTCCATGAGAGATTTGATCCTGTTAGCTAAAGTTTTTGTGATGATTTTGTAAGAGGTATTTATGAGGCTGATAGGTCTGAAGTGTGAGATTAATTTAGGTTGACTATTTTTTTTATTAGAGTGATGAAGGTTTTATTGATGTATTTGATGATGTTTTGTGGGTTAGAACTGGCATGGAAGGCGGAAAGAAGAGCAAGAAAGTCATGTTTATAATGGTTCCAGTTAGCCAAATAGAATTCCGCATTTAGACCATCAGGTTCAGGAGATTTATTTTTGCCGAGGTCAGAGATAGCAGTTTGTAATTCATCCAGTGTGAAAGATTTGATGAGATCTTGAGGGTTTTTTATTTTATTTTGACAAATTGTATTCCATTGAAGGTTATTTAGACAAGATGGGTTGTGATTATTATTGAAGACTTTTTTGAAATGGTTTTTTATATGTGTTATGATGGATTGTTTATGGGAAGTGAGTCTTCCATTTATCATAAGATGAGTTATGGCATTATTTCTAAATTTTTGGTTACATATTTTATGGAAGTATTTTGTATTTTTGTCACCTTCTTTGGCCCATGTGATCTTAGCCCTTTGTCTCCATCTTGTATCAATTCTGTTATTTATGTGATCAAGGTCAGCTTTTATTGAAAGGACCAAAGTAGGATCAGCTGATGGGTCTTTTTCAACAAAGAGAAGTTGGTATTCGAGATTTTTTTGAGTTTCAATTAAGGTCGAGGGATTTTGAACCTTCCATTTTTTTATATGATTTTTGATGTGTTTGGTGTTGTTTAAGATGTGGAGACCCATGTTAGTTGTTTGTGGGTTAGCAAGCATCCAGGCTTCAAGACAAGATCTGGAGAAATTATCCATGGAGAGCCAGTTGTTTTCAAATTTGAAGGGATGCGATCCCCAAGAGCAAGAAGCGGTTTCGAGGATTAAGGGAAAGTGGTCATAAATAGTTCTGTGGGAGATATAGATAGAAGAGAGTGGATGCTTATCTTCCCAAAGGTTGGAACAAATGAAATGATCAAGTCGAGCAAAAGACTGGTTTCTTGACCACGTATATAAGGCATTTGAGGGAACAAGGTCAATAAGAGAATGGTTTGTAAGCATCTGGTTGAACTTTTTATCTGCAACCGTCATGGAAGAAGAGGAAGGATTTGAGTTGTGTTGAAGGAAAGTTGTAGTCAAGTCTAGATCAGTAACAACAACAATAATAAAGTATAAGTATAGCTCAGGTTTGTATTAGTTATCTAGTTTGCCTAATCCTAAAAAATGATGCCAAAAGTTGGTTGGCTCAAAACATAGGTACAAACTATGAGTACAATGAAACAGTTCCAGTGGATCAGAAATTATATTTATAACTCAACTCCAAGAGATCCACAATGATATATGGGGTATGTTGTAGCAAATATGGTCTAACACATGGATGAGGGTGGAAAGAATTGGAATCCTAGGTCTTATATTAGCTAAGTATATTTCAAAGGTATATATGGATGCCACACACATAAACAAATATCAACTAATTTAAAAAAGAAATGGAATCTCGTTAACATAATTTACAAAGGTTTGATTTATTCTTTATTAAGATATTATTAAGTAGAACTTGGATCAGGTTTCACCAATCAAATGCGCTTACCATACATGGAAATACTCAAACATATCTTATATCCTCAACATACTTTGTAAGAAGTCATCATTAAACTATATTCCCTACCTCTCTATAGATTAGGTTAGATCAATAAGTTAGAAGTATGCCTCACTGTCTAGACGGAAAACAAATAACCTATAAAACAAACATATGACGTTTGCTCTAGTAATGTGTCACTCTCATGGGTTCCCACTATCTCATAGCTTAGATCTGACAAAACCACTATCCTTCAAGGTTTCTTAGAACTAAACATCACCAGAAGGTAGACAATCATACAACCATTTGAATAATAACAATATTATGAGAACAAACATGCCAAGAGTATATGTAAATGTATTAAAAGCATATATATGTTTTGAAGGGCCTAGAGGCTACTCCCAACCCAATTTTAAGGAATTTGTGAATGTTGATAATAAACAAAACATATTTTCAATATGAGATGACCATTATTATTCTAGATCTAACATAAAACAAAAAAGGTAACAAAAACAAAGGAAGTAGGAACAAGAAAGTCGAGGACAGGGTATATCTTCTAAGATTTACCCACCTGAGGCATGCAACCTTAACTTTTGGGAGTAATTTTATCTTCAATCAACCAGGGGTAGATGTTGATGGATGTCAAGGACATGTTTGACATACTTGCATATTAACCTCTTTCAAGGACTACATTTACATGTTTTGGAAGTAATTGGTCGATGGGAAGGTCTATGTGTAACAGTCTCCTTCTCAGGCCTTTGTGATGCAACACTTTAGTTGCATCTAATATCCAAGTTGTCCCCAAGGTGAGACCTAGATAGCCTATTTATAGGCTTGATGATGGATCTAAGAGGTCTCAAAGCCATGAATTTATGAATTGACACGTGAGTAGGGTTTGGTCACAGTGTCTCACAGATCCATCAAATGCAAAACCATTGGGAGTGCCCCTCAATAGCATTGACAATGGCCTATGGATGGCCTATTGTGTTTGGCATGGATGGTGTGGTTAATAGCTAGGATCCATGGATTGGCATGATGCCATGGTTGACGTCTAGCCTTGATAGATGTTATGTTCTACTTTGATGGCAACCTATTTGACATAGAAGGCATTCCATCAATGGATGTATTGCCTTTCCTTGATGGTGTGTCTTTGTGGAGGCCATCAAGTTTTGTATGGTTTTAAGTGTTGATAGCATTGATGTATGCTATATCTAGCATTGATGCCCCCATTGAATGACATGTATGCATAATATTGATTGCTACCCATAGTTAGGCTATTTGATTGGCTTTGATGGTGTGGTTGCTTTGGTACTTGTACATGGTCTTTGGTGGCCCCCATTAAATGATCACCTCCTTCCGTGATGGTATCACTTGGTATTATATCCAACTATCCTTAACCATCTATGGCAATGTTTATTGTCTTGTCTTCATGAAAGCATTTGATTTTATACAATATTAAATATTTATGTTAGGAGGAATGATTAGCAAAAATGGTAAGAATATATATAGATATGCATGTTCTAAGTATGAATTTATGCAAAAGTAGGGGTAAAAGAGATGCAGAATATCCACAAAAATGGATGTTATCTGCCACTAACACCCTATCTAATGCAATCCCAAATGCCTTATGGGAGTAGGTGCCCAAATCTTAGTCCCCTTACATTGGTCAATCCATTCGACTGGTGCAATAACTCTTAATCGATATTTTCTGAAGTCATAAAAGATCTAAAAATTACATTACTAGAATTTGAGCATATCATTTTTTCATCATTTAAGACACATGTGTTCATTATGACAAGGTGTTTATGTATATATATATATATATATATATATATATATATATATATATATATATATACATATATATAATAAATCCCCATTAGTTCCAATAGATCATGCAATCAAGGCAAAAATGATGCTTGATAAAGGAAGTCTAGGTTCATGGTCTTACAACTCTATTGTTCTAATATGATTTTGCCCTTGAAAACATAAAATAAAGTAATAGACATCCAAAACATCTCATATTTTAACTCCAAAGTGGCCTCTTCAATACCGCAATGATACCACAAAACATTAATGCCTCTTAAAATAAATAGAAATGTGTCACCCAAACTGACCATATTTTTCCCTTTAGAAACATTATTCTAGATCTTGCCTAAGGTTTGAGATGCATGGAACTGGTTGAGTCCCTCCTCGTCATAGTTGTGGCTATTGATCACAAGTATTCTCACCCACTAAACAAGTAATTTTATCCATTACAAGTAGGATAATGCTAATAAATGTAGTATTCTATAATGAGTGAGACCCAAGAGGGGAGCCACTCGTTACTCAATAAAGTGAGAGTAAGAATTAACATGTCACAAGGGATGTAAACCTTTATTAAATATATCAAGTATGTTCTAAGAATAACAAAGTATAACAATGGAATAAAATGTCTGATAATTACAATTTTCTCAAGACAAAAAGGTCCAAAACCCACACGAGTATAAACATAAAGGAAACATGTATATTAATGTAAGAAGTTGCAGAAGGCAACCTGGCTATATAAACCATACTTCCAGATGAAGAAAGCTAAAATTGTACATGTTTTGAGTATGTAGGGTCCTCCTCTCTAACTATTCTTTCACTTAAAGGGTTGGAAGCAAAAACCCAACAAAATAAGAGTTAAGGAGAAAATTGTTAGCAAAATGTTGGTATGTGCATGTAAATAGTAAAGGACACAAGAAGGAAACATATAACATATTTTTATATCAAGGATCATATCAAAGAGAGAAGAAATTGGATAACCATAAGAAGTGATCGAAAAGAAGCTTAATAATATGGTCCAAGCATGCAAGATATACTAATTAGGGTTTAGAGGCATACTTATTGAAACTTAGACCACAATGATCCAGGATACTCCAAAAGTTTCACTTTCCATTTCATAATGTAAAGCAAGACACAAGAGCATAAACAATTTTGTTAGGTCACATAATCCATCAATAGATAATCAACACATGTAGTGATATAACATAATACTTGTAAATATATGAACAATTAAGGTTAGGTCACATAAGCCTAAACTTGAAGTATAATGATACATAACCTGACTCCCATAGTTGCATATAACCAACCACATAAAAGTGTGACAAATTGGGTTTACAAACCAGATATGGGCACATAACCTCCCTTCCAAAACTATAACAAGTTGGGCACAGAACCCATGCATGTGGCACATAATCCCAGCCCTAAAATATCACATGGGCACATATCCCAAAAAGTAAACAAATACCTAATCAATAATATACCTCTCCCCATAACCTTCATTCCAAACTATAACAAGTTGGGCACAAAACCCATGCAAGTCACGTAATTTCCACCCCAAAATGTCACTTGGGCACATATCCCAAAAATTAAACAAATAAATAAAGTAATAATATAACTCTAATAATACTGAGTGAAAAATCATAATATAGGCACAAGTGCACATTTATTTGAAATATGAATTAGATTAGAGTTCCCATCACTTGAATAGTACAAATAAGGTTTCTGTCATAGAAGTGGGTAAATTAGTAGTTCTACCAAAAAAGTGGATCAAGTATAATATTGGGATGGAAGTTGAATACATCCAAACATGAAATATAAATAGGGGTCAACACCATCTCAAATAATAATAAATATGTATAATATAATTTTCAAGAAGTAACGCCTAATGAATTCAAATACACATGATAGAGGAAAAGTCATAGAGATATGGCACAATTTGACTAGGAGAGAGAATATACATAGTTTACCTGATATGAATCATAAAAATGCAACATGCTTAATTATAAGGTATCCTATAATGCCTTCTTCTTAACATTAAATTGGCTTACATAACTAGCAACATTGTATATAGAATAATTTAAGATTCCAAAGCATGTCTATTTGTTAATTTCGAAATTATAAATAGTTAAATATGATTTTGCAAGTTAAATGCATGTACTAATTATTATTAATGATGATCGATACAAAATGACCCATATATATTGCATCCAATTTTCCAACCATGTGTGTGACAAGACCATGACAACAAACTAACACTATCCAAAATCATGTGAAAATCAATGAAATAACAACTTCTAAAGACAATCGAACCTTGATTGTGTGACAAACCAAAATAGAAAACAGAGAGAAAAATAATGCATCACTTACTCCAAAACATCAAAATGACACAACTCAAATCACATTATCGTACAACTAGGAAACAAAGGAATTGTATCACAATCTCAGATAATAGAAGCATCAAATTTAGGATAGTTTATATGTCTTTTCCAGGCCTATCCAGTCAAGATTACCCCAAACATGAGTCTAGGGGAAGCTAGAGACTGAGGGAACACCCTCTTCATGAACAATCCCAATGGAAGGTTTTAGGACCAAGGTTGGGATGAAAAGTGAGCAAAAAAACTCCAAACACATTCCTGAGTCCACCATGAGGTAAAAGGAGAAGGATTTGGGTCAAAATGAGAACAAAATGTGATATAACCAAATCTTATTAGTTGTATAGTAACAAAGAAGGGTGAAATATGGAGTAGTGAATCACCTTTGATCGGATCAATACAGAGCCACAAACAACTTCATCAAAGTAAATGAGATGTTGTAGATCTTTTTCACTCCCTTTGAATGCCACTGGGGAGCCATCGATCTCCGATCATGAGCAACATGTGTTCAAGGCTAGGGAAGTGTACACCAGGGTGTCATACATCATGATGATCGGTAATGGTTTCCATAGTCTCATGAGTGTTGTAGAGTTGACATTTATAGGCTTGGGCATTTAAGGTATCAAGAAGTTCATTTGACAATGAAATTGGAAAGAGGAAGAGAGTCAAGTTTATTCTAAGAGGTAAGAATTACTTGAGATTAGGAATATTAGGATGAATGGGTGTGTAAGAACGAGAGGAATCTAAAGGGAAAGGTATAGTAAGGTTATGAGAGAGAGATAAAGTCAAGGAAAGAAGCTTGTATCACTCTAGTGACAAAATGGAGAGAGAACCTGATAGAGGAGAAATTTATGCAGCTAAAGGATCGACAAACATCAAAGAAAGGAGAGGGATAAAAGGTCTTACCTACTCAATGCACGGTCAATCCAAAAAAACTGTCACAAACCACACTTGAAAGGTATTTATTGAGTGTGTGCGCTAAACTATATGCATGTTAGGTTATTAATCAATTCTAGGTTTTACAATTTACACTATTATTTCCTATATTAGCTCACTCTAAAGGACTATTCAATGGTGAAAATTGACATCTAAGGTAATCGAGATATTTTTATTCCAAATTTACCATAAATTTCCTCCTTTGAGATTGTTTATTGGTTGGTCTCATACATTAGGATTTTATGTCCACATTAATTGTTCAAATTTATACTTATCACTTGTAGTTGATTTCTTTTGGGTTATCCTACAATGACATACATTTTGTAACATTGATTTGTAAATATTCTTATCATTTTACTCAATTTACCTCTTAAGTCAATAAGTTTATAATGATCTAAATAGGTATAATTCAATTCCCATTTATTGTGCATTATCTCATCTATGTCCATTATGGCAAGTCCAACCATTATAACTCATTTGGCATAAACTAAATTTCATTTAAGCATTCTTATATTTGTTTGTTGAATGAAGTGTAATAATGGGGTTTTGGCACATGAATATAATTTTTTACATGCATTAACCATTATATGAGACTAATGGTTATATGGAATGCCACTACTGTTCTTATTTTAGTCATTTACTCAAGTGTATTTAGTGTATTTCATCATGCATAAAATATCAAATTATTATTTTTACAACAATTCTAGGTGTCATGACATAACCTTATTCTTAATCTATTAAAGTCAAAGGGTACACTAAGGAAGAACGTCACCTTAGTTTTCACTCTATGAGCCTTATTTATGAGGGTATTGGGATCATCGAAGTGTACCATAAGATATCATATATCCTAGGTTCATCATAAATGTATATTGATGTCAGGGTTTTCATCAAATTTCTCATTATGGGCTCGTTAAGAGTACTCTATACCATTCTTTGTAGTTTCTTCACAAACTAAGTTCAAAGCATCAAAGTAATGGAATTCAGGCTTATAGGGTTGCAAGTCAATGTTGCATTAGATTTCACATCCTCTACTTTAATGAGCCTTATATATCCCAATACATTATATTAAGCAACTAGCCATCACACTCATACATTTTTTCTAACTTTTAAGGAATCAAACAAGTTATTTTGATATTTTTCCTTACATTATAGTAAACTCAATTGACTAGGGTTTCTATCCACTCACTTAGAAATAAAGGGTGACAAGGAGTGAGGTTTTCCCTTTCTATTTATGGAATGAAGTAAGGTCAGTAGTTCATTGAAGAAAAAAACTAAGTGGCTAAAGGGTGAGAAGCTACAGGGGAAAAAGGGTGTAAGATGACTTTTAATGTGTTTCTAGTTGTATTTTATTGTGGAAAAGGCTAGAAGATAAGGGCTAAATAGAGTTGTCTCAAGATACCAAAGGGAATTGTGCAAATGAATCATGGTTGTAGTGACCACTCATCACATGTATCATGATATTTTTTGGCACAAATGTTTGTCATGGTTGATAAAAAGATTGAAAAGGTGAGAAAAAAATTAAAATTAACATGTAACTAAATCATCATAAGAATCAAAGATTACTTCTAAATGTTGTGTTCTACACCAATTTATACTATCATTACAACATCAAAAGATTTCTTATCTTTTAGATGAAAACTATGTTTTTTTTTCATATCAAAAATACGAGTCAATTTTATATTTGTAGGACCCTATTTGAATATATCTCAAGATACTTGTCTTTTTGTGTAAATGTAAGATAGTAGTTTCAAATATCAATTACCCTTCCATGTCTCCCACTTACAATGATGAGGACTCATATTGATAAATTCATTACTTACTAAAATGGGTCTTTTTTTCCACACATGGGATTCACAATATCCACACTTAAAATACATCACTGAATTCAGCTTTTGAACTAAGCATGTAAAGAAATGGATAGTGTAATGCCCCAATCTGAGAGAAAAATTGATCTAATATCTGATGGAAATTATATAGTGACATCAAATAATATCTGAGACTAGATAAATATCTGGCCTAAACCAAAAAGTTAAACATTTAATGTTACTAAATATTTTATACATAAAAATATCAATGCTACATGATAAGATGTTTAAATTATCATATTTTATATCTGAATATATTTTTATTGATATATGTATATCTTGTCAAATTTGGACTATTTTTCGGGACCACATGCAACAATATCTGTTCCAAACATTTCAGACTCAAAATTTGATATCAGAATATACATATGAATGTGGTCTATATTTTTTTTTAAAATTTTAGATGTGAATCCAGATTCAATGTGTGGATATTAGAAAATCCAATAACATGTATGTCTTGAACTAAATTTCATGTAATTATGATATATAATTTGTTTTACTTTCTGGACCGCATCACATTCACACATTCCAAATACTAATATGAAATCCCATCATATTATTCTTTCCTAATACTTAATTCAACATGTACATGTTACATTTCACATTTTCATATTTGAAATATTGCATGACCCACATTCTGTAAGTGTCACACCTGCCCGGTAAATTTGTGTGCAGTGGATATCTTAGGTAACGAAACTTAAGTTGGTGGTCGCTTGAAAATAATAAAAGTGAGATTGCAGTTGTCATCACTTTTTATTTGTAAAATAAGGAAAAACAAGATAAAGATATATAAATTCCATGGTGGAAAGTAGATCTAGCATCTGAGCCATAGATAAGAAGAAAGAAAGAAGCACGATTAATAATTTTGGATTCGACTATGTTATTACAAGAGGGGTTGGGTTAACACCCATGTCTCACCTGTTAAATCAGTATTGAATCATTTATAAGAATTTTGAGAAGGTGATGATTTTAATTTAAATAAGAAGACCAAAAATGAAAAAAGAGATAAAACCACATCATTTTGTTGTGGGCAGACCTTTTGGGACTGAAGATGTCAATGTAATTCCCATCATAGTCCTAATAGTCCTAATTTTTATATAAGTTGGGGTCCTAATCACCTCAAGACCTCCCATAGCGGAGATCCTTCACAGGTGATTAGGGGCGATGCTTAGGAAGATTAGAGGATGATGAGAATATATAGATTCAGAGCAAGATCTAATTTTTTTACTAGATAAATTGAGATTGATAAACATATCCCTGAGCATTTAAACATACTCATAAAGGTAGTTAAGATTAACAACTAAAATATATAGTTAGGAGCATGGTATGATTAATTCTCATCAAGTCTAATGGTGTTCAGAGGAAGGTGGTGTCAGAGGAAGGATCTTGTGATCACGGATATTATGAAAAAATAAAGAGGAGGATAATCAATAGTTGGCTTTGGGAGAGTCGAAAGGGTCCTGTAATACGGTAGATATGGGGGTATTTATGGGTATTATTTAGGATTCTGAATAGAATATTCTGAAAGAGGTGACACATCCATGTGATGTGTCATACATGTGTGTTGCATAGATCGAGGCAATCCACTAGGTATCATAGAGAGATCACTCTGATCCATCGGGTGGCCTGGGTAGGTTGAATCTTGTCTCTCAAATTTTCAATTACTTCATGAACTTTCAGGAGAAAATCTAATAGATTGGTAGGTTCTGAATACAAGTGAATAAAATAGTGTAGGTAGGAGACTTCATGACTATCCTTAACTATTATCAAAGAAATATAACTTTAAAGGAAATTCGATATCTATAGGAAAAGGGGATATCTAATTTGGGATAATTCAACTAGGCAATTTATTGAAAAGGCTTATAAAAAGAAAAATCAAAGGACAAATTGCACTTGAGTCTAGGAGGAAGTATTTCTATCCAGAAAGTCCCAAACTAGGTAATAGTGGGTGAAAATGAATGAATGAAATAGGCTAAAAATATAAAGAGAAAAATAAAAAAGGTGGATGTGCCATTGACTCCATCATTATCCAGAGAATAAAAAGCCACTATGGAAAGCACAGAGACGCTGACTTGGGTAGACGGCAGAGGGGGAGGCATCGAAGCAGGGGAGGGGGGGAACTCAAGGAAGAAGGCGAATAATTGGGGTGCGGGGAGCATCGGTGGTCGTGCGGGAAGCAAACACTCAACGAATCGTACTAATGCGAGAGGAGCACGAGTATCGGTATAGGAGATCAGGCTTAACCTAACTTACAATGGGATGAGGGGCGCATGTGAGGAATCACATGAGATGGACCAAACAAGTAAGGATGATATGGAGATGGAAACTAACACAGAGGGTGTGGAAGCGATGGCATCTAGTGGCGGTGGGGAGAGAAGCTACAAGCAGGCTGTGTGCGGTGGGAAGGAAGGACCTGAAAAGGACTTTATTGACAATAGCATGCTCACGGGTCTGAACCCATATGACATAGAAGTGATCTTGGACAGGGGCATCCCAGAAATATACATCAACGAGGAAGCAGAGGAGAATCTGAAGACACAATGGAAATATTCTATAATAGTCAAGCTCATTGGAAAAGATATAGGCTTTATGACCATGGCCGACAGATTGAAGCTGTTGTGGCGACCTACAGGAAGAACTAAACTATACGAACTGGACAATTCCTACTATGTAGTCCAGTTCTCCACCAAGAAGGACTTTGAGATGGCGCTAATAGGGGGACCCTGGGCTATTTTCAGGAGCTTCCTGATGGTGTGGAGGTGGGACGCTAACTTCCAACCGAGCAGCAAGGTGCCTGAGACAATTGTCACCTGGGTGAGAGTGCTAAACCTCCCCCTCCATCTCTACGATCAGGTCTTCTTTGAAGCGGTGGGCTCGGCGCTGGGACTCCTGGTCAAAGTTGATGAGTACACAATATCCAGGCAGAGGAGCTATTACGCCCGTATCACGGTAGAGATAAATATGACAGCTCCAATACTGCCAGCAGTTATTGTCAACGGAGTGGATTATTGCCTGGAATATGAAGTTCTTCCTAGCATGTGCCTCAGCTGCAGGCTATTGGGGCACAATGCCGAGAACTGCAAGAGTGGAGGGGACAAGTAGACAGAGGACACGATGGCAGGGGAACCTGACAAAGCGGGGGCAAGGTGGTCAGAAGAGGAGGGAAAATGGCAGAAGGTGTATGGGAAGAGGATTGTGACGCAACGGAGAACTCCACCCATAGTTAATGCGGGACAGAACAGTGAGGGAAAGAAAGCTAATAAATTCTAGACCCTTGAGAAGGATGTCGAGGAGGAGGTAGTTGAAGTCACTCAGGTGAGGAGCATCATAGACCCTCCCAGGGAGACATCACAGCCGAAGGTGTGGAAAAAATCGAGAACGACACAGGTCGACGAAGGCACCAGGAAGGTACTCAACAATTTATCAAGGAGGAGTAGTGAGGAGGTGAAGAAGCAGGGGTCTAGTACAATAGCAAAAGAAGGGAACACGAGAAGTGTGGTCAACCCAGGGATCAATGAAGTTGTTATGGGGGAGGTGAATGAAAATGGAAGGGTAGTCATCACTGGAGGAAAGAAGGACTCGGCAAGCACAAGCATGGACATAGAAACTGGGACAGAGGAGGTCCAGGGGAGTGAGGTCCCGACAGTTGCTCGCCCGCAATTGCAGAATGCCATCCCACCTGACATTCCACATGGGAACTTGACAGTCACCAGAAGCATGGTGAGGAAGATATTAGAAGGAAGGAGTGTCCCCCTGATGGGGGCGTTAAAGAAATCTGATGTAGTTGTTGCCCACCTCGCTATATTGTTAAATGAATATCTTGATATGGAATATACGCGGTGTTGGAGGCGATGAAGCATGCAGGTTGTTAAGAGAATATAAGAGACAGAGAAGCATTAAAATAGTTGTAATATTGGAACCCAAAATAAGTGGAACTAATGCAGATAGAGCTATTTCCAAGATGGGGTTCGACAGCTTTCATCGGGTGGAAGCGAGGTGCTTTGCGGGAGGTATCTGGGTACTCTGGAACTCTAGAGAGACGACAGTTCAACTCCTATGCAGCCACAGGCAATTTCTTCATTATAAGCTGAATAACAGGCTCACATGCACCTTTGTGTACGCAAATCCACATATCACTGTTTGAAACCTGCTTTGGGAGCACTTGGTGGAGTTGAGCAGTTGGACGGGGGCCATGGATGGTGGTCGGTGATTTTAACACTATGTTGCACCCCACGGAGAAGAAGGGAAGAAATTTGTTTAATTATAATGAAGTAGCCTTGTTTGCTGATACGCTAATGAGAGCTGGTCTACATGACCTGTACTTCGAGGGCAACCTATTCACCTACAAAAGTGGTAGACTCCACGAATGGCTGGATAGAGCAGTGGCAAATCTGGAGTTCAGTGCTATCTTCAAAAATAGGGTGATCGAGCATTTACCTAGAGTACGCTCAGACCATTGCCCACTTCTAGTCAAGGAGATTAGTAGGAGACTGAGGGTCCCCAGACTCATTACTAAAGCATCCTGGTCCATGAACACATAGTTCATGAAGATGGTGGACCAAGTCTTAGACAACACGCGGGGATTCCGCGAGGGTTGGGAGGCCTTGAAATCGAACATCACTATGTGGGACAAAGAGCATGATGGGCTGGAAAGGAGGAGAAAGCTTCAGATTATGAACCAGATTGATAGAGTTCAGAGGAATATGGCAGCAAATTACAATCTGGACCTGGAGGAGCAGCTTAACATGCTCTCTGGAGATCTGGAGGACATCTTGAAAGCATAGGAGTGGGATTGGAAGCAGCGTAGCCACCAGAGTTGGCTTAAAGATGGTGATCGCAACACGAAGTTCTACCAAGTGTTTGTAAACCAGAGGCGCAGAAGGAATACTATAACGATGGTGAAATATGGTTCGGGGAGATGGGTGGACGACAAAAGCAAGTTAGGTGAAATGGTGAGATTGCATTTCTATAGCATTTTCACTATGAATATTAACCCTGGTAAACAGACTATCAAGATGTACCCGGGTGTGTTTCATACCCCAGGCACCCTGAAGCTTAAGGAGATTGGAGCGCGGGCTGACAAGGCTAAAATCTTTAGGATCCTGGAGGGGTGTGATCCCTACAAAGTTGCTGGACCGGATGGTATCGATGTGTTGTTCCTTAAAAGAAGCTGGTCGACGATTTTTGACTCGGTAATCAGCACTATCAATAATTCTTTGGAGGGGAAAAGCTGGACTGCCGACTCTGTGAAGCTTCCTTGGTGCTCATATCGAAGATCAAAACACCAGAGAGATGCAGTGACTTTCGCCCGATCTCCCTTAACAATACGGTGCTTAAAATTACTTCCAAAGTGGATACTGGCAGGTTAAAGTAGTTCATGAATCAGTGGATCTCGCCTGTGTAGAGCAGTTTTGTGCCTAGGAGGCGTATCACTGATAATATCATCCTCGTCCAGGAGTTGATCCATTGTATGAGAAGGAGGGGGTCTACACCCCTCATGGCCATCAAAATCGACCTCTCTAATGCCTACGACAAGATGAACTGGGACTTCATTAAAGATACCATCGAGAAATCACACTAGCCTCTGAACATTGTCAGTTATGTAATGAATTCTATAACCCAGGGACAAACTTCCATCATTTAGGACGGTGAATCTCTTGAGCCTTTCACGGCCAAGAGGGGTCTGAGGCAAGGGGACCCCCTGTCCCCTTACATCTTTGTTCTATGTTTGGAAAGGCTGAGCCAGGCCATTGGCCACACGGAGAGGGAGGGACGATGGATTGGTGCTAAGCTGCACAGGAATGGGTGCTCGATCACACATGTAGCCTTTGCGGATGATGTGATTTTCTTTGCCAAAGCATCAGTAAAGCTGGCGGAGACGATTGTGGAGTGTTTGAAGGAATTCAACGAGGTTTCTGGACAAGAGGTGGCGTTTGAAAAGTCATGTATCTACTTCTCTAAGGGAGTGGATCATCAGGGAAGGCGTGATATCTGCAGCGTCAGCGGGTTCAAACACACTGAAGATCTGGGAAAACATTTAGGTGTGTCGATCATCCATGGGAGAATCACGAAACAGACATACGCAACAACCCTAGAGAAGATTGAAAACAGAGTAAATGGTTGGGCAGCACGCACCCTGTCCCTTGCAGGCAGAGTCACTTTGGCCAAGACAACACTGGCGGCGATCCCGACTTATGTCATGCAGTCCGCTAAACTTCCCCTTAAGCTCTGTGATAGGATGGATGGCGCAGTCCACAGGTTCATTTGGGGAGGGGGGCACAAAACCAACCCCATGTCACTGGTGGCATGGGACATAGTCATGACAGAGAAGAAGGAGGGGGTCTTGGTGTGAAATCTATGAGGTCCTGGAATAAGGCCTTGCTATGCAGGAATGTCTGGGAGATAAAAACAAACATGCTCACTCCCTGGATGAGGGGCATCTGCGGTAAGTATAAAGTCAATACCGAGAGGCCGGCGACTAATGGGACACCTTTCTGGAAGGCTATGGTCGAGATGAGGGAATTTACTGAGCTACACTCCCATAAGATGGTGGGGGACGGAAGGAGTACTAACCTTTGGTATAACAAATGGTGTACGAAGGAAGGTAGGTTGGCAGACACTGTGATTAAACCTATCCCAGAGGAAATGAAGGACTTGCAGGTGGGTAGTGTGGTCAACGTACAGGGAGGGTGGGATAAGGAGTTTTTTAGGGAGCTCTTTGGGGAGCATACAGTATCACATATTATGCAGATGGAAGTACCGCATGCGATCAACGGGAGAGATGAATGGATCTGGGAGGGTACCAAGGATGGCAATTTCTCTTTAGCATATGCCTACAAACTCCTCAGAGCGGACGGGAGGGGTAGTAGGGTGGGTTGCTGGGAGAAACTATGGCAGGGGAGATGCCCGGAGAATGTGAAGATGTTCTTCTAGCTGGTGTATAGGGGCACCATTCTTACGAACTCAAGAAGATGCCAACGCCATCTAACGGAGGATGCCAAGTGCCCAAGATGTCAGGAGGGAGGAGTCCACTTTGTACACCCTCTGAGACTACATTGCAGCTAAAGAGGTGTGGCTCAACTGTAGAATAGAGGAATCCATACCAAGCTTCTTCTCCGGGAACCTGGAGGCTTGGATGAGCAAGTGCCTGAAGGCTAACAAAGGAGGAAGGGAGAGAGTGATGATCACGGCCAGGAACATTTGGAAGGCCGGGAACTTAAAGGTGGTCGAAGGCAAAGATACCACCTATAGGAATACTATCCTAGCTTCTTCCAGTATGTTGAAGAGGGTCAGATGCAGAGTTGAGAAGGTGACACAGAAAAATAGACCTACAGGGATGATTCGGTGGATGGAACCAGGTGAGGGGTGGATCAAAATTAATATCGATGTTGCCGTTAAAAGGAGCAGAGCTGCCATTGCAGTGGTGGCCAGAAACAATACATGAGGTTGGATTCAGGGGTGGAGCAGCTGCAGTGATGTGAAAACGGTCATTGTAGGGGAGCTTGAGGCCATGGAGGCTATTGTCAAGCTGGCTTCCAGGTTGGGTATTAGCAAGGCCACTGTGGAAAGTGCTAATGCAGTTGAATGGGTGAAAAAGGAGAACATGACGCCCTTGAGGTACCGACATGTGACTAACAGAATTTGAGAGAAGGCTAGGTGGATTAAAGAGATAAGCTTTGAGTTTGTGAGAAAGGAAGATAATTGGGTGGTTGATAGCCTGGCTAAACACCATCTAAAAAACTATACGAGGCGTGCGAGCCATCACAGGCCTCCGGAGTCTCTAGCTTGGATCGTGAATGACGAGAGCGAGCGTAGGATTCAACATGAACACTCTAACCTGAGGGAATGAGGGAACAAAGTTTATGTTAACATTTTATCAGCCGCAGGTGGAGGGTGGCATGTATAGGACCTCCAGTAGCCAAAAAAAAATCATTATCTAGAGAATTAAGCATTAAGCATGAATTTCTATTGAGTGGGAAAAAATGGAGTGTCAACAGTTTTCCTATCTCAATGCAAGGTTCAAGATAAGAATGAGAGAAATAGGCTTGAGCGAAGTTTGGCCCCCGTTTTGGTCACAAAAGGCCAAAAGGTTGACTCGTCAAATGTGCTCTAATAGACCTTATGGAGGGTGGAAAGCATATGTGATGTATTTTCCTTCTAAGGATAAATTAATGAAACGGTCATTCATAACAAAAGTAAGTTTGGGCATCAATGATATCTTCAACGTAAGTGTAGAAAATGTATGAGGTATTTAATTATCTTTGAACGGTCATTTGTTCCCATGGAGTGATGATGAACCATCCAAATTTCATCTACAATGAGATCATCTCATATCATCGTTCTAGTTATTACATCAGTACATATTTAATTCTATCACTAACTCGTGTCTTAAAGAGAAAAATTGTATGTGATAAGCAAATAGAATAAAGGTTTCTAAGAAGTAATCAAGAGTATGTCATTATTGAAAATCATGGAAACCTCTTAGCTATGAAGATATTGATAAGTAGTCATCATGTCTCTTGTTTCCTACACACTTCAATTTGTTTGGATTGGAGCAATTTAGAGTTAGGATCATGACGTGTATGTGGTTGCAATGACTCCTACCAGATTGAGGGATGAGAAATATTGGCGTGGTCGGTTCATGTCATATTTGATTAAATTTTAATTCAACATATGGCTCATCATTCAATTCTTTTAGAGTACCACATTTTTCCCTTTTTATTGAGAAACATATTATTTACTTGATCAAATATGTAAACACAAGAAATAGATTGGTTCATTTTTTAGATCATGACTCAGGACCTGAAAATATATGAAAAATGAAGGCATAAATTGGTCCATTTTTAGGTCTTAGTCTGAGACCGTACATAGATTTATGGAATGTGAGCAACGATCGTGTTCAGTTTTGGGTCATGACCTAGGTGTTGGTATATATATGCCCATAGAGCCATCCCAAGCGATTGCATGGAGTCGAATATTAATTAATCAATTAATGTGATTATTTGGTTAATTAATGAATTCTAAAATATTCTAATTAATCCACAAGCGTTTTAATTAATGCAGTGTTTCTATTTACCGATGGGTTTCGGAAACCCTACTTCCCTTCGTATCCTATTTAAAGGAGGGTTGACGGCCGATATCTATATAAGATAGATAGAGGCTTTTCAGTTTATGCTCACATACATAAACCCTAGTCGTCACCGTCTTTAGGAGAAAAAGGAGAGCAACGCGCCGCTAGCACACCGCCGCACAGACACGACTCCTTCCCGCTGGCTTGGGAAGCGCAACGTGGAGTTCCAGTCCATCCGCGTGGACGACGTAGAGACGTAGACGCTGAGACGCCTGCGTTCGGAGGGCATCAATGACCATCTGTGCGTGTTACGAGCAGCATACATCACCGCACCAAAGGAGCACCGTTGGATCTTCCTACGACAGTGAACGGGAGAGAAGTTCCATCCGTGTAGGTCAGCAGTGTTGTACCGTCGTGCAGTGGTACATCGCCAGACTTGCTCCACGATAAGGTATATCCCGCAAATACTCTTTCTAAATACGTTGTTGTCGACGAGATCCTATTTCGGGTTGCGTGGATTTTATTGCTTCTGCCGCGCATGTTTTCTCCACAAAACCCAACTGTGGTATCAGAGTAGTGTCGATCTACGGCGTATTTGGATTCGTTTCGATATGATCGAATCGTTGTATATTGTTTTTATGTTACATACGATGCAAATTAAAACTTTTAATGTGCAAATCTAAACCTAATTCCACATACGGCGCAGGCTTCTATTTTTGACGTTTTGGACGGGATCGACTATGGAAAATATTTATTTTCCTAAGTGCACGGAAGTAAAATTCCGTAGACCTGTGTACCCCGCATAGTCTGCGTGGGAGTCAAAAAATGTATTTAATGGGGAATGTCCCACATTACAAGTACTGCAATTTTAATATGTATATATGTATATGTAGATATACCTATGATAACATACACGTCGCCTTTAAAATCTATTTTATGCAGTGAATGCATGCACGGTTATGTCCTAGTATCCCCTTTTTGTGAATGTTGTGAATGAATGTGGATGTCAATCTTATGGATATGTTTGTTTGTGAATGATATGGATGTATAATGGATGCATATGGATCCTTTATATAAAGTATTTGGCTTGCATGCCGAGCCTCATCTCTTATTTCAAAGTGTAATTAATTCTTTCCTTTTATATTTGTACTCATATGATGTAATAGAGATAAGATTAGTTTTAATTTTTGTAAGCTTGATGTAAGGAGGCCACTTGAAGATCCAATTCCAAGGAGTATCCATGGAGAAGCACCATGAAGATCTAATTCCAAGAAGCAACCTGAAGATCTAACTCCAAGGAGCATCCATGGAGAAGCAACAAGAAGATCCAATTCCAAGAAGCAACTTGAAGTTCCAACCTCACGAAGCCTCCATGAAGTTGTTCATTGTAATGTTGATCATTACATGCTTACAAGTTGATTCACAGGTGTTGCATGAGATGCATAAGACCATAGGTGGACCGTAATCCTTTGTTGCCCTAAAGGATTACAATAGTATGGCCATAACCGATGTATTTGTGTTTGTGATTGCATGTTTATCGTTTGTGGTTGTGGATATAGTAGTATATGATACGTACTATAAGTATGTGGTGTTTGGATATGTATATGTATTAATAAAACCCCTCAATTAATAATATTAAGTTTAGTTGCCTTCCATAAAGTAACACACATGAAAAGCTTGATCGACTATGTGTGGGCACGCCTCTGCGTGGTACACTGTCTATCTCGTGGAAGTGTGATGGTGGGTGTGTGGGTCTACCTCTGTAGGGTGCACACTCATCGTGTTGGCTTATGGGTTGGACTTAACTAGGGAACCTTGATAGGATCAAGTACCTAGAGGCACACAGATACATCATGTCAACGAGTTGTGCATGATCATCTATCCAAGAGTTGCATATGATGCAATTGGCAAAAGTTTCCTACCTTAGTATTTGGTCTTTGACGCCATCGTTGGCTGGGCATTGATCCAATTATTTTGGATCTTGGCTCACTAGAAGGTTGTGCGTTGCAATCTTCCGAGTTTATAGTGAGGGCTATCAATTTGAATAAAACAGTGGGAGCGTAATTAATTAAAGGCCTAATTAATCTCGTTTATCAAATCTTTACAAGTCAAATTTTTTTGGACTAAATGCAAATTTTTTCTTTTGTAGCAATCAAATGGCAAACAACACTCACACTTTCTCATTGCGATCGGTCCTTGAGAAGGACAAACTCACCGGAACCAACTTTCAAAACTAGTTTAGGACGCTGAGAATTGTTCTCACACATGAGTGTAAGCTCTATGTCCTTGAAACACCAGAGCCAGTGGAACCCACCGTAAATGCGCCCAAGGCTGAAAAGGATGCTTACAAGAAGCACCTTGATGATGTCGTGGATGTCAAGTGCCTGATGTTGTGCTCAATGAACTATGAGTTGCAAGAGCAGCATGAGAACATGAATGTCATTGAGATGGTAACACATCTCAAGAACATGTATCAACATCAAGCAAGACATGAGAGATATGATGTCTCAAAGGCTTTGTTCAAAAGCAAGATGAAAGAGGGAGACTCAGTTGGCACCCATATACTCACCTTGATTGGGTACGTGGAAATCCTATCCAAGCTGGAATTTCCCCTAGGTCAAGAGTTGGCCACTGATGTGATTCTACAATCGTTGCCTGAATCATATAGTCATTTTGTCATGAACTACAACATGAACAATTTTGACAAGTCATTGTCATAATTGTTGGGCATGTTGAGGACAACTAAAGCACAGATGAAGAAAGACAAGCCCAAGTCTGTGATGATGATCAACAAGACAAAGGGAAAGTCAAAAGGCAAAGGCAAGGCTAAGAAAAGTTCTAAAGTCGGGCAGAATCCAAAGTCATCTGCGCTCAAATCTAAAGGTGGGATCTCCAAAGAAGGCAGTTGTCACCATTGTCACCAGCCTGGACATTGGAAAAGAAATTGTCCTCTCTACCTGGAGGAACTGAGGAAGAAGAAGCAGGGGATAGAGATCTCCAGTTTAGGTATATACATTATTGAGATAAACTTAAATACTTCTTCATCATGGGTACTGGATACCGGATGTGGATCTCACATATGTTCTAATATGCAGGATCTGATAAGAAGTAAGCCTTTACGAAAGGGCCAAGTCGAGCTGCGGGTTGCTAATGGAGCAAGAGTTGCTGCCACCGCAGTTGGAGTTATTAGTTTATCTTTGCCTACGGGCCTTGTAATAGAATTAGAGAATTGTTATTATGTACCTGCCATTAATAGAAATATTATTTCTATATCTTGTATGGACAAGAGTGGATTTGAATTTCACATTAAGAATGGAATTATTTCTATATCTAAAGATGAGATCTTTTATGGCAATGCCCCTATGTCTTATGGTATCTACTTGTTAGAACTTGAGACTAGCATATACAACGTAAATACTAAAAGGTTAAAACTTGACAACTCAAACAAAACATTCTTATGGCATTGTCATCTTGGGCACATAAACGAGAAGTGCATATCTAGACTCCATAAGGATGGTTATCTAGACTCTTTTGATTTTGAATCATTAGAGACATGTGAGGCATGTTTATTAGGGAAGATGACCAAAACTCCTTTCACTGGACACAGTGAGAGAGCCAGTGATCTGCTAGGGCTCATACATACTGATGTATGTGTACTTTTTAGATCAAATGCTAGAGGAGGCTATCAATACTTCATTACCTTCACTGATGACCTCAGTAGGTATGGCTATGTATATCTTATGAAACACTAGTCATAAACTCTTGAAATGTTCAAGACTTTCATGAATGAAGTAGAGAAGCAACTTGGTAAGAGTATTAAAGCACTTCGTTCAGATCAAGGTGGTGAATACTTAAGCCAAGAGTTTGAGGACCTTCTGAGAGACCGTGGTATTGTATCACAATGGACTCCACCTGGTACACCACAACATAATGGTGTGTCAGAAAGAAGAAATCGTACATTATTAGACATGGTACGATCAATGATGAGTTCAGATGAACTTCCAATATCGTTCTGGGGATATGCTCTTGAAACTGCAGCGTTTACACTTAACCGTGTACCTTCCAAATCGGTTCAAAAGACACCATATGAGATATGGAATGGGAATCGTCCCAATTTGTCTATGTTAAAGATTTGGGGATGTGAAGCTTATGTTAGGAAACAATTTCTTGAAAAGTTTGGACCCAAATTGGAAAAATGTTATTTTGTTGGATACCCCAAGGAAACTCGGGGATACTACTTCTACACACCAACTGACAACAAAGTGTTTGTTGCTAGGACTGTTGTATTTCTTGAAAGGAATTTATTTCCAAAGGAATTAGTGGGAGTAATGTAGAGCTCGAAGAAGATCGAGACCAACTAGAAAGCAGAGAACATGAGGAGGTACATAAGGAACATGAAGACTCACAAATTGTTGTGGAATTTCAAGTTCCAAATGTAACACAAGAACCTCGTAGGTCTAGTAGGACACAACTTGAGCCTGAGAGATTTGGATTTCTCGTGACTCAAGACAGGGACGAATTGGGCATCGCAGATGAGCCAACTTCCTATCTAGAAGCTACTAAGGGACCAGAATCTGAGAAATGGCTCAAAGCCATGAGATCTGAGATGGAATCCATGTACACCAACAAGGTATGGACCTTGGTGGATCCACCCGAAGGGGTAAAACCCATAGGGTGCAAGTGGGTCTTCAAGAAGAAGACTGACATGGATGGAAATGTTCAAACCTATAAAGGTAGATTGGTTGCGAAAGGATTCCATCAAATTCAAGGTGTTGATTATGACGAAACCTTCTCACCAGTTGCCATGGTTAAATCCATCAGGATCATGCTTGCCATTGCAGCTTATCATGACTATGAGATTTGGCAGATGGATGTTAAAATAGCATTCCTTAATGGGAATTTACTCGAGGATGTGTACATGACACAACCTGCGGGTTTTATCGATCCAAAGGAAGCCAATAAAGTCTGTAAGCTACAAAGGTCAATCTATGGATTGAAGCAAGCATCTCGGAGCTGGAATATACATTTTGATGAAGTAGTCAACAAGTTTGGCTTTAGTCAAAATGAAGATGAACCTTGTGTTTACAAAATGGTTAGTGGGAGCACAATCATATTTCTCATATTGTATGTGGATGACATACTATTGATGGGAAATGACATCCCTACTCTTCAGACAGTAAAAGGTTGGCTAGGGAAGACCTTCTCTATGAAGGATTTAGGCGAAGCATCCTATATACTAGGGATCAAGATTTATAGAGATAGATCTAGAAGGCTTATAGGCCTACGCCAGAGCACATACATTGACAAGGTGCTAAAGAGGTTTAGCATGGAGGGTTCTAAGAGAGGTAACTTGCCCATGTCCCATGAGGATACAATCTCTAAAGCCCAGTGTCCTATTTCATGTGATGAACGGGCACACATGAGTAAGATTCCATATGCATCAGCAATTGGATCTATCATGTACGCAATATTATGTACTCATCCTAATGTGTCGTATGCTTTGAGCATGATGAGCCGGTATCAGTCAGATCCAGGTGAATGTCACTAGATAGCCGTAAAGAACATCCTAAAGTACTTGAGAAGGACTAAGGATCAATTATTGGTATACGGTGGTGAGGAAGAGCTCGTGGTAAAGGGTTATATCGATGCTAGCTTCCAAATTGACAAAGATGACTACATATTGCAATCTGGATTTGTGTTTTGCCTGAACAACGGAGTTGTGAGCTAGAAGAGTTCCAAGTAAGAGACGGTTGCGGATTCTACAATAGAGGCCAAATATATTTCTACATCTAATGCTGCAAAGGAAGCTATGTGGATCAAGAAGTTCATTTCTGAACTTGGAGTGGTTCCAAGCACTGGTGATGCAATTGAGTTGTTTTGCGACAACAATGGAGCAATTGAACAGGCTAAAGAACCAAGATCGCACCAACATTCCAAACATATTCTATGACGGTTCCATCTCATATGAGAGATCGTACAACCAGGAGATGTGAAGATTTGCAGAGTACCTACAGAAAGCAATGTGGCTGACCCGCTCACAAAAGCACTTTCACAGCAGAAACATGACAGACATGTTCGATCACTTGGATTGAGATTCATGAGTTATTGGGTATAAGTGCAAGTGGGAATATGTTGGTATGTATGCCCATAGAGACTATCATTCGATGATTGTAATGGGATACTATGTAAACGATTTGTAATACTACATTGATCATATCAATAAAGGCAAGTTTCCAATCTATATGTTTGTGTTTTATATTGTGAGATGACCATAAAACTTATAGATGTTTATAGAATAATATACTCAATGACATATGTCTTCGGGTTGATGACCTGAACAATGAGATCATATGTATGCTAAGAGTATGTATTCTTGATTTGTCCCTAATCAGTTGTTATTGAGGAAATATCCATAGACATCAATAACACATAAGATTAGAATGTATGTTGGTTGATGGAAGAATCTCATTATCCATGATATGGAGATATCAAACCAAATACATAGATACTTGTTAGAGAACAATGTATCGGATAGACCCACCTTGAGAGTGACACATGGATACCATGATTGGTAGTTAGAGTCACATCTCATAATGATGGTGGTGATTGTGGTTCTTAGACCTAAAGTCACTACACTTATCACATGTCGTTCAGTGTACTTTGACATCATCTATCGTGGTCCTGAATATGGATCGCCATAAAGATGGTTCTTGGGTGCACGGTGATACATGGGGATGACTGCGAGTGATGTAGATGGAATTTGTCCTTCCTATGGGAGTTTGATATTCCGGCCACTTGATAAGCGAGACTGAGAAATGCATGACCATGCTGATGTGAGTCAATATGTGATATTGAGCTTACATATATCTCAAAAAGTCTACTCTAGTTCAAGGAACATGGATTGAACATTGAAAAGGATAACAATTCCATGACTCGAGTTCAATCCGGATATCAGTGACAAAGGAACTATACAATCACTATAACACCAGTCATGGATGATAGGTTAAGTTGTTCTCCAACTTCTTCAATTACTTGGGTGGCAATGAAGTCTTGCCAGATACCAATCATTGCTTGTGAAATCATAATATGATTATGGATATCACTGCCAACGTAATTTGGAGCCTACCGGGTCACACACATAGGATGTGTTGGAATAGGAGTATAATTGTGGATTTGATTGGAATTGCTCTGAATCACATTGATTACTAAAATGTTTATGTAATGGATTAGAATAATATTGGAGTGACTGGCTCTAAGTGCAAGTGGGAATCTGTTGGTATATATATGCCCATAGAGCCATCCTAAGTGATTGCACGGAGTCAAATATTGATTAATCAATTAATGTGATTATTTGGTTAATTAATGAATTCCAAAATATTCTAATTAATCCACAAGCGTTTTAATTAACACAACGTTTCTGTTTACCGATGGGTTTAGGAAACCCCACTTCCCTTCGTATCCTATTTAAAGGAGGGTTGACGGTCGATATCTATATAAGATAGACAGAGGCTTTTCAGTTTACGCTCACGTACGTAAACCCTAACTGTCACCATCCTTAGGAGAGAAAGGGGAGCAACGCACCGCTAGCACGCCGCCACACAGACACGACTCCTTCCCGTCAGCTTGGGAAGCGTGACGTGGAGTTCTAGTCCATCCACGTAGACGACATAGAGACGTAGACGCTGAGACGCCTGCGTTCGGAAGGCATCAACGACCATCAGTGCGTGTTACGAGCAGCGTACATCACTGCACCAAAGGAGCGCCGCTGGATCTTCCTGCGACAGTGAATGGGAGAGAAGTTCCATCCGTGTAGGTCAGCAGCGTTGCACCGTCATGTAGCAGGACATCGCCGGACTTGCTCCGCAATAAGGTATATCCCGCAAATACTCTTTCCAAATACATTGTTGTTGACGAGATCCTGTTTCGGGTTGTGTGGATTTTATTGCTTCCGCCGCACATGTTTTCTCCACAAAACCCAACACTAGGACCATAATATACGCATGGGAATAAGAGAGGCATTCTCTCCCCCACTCCCATGCCCATAAGGGAGGCCGACCATAATAGATGTATGAACAACAATTTGATTTAGTGTTAGGTCATGATCCAGACACAAAAATATATGAACATGATATAAGAAATTGGTCAAATTTTAGGTCTTAATCCAAGATCATGATTATTAGGGTTCCACCCTCGAAAATTGTTAGAGAATTATTTCTTCTAGTGAATTGGGAAATTTGTAACTTCTAATACAATATTTGAAAACTTCATATTTGTACAAATTTTAGAACATGTTATTTGTATTTTCCTGACTTTTTGAGGAATTTTTTACAATATTTATAAGGTTTTTGAAAATTCTACTGAAAATCTAGGGACATATTTGCAATTTTAGCAAAAAAAAATTTAAGGGGAATGATAGGAGATCGAGCACCTATCTTGTTTCACCCATTCTTTAGCGGCATCTACCCAAGAGAGCAACTCAAGCCTAGTGATAGTGTGAGGAGAGAGAAAGTGGGTTTTGCATCGTACAGATCCGACATTGTGGTGACCCACACATCACGAGCTTCTGCAAGTAGATCCCAACAACATGGCATGCAGTGGATTTCTAGTGGTGATTTATATTTGAATCACCTATTTTGACGGTGCTTTCAGCTGGCTTTCGGCTCTATCATCTCCAGAGAGGTATAGTTTGCATTTTTAGCTTTCATTTAATCATTTTGGTCCTTAATATAAAAATTAGGATTTTGGATTTTGTGGCGTTCTTCTCGACCTGGATGTTGAAGATTATTTGAATGCATGTTTTGATTCACAATTTTCTATTTTTCATATTTGTGTGGTCATCTGGTGTCTGATTGAGCTGATTCGAGTTGATGTGCGAAGTTGATGTCATTGTGATAGTGAATTTGTAGGTGGCAGCTTGCAACAAACATGAGGAGGTTGATATTTCCTTAGGAGTACCACGTTGTGGATGAGTAGAATTTTGGCGATGATGTTGGTACTGAGGCGTATCCACGATATATTATGATGCTTTTCTATGTTGGATTTATATTTGGATATGAAATTGTTGATTTGTGTTTGCTCTTGGTAGAAATCATGATAGTGCTTGTTGAATTGTGGTAGAGCTCCTTCCAGCTGAAAGATTTGTGACTTTTCCGGATGTGTTGTGGTTAAACATGCATAATAGACGTCGTCAAGCAGGCGATGAGGTACAACTTGAAAATTATGTTCCTTGTCCTTTCCCTTTGTTTGCCGAGTTTGAATTGTGATTTTAACCGTAGTGATGCTTCTTTTTTACTTTGTTCTTTATCCCCCTTTAGGGTGTTGAATTTTTGAATATATACTTTAGGACTTGTTAGAATGAGTTGATGATGTTGTATGTTGGGTTGGTTGCTATGGAGTTATAATTACTTGAAGGGATAGGATTTGACATCATTTGTTGTTGTGAGATAATTGATAAGCATTATATTGTTCTCTTGATCAAAAAAAATTTACCCAGAGACCAAGACATGATTTTGACAAGCTAGCGATCACCTCTAGTGAGTTTGTTGGGATCATAGGGTTAGGTTTAGGCATAACTCATGGTAGTATTTTTCCAAATCGATAGCAGTGAGGGTGATATCACCTTGTTGGGATATAGGAGTGAACCTTGGTGATATTAGTATGGCTTCTAGATATTAAGTCGAGTTCATCTATTTGTGTGCAACCTTTTTCCACAAGAGGGGGTGATGAGGAACTAATGACCCATTGTATGCTTCCCTGAGTGTTAGAGTATTCCTCTTTACATTGATCAGTGGTTTCCTCTTTGGTAACAATGTCATGAGTAGGGGAAAATTGGTTTATTCTCTCTTTTGTGTGATTTAGACACATTTTCTTATATGTAGTGAGGTGGAGGCATGTATTCCCACCTACTAATGAGTTTAAGGGGGTGTCTTGTGGGTGACTTCTTCATCAAACAAACCAACAAGGCTACCAAGAGTTTTAGCAGCTCGAGTATCTGATTACAATATGTTGTTTACTTGTTATTTCCATTTGGCTTGAAGTATTTAAAGTGACTGGTCTTCGATTCTGTCTCTTTAGGATTATAATCATTTATAGCTCAATAGACATGCCACTCTGATTCATCGGGAGGGCATTTTGCATGCTTCCCGCCCTACATGTCACCACTGGTCAGGTGTAGTAGTAGGGTGTCATATAATAAATGGAGAGGTTAACTGAAGATGATGTCTTTTGCTGAGGTATGCTTTGTACTTTGATTCTATATGATCTTGTATGTTTGTACTTTAGATGCCTTCAAATTTTCCTATTATTCTCAGGTCCAATTCAAGATCTTGTCCAGGTTTCAACTTGGTGAGTCGACTTCGTCGTGTGTTGCTTACTTTGAAGACTTACCTATGCATTCTTGCCAGATTCACTTTCAGTCACCCTCTAGGAGTATCTTGTACATGGGTGAGCAGGTTGCTCGTCAGTGGGCTTGTGGATGGCACGCTCCCTTTGATCCTCTTCCTGGCTTGGTCCCTCCTACCTTGAGGATCCATCGGCTATGGGGGGAGCTGATGTATAGTTTGGTGATGTACATTGAGTACCTTGGGTGGTACTATGTGAATGGTCAATTAACACTATGTTCTCGGGAGGCCTAGGATTGTCTACAACGTCCTCTTCTAGTGAGTGTTCATATTCTTATTTGCTTCATTTAGTTGTAGTAGCTTGACATGTGCTTTCGGAGGTGATGGATTATGACTCTATTGAGGAGCAAGATGATTATGGATATGAGATTTGTCATCTACCTCCTCACGAATCCGCTTCTTCTTGTGAGGCTATGCCTTATCCACCAGTGGCTTCTTAGAGTTTTGATGAGTTCTCCGAATTGAGGGCTAATAGGGATTTGGCATTGGAGGTTTGTGTCACTTTTCGAGTGACTTTGGCTGGACTTTGTCCTTCTAGGAGGATGATGTAGGTACAAGTGTGGTGGGCAGACACTTTGGTTCAAGTATCCCACCGGGGTATAAACATAGTGATTGTTTTGAGGGAACCACATGCATGGGTGATTACCCTCTATAGTATCCAATTCTAACTATAGCTCCATCTCCAATGAGTATTAGAGCATGTTCCTCTCATCTTAGGGATGTTGCTCTAGTTGTGAAAGTGTAGTCCAACAACTCTTCTTTGGGCCACAGGTGGTCCACCAATGTTATTCTTCTGGATGCGAGTGGGGACTGTAGGTCCTCTAGGGTTTCTTCCACTGATCATTGACCTTTATCCAAGTGTCTGTTAGGGTGGCTGAAGAAGTAGCATATGTATTTAGCACTTCTCACTTACTTTCCTTCATGTTGTATTTCTTTCTTTCCTTTTAGTGCTTATGTGATAACCATGTATTTATATTGATGATTAAAATGTTCATGGAATAAAAACTGTAAAAAACGACATCTATAACTGACAGTGGAAATTAAGGTTTCTTCAATTAGGATTATAATTTGGTATACTTAGTTGATAGTAATTCAAAAAGGTGTAGTACCCATTACAATCAATTCAGTATGACCTATGAGACTCCACTACTGCTTAAGCTAGAGGCCAATCGTTTCAACTCTTATATGAGGCATCAGGCAGTGACAAATTATACTCCTAGAAGCATGCCAACCATTAAAACCATGTTCCAAGACCAAGACCTCCGTGATGACAGTATCAACTATAGATTATGATAGGTAATTTAAAAGTCTATGTGCACAATTTTTGTCCCCTCACCTTGCTGGGAGTGCATAGTGGAATGCAAGGATGTCATTTCCCTTAATGGCTTTGACAAATTTAGGGATCCTTTCATCAAAGGCTTCGCTGGCAAAGTGGAGGGAACCGACACTGTGGGGTCATAACTGTGCTCCTCATCCCTCACATCCACGATCATAACCTCAGGTTGGCGGTCGATTTACACTAGCCTTGAGGTTGTGATGCATGTCAACGTTCCTGATGCCACTGCCCCTTATCCTCTTCTCCTCTGGTAGATGTCTGTCGACACCCAAGACCCAACCTGCAACAATAAACCATATGTTGTATTTATTATTCTGCAAGAAAATCACATGTTAGCATTATTTCAGTATTTTCTTAGACATTTTAATATCTGAAGTTTTAAATCAAATTAACTTTGAGACAAATTTTATTTTTGATTTGGAAATGGATTCTAGAAATGGAATTCTTAGATTCTAAGTCTGCCTCATGGATTGCTTAGATCAGTGAACCAAATGGCCTGCTAGATCATCCTATTCTACAAGGTAAGGGACAAAAAGAATCTGTGTTGACTTTGGGAATCAAGTATGTGGCTGATTTTTTCATTCCACCAAGGAAAGGACAAAGACTCCTCTTATCCTCAGAAAATGAGCATGTCCTATTGAAGTCTATAAATGAAGTAGTATGGCTTTGTCTTCTTTGTACATCGTGACTTTTGAGATTTTGAGTAATGGGAGACCAGGTAATAAGAGATATCCCACTCTTGAGACGTCCTCTCCTAAATTTGTATCTCGTATTGTTGTATCATTGATCTTTTTGAGACTAATGAAATTGAGTTGATGAGCTGTAGTGTGACTCTTCATTTGGCTTATGTCCCTATTGTGAGAAAATTGATGTTGGTGGTGATCTCATACTGGGACCTCTCATTCACTCCTTCCATTTTGGAGATTTTATTCAGACTCCTACTTTTGAATATGTGGCAAAGATCACACCACTTCCTCTACATGAGCAATGGCTTGTAGTGCCAAAGACTAGAATTGGACTATAGAGTTGTCTAGTCTCCTGGATGTAAAGAAGTCTTGAGCTACTCAATGGTGGTCCAAATATAGCCACTTCATTCATATGGCTAACCTATGGTATTTCTTCAAGAGTGAAGTGTGACTTGATGTTGGATCTCCAAATATGCCTTGCTTGTGAGCATATACCTTAATCATTCTGGCTAAGCTATTCTTTGGAAAGACTGTCTGCCAAGTGACTGTTGATGTTTTTAGAGTCGTGGTTGCAATCTGATGGAAGGAAACTTTTATTCCCCTAATTTTGGCTGAGTTGTATGAGTGTTTTGATGAAGTATAATATTTTGGGAAGATGAGGGACCCTTCAAGGTCATGTAGATTTATTAGTAATGCACATTGGGCCTTCTAAACTTCTATATTCTTCAAACCCCCACTATACCATTGCAAAGGAATACTTGGAAAAGCACATCCTTGTTATTGAGCTTTTCCAGTTGCATGGTAATTTGACTAAATGCCTTTTTGGTTTGATGAAATCAGATGTAAATTTGTTGGGGATGGATGAAGTTCTATATTGATACTTCATATTGTTGGGATTGCAATGCATGGCTTCTAGTGGATAATCATCCTACCTGCATAAGAGCATTGCATACTATCCAATGTTAGTGCTAAGAAAGTTCAATAGCTACCAATGTGTCTATCATGTTGAGGCGGCTTTGTCTTTCTTCAAGAAGATAATGATGGACTGTATAAAGGTTCAAGAGATCATGTCAAAGATGTGGTTGAATCATCATAAGATGAATCCTAACTTATTTTTTGTTGGAAGAAATTGTTCCTTGGATACCATTCGCGGAGTTAACCAGTGATCCTTCGAGAGGATAGGCATGATGCTTCATTTATTTAATTATTATTATTATCATTAATGTTTTTGTCGGCATGAGTTGCCAAGTTTGGTTAGATATTTATTGTGTAATTAAAAGACTTTATGGTTCATGATATGTGGAATTGTTTGTGGGTACTTCCTCCTTAATATTTTAGTTATGGATTTTCACTTATGTGTTTATTGATTTTGAGGTGCCTATCACTACGAGACCCCCTCCCCTTTGATGAATTAGGTGGTCGAGATAATTTAGATCCCCGCCTACACATTTAGTGCAACAAGGATGGTTATGGGGTTAAGTAATTCTTAGGAAGAAAACAACATCTATTAGGGTCACCTCCCTTTCACCTACTTCCATTAGTGAATCCAGAAGGTTTAAACCCCAAGCATTATAAGCCACCACCCACCTTAATATCCTAGTGGTAAAAGAGAAGTTGTTGGGCCTAGATGTCACACTAGTGCTAACGTCATGCCATTTAAAGGGTGTATAAGTGCCAATTCCCTACCTAGTTGGTCCAAGGTGCTAGGTGTCAGATACAACCTCGGTGGGTTTTAATCCTGACATACTTTAGTGCAACGATCTATCATAAGCACGTGCCTACTTAGTTAGGGATACTTTGTGATATCTTGAGAGATTTCCACCTATTGTTGATCTTTTAAATTAGAGTTTTGAATGGATATTGATGCTTAGGGCCTTAGTATGAGATCTTGTTTGTGATGACTCATTCTCAACTTAGCCATCTAGTTAGGGTTTATTGTATGATTTCATGCTTTATTAGATTTATCATTATTTAACCTTGATTAATGATGATAGTCTAATTATGATGTTTAAACAAATTAGAAACTCTAAGCATGCTTCATTTTTTATTGTTAGGGTTTGATAAGTGAAAATACTTGTAGGACAAAAATTTAGGATTTTGATAGTATAAGAAACTAAAAAATGATAAGTATAGTGGTGTAGTAAATGATATTTAGTATTTTATTTGTATGTATGATTTCTTTAAATTTGGGTATAGCTTGGATACATGGAATATAAGTATTCTAGGAAATTTCATAATCTTTTAGTATTTTCTAGACATGTTGGTCTGTCAAGTTTTCCTAGGACAAATTCAGTCAACCATGTTATATAAGATAAAGTATAACGACATGGTAATTAATTTTTACTTATATATTGGTACATCCAAATGAGATGAAATTTCAATTTGATCTTGGAAACTCAATTTTAGACAATATATATAAAAATCATAATTTTTGGATGATGTAGAAGTGATAAAAGGTGTTGTGATAGAATTGTTTATACCATTAACAACTTTACCAACCAACCAATCTGAATAAATAAATAAAAGATTACACGTAAATTGATCTATACCGTTCACCTCACCCTATTATCATCTAAAATCTGTCATTCCTATCTCAGATACAAAATTTTAGTGAGAGAGAGATAAAGAAGAGATGAAAATTATCAGAAATGTTGCTTTGGGGTTTTTGTTTCCAAAAGCTTATGAATTCATGTAAGTTTATCAACCATGGATAGGTTTTTGTCATATAATCATTTATTACCCTAAGTCCACACTCCTAATGGCTACACAACCAAAGATGAGTTAACTTGGACGTCCGTCCCTAAAATGGCATACAGTTCACACAAGCTAATATATATGCAAAAGGAAGATATAATAAGATACTAAAATGGGAGACAAGAGATATGTACCCATTGATATATTCAAGTATGCCTATTGGTGATTCATTTTAGATATGAGAGTCTTGAGTGCAGCGGATCTTCATTTGGCAACTAAAAATTCAATAAACGCAATATACTAAAGTAAAGCATTAAGTATGTTATGAAAAGACATGTAAACAGTTTAAGAGTATAATAAAAGTTGTTTGGCTAGACACATCATATTAAGAAAGAATTAGAAATAAGACATGAAACACTTAATGACATTATTTTATTCAAAATCTATTTTAAGTGTATTTCCATTATACTCAACAACATATTATGGCCATTAGCCAACTTTCCATTGGAAGGGTTTGTAAGGGTGCTCAATATTAGCTAACACTTCTATCAACATGGTCTATATTATCTTGACATCTCAAGTAAGACGCCCAATCTTGTGCCCTTACCTCGAGAATACAGGAAGGTAAATAAGGCATGTATAATGGACAAGTTCAATTATGTTCAAGGTTTGTTCAACATATTTCAAGAAAAATGAACGTACTAATCATAGGTAACAAGTAGCTCAAACAAGTAACTATTTATACATGATTTTATACAAGCATACATACAAATAAGCCGATAACATAGTAGGGTCAAGAGAAAAGCGTACGTTATGAGCAAAGAGCAAGTTATGATCCTTAAGTAGATTCTAGAGATGGTCCAATCCCAAGGGGACCTAAGATATAAGAAGACATAATAGTGGATTCTTAGAACAATATGGATTGATAATCTAAACATCAAATGAGCAATGTGGAGGTTTCCCTAGATCTAGGTTTGACTTAGTTCGACGTAGTTTCCAAGGTTCCAAACATGCATGCAATGATTCCATATAGCACAAGTATCAACATTAAGTCCTAGATTTAAGTGAACCATCCACATTAGATTAGATATAAACATGAGATCATTTCTGATTTAGAGTTAGGGAAGCATGAGATTTAGATTATCATCAAAGTCTAATCATGCCAAGTTACATTTAGTCACAAAATATCAATTCCATGCAACTAGTCTCATTTCCCAAACATATAAGCGTTACATAGATCAAGTTAGTATTTAGTGTTGTAAGAATGATGATTTTACTGATTTGAACAAAATCGAGCATGATATTAGCATAAAAGTCATATTTCATCCCATGGAAGCAAATTAGATCTATTTAGTCAAATTAAAAAAGCACGTGATAGGCACTTGGGGTACCATGAGTCAAACATGAACTACTTAGCATGAGATCTTAGTTCATTATTTCACATGTCTAGGAAAGGTTACTAATTTCAATATTCAACCATATCATAGAGAGAAATTAGGTCCATGACTTCATATAAGGTCAAGTTACATCATTTAAGTGCATATATGAACCATTTAGGTTAAGGTAGGTCAAGACGACATTAGGTGCATATAGATGATCCCAGACATAATATCACATTCACAAGAAGTAAAGTTATTGATTCTCATGAAGGGTGACTAATAGATCATTAAACATACATGTTAAGCATGGTAGATGGTGATTAGTGCTCAAAATGTCACCAAGGAATTTTTTTAAGTAAAATAGTGAAAGGTCGTGTAGAGTTAGTAGAAGGTAATAGTATCATTAGCAAGGCGATGTTTTTCTAATTGAAATGATATATAACATCATATGTTTTGATTAAACAAGTTATGAGTTACATAGGTTTAGAGATTAGAGTATAAAATGGGGATTTTGGAAGGGATTTACCCTTTTGGGCCCAGGCCAACCCACGACTGGTCCTTGCCTCACATTTGTGGGTCTGTCCTCGCATGGACCCGAGTGGCGGCGCGTGTTCGGGTGCATGTTTGAGTGGTCAGAGTTGTCGGTGTGCGGTTGGGGGCGGTGTGGGGCATTTTCTAGCAATGACGAGTGTGTCCAGACGACTCTGGGCAACGTAGGGTGAGCCAAGACATCACCACACCGGCTGATGTTGCAAACCATGGGGGAGCGCATGACACATCACGAGTGGTCGAGACGCCCGCATGATCAATGCTAGGGAGAGAGGGAGATGGGACATGCATGTGTTGGGCCGGGTGGCGTGCTGGCACACCGACATTAGTTGCTCGGGGTCAACGAGGCAAAGAGAGTGAGGGCATGAGAGGGAGAGACATGAGGAGTGTGGGGGCATGAAAGGGTTGAGAGATCTGGGTCGAACCCCCCTGATCCAATGCTCTAAGCATCATCACCTTCCCGACACCTAGGGTTTTCAAACCCGCTACTGGAAGCGGTGTGAAGAATAGGAGAAAGGAGTGGCAAGGAGTTGGGAGAAAAAGAAGGGAAAAAATAAGAGAGGTTGGAGGAGGATGTGGTACTATAAATAGGTCAGAGGCGTTGTGGGTAGGGTTTGGGGGTTCTCATAGGGCCTACAACCTTAAAGAAGGAAAAGGGAGGAGGCTAACTACCTCTCCTACCCATGCACACATCTCATTGGTTGCGGTAGGTTATAGGGTTGCAAAAAAGGGAGGGCTTGGTTGCCCTTAGTGTCTGCAAGAGGTGCTAAGGCACCTGCAAAGCTGTTGGGCAGCTTCACCTAATCCAGGGACAAAGATGACCCAGAGGCCATTGGATCACACCATGATACGTGGCTCGTGCATCAAAGGGTCCTCAATTATTGCACTTAAGATCCACATTTTTTATTGGTCGAGGAGGAAGGGTCGAATCCTGCTAGGAGAGGGATGGGAGATCAGTGGGTCATCCACACACACCCATTTTAGGCCCAACAAGGGTAAAAAATGATTTAAAAGATGTTTAAAACAAGGTTTTATCAATGCAATTTTAAATGGGCATAACTTCCTCGTTCAAGTTTGGAATTGAGTGAAATTAGATGAATTGGAAACATGAGAGAAATCTATACAATATGAGAATAAGAATATGGTACAAAAGTTCAGAAGGATATGCTCAAAATTTTAGAGAAAAATGAGAGTGTGTGGTATCAATGGAAACTTCATTTTTATTAAAATGAGTATCACCAAGGTGGTGAAAGCATACTAGAGGGATCGATTGTGAATCAAACCACATACATACATGGAAATTATGGTATAAAAAGAGTGAGGACGAGTTTAGATGTCATATTCAATGTGTGAAATTCTAGGTTATCACAGTTTTCATGGTGAATCTTCTCTTTTATGTCTAAATTCCATCTGCCCACCGATATGTCTCAAAAAAGATATTGAAACACTTCTTTTATCTTTCATTCTCTCGAATTCTCCTTTCCTAGGGTTCCTTAGTTGAAAAGAGTAAGAAATAGATTAAATCCTTGGGACTTTTGACCTAATAGTTATACATTGTCCATATTTTGATGATGACTTAACCATTCCATTCATGTGTATCTAATATGTCTATTTGAGACCAATTTCAGGTATTAGGCACATTAAGAGGATTGAATTTAGCAAACCCTAGTTTTCTAAAACAAGTAAAATTCAACACAAATGCATGAATTGAAGAATTCATAGTATCTCTATTAGAATCATTTTGTAAATCATGTATGTTGAATGTATGGTGTGTAATTAATATAAATGGAAATGTAGAGCACTTATTTTGAATGTATACTTTTTTTTGTTAATTGTCATAAGACATCATAGAGGCGCTTTTCGAAAAGTTTCCCCTAAGATAAATTAGTTGGCAACAAATTTAGGCCTATTGATAGTGACCATTGTAGGTCAAGTGTAACCCGGTCCACCTTGACCAACAACCAACAATGGTGAAGCCACATGTGGATGTAGGCTGAGTTTCTTATCAGTAGAAACTCGACCGATTACTGCACTTGGCTTGACAATGAGCATTATCAATTGAGTTTCCCAAAAGGTAACTCAGCCAAAAACATTATACCATAAAGTGCTAAAAAGTGTTTTTGTCCACGTACAATGTTGTTAGCTTTGAAAATAGATCCATCACAACCCCCCAAAATGGATAAAATCCAATCCAAATGTCTTTTCTAGCTGGTAGGAAACCTTATCTATAAAAGGGGCACATGGACTTCATTCATAGTTTGCCTTCTATGCTCCCTTGATATAGTTGAGTGTTTGTGCCTCTAAGAGCCCCTAATCTCCCTCAAGCTTGATTACTTCTCTACATCCAATTGAAGTGAGTTAGGATCTTTGTTGGAGAGTTGCTCCATTGTACACTTATCAAAACTCTCCACTCTCCTTACCAATCTCTCTCTCAACTTGGAGATTTGAAGGTGACTTCCTTGAAGAAGTAAGTGGTGAACCAAAGCTGAAGATCTTCTACAAGAATGGGTAAGTCCTCTAAGAAGGCATAAGATTCCTTCTATATATATAGGTAAGACCTTTGTAATGGTTATTGGCTCATTGATCCGAAAAGGAATGCTAGTTTAGCCCTTGCTCTTAAAAATGGTGGTCATTTGTTGTAACTCTTCTTGAGAAATATAAAGAGTGTAATAATGTTCAAAATCCTAGAGATTGACCCCTCCAAGTAGTGTATGTACATCTCCTAGTTTTGAGGTTGGAATCACTATAAATCTCAGTCTCCTTTGGTGTTTATTCAATCTCTCTCTTATTTGCTTTTGATACATGGGATATCTTTTTAACAAATATTTTGAAGGTCTAATGGATTTTGTTTAAGTGGTTTTTTTCTTCTACTATTCACACCCCCCCTATAAAGCCCATAAACACAACAAGTAGTATCAGAGCTTGATATTCTCCAACAATCTCCTCACATAAGTAAGAGAAGCTTGGCAAAACTTGCTTGGTTCTATCAGCATAGAGAGTGTATTGTCCATGCGTCCACCTATCTTTGATGGTACTAACTTTCTCTATTGGAATAGGAGGATGAAATTCTACATTCAAGGTATGATTTTGACATGTAGAAGGTGGTTGGTTTTCCCTACATTGATCCATAAGGAGAAGTAGCTACTTAGAATGAGGCAAGCATGAAGAAGGCACAACTAAATGCTAGAGCTATTAGCATCATCTACTACGCCCTCACTTGATGTGATGATTTTGAGTCGCATTTATAGACATATTTTACTTGTGTTTTATGCAATTATTGGTCATTTTGGTGGTTAATATTGCATGATTCATTTACTTTGGTCTATGATCCTTCTCAGTGTCAAATCTCCCTTATTTTGGTATTTTGAGCATAAATGATTAATATAATATGTTTTATTTTGGCTTATGTGGTTTTGTGTTGTAATTTCAGGAAAAATGAATATCTGCTACTGTCGATACCATCGACACAACCACAGGTTTCCAGCCGCAAGGAGCATCGCAGAGTCGATACTATCGACACAAAAGTCGATGGTATCAATATACCATTAGGTTGCTGGCGAGAAGACGGTCGATACTATCGACCCTAAAGTCGATACTATCGACACGAGGAGCTCTAGTGACGGAAAAAGACAAAAGCGACGCCTAAGAGAGTCGATACCATCGACCCTCATCGATGGTATCGAGTTAGCATCAGTCGCGACAAAGAAAAGAAAAGAAGACCAGCCGATAGTGCGCAGAGTCGATACTATCGACCCGCGTCGATAGTATCGACATTGTCAGATTCAAGTTTGCTTCAGATGGTTCTAAATCTGACGGCTGTGATATTTTGGTGACCTAACTCAGTGATTATACCTAATGACGGCGGCCAAGAGCAATCTATCATGTCATTAGCCGCTGCACACGTCCCGAGAAGGTGTGGAGAGAAGGACGGAGCCTAGAAGCATGCCCCAGCCGTTCCAGACGTCGAAGAAGACGTTTTCCACCACCGAAAGGTGGGAGATTGCGTATTCTACACCAAGGAGTGCCTGGATCTTCTCTGTTAAGGGGTTTCACCACTCAATCACATTTTTCTCCATGTTTCCCCTTTTCTCTACCATGTTTTACTTTGAGATGAACATGTAGGACTAATCTCCTTTGTCTTTAGGATCGGGAGTAGCCCGGGAAATCATTGTATGACAATTTCATCATAGTAATTCATCATTTATCTTTTAAATCCGTGGTATGATTTTGTTTTCTCAATTATATTGTTATGTTTGATCACCATAATAATAATCTAATGCCCTTAATTACTTTGAAAGAAGAATTAACAGTTGAAAAGAGATGAATTTCACATTAATTGACAAATCCCTTGAACAAGGTGGTGTAAGGTTAATGGTAGACACCCAGAGGTCGATATTAATACACCTAGTTTAGGGTATAGGTTACTAAGACAGTGGAACCGACCTAGACATAGGTAGTGAATTGTACCATGACAGTGGGCAATTATGACTACAGGCCACTACCCAGATAGAGAGATGAATATGAGTAACTATATAGAAATTCATACAATGATAACCCGCGGTAAAACCACAATCCTAAAGATCTCCACCTGAGTTGATTAAACTAAACCTTTAATCGATTATTTTGTTTTGTTTCATTTTATTTTCTTTTAATTTTACAACAACTCTCAAACCATTTCAAACCGGTCTAGCTGATTGCGAGTAGTTAGTAGTAGTCTCTGATAATTCAGTGTCCCTGAGTTCGACTCGGGCCTCACAAGGGCATGTACTACATTGACGCGTACACTTACGTTCTACGCACGGTAAAAGTGTGTCAAGTTTTTGGTGCCGTTGCTGGGGACACGGCAATTGTCGGCACTACGAGTGCTGCAAGCGGCCACTCTAGGCCATTTTTTTTCATTAGTTTGAAATCATTTCTAAAATTTAAAGTATATCTTCTAATTTTTGTAATCGTCAAGCACGGTACTGAACTCAAGTTCTCACTCTGCAGGTACTGTGTATGGTGCAAACGCGTAGCACCGACTACTTACAACAGGCACCAGAGGTTCCACTTTCGGGACCTGACGACGAAGAGTACTACAATCAAGACCACTTGGAAGAAGTAGATTCCGAATCCGAACAAGAAGAAATGGCAGAGGAACAGATGATATGGGAGAAGATTAAGGCTTCTTCTTCATCTGCTTCAAAGGGCCAATCAAGAAGCAGGCGATCAACATTCCAACTTACAAGATTGATCCTACGTTAATCAACTTGGTCAAGTCGAATGCTTTCCATGGGCTCAAGAACAAAGACCCAGTCACTCATATAAGCCAATTCGTGGAAAATTGTGACATGATAAAAATTGATAGATTTCCATAAGAGACGCTCTACTTGAAGCTATTCCCAAGTTCTCTGGCAGGGAACGCACGAGAGTGGTTGCACAATCTGGACGACGAATATGCGGAATCATGGAACCACATGGTGGAGGTATTCTTTGAAAGATTCAATCTGCCCGAGAAGACAAATGACATGATCAAGAAAATCCACAATTTCACTCAGAAGGCAGGAGAGACCTACTCTGAGACCTGGGAAAGGTTTCAGATCATGCTTAGGCGGTGCCTGCATCACGGGCTTGACAAGGAAACACAGGTAAAAATCTTCTATTTTGCTCTCTCCGAGCATGATAGAAGTAACCTAGACTCCGCAGGCTCAGGATTCTTTTTGAAAAACACAGATATAAGATGTTGGGAAATCCTTAAAAATATGGCCAAGAAGCAATCTTGGGGCGATAGGGATGTCGTAGAGCACGTTCGAGTAGCAGGGGAGTCAAAGGCCATCAAGGAGCTGAATGAGAAGATGGACCTTCTCACGAAGAAACTGCTTGCAAAGGAAGATACTGAATCCGAGGATGAAGCTCAAGTCAAATTCATGCGGCAGCAACAAGGTTATAGAAATAACGATTACTCATGGAGGAAGGACAAGAAGTTCTCCTGGAAGGATCCGAACAACTTCTTGCAGGACCCCGATGCAAAACCCCAGCCGGTGGTGGAGGACAAGAGCATGGAGTTGCTCAACCAAGTGATAAAGCAAAACCAAGAGATAAAGCAAAACCAAGAATTAATGACTACTTTTGGCCAGCAGATAAAGCAACATGGGGAATTTATGAATCAGTTCGGGCAGACATTGCAGAGCCATGGGGCTCAGATGAGGACAATAGAGACGTCTATGGCGCAAATGGCAGCTGAGATAGCCAATCTAAAGAAGCCAGCGCAACAAGGTTTTCCGGGTAACACAAACATTCTAGGAGGAAACCAACAGGCGAAGGCAATCTTGCTAAGGAGTGGCAAGAAGCTTTTAAACCCCAGGGCCGATGAACCAAGCAAATCCCAAGCAAAAACCAAAGGTGAGGCCACTGAGGAGCTTCCAATTCCAGTCACAGGACCAGTTGAGGATATACCAGCAGATGCTACTGAAAATCCTATTGTAGTTGAGGAGGAGACGCAGAAAACGACACCATATGTGTCGCCACATCAAAGGGCGCAGGTCGTCCCAGTCCCATATCCGAATAGTGTGAAAGCAAAGAAGGTGGACGAACAGTTTAAGAAGTTTCTAAACAGTTTCAGAAAGCTCTCTGTCAACATTCCGTTAATAGAGGCAATAGAGCAAATCCCCTCTTACGGCAAGTTTTTAAAAGACATCATTACTAAAAAGAGGAAAATCCCTAACACGGAGGTTGTAGTTCTTAAGGAGCAAGTGAGTGCCTTCATCATGGGCACATTGCCACCGAAGAGGCAGGATCCAGACTGCTTCAATATCTCATGTTACATTGGAAATGTGAAGTTTGGTGAAGCGCTATGTGACTCCGAGGCAAGCATAAACTTGATGCATCTCTCTACATTCAAGAAATTGGGATTAAAAGAGTCAAGGCCGAGCAATATGACAATAAAGTTGGCGGACAATTCAGTAGTGAAGCCCTACGGGATTTGTGAAGATGTATTGGTGAAAGTAGATCGGTTTGTGTTTCCAGCAGACTTTGTTGTAATGGAGATGCAAGATGAATAGGGCAATGAGTTACTACTGGGACGACCTTTCCAAGCTACAGCTGACATGATACTGGAGATGGGGAGAGGTCGTTTGACCTTGGGTATCGCCGATGATCGGTTCGAGATGGTCATGCCTTCCAGCACCACGTCATCTAAAGCTAAAGAGCAATGTCGCATGGCGAAGCATTTTGATCATAATATCTCACTTTGTCTAGGGAAGCCATTTTTAGATATGGCTCATGTAATGACTAAGGTGGAAAAAGGGACATTAGTTGTAGACATCATGGAGCAGACCAAGGTTGTGTCCCTTAGCAAAGTTGTGGGTTTTCCTAATGATGAAGAGGAGGACATCCCGCCTTCTACTGAGGATGAGGAAATAGTAAGATATGTTGTTGATGCATATCCAGAATTACCACTTGAAGCCTGCTTGGTCAATATAACACATGATTGGATGAGAAGCAAGTCACTACAGGAGTACGCCAAGATGCTTCAGGTGCTTCCATGCTTTTACGCTAGGTACTATGAAGACCTTGGCGAACTCCCACCACCGCTTCGGTCGTCCTTGATCAGCCCACCAGATTTGGAGTTGAAGCCATTGCCACCGCACTTGAAGTACACATTTCTAGCTGAGGAAGAGAAGTTGTCGGTGATTATTTCGGCATATCTAAGTGTCGAGGAGGAAGATCATATGTTGATTGTGTTGAAGAATCACCGAGGTGCATTCGGGTGGTCGATTGCAAACATCAAGGGGATCTCCCCTACATTGTGCCAGCATAAGATTCGGCTCGAGGAGGGAGCCAAGCCAGTGATTCAGCCACAGCGTCGACTAAATCCTAGCATGATGGAGGTAGTAAAGAAGGAGGTGATCAAGCTCCTTTCTGCAGGTATCATCTATGTTATATCATATTCGACGTGGGTGAGTCCCACACAGGTAGTCCCTAAGAAGGGGGGAATCACGGTTACACAAAACTTATTGAATGAACCTGTCACGACCCGTTTGGTAACCGGGTGGTGTGTATGTATAGACTACCGCCGATTGAATGCCGCTACGCTTAAGGATCATTTCCCTCTCCCATTCATTGATCAAATTTTAGAGCGTTTAGCCGGACGATCACATTTTTGTTTTCTCGATGGTTATTCGGGGTACAATCAGATTTCAATTGATCCTAAGGGCCAAGAGAAGTCCACCTTCACTTGTCCTTATGGAACGTTTGCGTACCGCCGTATGCCATTTGGGTTGTGTAATGCACCGACGACCTTTCAACGTTGTATGCTTGCCATCTTTTTCGATATGGTTGAACACTGTTTGGAGGTATTTATGGACAATTTCTCTATCTATGGTGCGTCCTTTGACGAGTGCTTATACAATTTGGATAAGGTACTGCAACGTTGTGAGGACACACATTTGGTCCTCAATTGGGAGAAATGCCACATGATGGTGAGTGAAGGGATAGTGCTAGGACATAAGGTGTCTAGAAAAGGGTTGGAAGTAGACCTGGTAAAAATCAAAGTGATTTCCAAATTGCCCCCACCGAATTCAGTTAAAGGGGTACGGAGTTTCCTGGGTCACGCCGGTTTTTACCATCGTTTTATAAAATATTTTTCTAAAATCGCCAAACCGTTATATGAGCTGTTAGAAAAGGATGTTGTTTTTTACTTTAATGAAAGATGTCTACATGCGTTCAACGTGCTTAAGGACAAACTGATTTCTGTACCGGTTATGCAAACACCGGATTGGACCAAGCCGTTTGAATTAATGTGTGATGCATCTGATTTCGCGGTTGGGGCTATTTTGGGACAACGTGTGGATAATAAACCCACTGTGATTTTTTATGCTTCCAAAACTTTGAATGATGCTCAACTTAATTACACGACAACCGAAAAAAAACTGCTCACTGTTGTTTTTGCTTTTGAAAAATTTCGGCAATATCTAGTTGGATCAAAAGTCGTGGTATGGACGAACCACGTCGCCATTAAGTATTTGATGGAGAAAAAGGACGCCAAACCTAGATTGATTAGGTGGATCTTACTTTTACAGGAATTTGATATTGAAATCAAAGATAAGGCGGGCATTGAGAATGTGGTCGCGGACCATTTGTCTAGGTTGGAGAGGGTAGATGAAAAGGATTTGCACATACCCATCACCGAGACATTTCCGGATGAACAACTTTTAAAAGTGGAATAGAAAGACCCATGGTTTTCGTACATTGTTAACTATCTTGCCTGCAAAATTATCCCGGATGATTGGACGTACCAAGAGAAGAAGAAAATTTTCCATTCTTTACGTTATTATTTCTGGGATGACCCTATTCTTTTGAAGCAGTGCAGGGATGGTGTCTTACGCAGGTGTGTACCGGAGGTGGAATACGAAAGTGTTCTTCGCCATTGTCATACACTACCGACGGGGGGACACCATGCTAGTTCTCGCAGTGCAGCCAAAGTACTAGAAAGTGGCCTATACTGGCCTACTTTGTTCAGGGATGCTTACAATTTCATGCGGCAATGTGATTCCTGCCAAAGGGCGGGTAACATCTCGAAAAGACAGGAGATGCCCCTCAATGTATTTCAAGAGGTTGAGATGTTTGACTTGTGGGGTATAGATTTTATGGGACCCTTCATGTCCTCAAATTCTAATTTGTACATTCTTTTAGCTATTGATTATGTGTCGAAGTGGGTAGAGGCAATACCCACAAGGACTAATGATGTCGCTATAGTGTGCAGGTTTGTCAGAGAATATATTTTCTACAGGTTTGGTGTACCAAGAATGATCATTAGTGATGGGGGTACACATTTCCAGAATCAAAAGTTCGCGGCACTGTTGATAAAGTATGGGGTAAAACACAACATCGGTACCTCGTACCACCCGCAAACTCAAGGGCAAGTGGAGGTCTCCAATCGGGAGATTAAGAAGATCTTAGAGCGTACTGTGGCTGCCACGAGGAAGAATTGGAGTACCCTACTACCGGATTCTTTGTGGGCATACAGGATGGCATATAAGACACCTATAGGAACTACGCCTTTTAGGTTGGCTTATGGTCGGGCTTGCCATTTGCCGGTGGAATTGGAACATAAAGCGCATTGGGCGATGAGGAAATGAAATTCGAGCTATGATGAAGTGGGAAAGAAAAGATTGCTTGAACTCAACGAACTAGACGAGCTGAGGATGAATGCATATGAAAGCTCGTGGATCTACAAGGAGCGAACAAAGTTGATTCACGATCGCCATATTCAGATGCGTGTCTTCAAGAAAGGAGATCGTGTACTTTTGTTCAACTCCAGACTGAAGATGCATCCCGAGAAATTGAAATCCTGATGGAGTGGACCGTTCACTGTGGAAGAGGTCAGGCCACATGGCGCAATCATGGTGCATGATGGTGAGACAACATTCCTAGTCAATGGACAACTGTTGAAGTTGTACTTTGGTGAAGATTACACAAGGAAAGTGAATGAGGCCAAACTCATTGCACTTCCTGATGCATGAGGAGTTCAATGTCGTCTAGCCTAAGATGTTAAATAAGGGCGCTTGTTGGGAGGCAACCCAGCCATTGGTAGTGTAGTTAGTTCTTTTACATTTTGTACTTTGGTTTGTTTTGACTTTGTTTTTAGTGTAAAAAAGATATCGTGATCGTTTGCTCAATGTGCAAGACTGAGGCAGAGTCGATACCATCGACCCTTGAGTCGATGGTATCGAGAGGGGTACAGGTTGGCGACGGCAGAAATCGCACTGCGTCGATACTATCGACGGCCTCGTCGATGGTATCGACACACCAACAGGTTGATCGTAAAAGCAAGGTCGATAGTATCCACACGGGCGTCGATACTATCGAGATCTCTGGAGATATTCAGATGAAAATTGTCTCAGTGAAGTTGATACCATCGACGGGCTTGTCGATGGTATCGACCCAGTTACAGGTAGAAAGCGGCGGCCAGGCCTCGCAAGGGTGTTGCCCTAACCAGAGGTCGATACCATCGACAAGCGTCGATGGTATCGACTTGACATGTCACCGATCCGTGAGAGGAGATCAACGGCGATCGCTGCGTCAGGAAAGTCGATCCGTGGGACGGGTCGATACCATCGACAGCTGTCGATAGTATCGACACGTCATCGATCCGGGCCCCTACATCCAGCCATCGACGACCGTCGATACCAGCGGCGGACGGATTGTGCTACAGGAGTCGATACCATCGACTCGCGTCGATGGTATCGACGTGCATACAGCAACGCCGGCCACAGTTATATAAGAGATGTATTGTCGTCATATGACATCACAAGTTCAAAGCAATCCTTCTCCACTTGTGTCGAGCATCTTTGTGAGCAATCGGAGCCCGGCTACGAGCATCTACGGCGAGTGTTCTTCACCAAGCCTTCATTGAGCAGAGATAATCTCCTCCGACCTTCTCCGAGCTCCATCTTCTGATCCTTCTTCTGCTTCGACAATGGTGCACACCGCCGACACATCTTCTTCACGTGCGACACCGATGGAGATCCCGGTGTTTGTTCCTCCACCAACTGCTTCTATTCCGCACCCGCGGATTGTTCATCCTTCTGCGGAGGTTCGGAAGATCTACGATGAGATAATGAAAAGAAAGATCGAGCCAACCCGTTACGTCGACCGTAATATGATACGTAATCTGGGGTTCAATGCTAATCTGGCCTACGTGCTTAAGGAACAAGCACGTCATACGGGCAGGAGGCCCGATGAGATGGACTTCCATGCCGATGGCCAGTCGTTCTTCGATGAATGGCCGACATACAAGGAGCTGGTGGCAGAATTCATGGCGTCGTTGGACATCTGCGTCATGCCGAACGATGTCATCACCACAGACCGCGAATGGATCAACGGCCGTGTTTCTTTCTGGATGTATAACAATGATTACACTCTCACCCTCAACCAGTTCAACTCCATCTATAACTGGAATCATGGGTGAGAGCAGTACCGGCGGCCAGACAACCATACTGATTATGATGCTATCTTCCCTAAGCTAGTGACTGTACCGCCGAGCAAATCGGTGAGCTACCACAACGCGGCGGTAGTGGATTTTGAGCACCCTTTCGTGTGGATTCTTCACCGCATGTTGTGCACCACACTCTTTGCTCGTGGTGACCTGTGTCTTAGCAAGTTTCAAGAGACAGATTTGTTTTTCCTGCATAAGTTGTTGAAGCGTCAAGAATGCAATTGGGGCGCGTTTTTCTTAACACGCGTCTTGGCGATAAAGAGGAGTACGCGGAAGGCGCCAATTCATTTTGGAGGACTCATCACACCGTTGGCCCCATACCTTGGGTTGAATTTCTCCTAGCTGACTCCTCTCTCCAACAGGAGCAAAGTGAACCTGCAACATCTGCACCGCTCCAACCTCATCCTTCTTCAAGATGGCTTGGCATATGCACACTGCCATGTCAACCAAGCATATCAAGAGTGTTCACTCCCTGACCCTATCTTCCACATCAATGGTGCTCAGCATTTTCGATGGCCGGTTATCATTATTGATGATTCAGATGAAGTCAGCGACAATGACGATAACGACAATGACGACGATGAGGCTGAAGAGGAAGAGGAGGCCTTCACTCCTCTTCGTGCATGAGTGGCACCTAGGAAGCGTCCTCGCATGCATCTGGGTGCATCTTCTTCTTACCAGCCTCAACCACCATAGCCACCACAGCCCTCGCAACAAAGCGAGGATGCCTACTCTATGCAAGGAATGTATGCCATGCTGCAGGATATTCAGCAGACGCAACAACATCATACAATGACATACACCGATATTCATGATACAACGAACCGGCTGCTTGACAACCAGATGGCTATGTTTGAAAATGAGCACCTCCTCTTCGACAAGCAACAACAGATTCACAACAGGTTGCATAGGATAGAGATGCAGCATCATCCCTTCTATGATCATTACTGGAGCCAGAACTACTTTGGGGGGTATCCACAACCTCCACCCATGCCTCAGTATGATCTGAGCTTTCAGGGGCAGTACCCATCTTGGGACCCCACGGCCCCACAGTACCCGCCTCCGCCAGAAGAGCAATCGGTATCTCTGTTCCAACCTTTAAGATTGTTTTTGACTATGAGGCCATAGTCGAATTCAAGCTTAGGGGGGGAGTTGGAACAACTCTATCTTTTATTTTCTCAGTTTTTAGTTTTATTGTTTTTGTTCTTGTCATTTATTTCTTGCAATCTTAGTTTGTTTGTAGGATCCACATTCTATCTAGTGTAATTGTGGATGTCTTAAGTCATGTGTCATCTCATTTTCTTATACATGGGGATCAAGGGAAATTTTTTTTAAAAATTCGCGTTTGCAAGCTTGAGTTGTTCAATTTTGAGCACATAACTTAAGAAAATGATTGGGTTTGTCAACTCTAAAATAGAAAATCACAACTGTACATTCCTAATGATTCATGAAAAGTGGACGGAATTGGTTGTGTGAGCCTAAACTAACCAAATGATAATGAGACTCTAATTTGAAGTAAGAGAGAGAAACCTCTTAATTACTACACAAGTCAGTAAGGAGGGACACATAATAATTTTCAAAGGTTCAATCAATTAGTCTTGTGATCTTTCCACCTCATTGTTTTTCACAATCCACCATAAAAATTGGAAGTACATTACGGTTTTAAACTTTTTGATTGCATCTCATGTAGATAGGTCTTGCATTGCAAAGTATTCTCACATGTCTTGCATGAAAAATAAAAAAGAGTAGTTATATATGCACATTATCCTTAGGTGTGTGTCATTTAGCTGCATTCGTAATTCTTTTATGCATACAGTACATCATGTATCTTATTTCTTCTTTAAGGGTGATTAATTTGTTCCCCACCTTCATAAATGCTTCAAATATTTGAGCTATGCAGAAAAAGTGAGCCCAACAAATAATTCATTGTCATTTATGGATATAAAGCTTAATAAAAAATGGAAAAAGAAAGAAAAAAAGAGAGAAAGTATTGAGAAGCAAGTAGAATAAGAGGGAGAAAGGAACATAGTCTCACCTGCATTTTAAGATGAGTAAGTACATGATGTAGCTACTTTAGATATTCCTTTTCATCTTGAGAAGGGATGTAGTGCATGCATCATTCCACCCAATTATAGGCATTAGGGCATTTTCATGTGCAAATGCATCATTTAGGGCATTTTGTTTTATGCATTTTGAAACCGTATAATGCTTCCATTTCTTCCATTAGCCACCCATTCCATCCACCCGTTGCTCGAATTGGTAGGCCACCGTGATTTTCTCCTCACTTGTGAATATCAGGAGAGCTGCTTCCATGTAGATGGTAGTTAGGGCGAGCAACGTAGAATAGGAGATCACAAGATGCAAAGAGTCTAAACCGGCGAATTTTATTATGTTAACTGCCCTATATGATAGTGTTCATCAGTTTTGAGGTAGATATCTTTTATGGATGATTACCGTCGCCTTTAGGGTAATTGTCATTCTGTGGTTAGTGAGGGCCGGAATGTGAATGTCCGGTGGGGATCGTATGGTAATGTTTGTTGTGATGATCTGTTCTTTAGTTGACCCTAGCAATTCTATTCTAAGGTTTTGCTACTCGAGGGCGAGCAATGTTCAAGCTTAGGGGAGTTTGATGCGATGATTTTGAGTCGCATTTATAGACATATTTTACTTGTGTTTTATGCAGTTATTGGTCATTTTGGTGGTTAATATTGCATGATTCATTTACTTTGGTCTATGATCCTTATCAGTGTCAAATCTCCCTTATTTTGGTATTTTGAGCATAAATGATTAATATAATATGTTTTATTTTGGCTTATGTGGTTTTGTGTTGTAATTTCAGGAAAAATGAATATCTTCTACTGTCGATACCATCGACACAACCACAGGTTGCCAGCCACAAGGAGCATCACAGAGTCGATACTATCGACACAGAAGTCGATGGTATAGATATACCATCAGGTTGCTGGCGAGAAGACAGTCGATACTATCGACCCTAAAGTCGATACTATCGATACGAGGAGCTCTAGTGACGGAAAAAGACAAAAGTGATGCCTAAGAGAGTCGATACCATCGACCCTTGTCGATGGTATCGAGTTAGCATCAGTTGCGACAAAGAAAAGAAAAGAAGACCAGCCGATAGCGCGCAGAGTCGATACTATCGACCCGTGTCGATAGTATCGACACCGTCAGATACAAGTTTGCTTCAGATGGTTCTAAATCCGACGGCTGTGATATTTTGGTGACCTAACTCGGTGATTATACCTAATGACGGCGGCCAAGAGCAATCTATCACGTCATTAGCCGCTGCACACGTCCCGAGAAGGTGTGGAGAGAAGGACGGAGCCCAGAAGCATGCCCCAGCCGTTCCGGATGCCGAAGAAGACGTTTTCCACCACCGAAAGGCGGGAGATCGCGTATTCTACGCCAAGGAGTGCATGGATCTTCTCCGTTCAGGGGTTTCACCACTCAATCACGTTTTTCTCCATGTTTCCCCTTTTCTGTACCATGTTTTACTTTGAGATGAACATGCGGGGCTAATCCCCTTTGTCTTTAGGACCGGGAGTAGCCCGGGAAATCATTGTATGACAATTTCATCATAGTAATTCATCATTTATCTTTTAAATCCGTGGTATGATTTTGTTTTCTCAATTATATTGTTATGTTTGATCACCATAATAATAATCTAATGCCCTTAATTACTTTGAAAGAAGAATTAACGGTTGAAAAGAGACGAATTTCACATTAATTGACAAATCCCTTGAACAAGGTGGTGTAAGGTTAATGGTGGACACCCAGAGGTCGATATTAATGCACCCAGTTTAGGGTATAGGTTACTACGACGGTGGAACCGACCTAGACATAGGTAGTGAATTGTACCATGATAGTGGGCAATTCTGACTACATGCCACTACTCGGATAGAGAGATGAATCTGAGTGACTATATAGAAATTCATACAATGACAACCCGCGGTGAAACCGCAATCCTAAAGATCTCCACCTGAATTGATTAAACTAAACCTTTAATCGATTATTTTGTTTTGTTTCATTTTATTTTCTTTTAATTTTACAACAACTTTCAAACCATTTTAAACCGGTCTAGCTGATTGCGAGTAGTTAGTAGTAGTCTCCGATAATTCAGTGTCCCTGAGTTTGACTCGGGCCTCACAAGGGCCTGTACTACATTGATGCGTACACTTGCATTCTACGCACGGTAAAAGCGTGTCATCACTCCAACCATATTCAACTAGAATTCCTTTTGGGATACATATCATGAGATTTTGAAAAAGCTTTGTATCACCTATAAAGGTACAGATATAGTCAAATAAAGCAAGGTATATATTCTCAATGGTCTCCTTGAAAACTTTAAGATAGGGAAGAGGGAAAGTGTGGTTTAAATGTACTCAATGCTGAAAACTATTGTCAATGTCCTTACCTCATTGGGTCACACTATGGATCAAGGAAAGATCAACTTAAAGATTCATAGATCTTCTCCGCAATGTTGGCAAAAAAGGTGGCTACCATAGAAGAAACAAAGTCTCTCCCCAACATTCCTATTAAGGAACTCATTTGAAACCCCCATGCCTATGAAATGAGACTTGAGAAGCAAGAGGAAGAAGAAAGAGAAGAAGAGAAAGATTCTAAGAGAAAGAAGGAGGTTGCATTCAAATCCCAAGTTGAAGCTATTGTGCAACAAGTCATTATACAATCTCCTCCATCCTCAAGTGATGATGACTCCTATAGTGATCTTGAAGCTCACGAATCCAAGGGAAAGAACTTCAAGGGTAAAACCCTTCTCCAACTCTATTCTTGTATGCTATGTGTGTGGTCAAAAGGGGCACTTCAAGAATGAATGCCCAAAAGTCAAGAAACATCTCCACAAAAGCAACCATAGGAAGAAGCAGGATTACTGTAAGGAGGGTATATTCAAGAAGAAAGAAAAGAAATAAAAAGAGAAAGAAAGAAAGAAAAGACAAAGATGCAGCCCATGCTGCTTGGGCAGAGTATTCCTCAAATGATTCTAGCTCAAGTGAAGATGAATGTCACATGGCCCTCATGCCTAGCACAAGTGAGGAAAATCTCAATGAACTCTCTAAAGATACTCTATTTATATGATTCATGTTTTCCATTCCTCTTATTCAATATGCAAGTATAAAAAGAAGATATTAGGAGAAATCATTGATGACTTGTGTGATAGAATAGAATTTCTTGAACAAAATGAGGCAAACAATGATAGCATAGAATATTTACAAGAGCAATTTCTTTATCTTGAACTCCAATATAGAAATTGAAAATGGTGTCTATCTTAAGAAAATTAGATCTTAAAGAGGAAAACCAAAATTATCTTGATCATCTTGTATTTATTAGAAGTAAAAATACTAGACTTCTTGCTAAAGTAAATGATCTAGAATCTAGATGAATTTTTCCTAGTAAAGAAGTAGCTAGTATTACTCTTGAACAAGATTCCTATCTAACTAAATCCCTCTATTTAGAAGTTGACTTATTGCATGATCAATACAATCTTTCTAGTCTCTCTTTTAATGTTATTACTCTTAGTGATGACAACCATATGATTAGAGCTTCCTTGCAAAAATTCCTCAAAGGGAAGAAGTCCCTAAATGAAGTCCCAAAACTCTATAATTGACAACTGGGTAGTAGTTGTTTGGAATATGAGGGAGACCCAAAGAGCAAGGGTAAGGGAAATAAAAAGAGCAAGGGGCCTCCAATATATCATGGAAAATATTTCGACTCTAAGACAATAATGGTTTGTGCTTACTATAAAAGTGATTATCATTATTCTACCTTTTATCCTTATAAGAAAAAGGGGACCAACCCAAACATGAAATGGGTCCCCAAGAAAATCCTGGATCCTAAAGTTTGAATTGGGCACCTACCTTTCCTTTCCTTGTAGAAAAAAGTAAAATGTATTGTTGATAGTGGTTTCTCCAAGCACACGACTAGTGAGAAGATCCACTTCAACACCTTTAAAAGAAGGAAATGAGGTTCCATGACTTTTGGGGACAACAGGAAAAGAAAAGTGATAGGTGAGGGTGATGTAAGTGATTATCTATGCATAAATAATGTACCTATTATGAACAACCTACATCACAACTTAATTAGTGCTAGTCAACTTTGTGATAATGGTTATCTTATTCTTTTTACATAACTAGAATGTGTGCTTTTAGATTCCCTCACTTTCAATGGCATATATAAGAGAAGTAGAATTGAAAACCTTTACACTATTGTTGTTAGATCTCTTAAGCCTATTCTTGGTATATTCCTTGTTGTAGATAAAAATAATATATCTTTGTGGCATTGTAAGCTTGCTCGTGTAAATACACATCAATTAAAGAAGTTGAGCAAACAAGAATTGGTCAAAGGACTTCCTAAATTGGACATTGAGAAGGATGAGGAATGCCAACCTTATACACAAGGGAAACAAAACAAATCCTCTTTTAAATCCTAAGGAGTCATTAGCACCAAAAGAGCTCTTGTGCTTCTTCATATTTATCTATTTGGACCCTTGAAAACTCAAACGCTTTGTGGTAGCAGGTATGCTTAGTGATTTTCGATGATTTCTCTCAATTTACTTGGACTTACTTTTTGGTTTCAAAGAGTGGTACTCTTGATGTTTTCTCTACTTTTTGTAAATGAATTGAAAATAAGCTTCTTTCCAAATTGTTTCTATCCGTAGTGACCATGGGAGAGAGTTTGAAAATGATTCTTTGAAAGTTTTTATGAAGAATCGTATTACATGCACAACTTTTCTCCCCCCCCCACACCTAAAAAAATGGGGTTATAGAGAGGAAGAATAGGTCCATGCAGGATATGGCTAGGAAAAGTGTCCTAGTGTATGATACTCTCAGGAAGTTTTGGGCCAAAGCCATTAGCACTGCTTGTTTTGTACAAAATTGGAATTTCACACATCCTTTCCTTAAGAAAACTCTCTGTGAGCTATGGTGTGCTAGAAAACCTTCAATCAACTTATTTCATATTTTTAGTTATCCATGTTTTGTCTTGAACACCAAATATTCTCTCAACGAGTTTGATGCAAAATCATACAAGGATTTCTTTCTTAGCTATAACACTGACAATAGAGCTTACAAAGTTTTTAACATTGAACTATCTATTATAGAAGAATCTATCAATGTTACATTGATTGGGACTAATCCCTCTATTTCCAAGAATGTTATTTGAGATGATGTTATGGATGAAGTGATTTCCAAATTAGAAGAACTAAATAATAACCACAGAGGTAAATAGGTGGTTGAAGATGAATGCTCACATGAAGAGGAAAAGAAGGATCCCACTTCCTACTTTACAAAAAGATCATCTAAAGGTGCTCATCATAGGTAATCCTTTTGAAAGAGTGAAAATGCAAGATGTTTTTAACAAATAACAAGTCAACAATTTCTTCATTTCACAACTTGAGCCTGAGAGTGTCAGATAAGCTCATGAGGATGATGATTGGATCCTAGTACAACAAGAAGAACTTGAACAACTTGAAAAGAACAAGGTGTGGACTCTAGTGCCAATATCAAAGTATAGGAAGATCATTGGCACAAAGTGGGTGTATAAAAACAAGCTTGATGAAAGTGGCAAAGTGGTAAGAAAGAAGGTGAGGTTAGTAGTTCAAGGCTACAATCAACATGAAGGTATTTATTTTGATGAAACTTATGCTCATGTTGCTAGACTTGAATATATTAGGATTCTACTAGACTTTGCTAGCCATTTTTTTTTACTTTACCAAATGGATGTTAAAAGTGAATTTCTAAATGGAGATCTAGTGGAGGAAGACTATGTGGCTCAACCTATTGTTTGGTTTCTTAGTATTCTAAGAAATAAAGCACTATGACTTATCAACTACCGAATTTGAATACATAACAACTGGTAGTTGTTGTGCCCTAGTCCTATGGATGAATAAAATGCTCCAAGACTTCAATATTGTTTGTGATGTTTATCCTATCTTATGTGATAATACTATTGTAATAGATTTGTCTTATAATCCTATATTGCATAGCAAAGCAAAACATATAGAGGTCTTCCTTCATTTTCTCTATGATAACATTGATAATAAATACATCTTTACCACTCATGTTGATATAGAAAATCAACTTGCAAATGTTTTCACTAAACCCCTATCTAGAGAGAAATTCAATTTTATCAAATATAAATTTCTTATCGTTGCTAGTGATGATACTTCTATGTCTCCTATCTACAGTCTTCTTATATGCCTTTTTTTGATTTAAATTGAAAATCACCTACTCATGTTTTGCTCAGATTTGCCATGGTTAATTGCCTTGTCATGCTTATTTTGAACTTAAATGAAAAATGTTATTCTCTATGTATTTTATTGCAAAATAGTAGCCAATGATGATAAATATGTGCTCCCATATACCATGCATACTTGCTAGGCTCGTTTGGTACATTTTTATATGTGTTTAGGGCCTTAGAATTAATTTTATGAGTTTGAGACAAGCCCATATGTCAGTCAAGTTTGCCCTAAGGTAACTCGACCGACAGATCAGCCAAGGATTGAACAACAACTACTAATAGTCGAATGACCCACCCAACAAACTCGACTGAAAACAATGTGTCATGTTTGATAAAAGGGCTTAGTCAACTAAGTTTTATTACTCTTATCTAGAGAAACTTGATTAATGTCCTTCCTTCTTGTTTGTCCTCTAATCCTAGACCCTCTCTTACCAAAGTCATAGCCTATCCAAGCTTTAATCCATTCTTTTCCCAAACTTAGCCTTACGTGCAACTCATGTACTCCTCTTTTCCGCATTTTTAAGTATCCATGGCTGCCAGTTGGCAGAAGATAAGTGTCACCAGAAAGCACTTTGTCTGTCCCCCTGCTACTCCATCCTTAAGGGTTCTTATGTTTGATGGAGCCTCTTTTATCAATACTCAAGTTGTAAATAGGTATAAAAGGGTCTCCCTCATTCTCCCTTTCCTTTTAGACACTTGGAGGAATCTAGGAGTGAAATTTTGAATGAAATGATGCATGTTTTATCTTGATCAATGTCTTGGTGAACTTTGTGTTGAACATCTTGGCTTCTCAAATTTTCTATCTAGCAAGAAAATTGTTCATGAATTCTATGCAAGTCTCACATGGAACTACTCTACCTTAGTGCAACCAAAATATACCATGATAACCTTTCTTCCATGATTGTTGGGATCTATATTAAAATCACATAGGATTATCTTACTTCCTATATAATTAGAATTCTTCCCTCCAATTCTTGTAAGATCACCTATCCAAATCATGTTGACTTGTTTTACCCTGAGGAATTTTGAACTCAAACTATCCCTTCCAAATATTCACAAATTCTTGAAGAAACCTCAGATTTCCTATACATAGAAGGCAATCATTATCTCTTCATCCATTGACATCAAGACACACATCATTGTCCTGATTGTCAATTGCAATGTCCACTCAAAATAAAACCAACCAGACATTGCAAAAAGCATTTGTAGTGATTGCCTTCTGAAGGGGATTAAAGTGAAGTGTGCTTGTTACATTCTTCATCACATGAACTACTTTGACTCTGATAAAAATACCAAGGACTCACATCCACCATATACTAACCTCATATGTGGTCTTTTTCACATTCTTACTGAAAAATCTCTCTTCACTGACTTTGACTACTTTGCTAGTAGGAAAGGTGTATCAATTAGTGAAACCACAATGAAGAAGTCCTCCCACACCTCTAGTTCCACCACCCTTGAAGCCTCCTCCTCTCAGCACACCCAACGCCTGCCTGCACTAGCTAGACCCAGTAGGGATTCTTTCTTTGTATCTAATGAGTCACTGACGAGCGACATGATGTACCAAAATTCCTACCATATGCAAGTTCAGGAACACCTTCACCAGGACTTGATTCACATCATGTCAAACATGAACTTGTCACACCCCTCTTCTTATCCACCATATCAACTGTCCTTTTCTACTACTGCTATGCTACATATGCATATGATCAATTGTATCCAACATATTAGTATTCTACCTCTACTGCCACTCTACTCCTACTTTTAGACCTCCACATGTATCATTTCACCCACCTTAGAGTCTGACTCAACTACTTGCTTTTCCACCTGGTCCATCCTTAGCTGCTCTTGTGGGTTTTGATGAGGTTTCTACGCCCACCTTTGAGCATGTAGTGGCATTGGTTGCCACTGGCATGACTTGGAATGACCTGAATGCCAAATTACTAGCCACACACCCTTTTGCTCCTTCTAAGGATGTTGTGACGGAGGAGGAAGAGGATGTTGGTGATGCTGAAGATGGCGAGGATGGAGATCATGATGAGGATGAAGATGGCAATGATGATGATGATGATGATGATGATGATACACCTACTGCTTCCCCAAGATTGGAGCCGGTTAATGATGAGGATGATGACCCAGCTTAGGATGACATGACTTAGGATGATTAATTCCTAGGTCTTAGAGTGCCCGTGTACTTTTATTTTGTGAGCTTATCATGTATTGCACATGGCACTTGTATTTCAGGCTACTATTTTACTTATTTATGTTATAATTTGTTGTTTTTGTTTTTATCATGGACTTGATTTTTTTTGTAATCATCATATTATTACAATTAACTATATTACTACTTCTTATTCTGTGAGTTTAGTTGTATGCATTCTTCTATTTTGATTATGACTTAATGATATAAGTTCTCTCTTTGGCTTGATGCATCTTGGTGTTTTAGTGTGGTGCTTGTGGTTGGATATGACATGACTTAGCTCTTCTACCCCCTCTCTTTTTAGTATGACAAAACGGGAGAAACAATTTGGCGATATATTGAAATTGATCTATATTTGCATATCTTTTTGCTTGTAGAAAATTGGTTGCAAATAGCATATATATGATTAGGTTGAGTTTTTCGAAGAACTAACCACACATGTTAAGGTAAGCATGAACTAAGGAGGATAAATTATTATCATATATTCATGTGTTCCTCTAAATCTCAAAGGTAAAATATTTATAATTTCAATGTCTTTTGATATGTTTAGAAGTGGTTTGTCATCTATAAAAAGGGGGATGATGTTGACCTAATAGTTGTAGATTGTCTATATTTTGATGACAACTTAACCATTCCATTCATGTGCATCTAATATGTCTATTTGGGATCAAATTCAACTATTAGGTACATTAAGAGGATTGAATTTAGCAAACCCTAGTTTATCGAAAAACAAATCATGATATATCTATTTACAAATTTGGTAAACAATGCATCGTCATATAATGTTCAAAACATCACGAGATATTTGTTAAACCAATGAAATGCCATGCATTGCATAAAACTAACCCTATATTTAAATTTCAGTGGAAGCGAGCGTAACACTTGACAATTGTGTAGTACTAAACCACACACGGGGAAATACTTCACATGTTGGAGACAAATGACTATTTTAGATGTAGAATATCTTTTTGCATACCAAATCACATAAGGTCAAATCAGAAATGACGAGATAACAAGAATAAATGTGTCGACTCTGGTGTTCAGATGCTAGATCTAGTGATTATTAACATATCGTTATGTTTTTTTCCTTCCCGACACGGCTAAGTCCATTTCGGTATAGCTAATTTCGTAACAACAGATTGGTTTTTGAAATTCAATATCTGCCCTATAAACACCAAACTGTATTGATCTAGGAAACAATCCAAAAGCCAAAGCTTAATTTAATTCCCGAGTTACACTGAGTTTGGACGCGGCCTACTGACTCAAGGGAAGGGAGATATTCTCGTCACCATGAGGTTTCATACTCCAAAATTCGTAACTGAAAATGAGTGCAACATTGCTTTCCTCGACATCATTACGTCTTTTTCAAAACTCGAATACTACAATTGATTTCTGCAATTCTAGAAAACGCCATCGGATCCCATTTTGCACGTTACCATGCCGATCCACTTTTCCATTGTGCACATTTCCATATTTGGCGAGTCGCAGTCATCGGCACTTATCACTAAAATTATTACGCGGGGCCCTCAGTGATACATTGCTGCGCGAGCACATACAAAGGGCCTTTGACGTGTACATGATATAATTTCTTTTTTAAATTTACAATTGAGTTTTGGCGACTCTAGGAAAAAAAAACAATGAGCTGTTTGCGGTTTGGCGTTTACAACGTGAGGAAGACATATGAAGAATTATTTTCCCCCAAAAGATGCATATACAGGAAAGGTCCAAATGTGTTCTCCCACCACAATTAGAAAGCATTTCAAAACAATAGAAGACACTCTTACGTACCAGAATCAAACAAAAGGCAATATAAAAACTGATACCAAGATTTGGACCAGACCAAGAGTCGACGGGGTCCGGCCTGACAAATGGAAAAGCAGCCAAAATTCGTGGCAAACCTGGATATTTTTCGATGTACATCCTGGCGACTATGAACTTTAAAGCTATTATAACAAAATTGAATTTGTAGCATCTAGTGACGAAAGCCCAAATTAGCTATGGTTCAACAATAGCGATGAGTAAAAATAATATAAAATGACGCAATTGGAGGCTGTGTTTGGTAAAACGATTAGGACTAGTCCGATTGAGTGTGTAATTATGTGAATGTATGCAACAAACTCAGACTTTATCATCCAACTGCACCTTACCAAACACACTCTTAGTACCAAATTAACTTGATTGTTATAATTGTAGATCCCATCGGCTACCCGATTTTTTTGGTCAAAAGCAACTCACACCGTAATTAGAAAGTATCCAAAGCAACCACAAGCAGACACCCCGAACAGACCGCAATCAAACGAAAGGCAGATATCAAAAACTGTTACTCAGATTTCGACCAGATCGATTCCATAAACAAGACAGTGGACGAGGTGCGAGCGGCGCACCCGGAAGAGGGGAGTATAGTATAGAGACAAAGGAACCAGAAAAAAGAAAGAAAAAACGGAAAAAGAAAGCGTTTAAGCATGTGCATTGTCCGCTTTGAGCCCCTCCCCTCTCCCACGTCTACCGTTGGTCCTTATCAGACACTAGACACACTCATTAAGGCCGTGATTATTATCGGTATTCCCACCCCCCCCTCTCTCTCTCTCTTACTCGCTTTCCTTTTTTTTCCCTCCACCCGTTCGCATATGCCCGAGGCGGGGCTGGAATCTCGCCACCAGCCACCACTGCCAGTGTAGCAGCTTGCAGCACCCACCAAACAACGCCCCACCCAGGGCTCCTCCGATCTGCAAAAGTAGGACGGAGCCTTGACCGCAAAGCTCCGATCTTCGTACCTCTCAGGTATCGCTTTCTCAGCTGTTTTGCCCCCCTTCTCACGCACCCCTCCCCAGTCCTCCCGCGCCTATTCACTTACCTCTTCTACGCCACATTCCGCCGCCACTCCTCGCTGATTTCGCGCCCACTGTCCCACGGATCGGGGCTAGGGTTTCATGCTTGTTCGCTTGGTCGTCGCTGACAACGGGGGCGCATGCATTGTGGTCCGGGGTACATTCCGTATCCATCGTTGCTGCGGGGTTGCACGATTTGGGTTTCGCTGACCCCGGCGGGGAGTGACACGGTAACTAGCCAGTTGTCCGTAACATGCTCGCTCTCTTTTACTGGCCTCATTAGTATTGATGATCGGATTTGAGGGGAATAGGTGCGTGGCTTGTGTTATTTCTCTGGATCGTCTTCGATTTGGTCGTTTTTTTTTAATCTCTGAGGTGGGCCATCATTTTGGATGCTACTGCCGATGACTGATTTCCGAACACTTATATTTCATGGTTTTTCAGACACTTGAGTGCGCTGCTATCCGACCTCCTGCTCACAAATTTAGGAAAAGTGAAAAAAAAAAGACGAATGGGGTGAGGGCTGGAACAGGCAACAGTGGGCTACGAAGCAGATAAAACCTATTAAATGCCATTGACCATGCCACGATCGCTTAACTCCTAGGCTGCTGCTGCTCCCTGGAATTTCTTTCCCAATTTATCTGTTGTCTGCACGCTGCAGACTTTGCTAACAAACGTCTCTGATTCGTGCTAATTTTCTTCCTATTCATGGTCGGCACCTCGTGCTTTCTTCTATTCTTGCTGCACCATATCAATCAACTAACATTCTGTTGCTGTCTTGTTTGCAGATCCCTCCCTGCCTCTATCCCTGCACATAGATTTTTTCAAGCAAACAATGTGGTGCGTGATGCCGCTGCTACTTCCAGGGTGTCTGACAGTTTCAATTCATGTGGAGTTAACACACCTATTTGATTAACATTACTACACCAGTGGAGATTTCAAACAAAATACAGTGTGAATGTCTTCAGAGAATGCTAAAAGGACCGTGTTCGAGCCTCACCAGAAAGTTTCCAGTGGTAAAACCGCAGTAGTTGGCACCAGAACTGAACCCACAGAAGTGGGAGTCAGTAGACAAGCAAGGTCAGATCCCAACACACCAAGACTACCCAAAACTCTCTGCGAAGATGTGCATCAGAAATGTGTCGTTCGCGATCCCCTACATGAAAAGAAGTCAAATCCTCACGTCTCAGTGGAGACACAGCTGTCCGTGCCTGGCAAGGGCATTTCAAAAGTGATAGGTACATCACGAGATGACAGTTTAGCCGAGGCACCTTCTGTAGATAAAAAGCAAATAATACAGGAATTGGAATCTAATAAATTCCTTCAGGCAAACGGTGCAACAGCTTCAGATGTCATTGAAGATTTGGAGAAGAAATCATCTTACCGCAGCAGCACAAAAGACAGTTTTGCATCTGCTGGTAGTCTCACCAAGACCAGCGGGAGCGCTAAAGTCAGCGGCACGCTCGATAACATCGAGAGTGGCAAGAGCAGCATATGCAGGGGAAGTGTCGGTACCGACGTCAGTGATGACAGTAGTTGCAGTAGCTTAAGTAGCAGCGCCAATAAGCCGCACAAGGCGAATGATTCCAGATGGGAAGCAATCCAGATGGTAAGATCCAGAGACGGGGCTCTGGGTTTGAGCCATTTCAGGTTGCTAAAGAGGTTGGGATGTGGAGATATTGGGAGTGTATACTTGTCGGAGTTAAATGGCACAAAATGTTACTTTGCAATGAAGGTTATGGATAAAGGAACCTTGGCGAGCCGGAAGAAGTTGTTACGGACACAGACTGAAAGGGAGATCTTACAGGCCCTTGACCATCCATTTCTTCCTACGTTGTACACCCACTTTGAAACGGACAAGTTCTCTTGCTTGGTGATGGAGTTCTGTCCTGGGGGTGATCTGCACACGCTGCGGCAAAGGCAACCTGGGAAACATTTCACAGAGCAAGCTGTGAAGTATGTTCATACATCAACTCTCTCTTTTTCTATTTATTGCTTTAAGGGGACTTCTATAATATGCTTTCCCCTATTTTATAATAGAATTTTTTTAGGTCCTTTTGATTTCCAGCATTGCTTTGGATCTTGCATTGTTTGTGTTTGTGATGTGTTCAAATACCAACCCAGTCCATCTGTGTCACAATCATATCCTGTAAATCACTTCCTTAACTTCCAGAACATATACTTCCATCTTTTTTTTCCTCTCCTAAGGAGAAAAGTACTGGTTCATTTTTAATCCTTACATATTTAATCCATGATTTTCTCCATGCATATGAGCAAATGTCTTGGTTATGGTTTTCTTATCGATGCAATGTTATATATGTGTCGTAAGATTCACAGCAACTGATTTTTCTGATTAAAATCCACCTCACCACAAAGGTCCAGATTTATTCATTATGTGTTTTTCAAACTGTTTTAGGTCTTCTAAGCATGGCAAAGGTGAGTAACTACAATAATGACCTCAACGATATTGACATGTACACCTAACATTGGTATATATAGGGTGAAGCTCACATATATATGATTGGTACATAATTATTTATCTTGTATGGATTATCTTGAATAATGCACTCTTAGACTTGAATAATAAAACATATACATATGTGATCATTATGTTGCTACACTCATGTTACAAACAAAGTCTCTAGCATTTCCCTTTAATCCAGAGGAGCATTAGAGACAATGTGGCTAGCTTGAATTTAGGAAAATACATAAGATCCAATAAAAGAAAAATGCCAAAAATAAAAAATAATTCCTTTCATACTTGAAAGTGGAGATATGCATGTCTAAGATCACTTTGGACAATGCCATCTTTCCTCTAAGATAATTTTGGAGTGAGTAGATATCTGACAATGCCATCTGAATACCCAGTGTTTGGCTATGAAGCATGGACACGGACACGACCACGAATCTGGACACAAACATAGGACACGACAATTTCCAAAAATATAGGATGTTAGAGAGTCCGTTTATTAGTTATTTATATTGTCCTTGTAATATGGGCCTCACTGTGTCTTGGCCCGTTAGGGTTTAGTTAAGTCTGTATGCTTCTCTGTTCTCCTATTTATAGGAGCAGGGTTTCTCCTATCTAATACAACGATTTGCTTTCTTTTATTATTTGACATGGTATCAGAGCAGCCGTCCTAGGGACCAAAACCCTACGTGAGAGAGAGCAAGAAAAGTAGAAGCGCCCCCCTTGCGGGCGGCCGCCGCCCTTGGCGGTGCTTGCTTCCGCAATTGCCTTCCACATCAAAGTCATAGGGGAAACCCGAGGAGAGCCATCAATCCCTCCAAGGAAGTTTTCTTGAGGTCTACAATCATGTGGAACATCAACAACTTGGAGTTTATCATTCGCCGCTACAGTGTCGTACTGTAGCACGACGACCATTGTAGTGGCTGCTGCTCCCACACCGGTTTATATTAGGTCATGCCCTTCTGGGATGACCTTTCCTTGGTTGTAGCTTCCATATGGTGCTTGCGATTAGCTGCTATGTCCCTCTTTCTTCTTCAAATCAGCAAGAGTATGGGCTGCTGTCAACAACCTCTTATTGCAGCAGATTACGGCTTCAACAAACAAGGTGCAGAGGATTGTTTCCCCTCTTAAATCTGATCAAAAGGGGGCGCCTCGGACCCTGCTACGTTGCCCAAGAAGGTCAAGGGAAAAGGTACTCCAAAGAGGGAGCATTGGTAATTCTTCCCAGCCGTTGTCACCGGCGGAGTACTGTAGCACGACCCTTTTTTGGTCTACAGTTGCTGTCCAAAGGCAATGTATTTGTCCGGATCATTTTCTACCTTGATTTATGTTATCGGTTGCCTCCTCCACCTATTTGCCTATAGAAATTTTTTGCCTCTACCATTGTTTTTTACTGTCCGCGCCAACCACTCCTTTACTCTTTCCGTGCTTGGCGTGAGGGGGAGAATAGAGGAGAAAGAGTAGAGGGAGGAGATGAGATGGAGGAGAGTTGAAGAAAAAAAAGAGAAGAATTATGTTATGCTGCTTCCTGCCACATTAACTGCTGATATATGGATTTTTTTGCTGCTATTTAGTGCTTTCTGTTGCTATTATTGTTCAATCATCATCTACCTCGACTGCTGCTATGAAGTTGCATACTTGGACGTCATCTTTGCTACTTGTGCTATGATTAGCACACTTTAGCTGCTGCTTTGTGCTTTTGCACTTTCTGCTGTCCGTGCTTTATTTGCACGTTGACTTTCTACTCTGTGGACCAGCACTCTCTAGATTTATGACGTCCGCTACTGTGATGGATGCTTTATGAAGAGGGAAGATGATGAAGACATTTGTTGCTGACTTTACATGGAGCTTCGTATACTGGAGTTGTGTATTTGCTTGCTACTCTACGATATTGGCCTTCTATCTGCCTACGTCGTCGACTCTCTACTGCTGTGCGCCAGCACTCTCTGGCATGTCCGTGCCTTGTTTGCATGTCGACTCTCTACTACTGTGTACTAGCACTATCTGGCTCGTCCATGCTTTATTTCGCACGTTGACCCGTCCGTACTTTATTTGTACGTTGACCTCTACTGCCTGTGATCCAACACTCTCTAGACTTTGCTGCCTGTGACCCAGCACTCTGTGGCTACTACGACGACGACGTTGATGAAGACCTTGGTGCCTATCAACTATTATATCTTTTGCTCCAGATGATTGTGTTGCTGCTTATTTCTGCTCCAGATGATCGAGAAGCTTCTGTGACCTGCTTGTCTGCTTGCTTGGAGTATCTACTTGAGGGGGAGTGTATGAGTATTTGTGTGCTTTATTGTAATATTGAGGGGGAGCAATTTCTTGTATGGGCTTGGTTTATCCTTTTATTTCTGTCTATTTGTTTTCTAGTTTGACTCTCTATTTGCAAGCTGATTTGGGATTCTCCCAACTTCAGCTTGAGGGGGAGTGTTAGAGAGTTCGTTTATTAGTTATTTATATTGTCCTTGTAATATGGGCCTCATTGTGTCTTGGCCCGTTAGGGTTTAGTTAAGTCTGTATGCTTCCCTGTTCTCCTATTTATAGGAGCAGGGTTTCTCCTATCTAATACAACGATTTGCTTTCTTTTATTATTTGATACGACGTCAGACACGACAAAAAAATTATAGATGTACATGTATATAAATTTTATGTATAAGCACAAAAAAGAACAAGCATAGTCAAACGCAAAGATCATCTCATCCATGCTATATTCGATTTCAAATGTGCATTCAAACACATTGGATACATCATTTAATCAAGCTATCAATGACATACTACCAAACAAACCTGCATTGTAATCACGATAGTAGTCAAACAAATAGACAATTTACTGAAAATTACAACATGAGTTAAACACCACAAGATTGAATTCACAATAAAGTATTTTGCAAATATAAAATTTGGACAGGAAAATAATAGTGGTGGTGGTGGACAACAAAGAAAGAAGAGGTATGCTATTACTTTTAAAAGAGGAGAGTGAAAGTGATGGAGGTGGAGGATGAGCAAGAAGAGGAGTAAGAGGAGATTGTTGCTAGTAGTGGTGGTGGAGAAATAGAACATAGGTATTGGAGGTGGAGGAAGAAGAGGAGATGGGAGGAAATGTGTTATGTGCATAATATTGGAGGGCAAACAAAAAAAAAATCAGTTTTGTAGTGGAGGAGAATGTTTGTGATGACAAATATCTAATGCACATTTGAAAAGGAAGGAAGAAGAGGATGGAGAGGATTCACAAGCCATAGGGTTAAGAAGAAGATGAAGGGAAGAAATGGGTAGGAAAAAGGGGAGAAAAGAAAGGGGAGGGGGAGTAGGAGTGTAGGAGTTACCTCATATTGTGGTTTTCTCTCTTGGTTGAGAGGAGAATGCATCACTACTATGGCGTTTCCCCTTCTTACTAGTGTTAGGCCGTGTCTTGACTTTGTCCAAGTTGTATCCAACTCCTAATTAAAAATCGGGGACTTGGACACGTGTGGGAAGTGTCCACCACATGTCTACGGCGTGTCCAAGCTGCACACGTGTTGGACACGGACATGGCAACCTTTGAAAAGTGTCCATGCTTCCTAGGTGTTTGGTGACCGTCCGATTGATCAGTGGAAGGCGACAGAGTTGAAGGATGAGCTACAAAGAAGGCAATTGCCAATAAAGGGTCTGAAAGACGACTTGGTTAGAAGGTTATCAATTGCTCTCACAAGTGAATCTGAACCGCGGGATGGTGATGAGCTAGAAAATGGGTTAAATTCTGATTCTCATACACAAGATCCAACAAATGAAACTACCAATTCTGGTAGTGAAGTTCAAGTTGAGAAGGTTGATGATGTTACAAACCATACAACCGAACCTGGTGGGTGTGGCACAACTGATAATGAAAGTTGCTGATGCATGTAAAGACAATGAGATTCATATCGTGAGTGATGACTTGCTTGATGCTGCTCATGTGCATCCTGTTGTTGAAGAATCAACTGTTCTCTCAACTCCACTGGAACCTAGCTCCAGTGAACCTTAATCTCTTAAACACTTCATCGAAACTAAACCTGTCAAACAGGTGGATGGATTGGGTCATTGCGGGTTTGGGTCTCGCAGGTGCGAGTTGAAAAGATGCAATGTTAAACGGGTGGAGCAATAACACACCCAAACCCGACCCAACGGGTTGTGGCCCATGTTATATGAGTACAGTAAAAAAGATGTTGCTAGTTGTCGCTCTACATCAAGAAGCAGAATGGTTCATTGATAAATTTTAGTGCCAACATAGGATAATGAGAGAAACTATCCATTGTGTTCGATGTCAAACGCAATGTACTACACATTACTTTGTAGTAACATAAAAGTGGAAGGAAAAAGAAAACAACCAATTGTTGCATTAATTGGAAAGAAATGATCCTGCAAATAGCATAATATATCACTACAACAACATTATATTTTTTCATCTAATATTATAAATTACTAACATAGCATGTTCTTATGGTTATCTATTACATAAAATGAACATAAAAAGAATGTGATACGACTAGATATAAAACATGAAACCTAATAATTATATGTTCACTAACAAAAACAATAATGTAGAAGATACCTACTTTATATTCATTAGCATCAAAATTTAATAGAACATATCAATCATGGCCTTTAGATTTTGTCTTTTCACACTATATACATTACACTCAATCCATTTGGTTGCTTTATAAATGTGTGGGTGTGGCATGTCTTAAGAATCATACATGTACTAAAATTATTTTAATATATTTATCTTAGTTAATTAGGTCACTCGTGGATGCCTGCGGATTGCCCATGAAACCCGCTAATTAAACGTGTGGGTATGGGTTTGGGTGATTTCTAACGGGTGGGAAATTTCATTGCCCAACCCAGGCTTAAACGGGTCGACCCGTGGGTGCCCACAGATTTGGACCCAGTTTGACGGGTGTAATCGGAACCAAGTGGCCAAGCTGCTGAGACCAGTGATCGTAATGAAGATATAAAAGATCTAGTCCATGATTCAGATGCCCTAGTCAATGATGATGGAACCAGAACCAATCCTGCAATGGAAACTGATTATAAAAATGATATGTATTCAGAACTTGCTAGTGAGAATGTCCCATTTGATGAGCCAAAAGAGGTGTCCGAAATCAAGCTTGATTCAAATAGCCAGGACATGGGCACAAAAATAGATTCCACATTGGGTTCTACATGCCATGTACAAAAAGGAGACACTGAGGTACCTTATGAAGATGTTACCATAAGTCAGTATGATCCTAACAACCATGTATTTGAGTCTAAGCTTGATTTAGAGTTCCAAGTAAGTTTGAGTCAATTTCTACTAATTCTATATCTGTTAATGAAGAAAATGAATTAAATGATAATGTAAGTACTTATAATTTCAATATAGAAGTAAAAGTTGTTAAGTCAGAGATGGTGCTTCCATCATCCAGTGAGACTAACATTGGCGTCGATTTGCATATGGAGGATGCGGTGAAACATGATGAAAACTAGTTTCCTCCTATTAAAGAATCTTGTTTAGAAAAATCAATGCACAAAGAGGCTGATTTAAAAATCGGTAACACTAATGGTGGGTATTAAAAAAATTTAGATAGGAGATATGCCTATAATTGATTTGGTTTTTAGTTTTTGCATTTATTTCTCTAGCCGTTTTATTATTGCATTACACAAAGAATCATGACTAAGATACATTATATTGAAAAAAAATTTAGATAGGAGATATGCCTGTAAAAGATTTGGTTTTTAGTTTTTGCATTTATTTCTCTAGGCGTTTTATTATTGCATTACTCAAAGAATCATGACTAAGATACATTGTAGCACCATTTGGCAAAGGTCATGAAATTGAACCTATTATTCTGTTGCCCCTAGTAGACAAAGTTACTTTCCAAGGCGGTTTTTGAGCATTGAGCTGCATTGCATAAGCCATATTAATGGTCTTTATGGTGCTAGGCTGAATATATGATTGCCTAACCTAACTTAAGCAGTCACATAAGCACCAATTTCTAAAGTTGGACTCAACAAGGCTTTAGTAAAAAAATAGTTGTATTTCCTCTTGACTTGCCACCATTTACACACCCAACCTATATATTGCCCCAATACAATGGTTCCAACAACTCTAGGGCACATGAAAGTCTTCTTTGAGTGCCTTCCCTAGATGCAGGACTTCCCCTTACTTCAGCAATGGAGTTGTCATTGTGTTCTCCTACTCCTATCTATTGCTACTAACCTCTCCCTACTCATCATGATATTTTGCTCACCCAGTCGTGGTGCCTAGCTCTGCAGCCAATGCAGGAGAATAGGTAACTACTACCAACATTTTTTTTTCTTTCTTTTCCTTGTCCCTTCTCCCTCTCCTATAACACCACTCCTTGCCACCTCTAATAAGACTACCTCCTCTGCCTTCTTGTTTATTCAATTTACTTTTCTCCTCGAGTCCTCTTCCTCCTCTTCCACATGTATTGACCTTTTCTTCTCGTTCACCACATGGTTTACTGACCTTCTCCTATCCATACAGACTACTGACCTTTTCCTTAATGTATGTATTATCAATTGTCAAACGCATAAATCATACTCTCTCCTTGTTGACATACATATTATCATACTTATACATAGAAATGGTATTGATTGCTTCCTTAGTTTATTGATCACTAATTGTTATTGTTTCATTAGTGTATCGTTGGTGTTGATTTATGTTTACATGTTAGTTATCATCATTTATTAATTGTCTGTACAACATGGGACTATAAAATTTTATCAGTTGACACAAGTAGTTTATAAAAATCCAAAATCACATATGCCAGGATACACATAACATACAACATATACCCTATGTTATACCATTTTCAGATGCATACCACTTTGTGAAACATCATGACGCAAACCGCATTGTAAAACAATACTAATTCATAGATTCAACTCTGCCAGACATTTCCCACGAGCTTAGGCTTCTATAGAAAACTCGCAGGAAACATTAATTGGTTTATTTCCGCTAGTGACCCTATTGAAATATAAAAAAAACTAATTTAGTTAAGAAGTTACAAATAAGTCCCTATTATTACAATTAGATCAAGTAAGTCTCTAATGTTACAATTAGATCAAGTAAGTCCCTAATATTACAATTTGATCTTAGAACTGAAGTGCTTGCATAGTTAACCCTATAAGAGAATCAAGACGCAACAACCAAATAAAAGTCAAACCTAAATAAAAGATAACTCATGACGCACTAGGATCATTAGCAAAAAGGACGTCCTCATATTCCACATCACCTTCCTTGGTCTTTGAAGTTGTGATCATCAGACTATTAGGGCCTTGATTGGATCAATGTCTGAACCCTTTGCAAGAAAAACACTAAATCCGATGGGAGGCTATTGCTGCAGAAGATGTGGATGGGATTGTCGTCGTGATTGTGGATGAGTTGGGAAATGGGACTGGTGTCAAAGAAGAATGATGCCAAGGGTTGGAGTTGTTTGTGTGTCGTTTTTGCTCATGCTCTAGCAATGTACTCGCGTGAATCACATCAATTATAGAAGAAATCCGCAAAGTAGCAAATGATGCAACAATATGAACAAAGCCCGCCACAGAAAACGGTGAACGCGGTGGTAGTATCTCAAGTGACGTGTGACTTGTAGATCCAGTCATAGAATTTTCAAGTATACTCATCCACCCAATTCGATCATTATTGCAAATCATATAGCTTGAGGCATAAATGTTGTTTATAATTGACATGAACAAAGGACTCCATGTCAGCTTTCATCTCAGTCCACATGTTGTGCGGCAAACTGATACTCAATTGCTTCCATGAAGTAAGTGTGGTGCCATGGAGCTTTTGGCTTTTGCGTACTAGATATTGCGATTATCTGCAAACTAGTGCTAGTCAAAGAATGACTCCCTACGTCCTACTGCACCAAGGACAACACATGACTCCTTTTTTGGATATGATGGATAGGATTAATCCTAGACATACGGTTTAAGAAAAATCAAGGGTGGATGGTGGTGGTGGATGCTTGACGTGGGGCTTAGGAGACCAATTAGTAGAGGATAGGTGGGTTAGGCCGCATCATGGGTTTGGACTGTCTCCCGGGATCTAGACCTAGGGTTTAGATCATGGTACAATAGCACTTGATGCAAACCAAGTTACAAAACAAAACTAATTCATTCCATTCAACCATAGTTTAAAATTTTGACGAAATTTGTCGAAATTTCCATAATTATTTCCGTATCGATGGCCATCAGACATCGAAATGCACTGTTGACACGCACCGACCATCGAAATTTTTCTTTTTTTAATGTACTAATATGGAGCTATGGACTACATAGAGCATACTTTTTTGCATAGCTTTGTGTCTTAAGTCTATGTCTTGTACTTGTAAACTATAATGACTTGATTTATTGATTTCACTATTGAAAATTGACATCAAAATTCTCCATCAAAATCCCCATCGAAACAGTTCAGTGTCCTTCACTCACAAATGAGGGGATCCCACCCCCACATATCCAAAATGAATCATTATTGCATATTTGAGTAGATTTGCACTAGTAGATAATTCTAGTAAAATTTCATAAATTATTTTGTTCATTTTGCCATTGAAACGTTAGGAACGCATTTGTCCGAATTTCCATCAAAATTTCAGTAAAATTTTGTATCTGTGGCCACTGAAACGGCATCGAAATCGGTCATTTTCTTCCTTGCATTCTACTCTATTGGGCGATGCCCCCGAGCATACACTTAGATAGAAAACACGCAGAAAGCCCTAATTGGTTTATTTTTGCTAATGACCCTACTAAAGTAACAAATAAAACTAATTAAGAACTTACAAGTACCTAATATTACAATTAGATCTCAGGCTCTGATACCTTGATGCAAACCATGTTGCAAAACAAAACTAATTCATATCAGTCAAATTTGCTCAACAATACCCCCAGACATAAGCTTATATGGAAACTTCACGGGAATCCCTAATCGACTATTTTTGCTAATGTCCTTATTAAAATAACAAATAAAACTAAATTAATTAAGAACTTACAAGTAAGTTCCTAATATTACAATTACATTCTAAAACTTAAAAAATTGCATAGTAAACCCTAGCTGAAAATTGAAACTCCCAACAACGAAATTAAAGAAAATTGTAAGTAAAAGATAACTTATGACCAATGTTTTAAAAAGCGCAAACCGAGAATTGTTCAGACGAGACCTTGTAGCCGGGCGATTTTTCAAAAATTGGATTTTTTTAATGATTTTTCACATTTTATAGACATATATTATATACACATACTTAATTTAATATTTTTGACTATTTTACAGAATTAAACCTATTTATTCCTTTAAAAGAAATACGATGTAACAAAATTAAAGAGCTAATAGATTCAACAACTAAACATAAATAAATGTATGTATCAGTAAACAATTTCAGGCATGAACAAAATATAAATTGAATTTAGTTGGTTACCTGTGGATGGAGCATGAGCAACATCATACGAGTAGACAACCAGTTGGACAAGGGAAGTAATGTGGCCACCTGAAAATACATGAAACAAGAAACAATTAGTACAATATTGATGTAATATTCACAAATTTTCACCTGATGATGTTGCTGAAATCTAAAAGCCAACTTGAACATCCAAAAGATAGAAAATCCAAAACACTAGTACAAAAATAATTGAAAGATAGGACATCCAAACAACAAAATCAAAACATAAATGATAAAACATCCAAAACAACACAATCAACAATTAGTTTGGCCGATCCAACAAAAAGCAGGCCTAACCGGCCGCTTAAAATTAATCGCTAACCGGCCCAAAATCGGGCTAACCGGTTCAAAATCGGGCGCTTAATTCAAAAAGCCTTAACCGACAATTATCAGCAAAATAAATCGGTCAACCCCACACCACGGTTAACCGGACGATTGATCGGTCGGTTGGGCCGATTTTTAAAACACTGCTTATGACACACTCTAATCAAGAGGTGCCAAACCCTAGCCATGCTCTGGATGAGCAGGCTGTCCTACATCCAATTGATACTAAGATACCCAATCCACGTCATCCGTCTGTGGTCTCACTGATATTATAGCCAACATATGTTTGATGGTTCAACCTAGCTTCATTTTAAAAAAAATACGTGGTGTATGACGGGAGAGGGTACTGAATAAAGTACATCCCATTTTGGATTTTTTAAATATATGGCATAAAATATATATTAAGCATACAAATTATATATTTAATCTGTAGAACACACGATTATGTATATTTATGTGTATCCATACAGATATAGATGAATTATATATTGTTATATATGTGTACACATATGTAGCATATTTGAAATGTGTATGTGTATTATATGTAAATATATACGTATTGACCTGTAAATGTATGAACATATGAGCATACATGTAGAAATGTGTATATGTAGATGTCGATATATATCATATATGCATGTCCATATCTATATATCAAAATGCATCATCATCATCATCATCATCTAAGCCTCAATCCCAACTATTATGGGGTCGGCTACATGGATCCTTCATTTCCATTCAGCTCTATCATGGGTCATATTCTGGTCGAGATGTAGAGATTCAAAATTTCTCTTTATAAGCTCTTTGCATGTTAATTTAGGCCTTCCTCTTCTTCTATTAATTATGCTTGACTCAAAAGCATTGCTTCATATAAGCGCATTAGTCGGTCCACGTTGCTCATGTCCATACCATTTGAGTTGGCCCTCATGCAACTTGTCCTCCCACACATCCATCTCAGCATACACATTTCAGCCACGTTCATCTTGTTGAGACCTTATTTTTTCACCGCCCATCATTCACTCCCATAGGGCATGACTGACCAATGTTTTAAAAAGCGGTATGCGTTATATGTTCGGAGAGGTCACCTTATAGAATATATGCGGTATGTGGAAGTATATACGGAAGTATATGCAACTTTTATTTTTTTAAAATTTATTTATTACAATTATATATACACTAATTTTTGATATTTGATTTGTACTTATCAATCATTAACAATGAACAAAAGAAAGCTGCCAACAATAATGAACAACAACAAACAACCAACAATAATGAAAAATAGCAATCAGGTACCAATAAACTGAACGAAAGCAAACAACCAACATAAAAAACAATTACCATAATGTAATCAGGAAAGCATGCACTAAGTCAATAATTATCCAGTAATCAATATTTTACAAAATAAGAGGAGGAATTGCAAACGTAAGAGGAGGAATTGGAAGAGAAGGAAGGGAGCAAACGAACAATAAGTATGGGAAATAGAAAGATGAGAAAAGGAGGATAGACGTGAATGGAAGATTAAAAATAGAAGAGAAATCGGAAAACAAAGAGGGAGGAGATAGTAATTGGAAGATACGATGGGAGGAGTAGAGGTACTACAATAAGGAAGAAATGGAAGCCTGCTGGAGGGAAAAACTAAAAAGAAATCGAAGAAGAAGAAGAAGAAAAAGAACGTAGGTGGGAAAAGAAAAAGAACAGGAGGTATAGTAATCGTGGAGGATCACCGACACAGGAAAAAAAGGAGAAGAAAAGCAAGAGGAAGGATTGAGAGGATCAAACAGATATAGGAGGAAGATAAAATTGCAAAACAATCAGTAGGGAAATGGAATGAAAGAAAAAATCTAGCAGGAAAGGCAATAGAAAAAAACGAAGAAGAAATCAAGCAGATGACGAGGAGAAGAAAAATGAGAGGAGGAAAGGAGTACCTGCGGCTTGAGAAGAGGAGGGCTAGCTGCCGGACATTTGCTGCTTCTTGAATAGAGAGAGGTCGCTATTTGAGAGGAGAGGAGCGCTGCAGCAGTTGGGTGAAGCCGCTGCTACCGCAGCTGGAATGAGGTGAAGTCGTAGCCGCCGCTAGAGTGAGGCGAGTCCACCGCCGTCGTCGACGTGTGTCGTGTTTGGGGGAGAGATGGTTGGAGACGAGGGTTGCCTAGTTCCCTAGCTGAGTCGGGCAAGAGAGGGGAGGTTTGTATCATGAGGCGTCGAGGTGAGTGGGGAGAGTTGGATTCTGTCGAGCCAGGGTTATGGGTTGAAGTAAAAAAAAGTTTAATGAAAAAACGCCGCTAAACAGGCCGCATATGCACCCGTGTGACCGCTTATTCGGGCTTGGTCCGCTTTGAGGCCCGCTTCACTATATACGATATTTCCTTCGGCCACACCGCTTATAAGGCCGCATAGGCCGATTTTCAAAACACTGTGACTGGCCGTATAGTTGATCTCTAAAACTTGCTTTTTAATCTGAGAGGGATCTTCCCGTCACATAATACTCCAATTACACTCCATTTCAACCATCCCGCAGTGATCTTGCGACAAACGTCATTTTGGACATCCCCATCTATTTGAATCACAGAACCCAAGTAACGAAATTTATCACATTTTGGTATATCTACTCCGTCCAACTTGGCTCCACCATTCACACCGTGAGATTGGCTGAAATTGCAATGCATATACTCAGTTTTACTCCTACATTTGATTCCAATGCCTTTCTCCAAAGTTCAACTTTATCATCCAGCCCATCTTTATTTTCATCAATCAATACAATATCATCAACAAATAACATACACCAAGGATTATCACCCTGAATAGTCTTTGTCAACTCATCCATAACAAGAACGAACATATATGGGCTGGGTGTGGATCCTTGGTGTACCCCAACTGTCATAGAAAATGTTGGTGTCTCTCCTACAAGAGTCTTAACACTTGCAGTAGAGCTATCATACATGTCTTTAATCAAGTCAATGTATTGGATTGACACACCCTTTTTCTTCAAACCATCCACAACAGTTCCCTGGGTGCTCGATCATAAGCCTTTTCTAAATCAATAAAACCATATGAAGATCTCTTTTGCTTTTTCTATACTTCTCCATAAGCCTCCTTATTAGAAAAATGGCATCTGTTGTTGATCTTCCAGGCATGAAACCAAAATGGTTATATGATATTTGCGTTATAGATTCTAATTTCTGCTCAATAATCCTCTCCCAAAGCTTCATTGTGTGACTCATCAACTTGATACCTCTGTAGTTTGTGCAACTCTGAACATCACCGTTGTTCTTGTAGATGGGGACTATAGTACTATTTCTCCTCATTCGACATCTTCTTGGTCTTCATGATCTTGTTAAAGAAATTTGTTAACCACATAACTCCTTCATCCCCCATACTCTTCCATACATCAATGGGAATCTCGTCTGGTTCGCACGCCTTTCTATATATCAAAATGCATATAAAAATAAAATAGACTATTACATATTTGACGATGTTTGTGTGTATTATATGGATCTATATCACATATAACTCCTTCATCCCCCATACTCTTCCATACATCAATGGGAATCCCGTCTGGTTCGCATGCTATATATCAAAATGCATATAAAAATAAAATAGACTATTACATTACATGTTTAACGATGTTTGTGTGTATTATATGGATCTATATCACGATGCATTTATTATACTATATACACATCCATATATATAGATGTAAAAAATTTATTAGTAGATATACATATGCACATGTGATTGTGTGGGTAGGTAAGTAGTATATTAAATTAAATCAAATTACATTGAAAAAAAAATGTATGCAAACATTTCATTCAAAAAAGTGGCTGCATATGCCCCGCTCAGGGCTGCATATTGGGCATAGTTATCAAGGCGGGCAAACTAGGCGCTCTATCTTAAATCTAGGCGCCTAGAGGCCATAGGTCAGCTGGGCAAACTAGGCGGGCCGGGCGGGCTAGGCGGTCAAGGCAGACAGCCTAGGCGCTTTTGCTGCAACTGCTGCAAACATGTCAGTCTTTATACTACTGTTTCTCTGTTCTTTTTGTACTTCCTCTCGTGTCTCCTATTCTAGCTCCTATTCTTTTCTTTTTCTGACAATTGCTCTTGCATTTCCTGTTCCTGCTACTGCTGCTTCTTAATTTTTTGTGACTTCCTCCTATCTTCCCTCTTATTGCTATCTCTATGTTACTTATTTCAGAATTCCACACTCGTACAATATCTCCTTCTACATCGACTACACTACTGGTACTACTTCTGTTTGCATGTTTTCTTCTATTTTTTTAACTTACTACATCTCCAACATCTAGTGTTGTTTGCATGTTTGTGTTAAAATTTCTTTATCTCTTCTTCGTCCCCTAGGTCTCCTCCAACAACTCCTTTACAACTGATTCTTTTTGTTTATCTAACTTCTTCCTCCTTCAAATCTCCTCTACTGCTGTTGTGCTTTTCATTTTCTGACTTCTTCCTGCAAGTCATTTGCATTTTGCTTTCTTTTTTCCTGTTTTTTTCCTCCTCCTGTTCCTACATATCTTCCTCCTGTTGTTATTCATCCTCTTAATTCTCCTTCCTCTAACCGTTCCAACAGTTATCTATAGAAGTTAGGCATAAGACAATACTGAGCAAATAGTTGCAAAATTGCATGTAGTATCATGTGTATAAAAAAATAAATACGTAACTTAAAATAAACCAAAAACAAAAACTCCCAGAAAAGCCTAGGCGCCCATAGGCTGAAACCTACCGCCTAGCCGCCTTGACAACCTAGATATTGGGTCAATTATACATATGCAGTGGAACCAGTGTGTCAAACCGCATAGATGTAGAAATTTAGTAGTAGATATACTTATGTACATGTGATTGTGTGGGTAGGTAAGTAGTATATTAAATTGAATCAAATTACATTGAAAAAAATATGTATGCAAAATTTCATTCAATAAAGCGGCTGCATATGCCCCGCTCAGGGCCGCATATTTGGCCAATTATACATATGCAATTCAACCAGTGTGTCGAACCGCATATGCACATGACCGCTTTTTGAAACACTGCCTAGGTTTGAAGCATCTGACTAGTAAAGGCCATTAATCATGTCAAACATTTGGATAATTTCCAAGGAAGTTTATTATGTCGATTTAACGTTGCAATAGTTTGAGGAAAGTGATTATGTTATCACGTGTTCTTTATGGAATCAATTTAAAAGACCAACCTTAGTTTCAAAAAATTACATTGCAAAACTATGCTTCTAGGTTTACTACTTTGCGATTATGTTTATTTTTTATCTAGTCTATGTCGTTACAATGCTCCACAGACACGTGTTTGCCTAATGATGGTTAGTATTGGGACTGAATTCCAGATGTTTTGTTCCTAGCTAATTTTTTGCTTGAGAATAAAGTTTAAGTTGTTGATAACTAGCCACATGACACCTATAAAAGATTTGAGTTACTCCCGAGCATAAATCTCATTCAATATGTTTTCCAAGGAAATTATGATCCGAAAAAAAAAAGAACGAGCACTTCTGCATGCCCTTTATCATAGCGCTACCTCTTGACATAGTCTTTCACGAGGGTGTCTATGGATACTCTTGGTCTACTGCTTCGTGTATATGTTTGTTTATCATGTGGTCTATGCTGTTACGATGCTCCAAGGACAGGTGGTTGCCTAATGGTGAAATCTGACCCCTTTGTTGATCGATGCTAGATTTTTTTTCATGGAAGAAAAGATTAATTAATTGAAAACAAACGGTGGACAGCCACAAGAGTGTGTGTTTGCCCTAATTTGACCTATCTGATTTAAATTGGACCTAATCTGACCAAATTTGGCCTAAATCTAGCCTAATTTTGCATAGCATAAACTTCTTAGACCTTAATTTCCCCTAATTTACCCTGTATTTACCCTATATTTACTTAAATGAGACCTAATTTGGCCAAACCAAACCAAGTTTCCCCAAAGCAGATCTATTTCCTCCAAATCAGTCATGTTTTCCTCACATTAAACCTAATTTCCCCAAATGTGACCTGATTTGGCCTAAATCAAACCTAATTTTGAATAACATGATCTAAACAAACCACACTTCCCCTATTTTATACTATGTGGGCCTAAATGAGACCCCGGTTTGGCCAAATCAGATATAATTTCCCCAGATCAAACATGTTTTCCTCAAATAGACCCTTCCCTTAAATCTGACCTAACTTTCCCAAAATTAACATGATTTGGCCTAAATTATGCCTAACTTTGCATAACATGACCTAATCAAACCTTACTTCTTCTAATTTACCGTTGACTGACTTAAATCAGACCAAATTTGGTAAAATCAGCCTAATTTCCCCAAATCACAATTCACAAGTATTTTTCCCTAGAATCAGACCTAGTTCCCCCAAATCAGACCTAATTTGCCATTCCAAAATTGACCTGATTTGGTCTAAATCAAATCCATTTCAACAATAAAATGACTCAAGGTGATCTGATTTGACCAAATCTAGAGTTCATGCTGATTTAGCCTTTAAATAGCTTAATTTGGGCTTAAAAGGCCTTACACGCTGACTTAATGGTAGAGTGACTGGTTCCCGATTCAGCCTAGGCGGGCGCCTTGATAATTAAGTATGTACCGTTTGTTGTACCACCACTGTTGATGTAGCCTTACACAATGGTATCCATTGATTCTATATAGACCTGTCAAACGGGTGGGTGGGTCCAGTTTGAGTTGGTCATTACGGGTTTGGGTCTCGCGAGCGCGGGTTAAAAAGATGCAATGTTAAACCGGTGGAGCAATAACACATCCAAATCCGACACAACGGGTTGTGAGTCCGCCCGCGGATGCCCATGTAATATGGGCATAGTAAAAAGATGTTGCTAGTTGTCGCTCTACATAATGGTTCATTGATAAATTTTAGCGCAAACATAGGATAATGAGAGAAACTATCCATTGTGTTTGATGTCAAATACAATGCAGAAACATAAGTGTAAGGAAAAAGAAAATCGCCAATTGTTGTATTAATTGAAAAGAAATGATATAGATCCCACAAATAGTATAATATATCCATGGTTATCAGAACCGGACCGGTCGGTTGAACCGGTTGAATCGGGAACCAGTCACTCTACCAGGTCGGTTCCCTCCCAAAACCGGAAATGAAGTCCGACCGACATCAAATCGGTGAACCGTCCGGTTGAACCGGTGAACCGGCAAACTGGTCCGGTTTTAGTTGAACCGATCGGTTCTCTCTTTGCTGCTATTTTTGTTAATTAAAATTGAATACTATATAAATGTTGGTATGTAAATATCCATGAATAGAATAATATTAGTTATTTGGTCTGTTTATCAAGTTATTGTGAGCAATTTTGCTAGTTTTCATGTTTCATAACTTTTGCAGGGATATTTTCTATGAGTATCAAAGATATTTATATATTTTTAAACTATTAGTGACATATGCTGACGTCACCGGTTGAACCGGTCAGACCACTGGTTGAACCAGTGAACCGGGAACCAGAGGCATCACCGGTTCGCTTACCGGTTCGAGTCTGACAACCTTGAATATATCACTACAATAACAGTATATTTTTTTCATCTAACATTATAAATTAGTAATGTTAATATGTGTTGCTTTATTTATGTTATGTTGTTTTCCATTATATCTGGACCTTTCTGTAATTGTTACTTTTCTATAAATAGAAGGGTGCACACATTGTGCAACCCTAAGCTCTCCAAATCTCATTGTCTTTCACATGGTATCAGAGCGGGCCGATCCACCTTAAACCTAATCCCTCTCTCTCTCCACCAACCCTAGCCGCCGCCACACTCCGAAATCTCCTTTTTCTGTCGCTACAGTACTACTACAGTAGCACCACCGCTACATTAACGCCGTCCACCCCTCCACAGCCCTCTATCCACCTCTAATCCCCTAATAACCTCCATCCTTGTGGCCTAATCCATCACAAGCCCCTCCGTCTAGCTCCGTTTCTCTTTCCGAAATCTCCGGACAGCCTTGGTAACTTTCCAATTCTGGCACGTTGACGGCGTAACGAGCTTCATCCTCTCTGTCTGCTTGCGCCTCATGGTGGAGTGACTGATCCTTTATGTTTGCGTAGGTTTTTTCTCTTCTCTGCTGCCCCTACGTGGGTTTTTTTTACGATCCATGCATGGATCTTCTACCTTCTACTACTAGTCCATGTGTTGGACTTCTGCCTCTGACTGCTGACTTCTACTGCCTGTGCCTGACTGCTGCTGCCTGCCTGTAACTCTACGTCTGCATCTGTTTCTTCCTGATGACGTCTACTCATGAAGATCTGCGACGTCAGGTGACAACTGTGAAGCTGGATGGGCGAAACTACCAGCACTGGGTGTGCTCTATGCAGATATATGTTAAATCACAAGGAAAAATGTCGCACCTGACGCGAGATCCACCACCCGTGCCTCCTGCAACAACCAATTCGAAGGATGTGAAAGCCTATGATGATTGTGGGTGAAGGATGACCCCACATTCATGACATGGATTCTGAATTGTAGTGAGACCAAGATTAGTGTCACATTATTGTACCTGCAGACGGCAAAGCAAATGTGGGATCAACTTGCCAGCACATATTCACACCTTCAAAATCCAAAGAAGGTGTTTGATATCAGCAAGCAACTCAGCCGTCTGCGTTTCTCTGGTTCTGATCTGACGGATTATTTCTCTGCTTTCAAGGGATTGTGGGGGGAGTTGGAAGCCTACCATCCCTTGTCTACTGATCTGGCTACTATGCAACGACAACGACAGGAGTTGGAAGTAGTCCAGTTCCTCTGTGGCTTACCTGATTCCTATGCCGGGGTGGTGGATCAGATTCTCGCCAGTGATCCGCTGCCTTCTCATCAGACTGCCTTTCAGAGACTACAATGCTTGCCTGCATCGTCATCTAAGACTCCTACTGATATTGGGGATTCGACTGCTTTTGCTGCGATGTCTGGTCGTGGTTGTGGCCGTGGACGCGGTCGTTCATATGATGCTCGTCCTCCTCTTAGTACTGGCTGGGGGAGGAATTCTGCGGGTCGTGGAGCATCCTCTGGATCTACTACTGCTGCTGCTCGTCCTCAGACTGGCCAACACTTCTGCAACTTCTGTGGCCGGTCTAATCATGTTGAAGACAAGTGCTGGGAAAAGTATGGTAAACCTGCATGGGCTAATGCGGCCAGTGACACTACTGCTACTTCAGAGACATCTACCCAGCCTGTTCTGTCTAATGACTTGGGTACTGCCACTGCGGATTACATTCGTGCTGAGGTGGAGCGCCTACTATGTGAGCGTACTGGCTCCTTTTCTACTGCCACTACAAGTGGAGCCCATGCTGCGACCTACTCGGGTTATGATACTGCCTTCCTCAGTACTCCATCTTCTAGTGCTGGTAATAGAAAATGGGTTATCGATTCGGGCGCATCGTCTCACATTTCTGGAAATCGAGATTTATTTAGAAATTTATCTAGACCAGCTACTGCTTCTTCTGTCATGCTTGCTGATGGTTCTAAGTCTGTAGTTTCTGGGGTTGGAGACATTGTATCTAAGTTTCTTCTGAAATCGGCTTTATATGTGCCTCGTTTTCCGCTGAATTTATTATATGTTAGCAAATTCTTACGCAACCTGCAATGTAGCCTGACCTTTATACCTGGTTCGTGTGTTTTCAGGACCTTCGCACGAGGACGAAGATTGGTGGGGGGCATGGAGGATCTGATGGCCTCTTTTATCTAGATGATCTGCTAAGACTGGATAAGGTTGCATTGGCTTCTACTTTATCGACATTATCTGCATCAGTCTCTGCATTACAATGGCACTACCGTCTTGGACACCCTTCTTCTGAAAAACTAAGACATGTCATTTCTAGTGTTGGTACTCAGCCCGCCCTGGTACAGGTCCCGACGCTAGTAAATCTGAGCCTCGGGCCAGTTCACTGTGCTCTCTGAGCCATGAACGCATTCATGCTCCATCACACTGAGCCATGGGCATGTTCACCATGCTCTTAAACATATCTTGAGTCTACAACCGAAGTTGCACTCTAATCCTCTCATTTTCGGCTAGGAGAAACCCCGCATATTCAACAATATACGCTCCGGATTAACCCGTAGGAGAATCCGTTTCACCATCACCAGCTACTGACGATGATGGATCTATGACCAGGGCTCTACATGATAAAATTCCACTTGATTATTTAAGTACATTACCATATTCTTTTAGCATCAGTCAAGTTTTCAAACAAGAATTATTATGACAAATGCTACAAAGAAATATGTAATACTTCTATCAAGTATTCTTCAAAACTTTATAAAACATTGGGATCTCAATCCCTTATCTCATTACTGGGAATTCACATCCCTCAACAATACCATCATCAATATCATCATCATGTTTACTGGATCTGGTTATTCAAACCTTTAGTTCATCATCGAACATGGTTACCACTATCAGGTAACTATTACCTCCAAGTCATCTGACCAAGGTATTTATGATACTTGTTACACAAGCATCTCACATAGCTCACCAGGCATATTAAACTTCTTGTCACCTTTCACTAGGCAACAAATAAAATAATGGCTCACAAGGCCGATTAACATCATAACTTTTACCTAGTTATGCTCATCATCTCATGATACCTGCATGGTTAGTATACTTGATAACAATCATGTCCATTACATATCAACATTATGCAATACAAAGATAACATCACTATTTCCTCATTAGGGTTAGGGTTTCCCATCTTTATCAATTAGGGTTGTTAGTTAGGGAAACAGACTAGGGCTGTTTACCCTAAACGTCCTCAGAGTAGTAGCAAAAACTCTTTTTTGTTGAAAAGTAGGTCTGAAGTGCTGTCTACTATTAAATTCTTTTTTGTTGAGGTGAAAACACAATATGCTCTGTCTGTTAAAGTTTTTCGTACTGATAATGCACTTGAGTTTGTCCAAAAAGATGTTGCAATGTTTTGTCGTTCTGTTGGCACTTTAGATCAAACTTCTTGTGCATATACACCACAACAAAATGGAGTAGCTGAGAGGAAAAATAGACATTTGTTAGAAGTTGCTAGAACTATTATGATGCACTATCATGTACCTAGATTATTCTGCCTTGAAGCAATATTGACTGCCTGTTTCTTAATAAATCAGATGCCTTCCTCTGTGATTGGAAATAAAGTACCTGTCCAAATTCTACAACCTGATGCACCCTTATTTACTGTACCTCCTCGAATTTTTGGCTGTACGTGTTTTATGAGATTGCTTGGTCCTACTCATGATAAATTATCTCCCCGTGCTGAGAAATGTATTTTCTTAGGGTATTCTCGTACACAAAAAGGATATAGATGCTATAGTCCTATTGCAAAGAAATGGTTTATCAGCAGTGATGTTGTCTTCTTTGAGAATACCCCATTCTACTCATCTAGCGGAGATAGTCTGGAGCCTGATATTATTGCTTCCCCTCTGCCTATTACTATTGAATGTGTGTCTGAGAATTCTGATCAAATGCCACCTAAGAATACGACACCTCCTCTTATTGTTTATCAGTGCAGGAACAAGCCTCCACCTGAACAAGTACCCCCCACTCAACACCAATCTCTTCGTCAAGAAGGTCCTGCCACACCTGAGGTAATTTCTGGCCTAGATATACCTATTGCTCTTAGAAAGGGAACTCGTTCCTGCACTTCTCATAACATTGCTAACCTGTATCTACTGCACATTTGAATATTCATGCTAGCAATTTTGTCTCTACTTTATCTGCTGTCACTATTCCGAAAAATACTCGTGATGCCTTGCAAAATACAGCCACCTCCTCAATGTAAGAAGAGATGCGTGCTCTTACTGACAGACAAACTTGGGAGTTGGTGGATCCACCTCCTCAATGTAAGCCTGTAGGTTGTAGATGGGTATATGCTGTTAAATATCAACCTGATGGTACTATATAACGGCTGAAGGCACGCTTGGTTGCAAAAGGGTATACACAGACTTATGGTATTGATTACTTTGAAACTTTTTCTCCTGTTGCCCGCCTTAATTCAGTTAGAATTTTTCTTTCTGTTGCTATTAATCTGGACTGGCCTCTACTGCAATTAGATGTTAAGAATGCTTTCCTGTATGGTGATCTGCAAGAGGAAGTGTATATGGAGCAACCCCCTGGATTTGTTGCTCAGGGGGAGTCACACAAAGTCTGCAGGTTGAAAAAGACTATTTATGGGCTCAAACAGAGCCCTCGTGCTTGGTTCGATAAATTAAGCAAAATTATGATTGCTTTTGGTTTTCTGAGATCTCAAGTGGATCATTCTGTTTTTACTAAGAAGACCTCTACTGGCATTGTAATTCTTATTGTCTATGTGGATGATATTGTTCTTTCTGGCAGTGACTATATTGCTATTCAGGATATTAAAGCCCATCTCTGCAAGCACTTTGCTACTAAAGACTTGGGTAAACTGCGGTATTTTCTAGGCATAGAGGTATCCAGAACCTCTAATGCACTAGTGTTGTCTCAGAGGAAATATGTTCTAGATCTTTTACAGGAAACTGGTATGCTTGGAGCTAGACCTGCTGACACTCCTCTAGATCTCAATGTCAATTGGGATGATGATTCGTCTCCATCTTTTGCTGATAATAAAAAGTACATGAGATTGATTGGTAAAATGATATACTTAACTGTGGCTAGAGCTGACATATCTACTTCTGTGGGACTTCTTAGCAGGTACCTAGATAAATCCAGACAGTGCCACTGGGATGCACTGTCATATTCTGCGATATCTAAAAAAGTCTCCTGGCAAGGGACTTCATTACAGGAAAAATGGGCACTGCTCTCTCTAGAAGGGTATTCTGATTTTGATTATGCAGGGAGTCAGATCGACAGGAAATCCACTTCTGGCTATTGTACGTATGTTAGAGGCAATCTAGTCACATGGAGATCCAAGAAACAAAATGTGGTTGCCAGATCTAGTACTGAAGTTGAATATAGGGCTATGGCCCATACTGCTTGTGAGCTGCTTTGGGTATGCTCTCTTCTTAAAGACTTCGGTGTTGAGTCTTCTTCTGCTATACCCATGCACTGTGATAATAAAGCTGCTATCTTTATTGCCAACAATCCTGTCTATCATGAGCGCACCAAGCATATCGAGGTCGACTGTCATTTTATTCGGGAATCTATTCTTACTGGCAAGATCTGCACACCTTTTACTCGATCTGAAGACCAAGTTGGTGATATCTTCACCAAACTGCTGCCTAAGAAGCATTTCAGTGCTTTGATGGACAAGTTGGGCATGATTGACATCTATGCTCCAACTTGAGGGGGAGTGTTAATATATGTGTTGCTTTATTTATGTTATGTTATTTTCCATTATATCTGGACCTTTCTGTAATTGTTACTTTTCTATAAATAGAACGGTGCACACATTGTGCAACCCTAAGCTCTCCAAATCTCATTGTCTTTCACAAGTAATGTAGCATGTTCTTATGGTTATCTACTACATAAAATGAACATAAAAAGAATGTGATGCGACTAGATATAAAACATGAAACCTAATCATTATATGTTCACTAACAAAAACAACAATGTAGAAGATAACTACTTTATTTTCATTAGCATCAAAATTTAATAGAACATATCAATCATGACCTTTAGATTTTGTCTTTTCACACTATATACATTACACTTGATCCATTTAGTTGCTTTATAAATGTGTGGGTGTGGCATGTCTTAAGAATCATACATGTATAGAATTATTATAATATATTTATCTTAGTTAATTGGGTCACCCGTGGATGCCCGCGGATTGCATGTGAAACTCGCTAATTAAACGGACGGTTATGTGTTTGGGTGATTTGTAGCGAGTGGGAAATTTCATCGCCCAATCTAACTTAAACGGGTCGACCCGTGGATGCCTGCAAATTTGGACCCAGTTTGACAGGTCTAATTTCCTCTAGTGTCAAGGAGGAAGTTCATCTTCCATTTCATAGCCATATAGTGCAACATTAACAAAACAATGGAAACTCAATAGAAAATAACAAAATTAATCTCAATACTCACACAACGAGAGACTCGAAACCCCAACTTTGGGGTGGGGCTTTCTCAGAGGAGAATCATACTACTAAAAAGAAAAAAAGATCTAAGAAATGCTTCAAGCAAACAATGATCCATGGAAGATCCTAGGCCGTCAGGGATTGCGAGGCGGGGGAGCATATTGCAAATATGGCCCCAGGTTAAGATCAGTGGTGGCAAAAAACCACCTCCCAAGCTGTCGCTGGATGGTGGCCGTGACCCTAGGAGAAAGGGTTGCCTTGCTCGCTGAGGGGGGAAACATGCTGGGAGACAAACACGCATGACTTGCCTCATCTATTTGTTTAATCTTAATATAATATAGATGGTATAGAATTTGTTCTCTCTCTACTCATTTTATTAGTTATCGTTAGGGTATTCTTGGTAGTGAAGTGAAATGTCTGATTTTAGTTGTCTAAATGATGAAATTGCAAATGGTAGAGGGTCGGTGCATATAGTTGCCAAATATCATTTAAACTAGTGCCCAGTAAAAAAAATACTGTAGCATCCACGGCTTTATGTGGAATTCATCAAAAGTCTGAAATATCTGTACAACTACAGAATTTCCATTTTTTATCAACACCTACAGGCAACATTCTAATTAATATTGTACATAAACGTCTGATTTTTAGATTTTAGTTCTAGAGTAGTAAACACTAGCTGCTCTGAAATATAAAAATTTAGCTTAAGTTGCTCAAGTTTGACAGTGTGCAGAATTCAATCAGTAGTTTTTTAACGAAATCGTACTGGGAATAAGTATATGAGCTGTTTACTTCTTTTGGGAACTTATTGACGACACAAGTGATAGAGTTCTCTGCTAGTGATTTTCTCTTGTTCTCTTATGAATATCATGCACATGGAAGTAAAGATTGTTTATATATTTATTTTCAGTTGTGCCTACCCACTACACCAACATGGCAAGGCAGTGGTGGGAGGAGCAATGCCATTTTTATTCTTTTACTTGATTGTAGTTTTTTTTGCTATCAGTTGACTAAGTTATAGTCTGCATTGAAGTTGATTCTAAAATGATCTAATTCCTTGATCAAGATAAAAGTTTTTCATAATTAATTATCCTTACCTAGTTCAAAAACAATTCTACTATTGTAAGAATTCATTTTAGGGTGTCCGAGGGACTATCTCTTCTCTCTTTTTCCATTCACGCAAAGTTTTATAGAAGCATATGCTACTGCAGTTACTGTTTTTGGCTGCAAGGTTTTCTACACTATATATATATATATATATATATATATAAACGTATAGATATACATGTAATCTGTATATAGGTGCGTATGTATATAGAAATGTATGTTATTTAATAAAATGCCGAATTATATATGTATGTGAATTGAAATGTGTGTGTATGTGTAGGGTAGTGATCTAGTGAGAAACATGTTATGCTGAGAGCTGATGCATTTAAATAAATACAAAATTACATTATTTTCCCTTCAAAATATGACCATAGGGATGGAAAGATCATTGATTCATTTACCTTCGTACTTCAAATAAATACGGCCAAACATACGTTACCTGTCCATCTAAACACTATGTGTTTTTACATCTAATGGTCAACCTCAAACACAATACAGAGCTTGTAAAGTATTTCATTTTTGTGCAGTGATATACAAAGTCTGATGATAATGAAATTTGGTAGGTAGGTAAATACAATGGTATATTTTTAATCCTACGTTTGGACTATTTATATTTAATCACCTTGAAAAGTTATTCAAACGCTTCTCATGTTGCAATAAGAGCATGATAGGCATTTGGCTAACTACAAAGTTATAGCTCCGACCATATGAATATGTAAAGAGTGTTTATACATTTACATTCACACAAATGATTAGTATTGTCAGGCCTTTTGTACACATCCAACTATATGATATACATTTTTTGCACCCTAAGATCAGCTTGAAACTCAATATATATCATAACAAGTATTCCGTTGTTTTGCATGCCAACAAGTATGCTGTTACTGAAATATTGTAGAAGTTAAGTAAAATGGTATACTTTTAATGCATATGGTTGGATTATGAGAAAATGATCACTACACATAGTTATTTGAATGCCCCACGTTCTCATTATTATTACCTCTCACAAGATTGTTGTCTTGTGTGTGTAAAAAAATGTATGCCAATTACATCTATAAATATATATTATTTGTATATATATGCATAAATGTGTATACGAATATTGTACTTGTGTACATATATTGAACTATATTCATATGAATGTTTTGATGTATGGTCAAATGTATGCATATTGACATATACATTACTATTAGTATGCATATATATTGAAAAAGATGAAATGAGAAAGGCATGCAGACCTGATGGTGTTCCTATTGATGTATGGAAGAGTATGGGGGATGAGGGAGCTATTTGGGTAATGAATTATTCGATAAGATTATGAAGACTTGAATGCTCCACGTTCTTATTATTATTACCTCTCACAAGATTGTTGTCTTGTGTGTAAAAAATTTATTCCAATTACATCTGGAAATGTATATTATTTGTATACCATTAATAAAGATTTGAAATTTTTACACCTATTCCAGCATACCTTTTGAGTGTTTGGAATAGATCTTTTATTCTTGAAATATTAGTAGGGAGTGGATCCCCTTTGAGTCCCACTCTTTACATATACAAAGCAACAAACTTGTCAATATAAAACATGCATGTCAAAATCACAACTTTCCACTATTTGGCTTAAAAATCTCATGCATAAATGTGTATACGAATATTATACTTATGTACATATATTGAACTATATTCATATGAATGTTTTGGTTTACTGTCAAATGTATGCATATTGACATATACATTACTATTAGTATGCATATATATTGAAAAAGATGAAATGAGAAAGGCATGCAGACCTGATGGTGTTCCTATTGATGTATGGAGGAGTATGGGGGATGAGGGAGCTATGTGGGTAATGAATTCTTCAATAAGATTATTTTAAACCAAGAAGATGTCAGATAGTGGGGAAATAATACTATAGTCCCCATCTACAAGAACAAAGAAGATGTCTAGAGCTGTGCAAAATACAGAGGTATCGAGTTGATGAGTCACACTATAAAGCTTTAGGTGAGGATTAATGAGCAGAGACTTAGATCTATGACATTGATACAAATATTAAACAACTAATTTGGTTCCATGCGTGAAAGATCAAGAATAGATGTATTTTTGTAAGGAGGCTTATGAAGAAGTACAGAGAAGACAAAATCGATCTTCATATGGTTGTTATTGATTTGAAAAAAGGCTTATGATCAAGTTCTTAGGGGAGTGTTATTGAGGGTTATGGAGAAAAAAGTGTGCAAGTGTGCAATCCAACACATCGAATTGATTAAAAGCATGTATGATAGGTCAGCTGCAAGTGTTAGGATTCCTGAAGGGGAGACACCAATATTTCCTATCATAGTTGAGCTACATCAAGGATAATCACTCATCCCATATCTATTTGTTCTTGTTATGGATGAGTTGACAGAACATGTTCAAGATGACATTCTTTGGTGCATGTTATGATATTCTATTGATTGATGAAAATAAAGAACGATTGAATAGTAAAGTTGAACAATGGAGAGATGCATTGGAATCTAAAGGATTTACAGTCAGTAGAAAGAAGCAAAATTGAGTATATACATTGCAATTTCAGCCGATCTAGAATTCTGAATGGTTGGGACCAAGTTGGATGGAATGGATGTACCAAAATGCAATAAGTTTTGTTACTTGGTTTCTTATTCAAATAGATGATGTTCAAGATGATGTTTGTCATGTGATGACATCAAGATGGTTGAAATGGGGAAGTACAACTAGAGTAGTATGTCACCGAAAGTACCCTTTCAGATTAAAAAGTAAGTTTTATATAATAACTATATGGCCAGCTACGCTATATGGGAGTGAATGTTGGACGATAAAGAAACAAGGTCTCAATAAGTTGAATGTGGTAGAAATGCGTATGCTAAGATGGATGTGTGGGAAGACAAGAACAAATCGCTTGAGAAATGACTATCAGGAACAATGTGGGATTGGCGAGCATCGAGGTCGAGTCGCACCACAACCGTTTGAGATAATATGGACAAGTGCAATGCAGACCAACTTATACGCCTATTTGAAGCAATGCTATTGAGACAAACACAATGAAAAGAAGAAGAGGAAGGCCAAGACTAACTTGGAAAGAACTTTTGAAGGGAGATTTTGAAAGATCTTGATCAGTTATGGGCCCATAATATAGCTGATTGGAAAAGGTTCCATGTAGCCGACACCAACATGGTTGGGATTGAGGCTTAGATGATGATTTGGGGAATTTCACCCCTGTTAAGGTAATCGGGAGGGAGAACAGCCAATAGCATACGCCAAAGGCTTTTAGTCCCTAGCTGTAGTGTCCCAACGGGATCCGATGTGATTCGATCTTGCAACCTGCACTTCACAAGCCGCAAGCTTAACCAGCTAAGCTAGCTGTTAAGGACGGATTGAGGCTTTGATGATGATGGTAATGTATATATAATTATATATTGCAACATACACATATAAATGTTTTGATGTATAGAGAAATGCATACATATTCATATACACATATATATGTACATGCTGATGTGGATGCATATGTGTAAGTACTTTATATCAAGTAACATACATTGATATAATTTATATATATACTCTAAATTCAAAGGGAGGCTCATATAAGCCGCACATGCACCACCTATACCATGCGGCCTCAAGCAGCATCAATTAACAAACTATTAGTACAGGTATGCTATATATACACCGTGTAGTATAGCCCATTACAAACAGTAGACACATATTTGTATGATTTACATAGTACCCTTACAATTTGGATTTGTCTTAACACGAAAATTATAAATTGTATCTTGAAGATATTAACACAATATTATCTTTCAAAGAATTCAATATAGGTCCCATAGGAAATTATCAATTAGCTATAAAGTAATAAATTTATGTAAAGTGGGTAAGTGACTATTATGTGTACAGGAATGGTACACAAGTTCATCATAACTTTGGAGGAGAATACTATCTCACGGGTAGTTCTTGTATCTGTATATCCTGTAATACATATAGGGCATCGGACGATAGATTTTTCTTTTATTTATATTTTTGTTTTGCTAGCCCAGAGCCCCAGATCTTGTTTTAGTTAAGCAGTCCTAAGCTGCTGATGAAACGGGCCACACAGTGGAATAAAGTGGGCTGAAGCGGATGCAAGCACCCGCTTAACAGCACTGTGCCAGCTGCTTCCTCAGGTTCGTGTGCCAGACTGCATACGCACCTGCTTAAGTGGCCGAAGCGACTGCTTTTTTATTCACTGTTTTTTTAGTCTTTTGACAAGGATCATGAAGGGTGTTCGTTTTTTAGAATTAGCTTTTCAGCTTCATATCTTTTATTAAAACGAAAGAGAGATGGAAAAAAGTCTTGTAAAATACTTCTTGTGCATGCTCCTATAGTTGTACTATCCTCCCTTGTTTTACGTACTACATATTGATAACTTTGGAAGTTATGATGATAGTATTCAAATGAAGTCCCCGGTCCATTGCTTAGAAGCACCTTTCAATTTGTAATTTATATGTTGGAGCTCCATCTTGTGGAGTCTTCCATATAAAAATAAGGGTCAATCAATCATGGGATTTACACAGTTTATTAGATCATTCGCAACAGTATCCTTCGGAAAATTGCTGATTGCTTTCTGAAATTTTTAATCTTCTAGATACTTACGTGTGTGCACCCCTGATTATCCTTAGCTCTTATGTAGATCTACAATTGCAGCAAAAGCTCAATTTTTGGGGTGGATTTTTGGTTAGCAAATTGGCAGTACTGAGCAATATCAATTGAAAATTATTATTATAGAGTGATTCCATTCACAAAAGGAGAAATCATGTAGCTATAGTTTATATTAACATTCTTGAATAAGATCTTTTATGGATGTTGATCATCCTATGCTATAATCTTATATCTCAGTGCTATATAAAGGGCGTTTTGCAGCAGTTTTAGTTATTCATAGTAGGCCATATGCCACTTAGTACTATTCTGTGTCTGTTAAGAAACCCATTGTGGACTTCAACCGGGGGGGGGGGTGTAACAATGGTTTTTTTGGCTGTTCCATCAGTAATAATCATCATCTAAGCCTCGATCTCAACCATGTTAGGGTCGGCTACATGAATCCTTTTTTTCCAATCAGCTCTGTTATGGAGCTGCTTTGTCACTCTTTTTATGACATGGACGTTCCATCAGTAATACACACCTGAAAAGCGTATTTTGTTTAATCCTTTGCAATTGAGGGACTACATCTAAAGTTCGGTTGTTGAATGTGTGGTATCAAAAACTTGATGTGGTTTCATTATATCCGTTTGCTTTTGATCAATGTTAGGGAATCTATTACATGTACAGTGAGTAGATTCCTAGACTGCACATTTGATTTCATTATCTCTACTTTTTTCTTTGTTACTTAAAGAATAAAGATAGACCTCGTCAATTTTCTCAGTGAATTAACATTCAAGTTCATCTCTTCAGGTTCTATGTGGCTGAAGTTCTACTTGCACTGGAGTACCTACACATGCTTGGCATAATTTATCGTGATCTCAAGCCAGAAAATGTCCTTGTCCGGGAAGATGGTCACATTATGCTATCTGATTTTGACCTCTCACTTCGATGTTCTGTTAATCCAACCCTCATCAAGTCTTCCAACATGGAGGCTGATCCACTTCGCACCAATAATTCTGCATTCTGCGTTGAACCTGCCTGTATCACCCCTTCATGTGCGGTGGCCACCTCATGCTTCTCACCCCGCCTGTTCTCTTCAAAGTCGAAGAAAGAGAAAAAGCCCAAGACTGAGGTTGTACACCAGGTCAGCCCATTACCTGAGCTGATGGCTGAGCCATCCGATGCTCGATCCACGTCATTTGTCGGAACCCATGAGTACTTGGCTCCTGAGATAATCAAGGGCGAAGGTCATGGAAGTGCAGTTGACTGGTGGACACTTGGAATCTTCCTATATGAGCTTTTATTTGCTAGAACTCCTTTCAAAGGGTCAGGCAATCGCGCTACACTGTTTAATGTTATTGGGCAGCCATTGCGCTTCCCTGAGTCCCCAGTGGTTAGCTTTGAAGCAAGGGACCTTATTAGAGGATTGCTTGTGAAAGAACCCCAGCACCGGCTTGCATACAAGCGAGGAGCCACGGAAATCAAGCAGCATCCTTTCTTTAATGGTGTGAACTGGGCATTGATACGCTGTGCAAGCCCGCCTGAAATTCCCAGGCCAGTCGAGATAGAGTGCCCCCCAGCCTCTACAACATTGCCAAGCAGACCCGCACCCTCAGTGGATACTGGTCAAAAGAGTTCAGAAAACTATCTGGAGTTTGATTTCTTCTGAATTTTCTTCTCTTTTTATTGTGCTCTTTGTTGTATCAAATAGGATCAAGTTATCGAATGTTTTAGATACAGTTTTTTCTTATAAGCTGTTTCAATAAGCATATGTTCTTGAATTCTGGAGTCTAATTTTTTTAAATTTTTTTTTCATCTGCCTCAAGTTATGAGATGGTTTTCATTTGTTTCTCGCACCATCTTAAAGCAAAGTCACTTTTCGCAACTTCCCTAGTTGTGGGCGTTGCTAACATAAATAATCAAGCTTAGGCTACATTGGTTCACCTGAAATCCCTAGGCATTGAAATAGAGTGCTCACCGGCCTCAACTGCATTGCACAGTAGATCAGCAACTTCCATAGATACTGGCGGGAAGAGTTGACATAATTATCATCTAAAGTCTGATTTTCATGTCCTCAATTTTTTCTCTTATTGTTCTAGATTTTCTTAATCTTTAAATAATTCATGCTATTGAAAGTAGGAAGTGGCATTTTTAGATTCTTTTCATTCATCTCATATGATTCAAACTTTTTTTTGTGTGCTTCTCATGCATTTTAAAATGACGCGGTCTTTGTTAAATTTTATATGTTCCTATTAACTTTTAAAATCAAACTTAAGCTACGCCAACGTGATTGTGGATCAATCAGGGGTTCACCACAACCTTGTCCTGAGTTTATTTTGAAAACCTAGAACCTAAGTTTCTGGTTGGCATCCAAGACGTTAATTCTTGAAACTGCAGAAGTCATTGCTTTCATAGTACATTATTAAAAAGATTTCGTTAGTACCAGTCATTCAGTTGTTCCGGCTTTAGTCCTATATGAAAATACAGTGGTAATTTTTTTTCTGTTTGAATGAAACCATGATTATTTGGTTGACCTTTGACACGACCTGAAGCGGAGCACTTCACTGCTTTTGCATTAGGGCCTCCAGCCGTTGACTCCCCTCTTAGACAGTTTCCCTCTTGGAGTCTTATTTTCGGCTTGTGTTGATGAGCTTTGCCGCAAGACAACCCATAAGCCGTTTCTCCCTGCAAATGCTGCCTAACTGGCAAAAAGATCCAGTGCTATTTGTCAGGACGTCTTGAACTAGATCTTGGCCGCTCAAAAAAACTACTTTTCAACTAACTGCTGGAATAAATCTAGGGACATTTCCAAGAGGGGGAAAGTATGTTTTTGGCTCCAGGGGTTTGGAAAGCGTCTAACAACCCTCTTCATGCATACACACAATTTCACTGGCTCACTCTTGCTCCATCTCTTATTCTATTTCTCTCATTTTCACTCTCCACCTGGAACTTAGATCCAGACGCACTCTCTGACCGTGGCAGCAAGATACATCTAGACCGATCAATGACGTTGTTTGTTATTTTAGGGTAGGCATATCAACATTGAGTTGAGTCTAGCCAAACAGCCTTCAATGCCTCAAGTGGCCTAATCCTCCCGGATTTGTCGTTGGAACACGATTTTACAAATATTGTCCTCTTGTTCGGTTCTCCCTGCCCTACTTCTCATAAAAGTACTCTATTTTATTTATTTTATATGTAACTAACTGTATTTCTTAAAAGTTGATTTTTTTTGCGGTGAAAGGAAGTTTTTTTATTCATAGTGTAGCTAGTTACATATGTAAAGGAGTGGTTTTTAATATCATATATAATATATCAATTTTTTCATTTTTACCATATTATAACCTCTTGTGAAGTATTTTCAAAACATATATATCATGGATACTGATGAATGGATGAAAGAGATGTACATGGTTTTAAAGGAACTTCAAAAAGGTTAAGTCGTTGGTGTGTCATCATCACCACACCAACATACTTATCAAGGTTCATTCGCCGGTGTGCCATCATCACCTTGCCAAGATACTCAACAAGGTTCAGTCGTTGGTGTACCATTGTCATCATGTAAAGATATCCAATAGAAAATTTTGTCGGCAATACATATTTGTTTGACATAGATCTAAATGAGATGGTTTCTCAAGAACATGACTGACAAGGAATATCACAGGAAGTTCCATTGGTTCTAATGATATACATGTTTACTCAGAGAATCTAGAAGAATTAGTTTTGAAGATTAGGTATATTATGATTTCTCACAAGGAGACACAACTCCTACACATACATATTGCATATCCTGATTTGGAGTCACATGATGTTGGGAAGACTTGAATAGATTTGAATGAGACTTGTGCTGCTTCTAAAATCACCAGTGAGGAGATTGGTTTCAAAGATATTCATATAAATGTCTCAGAATGACACTTTGTTATTAGTTCACTCCCGCTCCTTGTTTAACCTTAGTTCAATTTATCTAGTAATACACATCCAACGATGCAATATGCATTCTTCTTTCATCATTCTTCCTTTTCTACCTATCCTTGTTCCTTTTCACCTTCTCCGTACTCCTTTTCTCAAGCTCTTTCTTCTTTTTCTCCTTATCCTTGTTTCTTTTCACCTCCCCCTTATTCCTTTTCTCATGCTCTCCGTTCCTTTTCTCCATAACCTTGTTCCTTTTCTCTTGTATTCATGTTTCCCTTTCTTCCTCTCGATGATCCTAATGTTTGATGCTTAGTTATTTCTTCACTCTCAATCATAGTTTAACCTCAATTCAATTTATCTGGTAACACATAGCAAACAATGCAATATGCATTCTTCTTAATCATTCTCCCTCTTTTACCTATTCTTGTTCCTTTTCACATTCTCCTTACTCTTTTTCTTAAGCTCTTTTTTCCTTTTCTCCCTATCATTGTTCCTTTTCACTTCCCCCTTGTTCTTTTTCTCGTACTCTCTGTTCCTTTTCTTCTACCCTTGTTCCTTTTCTCATGCTTTTTATTCGTGCTTTGTTTCATTCATGTTTCTTTATTCCTTCCACTCGTGTTCCATTAATCCTGTTGTATTTCATTATCTCATATGAACTTGATAAGCATGATTACTGAGAAAACTTTGAATTTATCTCTCCACGCAAAGCTCATTAGTTTTATAACAATTATGCTCATCAGATTGAGTTTGCCACCAGGATTGACTAGGATAAGAAGTGTAGAGGCAAGAACACGGATCATCAAAAGATTCAGTATATTCGATATGTAAACAACGATACCAAAAGGGAAGTATACTGAATCACATTGGTTATGAAACAGTCAAAAAATTAATAGATTTTCAAACTGAAACCATGAGGCACATAGAGAAGAAAGGATCATGTACAAATCACTTCTTAATCTAAAGCTTGATTGCCAACTTAATATCTATAAGATAACTAGTTGGGTTGTTGATCATAACCATGCACTTCACCTATAGGAATATGCACACCTTCTTAGATCCAACCACATTATTTCAAACGTGCAAGGTGATATAGAAGATATCAACGGAGATGTTGGAATTCAATGAACAAATTCCTATGATGCAATGTCCTTGGTCGTCAGTGGATGTGAGAGCATTGAGTTTCTTCGATTAGATTTACAGAACCATTCGAGGACAAGGAGACAAAAGACAATGATATCTGGTGAGATCACTACTTTGCAAGAGTACTTTCATAAAGAAGCATACAACAAGCCATCATTTTACTACGAGATTGAGGTTGATATCGAAGAGAGAATTACAAACATTTTCTAGGCTGACGGGAGGATGAAGCTTGATTATCGATTATTTAGTGATGCAATTTTTTTGATACAACTTTTCAGATAAACAAGAGCTACCGACCATTAGGTACTTAATAGAATCATGTGTTCCAACATTCAATATCTTGTGTTCCAGAATTTGACATCTTATGTATCAATATTCAATATCTTGTGTTCCATTATTCGACATTTGTGTTTCAATATTCTACTATATATATTACAATATTGAACTATATGTGTTCCAATATTTAACCATATTTGTTCCATTATTCTAAACCGACATGTTATTTTTCTATGTAGCTTTATTTATTGGTTTTAACCACCATAGTTAGGGTGTCATATTAGGTGCAACCCTCCTCTATGATGAAAATATAGAGTTCTTCAAACGGTTATTCATGATATTTCTTAAATGCATATCAAACAAGGCACCTTCAACTATTTTCACAGATCACGATTCCACATCGTCTATGAGAAAAGTTCTCCCTGATACATTCCATGCGCTATGTACATGACATATATTACAAAATTCTCAGAAGAACCTCACTTAGTTGTTCACTCCTATTTTTTGCAACCATCTTACTCTCTTCATGTATGATGTTGAAAATGAAGATGAATTCAATTTTTCTTGGACAAAGATGATTGAAGAATGCATCCCTATTGGGCCCCATTGTTGGATTGAGAGAATACATGGCTATCAAAAATAATGGTCCTCGACTTGTTGCAAGTAGGAGGAGTAATGAAAAAGAACAAGAGTTTTGAGCAACTAATAAATTTACAAACAATATATTTTCCTACAACCCAATAGCAAAAAGGACCGCTATGGTTTATACACCTAATACGTTTTAACATTCCACCCCTTGTTCCTTTACTTCCCCTCCTTGATCCTTTACTCCCCATACTTGTTCCTATTGTCACCGTCCTTGTTCCTTTTCTTAATATAAGTACAAGTACAAATACAATACAAAGCAAAACTACTTGGATTCCAAAACTCTATTATTCATGAATAGTAAGAGCACCCACCTCCGGCTGTTGTGACATAGCTAGAGGACACAACTTCCCTACCTCTCCCGAAGCCGGTGACCATTGCAGGCCCTGGCTTGTACCAGACCTTGATGCACCAAGCTCGAAATGCCACATTCAACTGACCTCTAGATACGATGCTCCCACTGTTGCACTACACTGACCTGCTTGGATCCCAAAACCCGTATCTTCCCCATTAGGTCAGGAAGGATTGAAAACAATTTCCTTCCCCATTAGGTTAGGAAGGATTGGAAAAGGTTTGGACTAGAGTTATTATCAAGAATAGATAAAATATTCCATTTCCATGAGCTCCGGTCGACCACTATTGTGGGTGTCAGAAAGAGCTTTAAAGACCTCACCATTTCATTGCATGTTTGGTGGTGGAGTAGGAGGAGATTTAGTTGTGGCGGTGTCTTTGGGTGTGGCAGTGGAGTAGGTGGCACGGTCATGCTATGAGATGGTATTGGTACCACCATTTCCTTGAATTTATAACTAGTTGACGATTCCCTTTGGAAGCTAGGGTTTCACAAGCCCGCCTTCCCTTAAGCGTCAATAGTAGTCATAAGGTATTGGTTCACCTTTCAATGCCTGCTTGTGAGCAACAATAAATGCGCCCATGACAACGAAAACCTGTGACTGGCCACTGGTGCTGGGGGGTGACCATACCAAGGAATTGTAAGTTTATTTAGCTTTTATCTCCCTCATTGATCATGTTCTCCTCCTCCCTTTCTCCTATTCCCGTGATCATTTTCTCTTGTTGTTGTTCCTTTTTTGCTGCCATTCTTTTACTCCCCATTCTTGTTCATGTAGTCATCATCCTTGTTCCTTTCTCCCACTCCCTATTCCTTTCCCCATTCTTGTTCATGTAGTCACCATACTTGTTCCTTTTCTCCCACTCCATGTTCCTTTGCTCCTCATTCTTGTTCCTCTAGTCATTTTCCTTGTTCATTTTCTTCTACTACCTATTCCTTTACTCCGAATTCTTGTTCTTGTAGTCATGGTCATTGTTCCTTTTCTCCCACTCCCTATTTTTTTACTCCCCATTCTTGTTCCTGTAGTCATCATCCTTGTTCCTTTTTCCCCACTCCATATTACTTTGCTCCTCGTTCTTATTCCTATAGTCATCGTCCTTATTCATCTGCGGAGAAGGAGACCATGATCTAGGGAGTAGGAGAAAGGGAGGAGGAGAACAAGAAAATGAGGCTGATTAAAGGCAAATAAACTTACAATTCTTTGATATGGTCATCTCCAGCACTAGTGGTAAGTTATAGGTTTCCACTGTCATGGGCGCATTTACTGCTACTCTCAAGCAGACACCAAAAGGTGAACCAAATACCTTTTGACCACTGCTGCTACTCAAGAGAAGGCAAACTTGCAAAACCCTAGCTTCCAAAGGGAATCATTGACTAGCTATACATTTAGGGCAATGGTGGTACCAATACCATCTTAAAGCATGGCAAGACCACCTATTCCACCGCCATAGCCTCAACCACCACCACAACCAAATCTCCTCTACTTCACCGCCGAATATGTAATGAAATAGTGAAGTCTTCAAAGCTCTTTATCACAACCTCAATAGTGGTCGATGGAGCTCGTGGAAATGGAAGATTTCATCTGTTCCTGATCGTAACTCCAAATCTTTTCCTGTCCTTCCCAATCTAATGGTAAACCGTATGGGTGAAGGAAGCCAAACTCTTACATTCCAAGACTTATATGGTGCTTCTTACTTCTAGGCTTGGACTCCAAGCCTTCCCCATGATTAACTTTGTTATTGGCATGGCATCTCTAGACATTCAAGCTAATCACTTGGTGATACTGAGACGCACCTGAAAAACTACCGGTTGTAACAAACTTCACTGATGATTCCAATTGTACAATCCAAACCTGATATGGAAACTAGCATGGCATCTCTAGACATCCAAGCCTTATACAGTTATGTGCATGGAATCTCCTTTCATCTGACACTTTCTTCCTTTCAAACATTTTGTTCCTTTTCTACGACACTTTGTTCCTTTAATTCCCATTCTTTGTTCCCATTGTAGAATGTACTGTTTGATTTAACTATGATAACTCTTTTGGAATGAAATTATGTGACTTACATGTCAATATATAACCAGTTATATTACTGGCCATGCTCAACCTATATTTGTGCCAATTTTTAGATGTTTAATTAAAACGAATAAGGTCTAGAGAAAAGGAACAATGATCAAGATAAGAGGAAGAAGGAGGACGACAATATCAACAAGTAGGTGGAGAACATGATCAAGTAGGGGGAGATATGGAAAAATGAATAAGGTCTAGAGAAAAGGAATAATGAGAACCGGAGAAAAGGAACAAGGATGGGGAGTAATGAAGAGGAGAATATGAACAATTAGGGGGAACATAATAGCGTGAAAGAGGAGAAAAGGAACAAGTATGGGGAGTAATGGAAGAGAAAAATAGGAATAAGTAGGTGGAGACTAATAGCATGGAAGAGGAGAAAAGGAACAAGGATGGGGAGTAATCATATAGGGACATTTGTAAATCTTGTGTTCCATTACTTAGTCTTCTGTTTCCGTATTGAATTTAATAAGTTCCAGTACTGAATCTTATGTGTTCCAATTTTACTCAAACACATGAAATGCAGTAACGATAATATGTATTTGGTTGATTAGTCAATAATGTCTGCTGCATCAGCTCCAAGAGGGGGCAATGAGATTTGCTTTGTCAGTCTACTTGTATTGCCGTCAAAAGCATGCTTTATGACATCATTTTTGACTTTGTTATTGGTGTCTAGAAGGACTCTGGCAACCAAAGTCCAATGAACTGATGTCAAGTAATTGGAGGTCCAAAGCTCGTAATTCTCCTTTGGAATGTGTCTTCCCCATTGACTTTACCAATACCCTATAGGGGAAGGGTAAGGGTAAAGAAATTTCTTACCCTTTACCCCCTACATGTTACCCTCTAACCTACTACCTTAGTGGGTAAGGATAAGGGTTAGCCATTACATATACCCTCTAACTCTCTACCCTCTAATATTTACGTATACTATATTACATATATATTCATTATGTTGTTTGAGTCAATGGATTATTCAACATTATATGGTCATTATTTAATACAATACATAATTTTCTTATCTACTTCTTACGTAGCCAATTTGGTCTTGTATACAACACTATTTTGGAGGAGTAAGACACACATGTAAGAAATAACTAGATTTTATAGTTTTTACAATAAAAACATGTGTATAATGTTGTAGAAGATTATTTCTAATTATTTTGAATAGTTATAGCCATTTTGGAGCATATTCATATTTCACTTAAATGTATAAATTTATTAGGCATGCCATTATTATTCCTATTAGTACAATTTTTTGAAAGATGTATACATTCTTCTCTTCACTCTTACTCTCCCCGTTTACCCTATGGGTAAGACGACAAGGGTAAGGGGAGGGTAAGGAAAGTGGTAGAGTGGGTAATTACCCATACCCTTACTCACCACACTAGGTGGATAAGGGTAAGGGTAAGCCCTTACCCTTCCCATACCCTCCCCATTGACAACTCTAGATGCTGGTTACCTCGGATGGATGGCACTATTAGAAAGAGGTTGACGAAACCAAATTAGGAGAAAATGAAACCAACGAGAAGGGAACCTGAGTTATTGTCAGAGAGAGTCTCGATTCAAGGTGAAAGGGGGTGTGTGGTAAACACTACATGACACAATTAGAAGGTCTAGGACTCACTCTCACAATCTTAGACCAGTGATCACCTTTTGTTGGTCTATTTTTTCAGTTGGCTAACACTATTCTTTATTAGGTCATTAATGGTTTTCTCTACGGCTTTGCACTTAATTGTTAGGGCTTTGTTTCTCTAGAACCATTGGCGTTGGAGATGAGTTTGATTTTTGTCTCCTATGCTTCATACTCTTGATCTGGTCAAGGTCGATTGTTGGCAGCTGATGTCACATACACTGCTTGGATCATCAAGGTTGGTTGCAATCATCAATGATGGTGATGATTAGTGACAATGGAGGGTAATCGATGACCTTATGAGTTGGTTTTAGTCTCGTTGTTAGTGGAATAGGCCTTGTGGTGGCTTGCACAATGACTGGATTAGTGTGACAATTAGCATTTATTCTGATTACTCAAATCAAGGCTTCAGTAACTTAGAGGGAGTGATTAGTGAGCTATTTTATACCCCCACCAATGGACACCCTTAATTCAGACTTGTCGTCAGGAAATTGGGTGTCGACGAGAGTTTTAGGTGCTCTCTCCTCCAATGGTAATCTACGATTTCATTGGTCGGTCCCTTACTTTACAAATTAGCCTCCCTAGTGACTAATTGAAGTCTCATTGAACATTGGTAACTCTGTGCAAACTCTGAGGGCAATAATACTAAGTCCTTCGATAGGCTTGTCTTATGCACCTTGCTAAGGAGTGTTTAGGGGAGTCCTCCTATGGGAACTGTGAGGTACACTTTAAAAGAAATTCTAAGTACCTTCGGAGTGTAAGGACTTGACTCATGGTGCTCCAATGGTGAATCTAGGTGAGTTTGATGGAAAGTGTCTTCCTAGGACCCCGATGGGTTTCCCAGTCTTGTCAATAGAAGAGAATTTCAATTCTCTTCGACACTAGATGTCCTTTAATGGGAGGTTTGTTGGGTGTATTTCAATGATTTGCTAAGCTTAAACCCCGATGGAGGTTCTAGACTTGTCTAATCAATAAAGATTTATCTTTTCATAGGCTGATGAAGGTCCTAAAGATTTCCCTCAACTTCACTTGTTTGTCCAGCCATCATGGTAGGAGCACAAAATTAGGCATTAAGTTTATTCTTTATTCACTAAATTTACCTACATGAAATTGCTTCAAGAAAACAAATAAAGTTGTAGAATATGGAAAGATTAAACATAACAAGATTGAAAAAATATGAAATTATCAAAACTACATATGAAAATTGTAGAAGAGTTCAGAATGCTTTGGGTCGCCTCCCAATAACCGCTAACTTATAGTCTTTAGATTGACTTCCTCACTGTGATATGCTTACTGTTGGGTTGGTGGTGGTTCCTCAAGATGCATTTTGGCTCTCTGGGTGAATGCCTCATCTTCATTGTATCTTTTCACCCTATGGTCATTGACTGGAAAGGTTCTAGACTTTTCACTAAACAATTCCATCATTCTTGATGGATAAATGTTTGTAACTATAAACGAACTGACCATATTGATCTCATTTTTCCTCAAAACAATTTGATGGTACAATTGAATAGGAGAACCTTGTCCCCTCATTGGCATCTTTTCTTTTCAAGTGTGCATCATGCCACACCATAGTCCTTTTCTTGTAGACTCAAGAAGTTTCATAGGTATGCAATCTTAACTCCTCAAGTTCCTACAACCACAAGAACCTCTTCTTACTGGACATGTCTGGATCCATGTTTAGGAATTTGATCACTCAGAAGGCCTTGTGCTCTAGCTCCATCACGAAATGGCATGCTTTTCCATATATCAACCTATAGGAAGTAGTCCCTATAAGTGTCTCATATGAAGTCATGTATGCCAATAAGGCATCATCCAGTTTCGTTGCCTAATACTTCCTCATTTTTCCTATAGTCTTTTCTAAAATTTTCTTGATTTGCATGTTGGATACCTCAACTTGACCTGATGTTTGAGTGTGCTATGGGGTGGCGACCTTATGTTTTAGTCTATATTTCTGCAGGAGTGCTTGAAATTGTGTTTCCACAAAGTGAGATCCACAGTCACTAATGACAGTCTTGGGGACCCCATATCCAATAAAGATAATAATATCAAAGAGCCTCATCATGACCTTTGAATTGCAAGTAGGTGTCGCTACCACTTCCACCCACTTGGGCACATAATCAATGTGCAACCAATATGTATTGGTGACCACATGATAAAGGAAAATTTCCCATGTAGTCGATCCCCCATACATAAAAAATATCACAGAGTGAGTCATTTCATTCCTCTTAGATATGTTTCTCATCCTCTGGAATTCATTACAAGACTTCACATATGCTTGAACATGTTTAAACAATGTTAGCTAGTAAAACCCTGACTGCAAAACCTTAGCGGCAGTCTTGTTGCCTCCTAAATGCCCACCATAAGGTGAAGAATGGCATTCATGTAGAATGTGGGGCACCTCTTACTCAAGTATGCACCTCCTATAGATATTGTCAGAACATTTCCTAAATAGAAAGGGGTCGTCCCAATAGTGATTCTTCATATTAGAGAACAATTTCTCATTTTTGTTATAGGTGACGTCTGGAGGCAACTGTGACATGATAGATAGTTACATATGTCAGTGTACCAAGGTACAATCAGGTATACAACCTTGACCATCATAAGAGCCTCATCAGGGTAGTTTTCATATATGGGTAACGAGTGATCCTCTTGCAGTTGTATCCTTGATAAGTGGTCTTCCACCACATTCTCTGATCCTTTCTTATCAACTATTTCATGATCAAACTCTTGTATAAGGAGTGCCCATCTTAATACCCTAGTATTGGTGTCCCTTTTCATCATTAAGTACTTGATTACTCTTTGGTTTGTACATACAAAACCTTAGAACCTATCAGATACGACCAAAATTTTTCAAAAGCATATACTATATCCATCATCTCTTTCTCAATTGTTGTGTAGTTGATTTGGGCCTCTTCCAATGTCTTTCTTGCATAATACATGATACAACATTTCTTGTCTTTTTCTTTGGCCCTAGGACACCACCCACAACATAATTGTTGCACATCAACTTAAATGGAAGATCCTAGTCTGCTGCTTAGATAATTGGCATGGTAGTAAGGAAATTCTTTGACGTGTTGAAGGCTTTTAGTCAAATATCTTTGAAATTGAATACAACCTCTTTCATTAGAAGATTTGAGAGAGGTTTTGAGATCTTAAAAAAAATCTAAATTGTGAATATTAGTCGGTGTGCCCCAAAAAGCTTCTCAAACCCATGATAGACCTAGAAGGTGATAGTTTTTCTATATCCTTGACTTTGTTATGATTGACCTTGATTCCTTTATCTAAAACTTTGTGTCCCAGAACAATCCCTTCTTCTGCCATAAAATGTCATTTCTCAAAATTAAGAGTGATATGCTTCTCTTTGCGTCGTTTTAGAACAAGGAAAAGATTCCTTAGACATTGTTATAAATATAAAAGTCATCCATGAAATCTTCCATTATATCTTCTATAAAGTTGGAGAAGACTCATATCATGCACCTCTAAAAACTTCTAGGTGCGTTGCATAAGATGAAAGACATACACCCGAAGGCATATGTACCAGAGAAACAAGTGAAGGTAGTTTTCTCTTGGTTGTCAAGATGTATGGGAACTTGGTAGAAATGAAAGTATCCATATAGATAAATAAGTACGAGTGACAGGATAAATGCTCCAACACTTGGTCAACGAAAGGAAGGAGGGAAGTGATCTTTCTTTGTTGTAGTGTACAACTTCTTATAGTCAATACACATCTACCATCCTATAACTATTCTGGTGGCTATTTTGTCTTCATTATCTCCCTTGACCACCATCATCTCTCCCTTCTCGATACCATGTAGACATGGCTCACCCATTTTTCATCCCTGATCAGGTAAATGATCTCTGCATCATAGAGATTTATGATTTTTTTTTCTTTATTACCTTTCTCAAGTTTTGATTTAATCACCTTTATCCTTAGGCTAGAGGTTTCACTCCAATTTAAGGTGAATGTGGTTCATACAATCAACATTGTTTAACCATGTGATATCATCTATAAATAACCTATCACTTTTATTCTCAACCTAAGCTCACTTAAGAGTTTTTCTTCTTGCTCCTTAGAGAGAGTAGAGCTTATGGCTAACATGGTTGCATTTTTTAGAATCTAGGAACTCATATTTAAGTCCTTTCAGTAAATGTTTTGTCTCAGGATTTGGTCATGGGATTTCTTCCTTAGTAGGAATCCTCTCAAATGAGGCATATTTAACTATATTTATAACAAATTCCTTTTCAACTTAGTTGTCATTTTCTTCAACATCTATGTAATCAAGAAGTTCAATAACCTCAGGATCTTCAACATTTGGGCTCTGGTCAGTTAGCGCTCTCATTAAAGGATCAACTATAGCACTTTGCTCTTGGATTTCTTATCACAACTAGTTGCATATATCCATGAGTGTACTGACTCAAAAAGATATGATCCTTCATGGAGTCCTGAACCTTGAAATCAATATGATAATTTTTGACTCTGAAACTAATGATACTAGTTTCAACATCAATTAAGGATCTTCATATAGAAAGGAAGGGTCTTCCAAAGATCACTGGGAAAGTTGGGTCTTCTACTGTAAGAATAACACCAATATCACATGTAATAAATGATCTTCCCACAGTATGGGCACATCTTCTACTACTCCAACAGGTTCAGTAAAAGTACGATCAGTGAGATGAATTCACATTCTCATATTCTTGATTTTAGTAAGACCAAGCCATTAGGAAAGAGTGAGAGGCATCAAGTTGATGCTAGCCCAAGTCAACAAATCCTTTCCTTTCTTCTTTGTCTCCTACATTGAATGGGATTGTGAAGTTTACATGATCCTTCTTCTTAGTTGACATTTTGTCTTATACAAAGGAACTGGGCATCTTGGAAATCTTGACTATCTCCCCCTCATCAGCTCATCTTATTTTACAGGGATGTCTTAATGCAACTTCTTCACCTCCTTGATAAAATTTTCATACCTCTCCTTCAAATGAGCCTTAATAAGCTTGTATGAAAAAGGAATTCTTGGAGCATAAGGATCTTTACTATCGAATGCTTGTGCGGAAGCGTCAAGTTTCTTTTCTTTAACTGGTTTTTTTTTCTTGCCTTTCTCTTTCAACTTTGTCTTCTCAAGAATCACTGTAGGAGTAGTTTCCTATTCAATATTGACAGTCTCAGGTTGAGACTCCAAGAATATTCATGCTCCCTTGATGAGCCTTGGATGATTATTTGTTCAAAACTGTTCCTGACCTTAGAGTGCCCATCTTTGTAGTTTGATGTCCCCCCAGATTTTTCTTGGTCCTAGAAGGAATTCTTCCATGAGGATTCTTTATTAGGTTGGTCAGATTCGCCAATTGTTGGTCAATCATTTTGTTACAAGTATGCAGATAAGATAAATGCAAAGTTACACATCCCATATGTGCTTGCATCATACACAACATGTTGTTGTAGCTATCATGCTTTGATTGAGTTTATCATTAATGTCTGCTTGTCTTATTGCAAACTAAAAAATCTCATAAAGTAAGTCTAGTTGTGTCTGACTCTACCCATGACTATGTCCTTGATTGTGGCATTGGCTTTGAAAGTTGTTCCCATTTAGCTGATAATGTGAGAATCTGTTACAGTAAATGAGATTACACAAAACATAAAGCACAATCGATCAATAATTAATCACATACCAAAAAATATGGGTAAATTAAAACCGATTTCAACGTCAACACCTGCTCAGAAATATTTGCATAAGAGCCCAACATCTTTATTTTATCCATACTATGCCAAGAATTTGATACAAATTGTTCTATCACCTTAGCCACAACATATATGCACATGAGAACAATATTCGTATATGCCACACAAACAAGCATTAATATGCTAACAAACTTCTGATTTGTTTGAAGCACCATATACAAACTTTTTCTACCTGGACCTGAGAGTAAAGGGAATACTCTAGGACACACTAGACATCTAATCAACTTTCTCAAATATTCATTACTATAGCTCCTCTTTACTTCCACAGTTCTCTTCTCATCCTTGCCGATTACCTAAAAATATGTGGTGAACCACAAGGGTGAGACCCATGTCCCAGCAAGAGATATAACCTCCAACAACGCTTATTGATTACAAAATTTTAAATAGTAGGTAACTAAGCAATTAGATTATTTAATAATCAATTGAATAGGTTGAACAGTTCAAGTATGCCAAACAGATTAAATAATTAATCTTAGCAACAAGCATGATCATAAATGTATATATAGATAACAAATAAATCCATTTCTTTGGATAGATATCTACTCAAATATCATCAAATTGCATATATTAACAATCATTATAATTAATCTAACTATCATCATATTCCTTGCTAACAGCACAAGCAATCTAGTAGCATAAGCATCCCTGACATCATGAATATGTCTAGTAACATAACATGGCTATCAATATTGGCATCTCAAATGAAGGGAACAAATGTATATCATAAGTAAAACTAACATCATAACACAATGAACTACATAGACATGATTAGAAATTTAAGCATTTCTACTTACATATGCATGGCTAGCAATATTAAACATAGCTAGCAGCAACATCTTATCCATCAGTGTCAGTATATTTGACAACATAAGTATGTTTACAACATGATCATAACTACAAACATAAGCATGTCTATTATCTCTTATTGTACTATACATGATCTTAGTGAAAAAAAACCAAACAAGGGTTATCATCCAATATGAAGAGTTGTGTATAACCCTAAATAGATACGCTACACGACTATCTTACATCTTTTATTATGCCCGGAGGAAATTGAAGATACCACTCAAAATCCAACTGACCACGACTAAGTCAAAATTAGTTCCATACAAGATCTAGGAAGAGCCGAACTCCTAAGATCTTCTCTGTCCGCGGTCGGTACATGTCCTCCACAACGACACATAAGGTCAAGCTACTAACATCATAGTCCGTCCTTGGTATAGGTCATGACACTAGTGAAAGGAGGTGGGTACGCATACCCTACCATCCAAGGTACAACCGCAGTTGTCCTCCAATCTTGTCACATATATAATCACCGAGACACGACTGTAGATGTTCTCAATCACATCATATGTATGAGGCATGACCATAGCCATCCTCCACAACCTGCATTGTGGATGACAAGGATATATCCTCAAATTGCCACCCCCACATAGTCAATATTATACGCTCCGAGTTTCCCTTAGGAATACTCATTTCACCATCTAGAAAGTTTTGACACTCAGATGGATCTATGGCACAGGGCACTACATGATTAGAGTTTCACTTGATTAGTTAATTGGGTGAATTAAGGCTGCATCAAACAAGTGGACATACAAACCCTAATTCACTTCTAACAAGCATATAAATATCACAAATTTTAAAAGATATAAAACATGTGAAACATAATTTATCATCTCATCATCACATGGTACTATTCACTTGCCATTCATGACACCACACTAGTCATCATACTATCACAAGATATAAATCCTTTTCACAATATCACAATGTATCAACCCTTATCAACACAAGAGGATTACACCTCATTCATGGCTCAACCATGCCCAAAGGTTATTAAGACCATCATACTATCACATGATATAAATCCTTTTCACAATATCACATGGGTATCAACCCTTATCAACACAAGAGGATTACACCTCATTCAGGGATCAACCATGCCCAAAGGTCATTAAGACCATCATACTATTACCTGCAAGATCATAATTATCTTTGCATTCCTTATAACAAGGCTCAACAACATCACTTACATATAATACACCAAATCAACACAATATTGCATTAATGAGCTAAGAGATATTCATAAACAATCATAGTAGGGTTATATTAACATTAAGAACATTTGTTTATTACATTAACATGCAAGGAATCTAGATATGATTAACCCTCATCATATTCATAATGCACATGTTTAGCATAAGTATCAACCATGTGGCTATGCTAACCACTAATTAACATATTAAGGTTATTGTCGCATCCAACTCACATAAACATGATTAACTAAGTGGAAGCGTATCATTTGCAGCAGATTACTGAAAATCACTAAAAATTAAAACCTTTTTCAAAGAGATCCAATCATAGGAAAACTCTTTCAACAAGAACCAATGTATTACAATTACAACCTAGTTCATAAGTACATATCTTGTACCATTTCTTATCGAGGTTTACAACATCAACTGCCTTATTAAAAGCTAAACACAGACAGTATAAGAACCTCGAGGCATCAAGACAGAATCTCAAAACGATTTATTAAAAGCACTAACTATTAACTCTGAGGACCTGAGAGTACAGAGACGACACATAAGACTTCTATCTACAAGACACGACAGACAATACACTCAACCTGAGCTGTCACTGCTGTCCCTACTGCTGCTGAAGCTCCTCCTCTTCAAGATGTTCTCACTCTCCTCTGTGATTGTCCACCTAAAAAAATGTTGGATCCCACGGGGGTGAGACAATTGTAATTGCCCCAGCGGGAGATATAACTCTCCGCCAAAAACATTATTATTGCAGATTAATAGTATAACACTGGACATAGGATAAGCAGTTTAAATCATTCTCATCTTTTAAAGCACTGCACCTATTTATGATAAAATAGTAGATCATCTATTCTTTTTATAAGGAATAGGAAGAACATGCATATCATTTACCCATCACATTATGCCATTATGTCAAACTTCTCTTGTGACACTCATTCTCTTGATGTGTCACCCATGAGACATTCTTGTTTCAAACTGTTGGCCTTAGCCAATATGTTAAATAGATAAGGGATTACATCTACCATGTACTCATATATCATTAATACATGCATTGGGTTATTACCAATCCTGTGTCATCATTATAGGCATTGGGATATTACCAATCCTATGTCATCATTACAGGCATTGAGCCTCTGCCAGGTATTGGACTCTTCCAAACCTAATTACACTGCCAGGCATTGGACACTACAGTTCCTGATTTCATAGACATGCATTGGACTTTAACATCCCTAATTTCACAGCCAGGCATTGAACTTTAACCAACCCCGATTTCAGGCTTCATGCCTCTGCCAGGTATTGGACTCTTCCAAACCTGATTACACCGCCAGACATTGGACTTTAACCAATCCTGATTACACAGCCAGGCATTGGACTCTAACCAATCCTGATTTCACATCCAGGCATTGGACTTTAACCAATCCTGATTATAGGCTTCACACCTCTGCCAGGTATTGGACTTTAACCAATCCTGATTTCACCGCCAGGCATTGGACTCTAACCAATCCTGATTACACCGCCAGACATTGGACTTTAACCAATCCTGATTACACAGCCAAGCATTGGACTCTAACCAATCCTAGTTACACAACCAGGCATTGGATTCTAACCAATCCTGATTATAGGCATTACACCTTTGCCAGGTATTGGACTTTTAACCAATCCTGATTGCATAGATCATTGGATATAGATCCCTTTGACCCATCATTAATCATCACATCCTTCTCTAGGCTTTGAACCCTAAGGTTAACCTTCATAGCTGTTCAAATTATTTTACTGAATGCAATTGTTCCTTTTATTAAGTTTATTAAAACTTATCAATTCTTACCATAAACCTTTATAATAATCTTGGTGACTCTTACTACGCCACAATTGTTCTCATGGCTCATAAGGCCCATAAATCATCTTGTCACCTATCACTAGGCAACACCTGATCATATGGCTCATAAGGCCATTACACATCTTGTCACCTCTCACTAGGCAACAATAACATATTACCTCATGTACTACAATAGTAACACCACTATTCCCTCAATAGGGTTAGGGTATACTATTTAAGTTACATTAGTGTTTATCATGTCCCATTACCCAATTTAGGGTTAGGGTTTCCCATCTCACATTAATTAGGATTTCATACTTATCAAATTGACCTTAATATATTGCTCCACACCACTAGGAACATCCATAATCATCTCGAGTATTCAATCATGTTTATTACTCTTATCATTTATCATTAAATGATTATCAATACAAGGTATGAGTTCCTTTCTCATCCTTATCATGGTATGATTACATCATACTCATTAATTTGTCTTAACCCCATTCTCAAGGTATATTAGCCTATACTTATCAAAGTATATCAAACTCATTACATTTCATTGTAACAATTTACATAACACATTTCATGTGTTTCTTGTCCAAGTATATTGAATTTGAGATGCATCAAGGTATATCAACCCTGGAATGCTAAAAGTGATATCTGTCATATCTTGATGTATCACTTTCCTCAACACTTCCACTTACTTGAGTTATCAACTTATCTTGTATTAAGGTATTTCCCATCTTAATACTTCCATCCACTAACCTATCACTTTTACCATGAAGTGCATAGGTCACACACAAGAATGGTCCAACTATCTTCAATGATATGGACTCATTTCAGGTTACTGTATTGCTTACTATAAAGTTGTCTATAATCAACCATTTGGGATATTTCACCTTTATAAGGCATTACTCACTATTTTAGCATTAGGGCTCTTTCATACCATTACCTCGTAATTAGGGTCTTGGTTTATCATCATATTGCCCAAGATTAGGGATTCATGTATTATAACTCAAAATTAGAGGTTCACATACCCTCACCCTGTATTAGGGCTCCTCATCATATCATTGCATAAGGTTTCACATGGCATCACCCTCAATTAGGGTTGACATAGTGTATTGAAATATTGCTTATCTAAGCTTCAAGGATTAACTCATCTAGGGTTACCAATCACTTGGTACCTTAAAGGTAAACCTTAGTGATTATCTTTGAGATAAATCAGTGACAACCATAGGGTCATTTTATCTTTCATCACCTTGGGTTTCCAATTGACCTAACCACATTGAAACATCCAAACGTTCTTGACCATCGATGCTCCAAACGGTTTGAAACCGAACAGACTTGGGTCTCTAAAAGGTTTGAGACCGTTTGGTCTCAAACAGTCTTGAGACTGTTTGATCCCAAATGGTCTTGAGACTGTTTGGACTCAAACGGTCTTAAGACCGTTTGGTCCAAGCTCTCTCAAAACCGAACGGACCAAAAAGGTCTTCCATCACTTTATCAAATCAAGTTTTCAATCCTTAAACTATCTATCAATTGAACCACTGATTTATTCTTCAATTGAACCATTGAATCACCCTTCAATTGGACCTTCAATTAGGGTTTTGAACCCAATTGAACTAGGGTTTATAATCAATACACCATCAACTAGGGTATTGAAATCAAGGAAACATCAATGGTTGATATTGTGGAACTAAATCAATTGAAATCGTTGGACCATCATAAAAACATGATATTACCTGAACTCAAACGGTATTGAGGTCATTTGGACGACCTCCAAATGGTCTTGAGACCGTTTTCCCTATTCATCATTGCAATTGTGAAATTCAATTAGGGTTTAGTTCATTAGGTTGATCACCAATTGAACAATTGATTGCATTTCAATTTACCATCTCTGGTCCTTCAATTACTCAACCATGCTCAACCCTAATCCTCAAAATGGTCTTGGTTGACCTCCTAACGGTCTTGAAACCATTTGGGTGACCTCCAAACGGTCTTGAGACCGTTTGGGTTAATCAACCCAAAATTAAATCAATCAATTGAAATTTCAGCACTTAACCCGATTAGGGTTTCTAATTGGAGGATTGTCCATACATTGAATTAATCAATTGGATCCATTGGATCATCATACAACAAGTACTAGGGTCCTGACCTCAAACGGTCAACCCATCCAAATGGTCAACCCTTCCAAACGGTCTTGGAATCCAAACCTCCAAACGGTTTGCAAACCGTTTGGTCACCAAACTATTTGGTGAAACCGATTGGACCATATGTTGAAACCGTTTGCATTAGATATTTGGGGAGGTGTGTGCTTATGATGATTTCATCACCATCAAGCTCTAAACCCATGAAAATTTCTGTGATTTTCATGGTGATTACATCAATCAACCAAATACAATTTCAAGAATGAAGAAATGATCAACAATTGATAAGGGATTGAATGCAATAACAATATTAAGGGCTCAAGTTATAAAATACGCCTCCAATTGAGCTTCAAGCTCACATAAAAAATGGTGTATGCAACTCCTTTAACCATCCCAAGGCTCGTCCTCAAGCTTTGAGTGAAAAGGAATGGTTAGAATTGAAGATGGGATCGAGATATGAAGAAATCATGCATTGATTTTTGATTTCCACCATGGAATCAAGGTGAACGAAGGTCAAGAAGCTTACCAACAGGTTGGGGGTCGTCCTCCTGTTGCTCCAAGCTCCCTTGGTCGTTTTTTCAAGCAAGAAGTGAAAGTGGGTTCGAAATTCCCCTTTCAAGCTATGGATAAATGAGCTTATATTCATTTTTATTAAATTCATTTCAAGAGAGAGAAAGTAGGGGATAACTCCTCCATATCCTTGCCATTTGCCCCCTTCTCTTCCTTAGATATGAGGATATCTTCCTTGACTCTTATTCCTCTCAATTATCCATGATTTAAAGAAAAGCAAATTAAGCACCTTAAATCATTTTATAATAATATCCATAAGTGAGTGGATATTTCTTTTTCTTATAATAAGGTGAGTGAGTTATCCACTTCTTTTAGATATTTTCATGCCTTTTCAAGGAACATGGTCTTCCATTCTCTTGAAAACTCATCCCTCACCTTTTGGTTGAAGGGGTCTTTAATTAATATAATTATTTTTACATTAAATTGAAGTAAAGTTCCAATTATGCTTAAATCTTGATTATTTTAATATCAAGATTCTCTCTCCTCTAAAGAGATACAAATGAGATGCCCCTCTCATTTTATTTGCTCTACATGATGCCAAGAAATATTAGGGACTATTTTGAAATGGTAATTTGCATATTGAACCCTATGTTTTGGGTAAATTGCACATTACACCAAAACTAGGTTTTAATGCACAAACATTGCTTTATCAGCTCTTTCTTGGTACTCAGGCTACCACAGGCCATGCCACTATATCATTTTAATCCTTATGATGCTTCAACACTTTAGGAACATATTATCATGCAACATTTGCAATTTAATCCCTCAACTTGGGTAATTTGCACTTTAGTCCAAAACCGGTAAAACATTATTTCAACATTGTTCAAAAAGGACTAAAATTGAAACATAAGTTCCTCTTGAGCCTTAATTACTTTTCAAAAGATAAAATCAAACATATAATTATCTTTCTTAAACAAAACACCTAGGGTTAAGGCATAACCCAGGTCAGGGATGTTACAAATCATAAACCCCTAACAAGGATTTCGTCCCCGAAATCCCAGATAAAAGGGAGACATATATCATTCATACATCATCTCATCAGGTCTCATAACATCTCAATGACATGTTTATGCAAGGCATACACCCCTAACATATGATGTCCATGCTATATTATATAACCTATCTAATTTCACAGTTTACCACTCCAGGTGGTCAACATACTTTATCTGATACCAGAATCCCTTACCTTTGTATCCATTACATGTGCTGGAAACACATCACATATTCTTCTTTTGTTTATAAGTTGATTGATAATTAAATCAAATTCCTTCGTATATCAATTAGAATGTGGTAGAAATATCCATGCCACATCTCCTTCTTCATTAGGCTTCTTTGGATTGTTTCATAATGATTATTTGATCAGAGTAATAAAAAAGATAATAATCTAGGTATGTCATACTTACCTTGCCTTTAGTAAATGTATACCTGGCCAGGGTATTCAAGAACTGAATTTAGGTAATATGCTTTTATTTTATTTTATGTTTTCATTTCTTTAAATTTGATATACTTAATATCTCAGATTTTCTCTGAGTTCCTCTTTCATTTCTTCCCTTCCTTGATGAAGAAAGAGAAATTTCAAAACACATGAAAGAATATTAAACTAAACACAAGTTTTCATCCTACTTATCTCTTCCTCATATTCTCAAGGGATTATACAGATGAACTAAACAACAACTACCCTTCTTATATAAGAGAGTGCAAGATAATTCAAAATAGAAAATTCTATCTTGATATGTCTACTTATTATGGGTTATCTAGTATCTTGTCTATTGAGTCACCTCATCACTTTCTATTTAGACATTGCCACCTCATATGTCCTCTCTGTCCACATCTATAGCAAGCTCGAAGCTTTTTAGGTGACTGCTGCTCAGGTGCACTATATTGTACTTGAGTCGGTACTACTAAAATCTTTGATTGTTTAGTACCACTAATTCCTTGTTCCTGTAACCGTTTAGACTTCCTTTTAAGGTCTGTCTCATGTTTCTTTGTCATAGACCCTTCTATCCTTCAAATTGACTTCACAAATGTGGCAAACCGCTCTACTTTCTAGGGTAGAAGCCGAAATTGACATCTCAACATTTAATCCTTTCTCAAAATGTCGAATCTTTTCCTCCTCAGTAGCAGCCATCTGAGGATAAAATCATAAAAGTTCCATGAACTTAACCTCATATTCACTTATTGACATGGCTCCCTGTCGTATCTTCTCAAATTGTGAGATATTTTCATCTAAATAAGTCTTTGGAAAATACTTATTGATGAATTCTCAATGAAATTCCTCCCATAAAACCGCTTCATCATTCCTTTTTATTTCTTCTATAGCCCACCAATGTCCAACACTACCCTTCAAAAGGTACACAACATGATTAACTTTGTCAGCATATGGGATACTAAGGATCTTAAAATCCTTTTCTAACTCAGTGAGCTAGAGATCAACATCTGCTGGGTTAGATCTCCCAGCATATTCTATGGCTCCTACACGACGTAGTCGTTCAAAGGTCTTACCAAACCCATATCCCTCATTGGGAGCTGGTGCCCTAGGTGCCGGTGATGGCATCCGGTCTGTCATATGCATCACTGTAGTCATGAATTGCCCAAAAAGTATAGAAAAAGCTAGGTTTCTCATCATGACTTCATCAACATGGGGATTCTCAGGCACTGTTTCTTCTCTTGCCCGATCCTTGGCACCTTTTACTGGTGTAGCAACATTGCTCTCAGCAACGTATTCCTCATGTCCTCCAGACATCTTTGAGTTATAAATCTTCTTCTATATAAGCAAAAGGCACTATAAGATACACTGGGTACACTTAGAACAGACTCGATACCTTAGTCCTATGTCTCTGTAGACTCAACAAACCTAGAGTTCTGATACCACTAAATTGTTGCATCCAACTCACATAAACATGATTAACTAAGAGAAAGCGTATTATTTGCAACGGATTACTAAAAATCACTAAAAACTAAAACCTTTTTCAAAGAGATCCAATCATATGAAAACTCTTTCAACAAGAACCAATGTATTACAATTACAACCTGGTTCATAAGTACATATCTTGTACCATTTCTTCTCGAGGTTTACAACATCAGCTGCCTTGTTAAAAGCTAAACACAGACAATATAAAAACCTCGAGGCATCAAGCTAGAATCTCAAAACAATTTATTAAAAGTACTAACTATTAACTTCGAGGACCTGAGAGTACAGAGACGACACATAGGACTTCTATCTACAAGACACGACAGACAGTACACTCAACCTGAGCTGTCACTGCTGTCCCTGCTGCTGCTGAAGTTCCTCCTCTGCAAGATGTTCTCACTCTCCTCCGTGCTTGTCCACCTAAAAAAATGTTGGATCCCACGGGGGTGAGACAATTGTAATTTCCCCAACGGGAGATATAACTCTCTGCTAAAAACATTATTATTGCAGATTAATAGTATAACAATGGACAGAGGATAAGCAGTTTAAAGCATTCTCATCTTTTAAAGCATTGCAACTATTTATGATAAAATAGTAGATCATCTATTCTTTTTATAAGGAATAGGAAGAACATGCATATCATTTACCCATCACATTATGCCATTATGTCAAACTTCTCTTGTGACACTCATTCTCTTGATGTGTCACCCATGAGACATTCTTTTTCAAACTGTTGGCCTTAGCCAATTTGCTAAACAGATAAGGGATTACATCTACCATGTACTCATATATCATTAATACAGACATTGGGTTATTACCAATCCTGTGTCATCATTATAGGCATTGGGTTATTACCAATCCTATGTCATCATTACCGGCATTGAGCCTCTGCCAGGTATTGGACTCTTCCAAACCTGATTACATTGCCAGGCATTGGACACTACCAATCCTGATTTCATAGCCATGCATTAGACTTTAACCAACCCTGATTTCAAAGCCAGCCATTGAACTTTAACCAACCCTGATTTCAGGCTTCTTGCCTCTGCCAGGTATTGGACTCTTCCAAACCTGATTACACTGCCAGGCTTTGGACTTTAATCGATCCTGATTACACAGCCAGGCATTAGACTCTAACAAATCCTGATTTTACAACTAGGCATTGGACTTTAACCAATCCTGATTACATGCTTCACACCTCTGCCAGGTATTAGACTTTAACCATTCCTGATTTCACTGCCAGGCATTGGACTCTAACCAATCCTGATTACACCGCCAGGCATTGGACTCTAACCAATCCTGATTACACAGCCAGGCATTGGACTCTAACCAATCCTGATTACACAACAATGCATTGGACTCTAACCAATCCTGATTACACAGCCAGTCATTGGATTCTAACCAATCATGATTACAGGCATTACACCTCTGCCAGGTGTTGGACTTTTAACCAATCCTGATTACACAGATCATGGGATATAGATCCATTTGACCCATCATTAATCATCACATCCTTCTCTAGGCTTTGAACCCTGAGGTCAACCTTCATAGCTGTTCACATTATTTTACTGAATGCAATTGTTCCTTTTATTAAGTTTATTAAAACTTATCATTTCTTACCATAAACCTTTATAATCATCTTGGTGCCTCTTACTAGGCCACAATTGTTCTCATGGCTCATAAGGCCCATAAAGCATCTTGTCACCTATCACTAGGCAACACCTAATCATATGGCTCATAAGGCCATTACACATCTTGTCACCTCTCACTAGGCAACAATAACATATTACCTCATGTACTACAATAATAACACCACTATTCCCTCAATAGGGTTAAGGTATACTATTTAAGTTACATTAGTGTTTCTCATGTCCCATTACCCAATTTATGGTTAGGGTTTCCCATCTCACATTAATTAGGATTTCATACTTATCAAATCGACCTTAATGTATTGCTCCACACCTCTAGGAACATCCATAATCATCTCGAGTATTCAATCATGTTTATTACTCTTATCATTTATCATTAAATGATTATCAATACAAGGTATGAGTTCCTTTCTCATCCTTATCATGGTATGATTACATCATACTCATTAATTTGGCTTAATCCCATTCTCAAGGTATATTACCCTATACTTATCAAAGTATATCAAACTCATTACATTTAATTGTAACAATTTACATAACACATTTCATGTGTTTCTTGTCCAAGTATATTGAATTTGAGATGCATCAAGGTATATCAACCCTAGAATGCTAAAAGTGATATCTGTCATATCTTGATGTATCACTTTCCTCAGCACTTCCACTTACTTGAGTTATCAACTTATCTTGTATTAAGGTATTTCCCATCTTAATACTTCCATCCACTAACCTATCACTTTTACCATGAAGTGCATAGGTCACACACAAGAATGGTCCAGCTATCTTCAATGATATGGACTCATTTCAGGTTACTACATTGCTTACTATAAAGTTGTCTATAATCAACCATTTGGGATATTTCACCTTTATAAGACATTACTCACTATTTTAGCATTAGGGTTCTTTCATACCATTACCTTGTAATTAGGGTCTTGGTTTATCATCATATTGCCCAAGATTAGGGCTTCATGTATTATAACTCCAAATTAGAGTTTCACATACCTTAACCCTGTATTAGGGCTCCTCATCATATCATTGCATAGGGTTTCACATGGCATCACCCTCAATTAGGGTTTCACATGACATCACCCTCAATTAGGGTTGACATAGTGTATTGAAATATTGCTTATCTAAGCTTCAAGGATTAACTCATCTAGGGTTACCAATCACTTGGTACCTTAAAGGTAAACCCTAGTGATTATCTTTGAGATAAATCAGTGACAACCATAGGGTCATTTTATCTTTCATCACCTTGGGTTTCCAATTGACTTAACCACATTGAAACATCCAAACGTTCTTGACCATCGATGCTCCAAACGGTTTGAAACCGAATGGACTTGGGTCTCCAAACGGTCTTGAGACCATTTGGACTCAAACGGTATTAAGACCGTTTGGACTCAAACGGTCTTAAGACCGTTTGGTCCAAGCTCTCTCAAAACCGAACGCACCAAGAAGGTCTTCCATCACTTTATCAAATTAGGTTTTCAATCCTTAAACCATCTATCAATTGAACCACTGATTTATTCTTCAATTGAACCATTGAATTACCCTTAAATTTGACCTTCAATTAGGGTTTTGAACCCAATTGAACTAGGGTTTATAATCATTACACCATCAATTAGGGTATTGAAATGAAGGAAACATCAATGGTCGACATTGTGGAACTAAATCAATTGAAATCGATGGATCATCATCAAACCATGATATGACCTGACCTCAAACGGTCTTGAGGTCATTTGGATGACCTTCAAATGGTCGTGAGACAGTTTGTCCTATCCATCATTGCAATTGTGAAATTCAATTAGGGTTTAGCTCATTAGGTTGATCACTAATTGAACAATTGATTGCATTTCAATTTACCATCTCTGGTCCTTCAATTACTCAACCATACTCAACCCTAATCCTCCAAACAGTCTTGGTTGACCTCAAAATGGTCTTGAGACCATTTGGGTGACCTCCAAACGGTCTTGAGACCATTGGGGTTAATCAACCCAAAATTAAATCAACCAATTGAAATTTCAGCACTTAACCCGATTAGGGTTTCTAATTGGAGGATTGCCCATACATTGAATTAATCAATTGGATCCATTGGATCATCATACAACAAGTACTAGGGTCCTGACCTCAAATGGTCAACCCATCTAAATGGTCAACCCTTCCAAACGGTCTTGGAATCCAAACCTCCAAATGGTTTGCAAACCGTTTGGTCACCAAATGGTTTGGTGAAACTGATTGGACCATATGTTGAAACCGTTTGCATTAGATATTTGTGGAGGTGTGTGATTATGATGATGTCATCATAATCAAGCTCTAAACCCACGAAAATTGCTGTGATTTTCATGGTGGTTGCATCAATCAACCAAATACAATTTCGAGAATGAAGAAAGGATCAACAATTGATAAGGAATTGAATGCAATAACAATATTAAGTGTTCAAGTTATAAAACCCGCCTCCAATTGAGCTTCAAAGCTCCAAGCTCACGTCAACAATGGTGGATGCAACTCCTTTCACCATCCCAAGGCTCGTACTCCAGCTTTGAGTGAAAAGGAATGGTTAGAATTGAAGATGGGATCGGGATATGAAGAAATCATGCATTGATTTTCGATTTCCACCATGGAATCAGGGTAAACGAAGGTCAATAAGCTTACTGTAACATCCCAGGATTTGAGGCCTTGGATAAGAAAATCTTAAAAGGAATGATTGGACTACCCATATCACCAAGGTGCACCTTCTTTTCTGGGTGCCCATCACTAAAGAACTCCATAGTTAAGCATGCTCAGCTTGGAGTAGTACTAGGATGGGTGACCAGTCGGGAAGTTGATCCTGGCTTGCGTGTGTGTGAGATTAAGATGCGCAGTTAAGGCTAGTGGTGGTCTGTGGGGCCAGTCGTCATTCCTGAAACTCTATTAGAGCTTTGGGCAATGGGCCCGGGCATTACAAATGGTATCAGAGCCAATTCCCCTCCAATAGGTGGGGCCCACATGGGCATGGCATGCCATTCTTGAGTCGTGCGGTCCAGGCATGTAGGAAAAGGATGTCCATGGTTGACGTAGCCACCCTTGCGCTGGTATTCCGTGATCGGGAGCTGGGTGTCCATGGGCCATTGTGGGTATGTACTGAAATGGGGTCAGATTATGAGGCCATATAGTTGAGCCTTGACGAGGACGTCAAGAGTCTAAGTGGGGGAGATTGTAACATCCCAGGATTTGAGGCCTTGGATAAGACGATCTTAAAAGGAATGATTGGACTATCCATATCACCAAGGTGCACCTCCTTTTCCGGGAGCCCATCACTAAAGAACTCCATAGTTAAGCATGCTCAGCTTGGAGTAGTACTAGGTTGGGTGACCAGTCGGGAAGTTGATCCTGGCTTGCATGTGAGTGAGATTAAGACGCACAGTTAAGGCTAGTGGTGGTCTGTGGGGCCAGTCGTCATTCCTGAAACTCTACTAGAGCTTTGGGCAGTGGGCCCGGGCGTTACACTTACCAACAGGTTGGGGGTCGTACTCCTGTTTCTCCAAGCTCCCTTGGTCGTTTTTGCAAGCAAGAAGTGAAAGTGGGTTCGAAATTCCCCTTTCAAGCTATGGATAAATGAGCTTACATTCATTTTTATTAAATTCATTTTAAGAGAGAGAAAGTAGGGAATAACTCCTCCATATCCTTGCCATTTTCCCCCTTCTCTTCCTTAGATACGAGGCTATCTTCCTTGCCTCTTATTACTCTCTATTATCCATGATTTAAAGAAAAGCAAATTAAGCACCTTAAATCATTTTATAATAATATCCATAAGTGAGTGGATATTTCTTTTTTCTTATAATAAGGTGAGTGAGTTATCTACTTCCTTTAGATATTTCATGCCTTTGAAAGGCACATGGTCGTCCATTCTCTTGCAAACTCATACCTCACCTTTTGGTTGAATGGGTCTTTAATTAATATAAATATTTTTGCATTAAATTGAAGTAAAGTTCCAATTATGCTTAAATCTTGATTATTTTAATATCAAGATTTTCTCTCCTCTAAAGAGATATAAATGAGACGCCCTTCTCATTTTCTTTGGTCTACATGATGACAAGAAACATTAGGGACTATTTTGAAATGGTAATTTGTATACTGAACCCTATGCTTTGGGTAAATTGCACATTACACCAAAACTAGGTTTTAATGCACAAACATTGCTTTATCAACTCTTTCTTGGTACTCAGGATACCACAGGCCATTCCACTGCATCATTTTCATCCTTATGATGCCTAAACACTTTAGGAACATCTTATCATGCAACATTTGCAATTGAACCCCTCAACTTGGGTAAATTGCACTTTAGTCCAAAATAGGTAAAACATTATTTCAACATTGTTCAAAAAGGACTAAAATTGAAACATAAGTTACTCTTGAGCCTTAATTACTTTTCAAAAGATAAAATCAAACATATAATTATCTTTCTTAAACAAAACACCTAGGGTTAAGGCATAACCCAGGTCAGGGATGTTACAGTTATGATCATATTAAGGAGGTTATTTCACCATCAATCCATCACATAAGAATGTTAAATATGAATAATCATCTTTATATATTTGAATTAGAGTTGGGTTCAACAAGATAAATTATATTAATGTTACTAATCAAAATTATACCCAAACCCTAACTCACGACATCCCCATTAGATTATGGATGCATAAGGTGAAGCATCACCATCACATTCCATGCTATTCTCAAGTATGAACCCACACATAAATTAAGGTGTAACCATCATGTTATAGCATACTAGGGTTTCAAAAACAATAAGAGAGTACTCCGTGATTGTATTAATCATTCAAGGACTATTCATGCCCAATTACCATCATTTAGTTATATTAAAGCTAGGTATAACAAGGTATACCTCATTAGAGTTACATATCAACACAATATGGTTATCATCCCTTCTATTCATATGAGTGAATAGGTAAGACTACCTTATTAAGGGTAACCCTCCATTTGTTCCATCATCATTCAACCCATATCACCATACCACAATGTCACCCAGAACCATTGGATGTTTAAAAGGTAAGACCATTGGTTGTTTACTTAAGTAAACACCTTGAATGAATCATCTAAGATGTTATTGAGTTGTGATATATAAAATTCACCATTTAACCCTAGAAATCCTTTGGTTAGAAACAATAAGGGTTCTTTTGAGAGTAGGGTAAAAGCCACAATTGATTGTTCATTTAAAACAAGCCATCCATTGTAAACAAGTAATCTCCTTAAGTTGATCATATAAAGGAAACCATCTAAATCAAATTATTAGGACTAACATAATACATTAGCCATCATTCCACTTTATTGGAGGAATAAACATTAGATCTTGACCATTGGGTCAAGTTCATATGTTAAAACAATCAATTACAGTTAGGTCCGACCATTGCATCAAGTGACCCAGGAAACCATTGGTCTAAGGCTTAATTGATGCTAAAACTATATGATTAACTCACCATAGGTTTTGGAGACCTGATCCACCATCATTAGTAACCATTAAGTTAACATAGGTTGTTATATCAACACTATATTCATTAATCAACATCAAATATCAAACTAATATCACCATTGATTGATAGCATCATTAGGGTACTTAGTTGTTAATCACTCGACTTCTAATAAAGCCAAAACATGACCTAAGGGGTGAACATCAGTTGATACCCTTGGTTAACACCATCAATTGTCATGAAGACAACACCATTGGATTGTTGCAATGGTACCATCATTGGGTCATGGGTTTATAGAAGAAATCAACTTAAAACCCTAAAATTGACCATTGGTTGATAGGTGCTTAGCACCATAGGTTGTCAAACCAACTTGATCCAAGTCATATTATACCTTAGGAATAATGTACAAATGATCACAGGTTCATCTAGAACTGAAATCAAAATAGAAAACATTATAAAAATTGAATTCCAAGTCAAGCATAGATGTTTAGTGCATGGATCATCATTTTCAAGAAAGAACATAAGCTAGAAAGCTTATGGTAAGCAATAAATGTGGAGCAAGTTATAAAACTCGTCTTTAATTAGAATATAAACTCACAAACATAAGAAAACACGAGTATTTAGGGTAGAAAATCTAAGCATAAGCTGTGAACTCATCCACCTAGCACATTTCTTCATCAAATGAGCAAACCCTAAGCATAAGGAGCAAGAGAGGTAGGGTTTTAGAGCTTTAGAGCAATTTCTACCAAGGAACAACAAGGTTCAGGCTTGGATAAAGGTAGGAGAAAGGATAAAAAAGAAATAAATGGAGGAAAGAAGGGGATTATTACTCTTTTAGGTCAAGATCACTAGAAGGAAGCTTTTCAAACCCTAAAAGGAAGTCAATTGCAACCCTAGATTCTTTTTCCAAGAAGATCCCCTCTTTATTCTTCCTTGGATAGGACATTTGTAGAAGAATAGAGGGAGGACAAGGTTCATATAATGAGGGAAGTGGTGGAGATCAAATGGCTCATTTTGGTACTTAGGGAAAAGTAAATGAAACTTTAAGATAAAGAAAAAGAAAAAGTTGAAGTTCTAGTATCTTTCCAAGTGTCCATGGCCTTAAACTATTAAGAATATACAAGCACACACACAAGAAGATCCCCCACTATCCATAGAAACATGATTATACCTTGTTTCTTAAATTTTCAAGCAAAACAAATAATTCATTAATTGATAGGTACTAAAAGTAGCTCATCCATGAAGGGGTAAACCCTAAAATACCCTTGAGGAAAACACCTTAAAATCAAGGTTTAAATAGGTTCCCCATGGCTCAACAAGATGAAGAATGATGATAGAATATCCAAGGAACATAATACACGTGATAAATTTCAAAGAAAACCTCTCAATTGGGTAAATTTCAAAAAAGTCCAAAAATGTGCATAAAATTGCATAACTTGCTCAAACAGTGTCCACATTGGACCAAATTTGAAACTTAAGCTTGTATTATGATTTAAAAGCATATAAAAGGGTTATATTAGGGTTATAAGAATTAAATTATGATAATTAATCTTATTTAACTCATTAAGTAAGTTTAGGGGCCTTACAGATAAGTAGTATTGGGAGTGAACCCAGACGGTCCACCATCTCTCCCAAATCTAAGTGGCCTTAAGGGTGGATTGTTAGGAACATTCAGTTGGTGAGAATGTTCTCCAGAATTTTTGTTGCTATAGCAAACTTTAGGATGGTCAAGTTTCTTGAAGTTGGTGTATGAGACATTCTTGATTGATTCATCATGGTTATCCTCTTCCTCATGAGTGTAGATGCAATAATTAGTGTCATGGACACTCTCTGTACATGTTACTGAGTTCATCATGGTTTCAATGAAATTCTTTCCTTTGTACTCAATATCTTTCATTGTGCATACATTAGCAACAATCTTATTGATTTTAATAGTAAGAGCTTCAAGCATCCTAGAAATAAAAGCAATCCCCACAAGAGAGATGTTACATGTTGGTCCTATTTAATATCCTAGACCAGATTACAAGGTAGCCATATTATCAATGATCTTCTTTATTTTCTTGAGTTATTCCCCATGAAGTCACTTTTTTACAGTAGCATTAAGGATAGTTCTCTTAGTTGTAGTCATACCGTTGTAAAAGGTAGTCCTGATATATCCTTGATCAAAGTTATGGTGAGGCAGTCCCTTTGGTACTCATGATAGCTCTCCCATTCTTCACTCATGTTCTCATCAAGCTTTTGCATTAAGCTAGTAATATTGTTTCTACAATATATGATTTTCTGTATATGGTAAAATTTGGTGATGAAGGCATCAACTAGGGCTTCCCATCCATTAAAACTATTATCCTTCATAGCAATATACCAAGGGAGGGCCTTGTCTCTTAGCAAGAACCCGAAGCCTTTACAGTAGATGACCTCTTAAGGGACCCTATTGATCTTGAGGGTATCCCATATGTTTATGAAGGCATCTAGGTGGTGGTATGGATCCTTTCCGATGAGTTTCCCATGAAGGTTTGCTATTTTAAAACATTCAAGAAGGTTGGTTTCAGCTCAAGGTTTGTGACTTTAAACCTGGGCAAAATGAGTAGGTTTCTTGATTCATTGGCTTGTGTGGAAGCTAAGGAATAGATAGATGTACCTTCATCATCTTTAGGAGGGGGGTTTACCATTAGGTTTTGGTTCAATTTCTACCTCCTCCTACATGTGTGGTTCCTCAACGTGAGGGCCTTCTTCATCCTTCACTTTGGACCTTCAGGGATACCTGACTTCTTTGGAGACCTGACACTTAGACACCATCAACTATAATACACGATCCTATGTAATAAGTAGGATCAAATACAAGGACAAGGGGTGAGAAGTGTATAGGACTTAAGGTCTTATCTTAGTTACGTCTAACCAAAAGGGGAAAATAGTGTCCCTCATGGACCATGGTATCCAAATACAGAATAAAATGAGAAAACTAAAGTAAATATATATTAGCAAGTCAAGAATGAACTTAGATCTAGAGGTGTGTGTTTTGAATATATCTATAGAACTTGGATTGGGTTTTCAACATTATAAGGTCTCTCACCAACATGCAATACTCATACCCATTGTACACCATTAACATAATATGTAGGCAATCATAATTAGTGTCTAATCCCTCCTCTCTCAAGATAGGGGTAGATCTGGACCATATATATATATATATATATATATATATATATATATATATATATATATATATATATATATATATATATATAGAGAGAGAGAGAGAGAGAGAGAGAGAGAGAGTCAGGCTAGAATACACTCGAGTGTACGGATCGCACGAATACACTCAAGTGTGTTTGCATATAAAGACTATTTTTTGCAAAATGTAAACCATTGATCTTCACCGTCATACTATAACTAGGCTACATAAAAATTTTGAGCCCATTTGGATGAGTGTAAGTCACTCATCCAAGGGCAACAAAATCGACATGCGAAACTAATTTGAAATGTATAATTTTTGCGGTCTTCATAACATGAGCTATACATATCCAAATGTGCTCAAATTTTGCGTATGAGTTGTTCACAAGATGTTTAAGAAGATCAATGGATTAGATTTTCAAAAAAAATATTGCATCATGAAAAACTACTTGAGTGTATTCCGCTCCGGATACACTCGAGTGTATTCCGCTCCGGATACACTCGAGTGTATTCTAGCCTGACTGTCTCTCTCTCTATACATATATATATATATATATATATATATATATATATATATATATATATATATATAGAGAGAGAGAGAGAGAGAGAGAGATGGCCAACATACAATAAAAAATACAACCATACAATCATTTTCTTTAGCGCTTCAACATAAACCATGCAGTCAAACTACTCCATAACTCTAGACATACACTAGCACTACTCTTTTGAGGAATTAGCAATCAAATGAAAAAAGATGATAGCTAATCATGTAAGTGAAGCATTAAATACCAAGAGTTGAGAGATAAAAATTTCTAATAGTATATAATAAATGGATATAAGTATATACATGTTAGGATTGACTTATGGCTACTCCCAAACCAAGAAAAATGGTCTAGCCACTCATGGTAATGAAATACAATATGGATTTACAAACAAGCAAATACATAAAAAGATGGATGGATGGAGGGAGATGAACAATATGGGGAAGAAGGAAGAAATTATAACAAATAGTAACCACTAGGACATTGGTGGTCGATGGTGAACTCCTTCTTCACTGTGGTGGTGATGGCATCAAAGGTGGAAATGTCGGGAAGTTATTCTTCTCTCAAAGAAGAAACTCCCGGTGTTGGGGAGGGAAGATGGCCGATGGAAATCTCTAGACTCTTGTCCTTGTCCTTTGATGATGGTGAGTGTGGAAAATAGTAGCACTCCATGGTGAAGCCAAAATTCCTCTTCATGGAGGCTTTGAGGCTCTATTTATAGGTGATATATTTGTTCTCGAGGTACTTGGGTGGATAATACTTTACTTCTGCTTCAACCTCGAGGCAAGCACTTAACTAACAGCAACAATGGTGTCCTTTTTAGAATCTTCATCAATCAATGTGTAGTATGAGTATTCATTGGTCGACGAATCTGGCTGGTCATCATGCTTAGGCATAGGTGAGCCATCATGGTGGATGTAGGAATTGGTCAGTCATCAGGCTTCTATGTAGGCGAGCCATCAGTGCAGATGCAAGAATTGTTGGTATGTATGCCCTGAGAGCCAATCATGGGATGATTGGTGGGATACATTAAGATTGATTTGATAAACATCAAAGGAAAGCTTCCAATTCTTTCTGGTTCAGTCATATGAGATAGTGACAGAACAGATTGAATGTGTAGAGAATGACAGTACTCAATGACGTATGCTTTCAGGTTGAGGACCTGAATGATGAAATCATACGGATGCTAAGAGTTTGTACATTATTGTTATGTCCCTAGTCAGATGTCATTGTGGAAGGTAGATAGACAACAATGACACACAAGACTATATTGTGGTGTTGGTTGATGAAAAAATCTCATTAGTCATGATATAGAGATATCAAACCAAACACATAGGTACTTGTTAGAGAACAAGTGTACCAGACAGACCCACCGTGAGTTTGACACATGGAACCATGACATGGTAGTCACAGTCAGTACTCATAGTGATGGTGGTGAGTGTGATTCTTTGACCTGAAATCACTACACTCAACACATGTCGTTTGTCACACTTTGACATCATCAAACGCAGTCCTGAAACATGGGTTGTTATGAAGGTGATGATTGGGTGGCTTTGACACATGGGGCTTTTGAGGGGTGAGTGATAGATATGGTATTTGTCCCTCCTGAGGGAGTTTGATATCCATGGCCACTTGATGAGTAGGATTGAGAAAGGCATGCACGCATGTGTGAATGAGTATGTGATATTGATGTCATACATATCTCTTTCAATCTACTCTGAGATCAAGAAAGTGAATGAACATTGACAGGATGACTGTTCCATGCCTCGAGTTCATTCGGGATATTAGTGACAAAGGAATTATACATTCACTGTAACACCATTCACGGATTGTAGGATTGAAAGTTGTTCTCCAACTTTCTATTTCACTTAGGTAGCACTGATGTGTGACTAGGCACCGCTCTTTGCTTGTGAAGTCATAAGTGTTATGGACTTTCACTGCCAACGTGAAATGGACCTGCAGGGTCACACACATATGATTTAACCTGGAAGAGGAGTTTTGTCCACAAACAATGTTTAGATTGATTACTAAAGGAGTTTAGTAGTTCAATTAAACACTCAATTAATTGATAGCTCAATGTCATACTGTTCAAGGTGTTGGACACATTGATTGGAGTATCAGATTGATTGAAACTGCAATTGGCTGATTCTGCACTCCCAACTGATCGGCTCATGTGATGAACCGATTGGCTTAGCTTGATGAACCGATCGGCTCAGGTTGTGAGTCGACCGGCTCATGGACAAGGTGAAATGATTGCTTCAAGTGTTGAAATGATCAGTTCAACTGTTGCAACCGAGCAAGTTGGGAAAGTAGGATTGGTGAGAAATTTCCTTTCATTTCACTTTCCCAATTTGATTGGAACAAGGATTGGTATTGCGTACCAATTAGAAACAAAAGAAGAAAAGTCAACCGGGAACTGACCAGGACCACGAACCGACCGGTTCAATAGTGAACCGACCATTTCATGGGTCCCAACTGATCGGTTGAGGTGTCAACCGACTGGCTCAGGTCCCCAACCAACCATTTCAGTAATGAAACGATCGGTTCAGGTTGCGCAGTTGGTTGTTTTTGTGGAAAATCTCGAACCCTTCTACTCCTTCTTTAGTCCCGCATTGCCCAGGATGGAGAACCCTGTCCCATGACTCTCCTATATATATAGGGGTATTGGGGGCTTCTCAATGAACAACACAATGCAACCAGTTGCTCTATAAAGTTGTCGTTCTCTCTGGTTTTGGTAACCGAGAGAGCCCGAGAAAGTGCTACCCGATAAGGGAGACACAACAAGGGAAAGACAACTACAGAAAGCGACTGGTGGTAGGAGAGTGTGTCAGTGACTAGTACGCTGACAGGTGGGTGCGACTCCTTCCAATTCCTTGTGAGACAAGAAGATTGGAGTTCCAGGTGGTCCGTGTGGACTACTTTAGAGGTGGGAGATTTTTGCCGCTCGGAGGATAGCTGTCAATCCCGACAGTCCTGGTGAGACCAGGAGTCGTCAGTCCCGGTGTGACCAGGAGCTGCACAGACACCGTCCAAGACCGGAGGTGAAGACCGCGCAAGCCGAGAGGTATTGTCGCTGAGCAAGCCTCGGGACAAGGTATGATTCCACAAACCATCCTTTCCTATTGTATAGACGTTGACACATTTCCTTGTTCTGGGTTTGGAGAGGAGAAAATTTTTGTTTCCGCTGCCTTCTCTGCCTCCCCTAAAACCCAACAAGAATTTCTCGATCATTAGGCTTCTATGCAGGTGGGCCATCTAGTTGATCTTCAGTCAGGTTGAGTGCCTGGGCATCTGTCAGGTCCAATGGGATTTTTGTCGGGGCATGGTTGATGGATTTTCTGGGTCCTCATTCCTGTCAGGTGCTGAGTGGCTAAAGAGTGCACCACTGATGAGTTGCCAATGACTCTCCTATATAACCCCATCAATGTTTCCTTGGGTCACCCGAGGGATCATCAGTGTTATAACCTCAATTTTACTTGTGTTTTATTTGGTTGAATACAATTATTTGAATAAAAAGGGCATATTGAAAATATGATGTGGATTGTTTTTAAAATAATGATTTTGCTTGCAAATTACCCTTTTCTATGAATTTCGTGGGTTCTTACTATTTTGTTGATCCAATAATGAATATAAGAAAAAAGGAAAAGAAGAAAATACAGCATTAAGAAAAAGGAAATAGATAATGGATGATATATAATATGCTTTTGAGAATAATGTGGAATTCTATAGAAAGTGGCATGGATGGCCACAATTAACTAGTTTTTGGTTTCACATGCTTTCTAATAGAAAGGTTATGAAACCAAAGGAAATAAAAAGAAAGAAAAAGATGTGTTTTTTGGTTTAAAATAAGACTTATAAGAGGAAGATTTGGACATTAAGAAAAGTACACTTTCCTTTTGAGTTTTAGTCACAAACTCACTTAGAAATTAGATAAAGTCATTATATACTTCCCTTTAAAATTTGGGAGATAAAGGACTTTTATGTAATGTGAGTAATTAATTAAGGGTTTTTCTAATAAATATTCGGGTATGTAACTTATTCTAATTAATTCCAAAAATTATATGTATCTTGGGAATGTTAATAATGACTTATCCTCCAAATTTGGGATCAAAAGGGTGATCCTAGTGGCATAGAGAAATCTAAGAAAGAATGGTTTTATGTGCAATTAATACATTTGTTTCCCTTTTCAGAAATCAATTTAATGGTATGACAATAGTATCGCCCCTTTAATATATATGTCATGCTTATCCTGACCTTTGGAGTCAGGATCAACCATGTTCTCAGTGTCTTCTACCTCTGCCCCAAAAAGGAAAGACACACACAGTAACATCCCTACCCTATCTGATCTCTCTCTCTCTCTCCGAACCTTATTCACATTCAAGGTCTCTCCCATTGAACTCGGGATGAGGAGTAGAATCCAACCATGGTTTGCTTCTGCCTTTCAGGAAAGGTAATAAGATATGCCCAAATCATCAGTCGGGATTGGGATCCTTGCCTATAGAATAGACAACATCTCTCCCTATATATATAACCCTGGCCTTCGAGTGAAAATGAGAAAAGTCTCACAAAGAAGGCATAGTAGGAAAATCCCATTGTTCCCTCACATCTAAACCCTAGTTTTCCCTCTTTCAGATTCTCTGTTTAGTGCCATGGAGCCACTACGGTGGATCACCCTAGTGCCTATGCCTTGGGTCTTCATCACCATCTTACAAGGAGGGAGACGTGCCTAGAGGTCATTCCGAACTAAGCAGAGTGCTCAGCTATCCAAGATCAGGAAATAGCCTCATAAAAATGCCAGTGCCCTATCTTCTTTGCAGAGCAGAGTCTGCGTGACGAGACTGCAAAGGAGAAGAATGGGAATTCGGGTTAGGTCTCCCAAATAAACAGACCGGAATTGGTATCCACAGCTGAGGGAAAGAAAAGCAATATAAGAAAATAAAAATGATGATGTGTCGTGTTGTATTTGGTCCAACATTGATTTAATTACAAAATTGATACAAAATAATTGATAACTCAGATGCATATAAATTATATATAAAAAGTTTATCAAGAGAATGCAAGGATTTCAATAAAAATATGTGCACTGCCTAGATCTACTTCTAGTTCAAAAATTACATAAAGTTAACATATTTATTGTGTTAAATGTATAAAAACCCTAATTTTTAGGTTTTGCTGATCCTATAGGGACCAATTGATATTTATAATAAAGGATTGATCTTTTATGGATAAAAGAACAACTTGGAACTTATGTGAACTTAACAACCCAAGATTTTATGAGTTAGGGTTTCCTTGAGACTAAAAGTGCAATTAATGCTAAGATTAGGGTTTGTCAATCCAGAGAACATGAAAAGTGTTGAGTACATATGAAACCCTAATTCCTTGACCTCAATGTTCTTGTCATGACTTAAAAGGATAAAGTTGTGACTTTTTGCATAAAGAAGACATTTTTGACTTAATTGGGGTTCAATCAAGCAAGTGGTATCAAAACTAGAGTTTGTATACCAAAAGAGAATTAAAGGTGATAATCGGGATTTTGGAGACTATAAACCCTAAGTTGGCCTAAAAAACCTAACTTGGAACTCAAGTCAGTCATAATAGTAGATTTTGGATCAAATAATGATACATGGGTGTTATGCTTTAACTTTTAGGATAAATTTGTTTGGTTATTCTTGGCTGCTCTTGCTTGGACATCAACAAGTACTTTTTAGATAGGTATCTGGTTACGCCTAAGAATAATCGTTGTAGTTTCTCGTGATTTCTCAAAATTTCCTGCATGGTTTGCAAATATATGCTTGCTTGTTTATTCATTTCTTGCAATCTATACAGTGACTATGACTATCACAACATATACATGGACATAACTAGCTCAGATTCTAAGTTTCCTCTAGAGCTCTAATGGCCCCAAGATCTTGGGAGAGTCACCAAGCTCTTAGGAGAATTGGTGGCCTGACACCAAGCTCTTGGGAGAGTCGGTGGTCTATAACTGATGAGGAACCAAGACCTTAGGGGAGTTGGTGGTCTATGTCCACTGAAGGGACAATAACCTTGAGGGGTTTTGACGGATGAAGAATAGATCAAGATTGAGTAGTTATGATCAAAGATGTTAAATCTTATTTGTTAAGTAATAATTTGATGGTTTATGTTGTTATAAATAAATGTGAATATTTTGTTTCCCTCACATACTAATATACTTGTTATACCGACCACATGTTTTGATTGTCGGCATTTTAGGGAATCTGTTATATGATGGAAATTGGACATTCAAGAAAAGAAGGCACTAAAAATAAACAAATAAAGTAAAGCCCAGAGGATATAGATAGATGGTATATCTCTTGTGTGGAACTTTAGAACCCATATTTTGTTGTATAAAAAGGTGTATTTCAAATACAAAAGGAAGTGTTTAGTCCCATATTGGTTACTCTAGAGACTTCCCTTCTCCTCTTACATGGATCCTTATTCATAGGATAATTAAGGACAAAAATAAGACATGTGTTACGCACGTGCATGGTGGGGCATCCCAAGGGTATTTGAGTTGGCCAGGTCTGGAAATCCTTTAATCGGGCACCTCAGAACATGTTGCATCCCGAGCACATGGGGTGCAAATCCAACCTCTTGAGCCTCCTGCGTGGGTGTGGCCCCAGGTTGGTTTTGCTCCTTGGTTTACTGAACCATTTTTGACATGTGTTGTGTCTCTTCCAGTTGCACCTGCTCGTTTGGGCAGTTTCCGCAACGCATCCCTTCACCAGTTTACAACCGCACACATTTGTTAACTAAGACTTTGTTTTGTTATTTAAAAATGTCTCCACCATCATTCTAAATATTTGAAAAAACACTACGGTTTCCTTCTTTTCTATCTGCCACTTTCCTGGAAGAATGAACATTTTTGTTCACTCGCTAGTGTGATTGCGTGTGCACACTACACGTCAACAACCGTTGTTGGATCCTGGGAGAATAGCCACCATAGTCATCTACTGCACTGACGCTAGCCATTAAGATCCATGGAAATACTCTTAAGGACAATGCATTTTGCATGCCTCAATGCCTTCTGTCTGGTATAATCTTTCATATTTACTGCTTAGTCTTTGTTTATACCCCATTCTCGAACAACAATCTTAGGAGTATTTATATAATTTGATAGGTAAGAATATGGAAGGTTTTGAAACTCCCTCTACTCCTATGACACCAACTAAAAATAACAATCAAAGTGTTATTGTCTCGACTGTTTCACAAACACCTTTACTTGATGGTTTGATAATTGAATCTAAGGATTAATGGACTGCATTAATGGCGTTGATAGAAAAAAAGTTTTCACTTCTTTGGAAGATTCGAATGTAGCATTTTCTTTATCTAAACCCAAACCTGAAATGACTCTAAGGATTGGAAAAAAGTGAATCCTATTTGTCAACATGTTATTCTAAGTACGGTATCTAATCAACTATTTGCATACTTTCCAATTAAAGTTGCTTCTGAAATTTGGGAAACTCTAAACAAGAGATACAATTTGGAAAGAGGCTTCTACCCAAAAATTTGCTATCGTAAATTTTCTAAATTGTTGTATGACTGAAGATAAAGAAATAAAAACTCAAATTCATCATTTTTAGATTTTACTAGATGACTTGAAAAATGAAAAAAATGATCTTCCCGAGTCTTTCATTGTGGGGGTCGTTAATTGAAAAACTGCCTATTCTTAGAAACATTACAAGAACAAATTTAAGCACAAAAGAAAGAATATGTCACTGAATGATGTGATAATACATATCTGAGTTGAAGATCAAAATCATTCTTGAGAAAAATCTGATTTAAATAAAGAGTTATCATGTACTACAAACTCTTTTAACAATGAAGTTAAAAATAATTCTTCTGATCAGTCTAAAAATAAATGGAAAAATAAGAATGGTAGAGGAAATAAAAAAAAATTAAGGCAAGAAAGACATCAAGAACAAGAATGTTTGTTGCTATGTTTGTGGCAAACCTGGTCATACTTCTCCTAAATTCAGGTATAGGAAGAAGCAAGCAATTTAGGATTATAAAGAAACAAAAACCAGCCTTGTCACTGAGAACGTGTTTGTGGCATTCATCAGCCTGGTCAGCATGGGTTCATTCCAGTAGTATGATTGGATCATTGACTCTGGGGCTAGTCACCACATTAGTGGCAACAAAGATGCTTTCTTGACCTACTCAGAAGTAGGACATGATGAACATCGAGTTGTCATGGGCAACTCCAGTGCTTATTAGGTGACTCGAAAGGGCAATGCCATGATTAAGATGACTTCTGGGAAAGTTTTGCTGATCAAAGATGTGTTGTATGTTCTAGACATAGGGTTAGTTTGATTTCTATCTCTCAACTTTTTAAGTTTGGTGTCAAAGTGTCCTTTGAGTCAAACAAAGTTGTTCTGGATAAGTCTGGGGACTACCTTGGTATGGGGTACTGTTCAAGTGGCCTCGTTCTTTTGAATGTACCAAACTCTTCTGCTAATAAAATTTCCTCTTCTGCTTATATCGTTGACCCTTGATATGTGGAACAATAGACTTGGACATGTTAATTTTAAATATGTAAAACACATGGAATTTTTAGGTTTGTTACAAGATATACATGGTGTTGTTGATTTAAATAATAACTGTCAAGTATGTACTAAAAATAAATCTACAAAGAAAATATGTCCTCAAATTTCACATAGAAATTCTAAATGACTAGATTTAGTGCACACATATCTTGGAGATTTAAAAGAAAATTTGTATAGAGGTGGGAAAAAGTTCTATATTATTATTGTATATGATTTCTCACGCTATAAAAAATAATATTTATTACATTCAAAGGATGAAACTTTTGAAATATTTGTTAAATATAAAAAAGAAGTAGAAAATCAACTCAATAATAAAATAAAATGTCTTCGCTCAGATAGGGATGGTGACTATGATTGTTCTCCTTTTAGTGATTTCTGTGTAACCCATGGTATTGTACATGAATACACCCCTCCATATTTGCCTCAATCAATTAAGATTGCTGAACATAAAAATAGAACTCTAAAGAAAATGATGAATTCTATTTTAATTGATTCAAGAGCACCCAAAAACTTATGGGGGTGGAACAATTTTATCATCTTGTTTTCTTCAAAGTCGTATTTCTAGTAGGAAGACGAATAAGACACCATATCAATTATGGAAAACATATCCACTTAATTTGAAATATCTCAAAGTGTGGGGGTATTTAGCTAAGTCTTATTAACTGAACCTAAGAAATGAAAATTAGGATATAGAACCCTAGATGGTGTTTTTATAGGCTGTGCTCAAAATAGTGCGTCATATAGATTCTTAGTACTTAGGAGTAGAAACAATGTTGTAGAACCTAATACTATAGCTGAATCTAAAAATTCTGAATGTTTTGAGCATATCTTTCCTATGAAAAAAGTGTCTAATCCTTCAAATGAAATTTTAGAGAACATACCAAGTACATCCAATACTAATGATGTTTCTGAACCCAATGAAGTAGAACCTAGAAGATCCACTAGGATGAGGAAGGAAAAGAATCTCAATGAGGAATTCTATTCCTTCATTGTAGATAATGACCCTCAATCTTACAATGATGTGATTAATTCATCTGATTCCTCCTTATGAAAGGACGCAACTAATAGTGAGATTGAATCTATGTTATCTATCACACATGGGAATTAGTGGATCTTCCATCAGGTATTAAGCCCTTTGGATGTAAATGGATATTTAAAAGAAAATTAAAAACTAATGGGACTTTAGATAAATATAAAGCTCTATTAGTTGCCAAGGGATTCAAACAACAAAAGGACCTGACTGTTTTGATACTTTTGCTCCTATAACTAGAATCTATTTGATCATGATTTTAATTTCTTTGGCATCTATTAAGAAATTAATTATACATCATATGGATGTTAAAACCACTTTTTTGAACAGAGATTTAGATGAAGAAATTTATATGGATCAACCAGAAGGTTATATTGTTCTGGGAAAAGAACATATGGTATGCATACTAATCAAATCTCTCTATGGCTTGAAACAAGCACCTAAGCAATGGCATGAGAAATTTGTTAAAGTAATTGTATCGTATGGGTTCCATATAAATGAAGGAGACAAATGTATTCATTAAAAAATCGATAACCGTGGTTGTTTTATTATATGTCTTTATGTTGATGGCATGCTTATTTTTAGCAATAATATTCATATCATAATCATTAAAAAAGTTTCTTGGCTTCTAATTTTGATATGAAAGATATGGGAGAAGTAGATGTAATTTTGGGAATTAATCTTCTTACAAGTGATGATAGCATCACGCTCTCTCAACAACATTATGTTGAGAAAATCCTCAAAATATTTTCATTGTTTGATTGTAAGCTAGTTAGCACACCTTTTACTTCTAATTGCAATCTTAAGAAACATAAAAGTGTTAGTGTTTAACAAGTCAAATATGCACATGTAATTGGAAGCCTGATGTACTTAATGAATTGTACTCATCTATATCTAGCATATGTAGTGGGGAAATTAAGTAGATATACTCAAAATACTAATAAGGATCATTAGGATGCTCTACATAGGGTTTTAAGATACCTAAAAGGCACAATTAATCATGGATTGATTTTTTGTGGATCTCCAACTTTGCTAGAAGGATTTTGTGATGCCTATTAGATTTATGATTCAAATGAATTGAAATCTACAAGTGGCTACATCTTCACCATGGGTGGAGGTGTTTTGTCTTGGAAATCCACCAAGAAAACATGTATAGCTCGTTCCACTATGGAATCTGAGTTTATTGCCTTAGAAAAGGTTGGAACTGAAGCCAAATGGCCAAGACATGTTCTAATGAATCTTCCCATTTGGGAGAAACCTTCTCCACCAGTGTTCATCCACTTTGATAATCAAGCTACCATAGAAAGAGCTAAAAATAAAGTTTAAAATGGGAAAAGTAGACATATTCAACTACGTCATAATATTGTGAGACAACTTATCAATGATAGTATAATTTCTATAGATTATGTAAAGTCAGAATTAAACTTGGTGGATCCTCTAACAAAGCCAACAAGTCAAATACTAGTGAGTAGCACATCAAGCAGAATGATTATGCCCATATCAGAAGTCAAAGTGATGGATACCCAACCTTCATGAACAATGATATGGAGGTTCAATGGGAAAAACTAAGTCACTGGACGACTCAATGTATTGTAATATTCTATATCTCATTCTTATGATATAAACAATAATTTGTAGTGATTAAGTTGAACTACTTTTCTTAATGGATTTCATAGCCATTGGCAGTAGTGTATATAACTGCAAAATATATGTGATGAAAGTCCAACTATGTGAGTGTGGAGTGGGGCCACTCCTATTGAGATTTGGGTCTCTAGAGAACTCATAAATATTCCCTATAGGCACATGGCCTTAACGCTCCAATTCATAAGAATGGTAATTGATTTTATGAATGCCATGTGAGTAATGAACCTCTGATCAGATAAAAGGGAAATTGGTTCAAGAACATAGTTCTACCAATTCTCTACTGATCACGTACATCTACTCTAGCTTTGGTTTAAAGAACTTAGTTCTACTAAATTTTATGCATGCCATTTGTTTAAGTTCTTCTAGTGAGCTATTATTCGAAGATTTAATGTTTTGTCTTTGAAATAGTGGGGGAATTGTTGTAGAAAAAGATGTATTTCAAATACAAAAGGAAGTGTTTAGTCCCATATTGGTTGCTTTGGAGAGTTCACTCCTCCTTTATTATGGATCCCTATCCATAGGATAATTGAGGACAAAAAGAAGACATGTGCTACACCCATGCATGGTGGGGCATTGATGCACTGCTTATTTGCCATTTTCACAAGGTACTTTGTATTGATTTTTATGCACTTTTGATTAAATGTCATATTAATTGTGCATGATTTACTCTTATTATCCCGTGATACTCATTTGCATCAAATAAGTATAATTTTAATGTTTTTGAATGAATTAATATATTTCCAGAGCTTATGTTTGGATTTTATGCATTTTAGGTGTGTGTACAAGAATCTATACAACTCGGTACTACCGAATATAGAGTCAGTGGTATCAAACATCCCTAGGTTGCAACAAAAGAAATTGAGAAGACTCATTAGTACCGACGGGACTGTCGATACTACCGACGTGTTACAACGTTTTTGTCAAAGAATTTTGAAGCAACTCGATACTATTAACATCCACATCGGTAGTACCAACAACTTGATAGGTGGCCACACAATTAGAGGAGTCAGTAGTACCGACACCTACCGATAGGTCAGGATCAGGCAGATTGTTTAACCCAACAAATGAGGTTCTAAATTGCCATAAGTCACGTCTATGACTTAGGGGAAGTGCAGCCAGACCTAGATATCTCATCTTTTTCCAACGACAACCGATAGCAAGAGGAGGAGATCATGAATAAGAAGGCCACATTTTGGATGATCCAAGCACTTCTAGTAGACATAATTGCAGTCAAAAGGTAGCAAATAGGCATGTGTGCAAGAAGGGATCGTTTGAACCGTCTATTTCAGGGGTTCTTCATGTTCTCCACGTCGTTTCTTTCTCCTTCAATATCTTTGACTATCAAACCAGGAGGGGCTAATCCCCATGTTCCTTAGAACACGAGAGTAGCCCGACTATACATTGTATTTGACACATGCATTTATTCATCAATTTCTCTTAAATTCTGGATTTATTTCTATGTGAATGCATGAACTATCCTTGCTTGATCATCATAGGTAGGACTTGGACTGTTTTTTTTTTGAATCGGTGACGAGGAGTCACTGGCGACCCCCCGACATGCATTAATCGGCTAAATCAGCCATAGTCACATCTACAAAACAGGAAGGAAAAGCATTTGTAAAAACCATACTACTACTACTACTACGCATGATGTTCGCAGCCATATGCACAACTCTATTAGTACTACGTTTACTAAAGGAAAAGGAAAAGAACTCAAAAGAAGACACGAGACTTCTAATATCAGCCACAATGGCCCCGATGTAGTCACGACGCTCCACTGTAGAGTCGAAAGCTTGTACCACCGTTTGCGCATCACACTCGACAGCAATCTTTCTGAAATGAAGTTCTCTGCTCCACTCCACCGCCTTCCTCACGCCTAAAGCTTCAGCCTCCGCCACCTGCTGAGTCGGCCCTAGCTTCGAACCCTCCATTACTTTCACCGTTCCTGTCCAGTCCCGTACCACCCACCCCATCGCTGCATGCCCATCCTCACTTCTTGAAATGTCAATGTTCACCTTCAGGACACCCCTCTCCGGCTTCGTCCATTTCTGAGCTAGATTAACCCGTGCTGCCTCCTCCGTCCCCGCCCGCGCCTCTGCATGCGCACGGTGCTCCTTGATCAAGGCCAAGGCCTGTACAAATAGATATTGAACCCCAGTATGCTGCTCGCCGTACATACGCTCATTCATGCTCCTCCATATCGCCCATAACGCCGCCGCAAGCTCCTCCCTATCTGCTGCATGGTCTACATCCAATATTCTTTCCATCGTGGTGGGGACATCGCCGCTATGTACATTCTCCATCAGCCTCCGAACCCACTCACTCCTTGCATCCCATAACTCGGTAGCATTTGGACAACGGAACAACATATGCAAGATGCTCTCCGTCTCCGACGCACACAACCTACAGTTGCCATTTTCCACGCAATGCCTATCGTATAGCCTTCCTAGCGTTGCAAGGCCCCCCGTCGCAACTCGCCATAGGAAGTGTGCAATTTTCGGTACCCAACCAGCGTGCCAAATTTTCTTCCACAACTGCTGCCCCCCTCCTTCTATGTGCCGCCTTGCCTCCTCCCTACCCAGTAAACCAAGCCAATATGCCGACTTAACACTATATGTACCCCGTGGTGCAGGCCACCAAGTGAAGACGTCCGAGTAGTTCGTTTAGCATAGTGGAATAGCACATATACGCCGCACGTACTCATCGGGAAAAAACTGATGGATTAACGGTATGTTCCACTCGGTCCCATCGTGTGTCAAGAGATCGCTCACCATCGTAGGTTCTCCTTCCTCGCTCTCCCGCAACCCACGCAGCTCCCTCCCCTCTCCAGGCAGCCAGGCATCCTCCCATAATCAGACTTCCTCCCCCTTACCTATTCTCCACTCCATCCCCTCCTTCAAAAGCGCCTTAGCTCCCCACATACTCTGCCATGTATAGCTTGGATTTTACCCTCTACGAGCGTCCCATATAGATGTCCTCGGGTAGTATCTTGCTTTAATTACCCTTGCTGCTAGGGAAGTCGGGTTCACCGCCAAACGCCATAGTTGTTTTGTGAGAAGGGCCTGATTGAAAACGTGAAGGTCCCTAAACCCCAAGCCTCCCATTCTCTTAGGAAAACACATGTTGCTCCATGAAGTCTAGGCTAACTTCCTCTCATTATTCTTGGCTCCCCACAAAAAATGAGCCACCATGCTTTGGAGTTCGTCTATGCACCCACTTGGAAGCTGGAAAATGCTCATCACATAATAAGGTATTGCTTGGGCCACCACTTTAATTAAAACCTCTTTTCCTAGCCTTGGACAGTAGCTTCTCAGACCACCCTTGTAGCTTCCTCCACACCCTTTCCTTTATGTAGCTAAAGACGTGCTTCTTGGACCTGCCAATTGTCATTGGCAACCCCAAGTATTTTGCGTGGCGATCCACTTCCCTCACCTTCAGGAGACCCTTTAATTCCTCCCTCTTAGATGTTGACAATCCTTTGCTGAAAACCACTTATGACTTAGATAGGTTTATTTTTTGTCCCGAAGCTTGTTCATACTGGCTGATGGTCTCAGCTATTCTCAAGCATTCCACAGAAGTTGCTCTCGCAAAGAGTATACTGTCATCTGCAAAAAAGAGGTGTGAAATACATGGAGCCTCTCTACATGGCTTTGCACCATGTAGACGGACATCACGTGCAGCAGAAAGGAGAGATGTAGAAAAAGCCCCGGTGCACAAAATAAAAAGGTAAGGAGATAGGGGGTCACCCTGGCGCAGTCCCCGGGAAGGCTTGAGCTCGCTGGTCCTATCTCCGTTTATGGCGAAGGTGTGCTTAACTGAAGTGATACAATCACGGATTCTGTCTCTCCACCGTGCTCCAAACCCCAACTTCCCCATAACATGCAACAGAAAACTCCATTCCACTATGTCATAAGCTTTAGACATATCAAGCTTCAGCGCAACGCTTCCCTTCTTTCCCCCCTTTCCCCCTTTTATGGCATGGAAGAGCTCATAAGCAATAAGGGTGTTATTCATTATCAATCTACCAGGTATGAAAGCACTCTGGTTTTCCGACACCACCTCATTCATCAAAGGTTTCAGTCTGTTCGCAATAACTTTAGAAGCCAGCTTGTAGATCACATTACAAAGGCTAATGGGCCGGAACTCGCCCACCTCAGTAGGTTTCTCATTTTTAGAATCAGGATGATAAGAGTTTCATTCAGGTCCCCCAGGCTGTATTCCCCCCTCCACCAGCCTTTAATATAGCTAGACACATCCTTCCCCACAATGTGCCAGTACTTCTGGTAAAACATAGCCTTCATACCATCCGGACCCGGGGCTTTGTTTGGGTGCATTTGATCCAGAGCAGCTCGAATTTCCACATCCTCAATCTCCCTTTCCAGTAGGACTTGTTGTTCAATACTAATTCTTCTCTCTATCCCTTGCGTTGCCTGCTCAAAATCTGAAGGATTACTGGATGTGAACAGGTCTTCAAAGAAATTCGTGATAGTGCTTTTAACCTCCTCTTCCTCCTCCGTCCATTCTCCCTGTGCATCATTAATACCTTTGATGTGATTTCTTTCCTTCCTACTTGACGCTTTCCTGTGAAAATAGGCAGTATTTCTGTCACCCTCTTTCATTTCTTTAACCCGTGCCCTGGCACACCAATACACTTCATCTTTCCTCAGCCAATATTGTAACTCCTGGGAAATCTCATTTGCTTGTCTCAGCCGAACGGCATCCGGTGAACCAGCCTGGACCTTCCCGAGAGCTGCCTCAAGTTGCTTTATTTTTTCCCTTCTTTTCCCAAACTTCTCAGTGGCCCAAGTATGAAGGTGTTTTCCACACATTTTAATTCTGCCCTTGATAGTATTATTGCCCCCGCTGTCCATGCCTCCCTGATCACATCAGGCCTCCTCCACCCACATGGGTTCAAACATGAAAGATTTAGTTTTTTTCTACCGTTGTGCCCTCCTTTTCCCAGCTATGAGGATAATGAGTGCATGGTCAGATTCATAAATGGGAAGGTGTAAAACTTTGCAAAAATTGTAGAGACTCCTCCACTCCAAATCAGATAAAAACCTGTCCAGCCTTTATTGCACAAGAGTATCCTCAGATAAGCCCCTCTGTCACGTAAACGTATTCCCAACAAATCCCAAGTCCGTCAAAGCACAGTCATCCATACCATCCCGACCTCCGCTACTTAGGTTTCTGGAACCCTGCTGGTGCTGCTGCTCCCTTCCTGTGATTGGGCCTTAACTTTCTTACCTCCCCCTCCTCCACCTCGTGAGTGTCCACCTCCATAGCATATGTATCCCGATCTCTGGTCCTTTTTCCTGTCAACGACTCCCACACCACGTTCTCTTCCGGAATACCCAGTCTGGCACCCCTACTCTTCTTATACACCCAAGGTGTTCGTTTCTTCCTGCCCCCTTCCCTCCCACTGTCTTTCTTCTTCCTTCAGTTTTCCTTCGTTATCATCTTCTTTTGAGCCCTCGTTCTTCCCTCACATCGCTGCTCCACAAGAATCCCTTCCTCACCCTGTGTGTGCTTCGCCTGGACCTCCCCCGTCTGCTGCGTTCTCGTGGGACAACCTTCCTCCCCCTGTGTCATATCCACCTATTTATTGCTGGAGATATCATCTTGCTTATCATGGAGTGCACCCTCGCCGTCCCAACCTGTTTGGTTGGTTAGATGGATTTGCAGCAGAAGCTCCCGATCATATTTTATTTTTTGCCTTCCCGCATACCGATGCACTTGCACTGACGTCCCTAAGCCATCGTCACCACCGACCTGTTGGTTCAGCGATACACTTGTGTCTTCCTGTTCTCGTCCCCTGGTGGCCCACCGGTGCACTTCTTCCGCCGCGCTTGACGCGTCCTCACTTCCGCCCACCGATTCTTCCGCCCCCGACCTGGTTGGGCTCCTCCGTACTCCCTTCCCCCACAACCCCGGTAGAGACGATGTGTCTGCGTGTTCCCCCACCACTCCTCCTCCTCCCGCCCCCGCCCCCCCGCCCCGACAGCTCCGACCCCCCCCTGTCGTCGTGCCGCCTTCCCCTTTCGGGGTCATGAAAGTAAGTTTCCTTCTAGAACTCCCTTCTCCCTTTACACCCTCTCTTTCCCTCAAGCGTTGCTTCCATGGTGAAACCTTGAGCCAGTTCCCCCACTGTTGAACCTCCTCCTCTTCCGCTTGCTCTTGCTCACAATCCTTCTCGGCATGACCAATCAGCCCACATCTGAAGCAGAAGATCCCCAGCCGTTCATACTTGACCTCTATCTCTGCTTTGCGTCCCTCTTTCACTCTGTCTTTTAGAATCCTTTTCAACAGTTTCGTCACGTCAAGAAGAACCCTAACCCTAATGGAGGAGTCCCAACCGAGATCATCCCTCTCTCGTTGCAGAATGCTGCCAATTCTGCTAGCCACCTCCGTCACCACCCTGTCGCTTATGTACCCAAGCGGCATCCCATAGAGCCAAATCCAGAAAGGTGTATGGTTGATCGAGACCCTCCCTGGTTGATCTTCCTTGCATATTTCTTTGAAGAGGAGAAGCTTGCCATAGAAATTCCACGGCGCTCCCTCGATGACACGCTGTCGGTCGTGCCAGTGTGTAAACTGGACAATGAAGACCCCTCCTTCTAGCTGTTTGAACTCCGCCTGCTCTTTCAAACCCCACGCCTGCTTTAGGGTTCTCTCCAACGCCCAGAAATTGAACGCCCTATCCGTGAGAAGTCTTGCTACTATCACAAGATCTGTGTGATCCTCTCTCGTATTGCTTTCATCCTCCCCCAGCACGATCGTATCCTCCTCCTCATCTGTAAGTTTCAGATTAGCACACCTTGCCGTGAGATCCTCCGGCATTTTAGAGACCGGACCACGCGCCCGAGCACTTTCCTTGAACCTGCAAGAGTCACGACAGCCCCTAGGACTGAGATCGGAAACGCCCACGGCCGCAACCCTAGTCGCCAAAGCCGACGCTAGGGAAAACGGGGGACGGGTTTTACATTAGTACTTGGACTGTTAATTTCTTTGAAAAAGGAAAATTAATGGTCAGAACTTCATAGAAATACACATTCTATAAAACCCTTTTAGAAAGATAGTTTAAAAATGTGAGGAGATTACCTGAAGTATTCAATAAAACACATATCTAATAACATAATTGACACGAGAGTGGTGTTGGTATTAGGTTAGTCTATAAATTACACCGTGAGAGCATGTAGTTCTTGCTACAAGCTCTTAATTTAGAGTTACGAGAGATTTTTATCAATGTATTAGGACTAAAGTTCAATGTTAACCATGGTGAAACTAATATCCTAAGGAATTCACTAAGATTAATAACAATAACTAATAATTTAGATTTATTTTCTATTTTAGACGATTAACCAAATCATTCAAGTTTCTTCGGCCTAAGTTGATTGTACTACAGTTAGTACTAGTTTCTGAAGTCATGTTTCCCTATGTTTGACATTCGGTCCTCATTGGTGTATATTACTACAATGGCATATACTTGTGATTTGAGCATAGAAAATACCTATCAAGTTTTCGACGCCTTTTCCGCGGAAACGATAATTTCATCACTACGACTGTTGTAGTCAGCCATTCTAGGCCAACCCTTTTATTTTTCTTTTTTTTCATTAAAATCTGAATTTTAATATCTTTATTGTTTCTACCATTGGTACCGTATTCTCACAACCATTTTTGCTATTTGCAGGTACTAGTGCATGGTGCATATCTGAGCCCACGACTACAGAGACTCATCCCCATTGGGATTAGGTCAAGCAGTGCTCCTTCATAAAGAATGGGAGTATGAAAGATCAGTGGACAGATTTAATCAAACTCCACCACCTATACCTCCACCAGAAGGACATGAGCCACCAAAGGATCCTAAGCCATCAGAGATGGGTGACCAAGCATAAGAATAGATGATCTAGGAAAGGATCAAGGCATCTTCGTCAACTGCTCAAAAAGGGCCAATCAAAAGACAAGCCATCAATCTCGACAACTATAAGATCGATCCAAGGTTGGTGTCATTAGTCAAATTACAGGCCTAATGGCCACACCACTGAGGATCTGATGATGCACATCAACAATTTCATCGAAAGTTGTGATATGATCAAGATAGATAGGGTGCCAAATACTATCATATACTTGAATCTATTCCCATTATCCTTGGCAAACAATGCTAAGTCTTGGTTTCATAACTTGGACGATGAGTGCATTAAAACTTGGGAACAAATGATTGATGCTTCTTTGAGAGGTACTTCCTACCCCAAAAGACGAATCACCTGGTCAAGAAAATCCACAACTTCAGACAACAAGTTGATGAGTCATATTCTGAGACATGAGAGAGATTCTAGAACATGTTGTGGAAGGTCCCTCATCATGGCATCAATTTGTTAGGGCAAGCAAATATTTTCTACTATGGTTTGCATAAGGGAGAAAGGACTATGCTTGATAGAGTAGGAGTGGGCTTCTTCCTCAACAACAAGCCAGCCTGATGTAATGCAATATTAAAGAACATGTCTAAGAACTAGACATGGGGAGAAGAGAGAGAGTACCCTACAACCCTTAAAAGTTTCGGAGAGTCCAAGATTATTTTAGAACTAAATGAGAAGTTGGACTTGGTTGCAAAGAAGTTGTGTGCGAAAGATGGAAATTCTTCAGAAGGGGAAGATGAGATGCGAAAGTTTGCACGACAACAACAACAGTACACGAATAACGACTACTCTTAGATGAAGGAACCTAAGTTCTCCTGGAAGGATCCCAATAGTTTCTAGCAAGACCCATCTCAGGCACAGCAGAATAAGCCACAATGGTCAACAACAGGATAGGGATCCCAATAAACTTGATCGCATTGAAGAGATGCTTGGAAAACTAATAAGCCAAAATGAAGTGCTTATCGACCAGAATCAAAGAAAGCTACAGAACCAAGGAGCACAGATACGAAGTATAGAAACACAAATTTCTCAAATTGTAGCGAAAGTGGATTCCCAAAAGAATCTAGGATAGTAAGGGTTTCCAATGAACACTAATGTACCTTCTGGAAATCAACATGTCAAGGCAATTTTACTTTGCAGTGGTAGAAAATTGCTAAATGACACACCATCTAGTTCAGATGTAGGAGAGGCCACAGGTGCTAAAGACAAGGAGGTGACTATAGATACAGTGGAACCAGATACGTAGTAGATGAAAAGATAGTCAAGGAAGAGGTTGATGAGATAGAGGAAGTAATAAAGAAGACATATGTCCCACCTCATCAGAGGAAAGTGGTAAAGTTGAGACCCTTTCCAAATAGTCTGAAAGAAACAAAGGCTGATCAATAATTTTAGAAATTTTTAGACAACTTCAAAAAATTGCATGTCAATATCCCTTTGATTGATGCAATTGAGCAGATCCTTTCCTCTACAAAATTTCTAAAAGATCTGATCAACAAGAAAAGGAGGATAGATGATTTGAGATGGTAGTTCTAAAAGAGCAAGTCATTGCCTTCTCTGGGTACATTACCATCGAAGAGGCAGGACCTTGGATGTTTCAATATAGCTTGTTTTATTGGGAAGACAAAATTTGGAGAGACCTTGTGTGACTTAGGGGATAACATCAATCTAATTCCCTTGACCACCTTTAGGAAGCTAGGTCTACAGGAGTCCAGAAAGAGCAATATGACTATTCAGCTAACAAACAATTCTGTGGTGAGGCCTTATAGTATTTGTGAGGATGTTCTTGTCAAGGTGGACATGTTTGTATTTCCAACAGACTTTGTTGTCATGGAGATGTAGGATGGGCAAGGCAATGAGCTATTACTGGGGAGGCCATTCCAATCCACAACTAATATGATTATGGAGATGGGTAGAGGAAGACTAACATTGGAAAATAGAGAGGAGAGATTTAAAATATTAATGTTCGACCCTACACAGGATGCAAAAGCTAAAGCCCAATATCATATACCGCAACAGGTCTAAGAAAATGTGTTGTTATTTCTGGGAAAGCCATTTCTTGAGATGACACATGTGATTATGCAAGTCCACAAAGGCACATTGGTGGTAGACATCTTGGACAACACCAAGGAGATGTCTTTAATAAAGGCAGTGCAACATCCAGATGATAAGGAAGAGGACTTTTGCCCAACAATAATTGAGGAGGCGACATCTATTGCTTTAGAGCAAGCATATCTGTGGCTGTATTTAGAGGCATGTCTCATCAATCTGATAGATGATTATACAAGACACCATTCTTTAAAGGAGTGTGTCTTGCTTCTCAAGACCTTGCCATGCTACTATACCATACATTTTGAGGATCTGGGACCACCCCCACCACCATTGGTCCCTTATTTGTTGACTCCCCTAGAGTTGGAGCTGAAGCCATTGCCACCTCATTTGAAGTACATTTTATTGGCAGAAGAGGAGAAACTTCCAATCATAATCTCAACTTCACTAAGCATTCGAGAAGAGAAGCAATTGCTTTGGGTTCTAAAGAACCACCATGCTGCATTCAGCTGGTTAGAAGCAGATATAAAGGAGATCTCCCCTAGTTTCTGTCAACACAAGATTTGATTGGAGGAAGGAGACAAAAACGTAATCCAACCTCAACATCGACTCAACCTCATCATGACTGAGCTAGTAAAAAAAGAGGTAGTGAAACTTTTATCTACATATATAATATATGCTATCTCTGATTCGAACTGGGTTAGTCCAACCCAGATGGTTCCTAAAAGGGGGAGGGGTATAAAGGTCACTACTAATTCTAATGATGAGTTTATTTCTACTATACTAGTGACTGGGTGGCGTGTTTTCATAGGCTATAGACGATTGAATGCTGGCATGCCAAAAGATCATTTTCCACTCCCTTTTATGACCATATTTTAGAGAAGCTCGCCGACCGCTCTCATTTTTGTTTCCTTGATGGTTATTCGGGATACAATCAGATTTCCATTGAGCCACATGATCAAGATAAATCGACCTTCACTTGTCCTTATGACACATTTGTGTATCACCATATGCTCGGTCTTTGCAATGCACCAACCACTTTCTAACGATGCATGCTTGCCATTTCTTCGGATATGGTAGAGCGCTGTCTGGAAGTGTTTATGGATGATTTTTCAGTGTACGAGGAGTCCTTTGATGATTGCCTTGATAATTTAGATAAAGTTTTGCAAAGCTGCAAGAACACTCACCTTGTTTTGAATTGGGAGAAGTGTCACATGATGGTGAGTGAAGGAATTGTCTTGGGACATAAGGTGTCCCATAGAGGCATGGATGTAGACCTTGTCAAAATAGAGGTGATCTCCAAACTACCTCCACCGTCATTAGTGAAGGGAGTAAGTAGCTTTTTAGGCACACCACATTTTACCGTCCATTTATCAAATATTTTTCTAAGATTGCTAAATCGCTCTCAGAGTTGTTGGAAAAAGATGTTGATTTTAAATTTGATGAGCGATGTTTGAAATATTTTGAGGTGTTGAAGGAGAAGCTGGTTTCTGCACCCGTTATCTAGGCTCCAGATTGGAGCCAACCTTTTGAGCTAATGTGTGATGCATCAGACTACGCAGTAGGGGTCGTTCTAGGTCAACGCTGAGATAAAGTCAATGTTGTCATCTATTATGCATCTAAAGCTTCAAATGATGCCCGACTTAATTATACAATAACTAAAAAGGAATTGTTGGTAGTTGTTTTTTCTTTTGAAAAATTCCATCAATATTTGATTTGGGCCAAGGTTGTAGTATGGACATATCATGTAGCCATCAAATACTTGTTGCAGAAAAAAGATGCAAAGCCTAGGTTGATTAGGTGGATTTTATTATTGTAGGAATTTGATATAGAAATCAAGGGTAAAGTTGGCACAAAGAATGTGGTGGCGGATCATCTTTCTAGGCTTGAACGGGTTGATGAAAAGGATATAGGCATACCCATTATGGAAGAGTTCCTTGATGAGCATATCTTTTCTATGAAAAGCAAAGATCCATGGTTTGCAAACATTATAAACTACATGGCATGTGGAGAGCTTCCAGGAGATTGGGGATATCAGTACAATAAAAGATTCTTCCACTCCCTAAGGTATTATATATGGGATTTCCCTACCTTGATTAAGTAGTGTACGGATGGTATTCTTAGGAAGTGTGTGTCAGATTGTGAATTCTAGAATATTTTAGCACATTGTCATTTTTACCTACAGGAGGGCATCATGCTAGTCTTAGACTGCGGCCACAGTTTTAGAATGTAGTTTTTATTGGTCAAAGATTTTTAAGATGCATACAATTTTGTTTGCCAGTGTGATGACTATCAATGTGTAGGTAATATCTCAAAAAGACACAAAATGCCTCTGAATGTTTTTTAGGAAATAGATGCATTTGACTTATGGGGCATAAACTTCATGGGCCCTTTTGTGCCTTCAAATTCCAATGTTTATATATTACTTTCTATGGACTATGTATCTAAGTGGGTGGAAACAATTCCAACCTGCACCAATGACGCCCAGGTGGTATGTAAATTTTTGAAAAATAGATCTTTTGCAGGTTTGGGGTGCCCAAGTTTATAATTAGTGACGGTGGTCCTCACTTCACTAATAGAAAATTTGGGGCATTGTTGAGCAAATATGGGGTGAAACATAGGGTAGGTACCCCATATGACCCTGAAAGTCAAGGACAAGTTGAAGTGTCTAATAGGGAGATCAAGAAGATTTTGGAAAAGACAGTTTCAACCAATAGGACTAATTGAAGCATGTTGCTCAATGATTCTCTTTGGGCATATTGGACCGCCTATAAAACACATATGTGTACTACTCCTTTTAGGTTGGTTTGTGGGCGGGATTGTCATTACATGTAGAGCTAGAACATAAGGCCAAGTGGGATTTGAGAAAATTAAACTACATTTTAGACAATGCAGGAAAAAAGAGATGTCTAGATTTGATTGAATTTGATAAGCTTAGATTTGATTCATATGAGAGCTCAAGAATTTATATCGAGAAGACTAAGAAATTTCATGATCGCCATAATTTGCATAGGTCTTTCACTCTAGGACAGAAGGTCCTTCTACTTAATTCTAGATTGAAGCTACATCCTGGTAAGTTGAGGTCTAGATGGAGTGGTCCCTTTGAGGTGATTAAAGCTTTCCCCTATGGAGCCATGGAGATTAGCAATATGACTGAGCCATTTCTTATTAATGGCCAATGTCTTAAGCATTATTTTGGGGGAGATGTGATTAGAAAGGAAGATGAGTTAAATCTCATGGAGCTTCACTGATCTCATGGGATTAAGATCTCTGAGCCTATGACGTAAAATAAGGGCACTTGTTGGGAGGGAACCCAACCATCTTTCATGTTCTTTACATTCCAATTTGTAGTTTTGTAGCTGTTATTTTTGTTTTTACTTAGTTGATATCTAAAAGGTACCTTGATCCATCTTCTGTAGTGTGCAGGCTAAATATTAGTCGGTACTAGCAACATTATGCCGATACTAATGATAAGGTTATTGGGAAAAAGGATGGAGTCGACTGCAAAATTCGGTACTATCGACAGCCAGCTCAGTAATACTAACGACATCACAGGGAATTCGTGCAATTTGAGTAAATCAACTCAGGACTACCGACCACAATGTCGGTAGCATCGACCTTCTATAGATAAGAGGGAAAAGTAACTGATAAGGACTCGACACTATTGATATGTCGTTGGTAGTACCGATAAAAGAATGCACCCTTGGTTCAAGACACTGAGTTCCCACTCGAAAGCACCAGATGAATTTGAACTGGTCAGGACTACCGACACCTAGTCGATACTACCGAAAATTGATGTAAGCAATCTATGGGGAGTTCTAACAAGTTATCAAGATAAGCCACATCTAATGCTTGATAATACCTATCTGTGGGTATGTCAGTACTACCGACAACATGTCGGTTCTACTGACGATTGGCATTCCACATCATAAAATTTAAGCAATCAAAACCGTTGTTACCACCTATAACATGGATTCACGACCAACGACCAATACTATCAACACTTCATCGGTAGTACCAACACAGAGGGAGAGGGGCAGGCACAACTATAAAAGGAAGGAATGTGAATCCATTCTCTTCACACCTTCTCCACTCCTCTTCCAAGCAAGTGTGTGCAAGAATCTCCGAGCGTCTAGACTCTACACCGAGCTCCATTTTCTTAACCTCATTCTCTAGAGATGGCACCACAGCGTGAGGCTTCTTTGTTGGCTGGGGTTCTAAACATGGTTCCCAAACTTGGCCGAATAGCCCACCCCAACACCAAAATCAAGAATGTATACAAGGAGTTGCAAAAGCAAGAAATGTGTGTAACACGGTACGATGACTGTGAATTCATAGCTTCCATTGGCTTTTCCAAAAGCATGCACATGGTCTGTGAGCGCTAAGGGCTAGTAGGTGACCATCCCTTATTCAGCGACTGGATGACATACCCGGATCTCATCTGTGAGTTCCTGACATCAGTGGAGGTTTGCATCATCCCCGAGCATGGGGATAGATGAATGGGTGGCATCATCAACTTCTGTTTCTACAACATTGACTACACCCTGATGCTGGAGCAATTTAATACCATATATGAATGGCTATCTAAGGAGGACTACTACTATCCCAATTATTTCAAGTTTCGGAAGACATGGGAGTTATTGTTTGACCTACTGGAGGGCCAACACGTTAGTTGGCATACCAACTTCGTCAACGACATCAAACATCCCTTTGCTCACATTATCCATCATCTCATCACCAACACCATCTTTTCCAGATCCAGTTAAGGGAAGGGGAAAACCCATCGGCTTGACCTCTACTTTCTGTACAAGCTATTAGAGCTATGGAGAAAAAGTTTGGACTTCGACGCTTTCTTTCTACCACACATGATGGGAGTCAAGCGCCATGTGGGGAGGAAGCCTCCAATTCATTTTGGAGGGTTGATTACTCTGATTTCTCTTCATCTCAACCTCAAACTCTCTACCGCCAAACCATTGAAGGCTGCTCAAAAGCTTAACCTCAATCATTTCAAGAATTCCAACCTCATCAACACTTGTCTGAGTACTGTATACGCATGTTGTACAGTAGGCACTCAATATAAGGAGAGGGCGCTGTAAGATGCCATCTTTGACCTACAGGGAATCCGCCTCATGTGGTGGCATGCGGTTAGTTCATCATATGAGGAGGAAGAAGACGTAGCTGAAGCAGAAGACTAGCCTTAAGAGCACGATGAAGAAGAAGGAGAAGAGGAGGAGGTGGAGCCAACAATCCCAGTCACAAGGAGGCAAGTTCAACGTAAGAGTCCATGATAGTATGCAACCTCCACTTCTTCTTCTCCCCGCCATCACATGAAAACCACCCATACTCTATGGTTGGAATGTATGACATGCTATAGGAGATCCAACAGGGGAAACAACAACAATCATCTACATTGGAATGTATCCACGACGTGCAAGGATGGTTGTACCACAATCAGTAGGTGATATTAAAAAATGAGCAACTTCTCTTGACCCACCAAGAAAACTTGCATATATGCCTACAACAGAATGAGGGATACCAATAATCATTCTTTGATCATTATTGGAACCAGGAATACTTTGGTAGATATTCACAACCTCCACCACCTCTACAGCAGTCGCCCAGTTTCTAGGGAATGTTCCCTCCCTTTGATCCCACCATACCATATCCTCCTACACCACCCATGTGATCTGGTACCACCATTCCACCTCTTAAGTTTGAATTTTAACTACGTGTATATAGTCAAGTTCATGCTTGGGGGGTTAGCTGGAATAGTCTCTATCTTTAGTTTTATTCTCTTTAGTTTTTAGTCTTATTTGTTTTGCAGTTTTTTTTTAAAGTTGTAGGATCCACATCTATCTAGTGTATAAGTGAAGTTTAATTTCATGGTTCTTGCCTATGTCAGTTGCTTTTGTTGTGTGTAATGAAATGAAAAAAAATAAAATAAAAAAGGTGTTAGCTTGGTTGTAAAATTCTTGATTTGTACCACTTAGAGGCAGTGTATGGACGGGTCAACATAAGGACACTTAATATGAATGGAAATATTAGTTATTCATAAAATGTGGATGAAGATGGGGTTTGACCTTAAATTGAACAAACAATTAATGGGATCTTAAATTGAAATTTAAGAAAGAAATCCTAAGGTTACCCTATTCAAAGGTCATTAGAGAGGGACATATCATATTTCATGAAAGGTTTTGTCTCTTAATTATGTGATTCCATCCATCCTTCACTCATTATTGAATCACCACCTTAAGATTAACAAGTACTCCAAATTATTTCCTTTTATTGGATTATATGGCATAATAGGTGACATGATAGTTAGTTTTATTTTATTGTATGCTGGAAAAAATCAACAATGTCAGTGCATATCATTTTAGTTGCATAAGAAAATCCATGTAGATTACATGCATTCCATATTATTCATTTCTTCATCATGTGGATACTGATCTCTGTAGAAATATGAGTGCAAGAATATACATCCGTACTCGAAAAACATAATGAATGAATGATGTTAGTAAAGGCCACAGAGAATTTTCTAGCATGCAATAATTATGGGCCAATAAATGAAAAAAAAAGAAGAAAAAGAAAAAGTTTGTAAGTTTTTAAAGTTAAGAGGGAGAAAGTATGCCATTAACTCTATTAAAAGAGATGGCAACATTCACATGATGCATTCTTTTGTTTTCTTACTTCATTCTCATTTAGTTTATGAAATTTTTTGATTCATGCATTATTTCACTCAGAAAAGTAGGCATTAAGATTCATGCATTTCTTACTTTTACTCATATAGGTTCATCATGTTTATTTTGCATAAATGATTTGGATGTACTTTTGATTATTCAATAGACACCCATTTCATGTCATTCATTGCTCTTATTGGTAGACCACCGAGATGATTGATATCCTCATTAATTTGTATATGGAGAACTACTTCCAAGTAGATTGGTAGTTAGGAAGAGCAATGTAGAATAGGGAATCACATAATGCACCAAGAAAATGCATGATTTAGTATGATGTTAAATGCTCTCTTTATAGTGTTCATTGATCTATGAGTGGATGTCTTTATGAATATTTTTGGTCACTATAGAGGAGTTAATTGTTCAGTGATTAATGAAGGTTAGTTTGAGACCGCCAAGTGGGGATAGTTGGAAAATGATATTCATATTATTTTGTCCTTTTATGAACTTGTCTCAAACAGATCCGAGAGTGTGTTGCTCAAGGACAAGCAACATTTAAGGTTAGGGGAGTTTGACACTATTTATATGTCATTTTCACAAGCTACTTTGTATTGATTTTTGTGCACTTTTTGGTCAAATCTCATATTAAATGTGCATGATTCATTTGCATAAAATAAGCATAATTTTAATATTTCCAAATAATTTAATCTATTTCCAAAGCTTGTGTTTGGATTTTATGCATTTCAAGTGAATATACACGAATCTAAACAACTCAATACCATCGAATTTGGATTTGGTGGTACCGACACATGCCCATGTTGCAACAAAAGAAATTGAGAAGACTCGGTGGTACCGACATGACTGTCAATACTATCGACGATGTTACAATGTTTTTGTCAAAGAATTTCAAAGCAACTCGATATTATCGATAGTCGGATTGGTAGTACTGACAACTTGATAGGTGGTCACACAATTAGAGGAGTCAGTAGTACTGATACCTACTAAAAGGTCAGGATTAGGAAGATCTAAAGGTTTTGTTTAATCCAACGGTCGAGGTTCTAACTCACTTGAAGTCATGCCTATGACTTAGGAGAAGTGCGGCCAGACCTAGGTATCTCATTATTTTCCATTGTATGACAACCAAGAGTAAGAGTAGGAGATAATGAAGAAGAAGGCCATGTTCTGGATGATCCAGGCACTTCTAGCAGACATAATTGCAGCCGAAAGGTAGCAAATCAGCATGTGTGCAAGAAGGGTCATTTGAACTGTCTACTTCAGGGGTTCTTCATATTCTCCATGTTTTTTCTTTCTCCTTTGATGTCTTTGACTATGGAAACCATGAGGGGATAATCCCCACATTCCTTAGGACCTGGAGTAGCCTCATTATTCATTGTATTTGACTCTTATGAATTAATTCATCAATTTTTCTTAAATTCTAGATTTATTTCTATGTGAATGAATGAACTATCCATGCATCACCATAGGTAGTACTTAGACTGTTAATTGTTTTGAAAAAGGAAAATTAATGGTCAGAACTTCATAGAAATACATGTTCTATAAAACCCTTTGCGAAAGGCGGTTTAAAAATGTGAGAAGATTATCCAGAATATTCAATAAATACCTATCTAATAACACAATCAATACAAGAGTGATGTTGGTATTAAGTTAGATAGTGAATTATACCGTGAGAGCAGGTAATTCTTGCTATATGATCTTAATATAGAGTTAGGAGAGATTTTTATTAATGTATTAGGACTAAAGTGGAATGTTAACCGTGGTGAAATCAATATCCTAAGGAATTCACTAAGACTGAAAACAACAACTAATAATTTAGATTTATTTTTTGTTTTAGAAAATCAAACAAATCATTAAAGTTTCTTCGACCTAAGATGATTGCACTACAGTTAGTATTAGTTTCTAAATTCATATTTCCTTGTGTTCGACATCCGAGCATCATTGGCCTATATTATTACGATGGCGTATACTTGCATTTTGAGCGTATAGAATTACCTTTCAGGCATCCCAACGAAATTTAGGCCAGCTCGGTCTAGAAACCCTTTAACTAGACATGTCGGTGCATGTCACATCCCACGTGTGGGGGGTGAAAATTCGACCTCCCGAGCCTCCTTGTGGGGGCACGACCCCAGGTTTGTTTTACTCATTGGTTCACTGAACCATTTTTAACATGTGTTGCGTCTCTTCTGATTGCATATGTTCATTTGGGCAGTTCTAAACCACAACACATCCCTTCACAGGTGTAAAACCACACACATATATTTATGAGGACTTGCTTTTGTTATTTAACATCGTCTCCATCATCATTCTAAACAGTTGGAAAAATGCTCTAGTTTCCTTCTTTTCTCTCTGCCACTTTCTTGCTCACTGGAAGAATGATCATTTCTTTTCATTCGTTGTTGTGATTGCGTGTGCATGCTTCACATGGGCAACTGTTGTTGGACCCTGGTAGAGTAGCCTTTATATTCATCTACTGCACTGACACTAGCCATCAAGATCCACAGAAATACTTTTAAGGGCAGTGCTTCTTGCACACCTCGGTGCCTTCTGTCTGGTATAGTCTTTCATATTTACTGCTTAGTCCTGGTTTGTACCCCTTTCTCTAGCAACATATTTTTGTTAGAATTTATTAAAATATTTTATCATGTACCAAACTTAGTTCAGTTTAGAGAAATATATTAATTATTTATGATTGTGTGCTAAACCATAGATCCTGTGTATTATGGTAATAACTCTTTCTTTTTAGCCTTCCTTAATTGGGGGTTGCTAGAAAGTGGGATCGTTACATTTGGTATCAGAGTGTGGTTTTTCATATAATCTCTAATAATTATCAAATTTTACCAATTCAGTAGAGCCCAAAGGGATTTATTAGAGTGTTTTCCAAAGATGGAGGTGTCTAGAATGGACCACGGGCTAGGGGCGGGCAAAATTTTCCTCTGCCCCGCTAGTCAGTTTATGAGGACTCCTGGACTTGTGATTCTGGCCTGGACAAAGTCGAGGATTTTATTTGAAATAAGATACATCTAGGATTTCTCAACTAATTTCATCCCTCCTTATCCCCTTTTCAGTTAACAAACTCTAAGTAACTAAAGCTTTTCTCTCTCTCCACCTCCTCATGAGTACTGAGATTATGAATGATAAAAAGTAAGGCATCCTCCACCAAATATTAAAATGTACGTAAACAAGATGTCATTGACAAATTTTAGAGTGGTTAGAAAATCAAAAGGCATTAACTCTAACCGTAAGGAGTTCATTCATGCATGTAGGTACATTGAATAAGGCATGCATGATACAGATGCGGGTTGAACATACATACTAAGAATGGGAAATAAGTGAGTATGTAACGAGGAAAATATGAGATCCCTTAGTGCAACTTTTAGAATTAGTGTCCTGGCCTAAGGTGGGTCAACCCAAGAGTGGAAAGATGATCCATGAGAGAGTCAAAACTCTAAGACCGAGTTTGGACCAGGAAGTCTAAACTCCCTCTGGTAGGGACCCTAACAAGGAGTGTATCCCCACACAGATACAAGTAGGAGGTAGACATGCATCTACGTGAAAGCAAGTGAGGCTGAAAAATGATTAGTTCTAAGACAGAGGGTTAATGTCTATTGGGTTATGAGTTTGGCCAACTAGATGGAATGGATGAGGAGTTTAGTAATGTGGTAAAATGACTTATGATGACCTCGGTCAGATTTGAGAATTTGAATTTAATTTTTGGATTTGATAATATGAGTGGGTGTATGCTCCTCCATATAAGATAAGATAGATGACCTCTAGTACTAGGACCAGATATAGGGTTAACTCCTAAGAGAGTGAGAACTAGAAGAAAAAGGTTGTGAATCTAAACTCTAGGACATAAGGAATTGCGAGGAATGTTTGTGTGATATGTCCTAGACTAGAGTGAATCAGTTGTTGTATGTGTGATCTCTAGAGGCTTGTTTCACCCTAGATGTCCTTGGAAGAGCCAAAATATGGAGACAAAGAAGGAGGCTTCTTATACAGATATGTATATGATATAAGTACCTACATATATGTATATGATATAAGTACCTACATCTAGGTGAGGGGAAAGAAAGTCCCAATATCCTAAAGAGGTATGGGATGGAAATATGTTGTGAAGTCTCACATTCAGATTGGTAGTTCCTTGTGTGGGACCCTACATGTTGTTTACATGAAAGAGAAAACTAAGACTAAAATGCCATATCATGTTTTGGTTTGGTATGTTCCTGAGTGGATAAGCCATGTGGTTTATATGAAATGCTAAGGAATTAAACCCAAGGTTCCTAAACCAAAGAGGGGAAGTGGTGATATGTAACACATATAAGGCTCACAAGGTTGAGTGAGTTCATAGAGAATACACATGGTACCCCCTCAAGTATTGGGTTAAGGGAAACCCCACTTGGACTGTGATATATGTTTGATGAGCCACTCATAAAAGTTGGTCTATCACTACCACACTATTGCAGGTATGTATGAAATTGGTCCAACCTTGAGAGATAATGAATAATATCTCTACTTGCTATTGGTTAGCCAAATGCATGAAATATGATAAAGGAAAGTGACTAGCTAACTTCAGGATGAACATTTGATAAGGAACACAACTTAGCATGAGGAAGTGAAGATGGAATAATGACTGTAGAAATGTTGAACATGGATGCAGTTGACTCAGGGATATTGACTCAGGGATACATGGTAAATACATTTTCTTTCTTCCAAGTACACTTTATCTATTTGGGATTACTTTATGGAATGGATTAAATAATGTACTTGGAACTTGACATTAGACAGTGTTCCTGAACACAAGAGATGTAATACATTGGCCTTATTTCAATTGGTGGCAGTAAAGTACCATAGTTATCCAACCCTTTAGTGATAGGTCATGGGATATAATGATATAACTCCCAAGAAGTAAATCCATAGACGATATGATGGAAATATTCCTAAAAGACATGTTCCCTTATGAAAATAGAAAATCTTAGTACAAGATTGTTTCTGTTGGTTTCTAATGAATGATAGTTTTGTCTTGTCCTGGGATAGGACCTTCCCTAGGAAGGCAAAATCTAGAAATCATTTTAAGAATGGAGATAACATTAAAAAAAGTCACTTAAAAACTTGAGAGAATAAGTGCAGGAAGCATAAAAGCACATAATTTGATTGTGATTCTTGGAATCTGTGTATGACCGTCTCTAAAGGACATGAAGAAAAGTCACTATGGAAGTGACTGATAGAACAGGTTCAGGCCCAGATGGGTAGGTCACCATGGGCCCAATAAAGGGGCATAAAGAAAACTATGGGTACCCTATGAGATGAAGGAATCTGGGTGAGAGAATTATAACATACATAGTGTGCTTGGAGATAATCAGAGAAACTTCAAGAAAAATGTATAATTAAATGAAATAAAGTCATGACATCTCAATAGAACCCTAAGTTGATCCCGAGACCAAGAAGGTTGATTAAAGGTATATATGGTCGATGGGATTAGGAGGTGATTGCCCCTAACTACATAAGACCATAAGGTCAAGAGGTAACAAAAATCTTTGCCCGAGGCCCATGGGTCACGAGATTGGACACTTCCATGAGTTCATGAGGCCAAAGGGTAAATGAGGGACACTCCCTATTTGCATATAGATGAGATCGCTCCACAAGTACTTGTACCCCAAGAGATCTTAAGGAGATGACTGAGGCTAATAATACATGAGGTATGGAACATAAATATATAAGGAGTCAAGTAATAATCAAATTGCACAAACCCTAGAGTGAGGAAGGATTTTGACTTCATGAATTGAAATGAATCTGTGGTTTAGAGTCATGTAGTTTAGAGTCATGTGTGATGCATTGTCTCTACTCTTGGAATGGGATGATCTTAGTATTTGGATTGCAACCAAATGCTTATTTCATCGCATTATGGGTGTGAGAGATGGGATAGACACATGTCATCTTAGAAAAGCAAATGATATGAGGAATAAATGCTTAAGCTGAAATCCTTTTAGGACAACTGAGAATTTAAGGTATTATCATACCCGTAGGAGAGAATATTGAATGAATGGTTTGGATGAACTATATGAGCAAGGTAAATTCCAAATTGAAATTTCAATTGAGGATACAATTATAAAGTTGAGATTGAATTCTATAGGTATAAGATTGAATTTGGTGATCAAAATAATGGATGCAAGAGTTGAGGTACCAAATAAAGATAACCCATACCTGATTTGTTGATCAAGCTTGTAGAAGTCGATTAAACGACCTATAATTAGATGAGATGAAGGGTTAGATGGAAAGTCTCAAACACATATCTCGATGGGTGTGAGTGGTGGAATCTAATATGCAATTTACATTTATATTACTGAGGATTTCCCCTTAAAGATTCATAACTTGCAAGAAGTTAATGGTTCTAATTATACAATACACCTTGGCACCACGAAGATAATTAAAGATTTCCAATGATATTTTTGGGAATGAAGAGAGTATATGTAGCCAGTTGTCTCACATAATAGATGGTGAAGACTGAACAATAATGACCTGGTAGGTTACTACAACCAATTAAGATTCCTAAGAGGAAATGTGACTCAACCACTATAGATTTTTTTTGGGGGGGGTGTTCCCCATGAAAAGAAAGGTCATGATACAACATGGGTTAGTTGAACTATATGTTAAGGAGATATTTTGCTTGCATGGTGTTTTAAGTTTGAGTATTTCTAAACATAACCCAAATTTCATCCCTAAGTTGTGAAAATAAGCGCATGAAGAACTTAGTACAAGATTGTAATTTAGTATAACTTATCACCCCTAGACTGATGTACAACCAGACCTTAGAAGTTTTGTTGGTAGCATGTGTGATCAATTAGGGTGGATCGTGGAAGCAATACTTTCCCTTAGTTGGGTTTGCTTATAAAGATAGCTGCCAAACCAGTAGTAGGATACCTTTGTACGAAGCTCTTTATGAGAGGTTGTGTTGGTCGCCACTTCACTGGTTTGATGTTGGTGAGAAAACCTTATTGAGGTTAGAGGAACTACATATATATGTTGATAACGTCACTTTGATCAGGAAAAGGCTAAAGAGAGCCAGGATATATAGAGGTCGTAGCTGATGAAGAGTGGATAGTTTGGTACTTTACTGTAGGTGATTATGTGTTCCTGAAAATCCAGCCCCTCGGATCCATAGCTAAGAATAAAGGAAAAACTAAAACCCTGATATGTGAGTCTGTTAGATATCCTGGAAACGATTGATGAAAGTGATTATAGTATGATGCATGATGTGTTCCATGTGACCAATCTAAAGCACCATGTAAAGGATCCTAGCCATGTGCTAAGCATTGAGCCTATCACACTCTGAGGGAGGATGACATACACCGAGTTACTAGTGATGGTATTAGATACCAAGGTGAGAGAGAACTCATGAATAAAAGATAGAGATGGTAAAGGCTCTTTAGAAGCACCATGCAGAGGATGAAGCATGGGGGCTAAGGACAGACATGGAAAGTTCCTTTATGAATTGCCTGTATGATTAGTCAAATTTTGAGGACAAAATTCCAATAAGAGGGGAAGGATGTTATAACCTCAATTTTACTTGTATTTTATTTGGTTGAAATACAATTACTTGAATAAAAAGGGCATACTGAAAATATGGTGTGCATTATTTTAAAAGAATGGGTTTCTTTGCGAAATACCCTTTGCTATGAATTTTGTGTGTTCTTACTATTTTGTTGATCCAATAATGAATATAAGGGGAAAGGAAAAGAAGAAAATACAATATTAAGAAAAAGGCAATAGATTATGGATAACAAATAATATGATTTTGAGAATAATGTGGAATTCTCTAAAAAGTGGTATGGATAGACACAATTAACTAGTTTTTGGTTTCACATGCTTGCTAATAGAAAGGTTATAAACTAAAGGAAATATAAAGAAAGAAAGAGAAAAAGACTTATTTTAATGCTTAAAATTGGCCTTATAAGAGGAAGAGTTGGATATTAAGAAAAGTGCACTTTCCTTCTAGTTTTAGTATCAAACCTGGTTCGCAATTAGATAAAGTCATTATAGACTTCCCTTTAGAGTTTGGGAGATGAAGGAGTTTTTATGAGGTGTGAGTAATTAATTAAGGGTTTTGCTAAAAGAGCAAATTTCAGCTACATCTCTTATTCTAATTAATTCCTTAAATTATATGTATGTTGGGAAAGTTAATAATGGCTTATCATCCATATTTGGGATCAAAAAGGTGATCCTAGGGGACTAGAGAAATTTGAGAAGAGAAAGGGATTTATGTGCAATTAATACATGTGTTTCCCTTTTCAGAAATCAATTTAATGGTTTGACAATAGTAGCACCCCTTTAATATATATGTCACACTTATTGTGACCTTTGGAGCCAAGATCAACCGTGTTCCCAGTGTCTTCTACCTCCACCCCAAAAAGGAAACACACACATAGTAACTTCCCCCCTCTCTAACCTCTCCCTCTCTCCGAACCTTATTCACATTCAAGACCTCTCCCATTGAACTCAAGATGAGAAGCCAAATCCAACCATGGTCTGCTTCTGCCTTTTGGCAAGGTACTAAGATATGCCCAAATCATCATTTGGGATTGGGATCCTTGCCTATAGACTAGATGACATCTCTCCCTATATATATAAACATAGCCTTTGTGTGAAAATGAGAACAAACTTGGGAAGAAAGCATAGCAGGTGAATCCCATTGTTCCTTCATACCTAAGCCCTTGGTTTTCCCTCTCTCGGATTCTCTATTCAGTGCCATGGAGCCGCTGGACTGGATCTCCCTAGTGTCTGTGCCCTAGGCCTTCAACAACATCTCACAAGAAGGACGACGTGCTTGGAATTCATGTCAAACTGAGTGGAGTGCTCAGCTGGCCATGATCAGTCAATAGCCTCACCAGAATGTCGGTGCTCTGCTTACTCTATACAGCAGAGTTCGTGTGACGGGACTGTGAAGGAGAAGAGTGGGAGTTTGGGTCTAGGCTCTTGGATAAACATACCCAAATTGGTATATTCGGATGAGGGAAAGAAAGGTAATAAAAGAAATTAAAAATGATGATGTGTTGTGCTGTTATTGGTCCAACATTGACTTAATTGTGAAATTGATAGAAAATAATCCACTGGGATGAATATAAATTATATATGAACATTAATCAGGAGAATGTAAGGATTTAATAAAACTATGTGCAAGATCTGCTTCTAGTTTGAAAATTACATAAAGTTAATAACTTTCATTTTTTAAATGTATATAAACCCTAAGTTTTAGGTTTTGATGATCCTAAATGGGCCATTGATATTTATAATAAAGGATTGATATTTTATGGATAAATGATCAACTTGAAATTTATGTGAACTTAACAACCCAAAATTTTATGATTTAGGGCTTCCCTGAGACTAAAAGTGAAATTAATGCTAAGATTAGGGTTCGTCAATCTAGGGAACATGAAAAGTGTTGAGTACATTTGAAACCCTAATTCCTTGAGCTTAATGATCTTGTCATGACTTAAAAGGATAAAGTTGAGACTTTTTGCATAAAGAAGACATCTTTGACTTAATTGGGGTTCAATCAAGTAATTGGTATCAAAACTAGAGTTTGTAGACCAAAAGAGCATTAAAGGTGATAATTGGGATTTTGGAGACTATAAACCCTAAGTTGGCCTTGAAAACCTAACTTGGAACCCATGTTAGTCCTAATAGTAGATTTTGGATCAAATAATGATACATGGGTGTTATGCTTTAACTTTTAGGAAAATTTGCTTGGTTTCTTTCTTGGTTATTCTTGGTTACTCTTGCTTGAACATCAACAAGTACTTCTGAGATAGGTATGTGGTTAAGCCTAAGAATAGTCATAGTTTCATGTCATTTCCCAAAGTTTCCCTCATGGTTTGCAAATATATGCTTGCTTGTTTGTTCATTTCTTACAAACTATAAAGTGACTATGGCTATCACAATGCATACATGGACATAACTTGATCAAATTCTACATCTCCTATGGATCTCTAATGGCACCAAGCTCTTGGAAAAGTCAGTGGCCTTTAACTAATATGGAACCAAGCTCTTGGGAGAGTCAATGGCCTGACACCAAGCTCTTGGAAGAGTCTGTGGTCCATAACTAATGAGGCACCATGCTCTTGGGGAGTCAGTGGCCTATGTCCACTGCATGGATAATAATCCTGAGGGGTTTTGACAGAGAAAGAATAGATTGGGATTTAGTAGTTATGATCAAAGATGTTAGATATGATTTGTTAAATAATAATTTGATGGTTTATGTTGTTATAAACAAATGTGAATATTTTATTTCCCTCGCATACTAGTAAGACTTCTTATATTGACCACATGTTTTGATTGTCGGCATTTTAGGGCAGTCTGGTACATAGTGGAAATTGGACATTCAAGAAAAGAAGGCACTGAAAGTAAACGAACAAAGTAAAGCTCAGAGGATATAGATAGATGGTATATTTCTTGTGTGGAACTTTAGAACCCATATAATTGTAAGTATTTATGAAAATATTTTTATCTTGTACCAAACTCAGTTCAATCTAGTGAAATTTATTAATTATTTCTAATTATTTTATAAACCATAGATCCTATGTATTGTTGTAATAGCTCTTTCTTTCTGGCCTTCCTTAATTGGGGATTTCTACATAGTGGGGTTGTTACAATCGGGGCATGGCTGAAGGTAAAGATGGTTTAAGCCTTTTCCCTACAAAAGACATGAAATATAATTGAAGATGGAAATAGTCATGAAATGCTAGTAAAAGTGAGATTTATAAACATATAAACTAGAATCTAAAAGTAAAATAAGGAAAAAAAAGGCATGTAACATTCAAAAAAGTTGGATGTTATGAATGGGTACAACAGGTTCTCAGATGTATTATATGACCATGGATTTTGTCTTTTATATTCCTATCTCAGTAGTAGGACATGGGTCCATATGTTGTTATGGACATACTGAATTAGTAAGAAAATGTCTAATCTGTGAAGACAACATATTGAACTGAACATGTAGCTCATATATATGCTAATGAGATTATAAGGATACATGATATACCTCTATTCATTATATTGAATTCTCGTCCTTAACCAAATTTTGGTATCAATTCTCATGAATCCATGTGAACTATGATCAAAATTCAACACATATTTTTTTCCTACAAACCTACAAACAAAAAAAAGGATGATATTGATACTTGAAAATATTCTTAGAGCATGTGTTTTATAGATGCTTGCAACTTGAGATGCATACTCAGGATTTATAAAATCAAGACTGATAAAATTTGAATATATAATTATGTTACCAATCAAGTTTATGGATGAAATTGTGTGAATAAATATATTATAGAAAGTGTATATTACCCAATGATACTAGGGATATAAACACTTTTTGGATCAACAATTAGTACAACAAACTACATGGATGACAAACACCATACAATAACTCAAACTCGTACAAGATAGAAATGATTTATATAGATAAAATAATAAACCTCTTGATTATATGTAAGGCACAAGGTACTTGAAGGTATCACCATGGAAGTGAGTCCTAAATTTTTGGATTAAGGTTAGGATGATTGTGATGTACATGTCGATTTCCCAACAATAGAGTACGTCAAAAAGATAGAATGTTTCTTTGAACTATACCAAAATTGTAGAAACTTCTTGATGTTTTCCACATATCCATGTTGAGAAAATGTCGTACGACAAAAACAAGTGTTTGAACCAACATATGTATAGTTAGTAGAGGATGTACGATGAAAAGAAGGATGACTACAAATAATGGACTGTAAGATTTGAAAATTGATAAGGATTGAGATACCTACGGTGAAAGTTCTATGCAGACATTAGGGTATAGGAAAAGAGACTTGGGAACTTAAACAGGAGACAGGGAGAACACATAGTGAACCGTTCTAAGTTTCAAGGATGAATATTCTTAGGGGAGAGATGACATAACCCATTATCAAGTTACAAGAAAACCCTAGTTTTGATATGTTGAACACTCAAAAACTCTATGCAATGACCTTGAGTGAAATCCTAATAAATGCATGTGATTTGGTTAATGATAATAAATGTCTTAACTCTGCATAATGACATTAATGTAAAATTAATATTTGGTAACATAACCCTAATTTTAGACTTATAGTGGAAAATACATAAGAGAATGATGAAATACTTAAGAAAAAAGAGAGGAGTTGATAACAAGTTAAGTTTAGAAACAAACTATATTAGTATATAAGTAAAATAATACACATAAAATATATACAGTGAATGTTTAAAGCCTCTTAGTACATATTTAAGGTATTTATTTGACTATTCATAGGGTCTCATTAGTTAGTTAGCTTACCTATGTAGAAGTCAGCCAACCTTTTGAGGCCAACTAACCATGTTATCAAACCCAAGATTTTGACTTGCCAAAGTTTGATATAGTTATTCACACGACTACTAGCAAGCAATACCTACTTGTTTATGTCATAATCGAGACCCAAGGGAGCATGGGTTGGTTTCTTTTTGGCTTTAGTTGGAGATGAGGGAATAATCAACCATTAGTTGGTCTGATCTTTAAAAAATGACCTAATTATGAGGGACAACTAGAAAATCCCATTAGTAAGCCTCTAGGATAAAGACCCTTCTTGATAGAGAGGAAACCCAATATGCAACACATTCCTCAGACCAACTAATCAAGAAGTAGGCCTACTACAAGGTCTTGTTGGTATTTTTGTAAAAAACATAGTGATATATATAAATCATATGCACCCTGTCCACCTCATATTGACATTTAAGACATTCTCCCACTACCTTCTACCTCCACACTAAAATCCACCTAAACCTAGGGTTCAATGGTGATTTCTCAAGATATATAGTATTTCATATCAAAATGTTGTTTGGAGTTAAAAATTAATTGGAGAATCAAATAAGTGATAGTTCCCCAATGTTCTCTACCCTTTCTTTTCCTCTCCTTCCTACATTCCATCACTCGTTACTAAAGAAGAAAAACATCATGTAATTCTTTCTTACTTACTTCCTCTCTTCTTCTAAAAATATGTTGTTGTGCTATTGAAGGTAGATATCCTTCATATGGTGAATATTCATATTTTTGTTGGCCTGGATACAAGGAGGGATGAATTTAGGGCTTTTTCTATAGTAACAGGTAAGCATATGCATGCCATTTAAGAATAACTAAGCATAAACATTTCTAAAGTAAATTAATTTTATTTATTAAGGAAATAGAGTATTGATTAAAAATTCACTAAATTTACATGAAAAAAGAGTTATTATTTCTTCCTTAATATTCATACTACTTTATGAGTACCATGAGTATGGACTATTGACTTCTTATTTATTTAGTTGTTATATTTATGGAAGATTTGTGCTTCCTCTAAATGGTGACAATTGAGAAGAAAGAGAATAGAAAAAGGAAAGAAGGGTACATTTATTATGTTATTAATGATAAATCAAAATAAAATTTAGATGTTGTTTAATAGATTCATGACATGAAGACAATTATTCGATATAGTATCTTTCTCTTAGCATCATTAATATTATTGTATTTTGATTTTTTGGGTTTCATAATAAAAAAATCTATAAAGGTTTCTATCATGAGGAACAAATCACATAGGGAATTTGGCAGGGGACAATGCATAGGGTAGAGGGACCAATTCCCTAAAAATATGAAAATTGATGGATTAGGGAAGATGAGATCTCAATCCTTTCCACGTTATTATTAAGATAAGAAAAGATAATTATGTGTTTGTGACATTTCGGAGGATATGTAAAATGACCTAACCTTCTACCAAGGAGTAGAAATGATAGTTGAGGATGCTAGAGTCATCAACCTAGCACTGGGTGGACATGGGCTATACCACTTGTCTTAGGGTGGTCAACTAAAACCTAAGTATGGATAGTGAGTCATGTACATGCTCAAGTATAAAAAAATCACTTGAACAAGTACACACCAAGTAGTTTCATGGCAAGATAAAAAGATGAAACAATGGTAATTGATTCACTTATTTGTTTATTTCCATTCATCTATACATTCATCCATTTGAATTGGAGTATTTGCTATAATGAAATAATTGAGATAATTAGATCTCCTACTTTTTGTTCTACTAGCTCACTTAAATAATGGCTAATCAATCTATAAAAATAGGTCTCTAAGGCGAGTCATCTTTCCACAATCCTTGAAAGTAGTTTGAGTGACTTCACCACTGAAGGTAAAGATGATGTACAATTGGGTGTGTGTTTAGATCCTTCTTGTACTAAGGGTATTTTGGGACTTATATGCAATAAATTTTTTGTTGTTGTTGTAATCATTATAGCAATGTTTTTTTGTAAAGTTTGAAAATAATAAACAAAGGATGGATTGAAATATCCATGGAAAAAGAAATTATAAACTTTTGATGAGAATCAATGTACTCATGAATATATATAACTTCCACCTTTTTTAGAATTTGATTAATTAATTCTAGTTAATGTTGTAATTTCTTTATACTTTTATAGTTATGTTGAGTGAGTGATTAGAGAGTAATCTATATTGATAACACCTCATCATCACCTCAAAGTATTAGATTCACCAAGGTTATTGGGAGAGCCGACCGGAAGATATATATATCCTCCACAAAATATGTTTATTGACTAAATTACTATCAACACGGTTGAGCCAAATTTCAACTGACCTTTGATTAGTTAGTCTTATTGTTGGGTCTTTGACTAAGTTGGATGGTGAATATTTATCTAAAGGGATGTAACTACATTTGAGGGGTTGCTAGTTGGTCCCAAAGATCGACCAGCTTTTTAGTAGTTGGTCTGACTTCTGGTCCCATTGGTGCCTCTTTAACGATTGATAAAGTGTTTAGTCAACATGAACTAAAGCCAATGATCACTATTTTGGCCACAAGAAGCCGATCTAGCTTGTCAAGATGTCACCTGACTAATTGTATTGACTTCTTGATAGGAACCCTTACTTGGACCAAGTGACCAATATAGTGTTACTAGTCAGTCTCAAAAGGTCGTCAAACCTTTTTATAGGTTGTTCGACTATATATAGCCTTTATAAAATGTTAAGGCAACAATTTTAGCTACACTGAAGGTTTCTAGTATCAACTTTTATTTATGTAATGTGTACCTCTTTACCTTCACTCCACTTTTCATATTTACTTATATTTTCCATCATGTTCTTATATTATTACAAAAAATGCAAAAGTAGGGTATTTATCAACTCACTCAGTCTCAATTCTATTTATCCATAAATAAGACTTCCATGTTGATCAGATATACTATGTAGAAAGAGTAGCAGTTTACGTCAATACCGTTACAAGATGGTATATGGATAGGAGAGAAATACTCATCTAATGTTTGGAAGTAACTAAGGGATCGGGTATGACACGGTTGATTTGATAAAGAATCAAAGCAATTATGCAGTCTATAGTGGTGAAAAAGGAAAGAATAATCATACAAATTCAAAATAAAAAATTTAAGAAAAAGTAACTACTGAATTAAGGTAATAGAATATGAACCAAAATAAAAAATACTACACTAAGCGTATATTTTTACTATGTCGATCATCATTTTTACTTTTGTTTGGATTATTTTGGGGTGCACACACAAAGATTAAGCTAGCTAAAATTGGTTCCATCATTTGCATCGTAAGGCTTCGGGTTTATTGGTACACTAAAATCATACTACCTTACTCTATGGCAGGAAGAAGTGTAGAGTCTCAATGTCCAGTAACCTACTCAAAAGGAGGCCTCACTTCTTGGATACTCAACATTTATCCTAGAAAACAAAGAGGGAGTGGTGACACTAGGGTCAATAATGTTATATATAGACTCAAAGTATGGGTACACATAAGAGTAAGATCACATCACACTAACTCAAATAATTACACAACATGATTGGATAACTAAGCAATGGGGAACCCCAAGTACATAAAGTCCCATACAATACTATTGGTATTCATGAATCCATTGATCACTCCACCAAGTGAATCATCACCAACTCGAATACAAAACCAAAACTTTACAAATGTAGGAACCTTCTCATGACCCTCTAGAGTGCTACAAGATGGCTCATTTCCATTCCCTATAATCTAGACATTGGGGACGTTATATGGTTCTCATGGCATAGTACACATAGAATGAATTAGTGTTTCACTTAGTATAAACATGTTGTTAGTTATTTAGAATCACAATCGAAGTTCAAAGCATGACCTGATCGATTAGACTCTTATATCTAATTCTTGACTTATAATAGTTAAATTAGTAGTATGAATGAAGGACCATTTTCTAATACAAACAAAAATAACCAATTGATAAAAGTTTGATATTTTTTAATATTAGAATATGAACTTCTCATTGTGCCATATAAATCATTCTTTTTGGGTCTCTTTCCCTGATCAACATGACTTTCTTAAGTATTTTATCAAATCTGGGATTCGTTGGATATTATTGAACAAACTATAGAAAAATCTCATTCAACTCTTCTTCTCATTATTAATCTTATTCATGAGTCATATTCATTGGTGACAATATAGGATATAACAACAACCTTAGTATGTAGATCATAACTAGATGATGTCATGGAAACAAAGTCATAAATGTCATGCTTAGACCATTAACACTTTCTTAAAATTTGAGTTATATGAAAACACTCATGAATCATCATTCATCTTGCATTCCAAATGAACTAAACAAAATCTATATGATATGCCATTTATAAACAATTAAGTGTTATCATTGACATGTTACAAGAATTTTTTTTGTATTGTTAATACATGAATCATTATTTTATGGTTTATTTGGGTTTTTAATTGTATCTATATTTTTTATTATTTATTTCATTGTATTCTCACTATTCATTCACTTCTTGATTTCTTCTTTATTCCAATTAGTACACAATATCCCAAATAAATTCCTTTATAGTAGTAGCGTAATGTATTTTTACTAGGTTCACTAATTCAATTCTATTGGTAATAAATAGAATGAACACTTTATATACTAATTAAGGTAGAATTTTACCATGACTTATTATTTCCAATTCATTCCACCTTTCTCATTCCTTATTTTACTTTTCAATCCTCAAATTTCAAATATTACACTTCCAATGACACTTTTGGTATTTAAAGTATAACCTTCATATTTCAGTAAATCAATTACATTCAGTAAAGAGAGGAAATTAGTGTTATTTAGAATTACTTCTAGTCATGCCATATTTTTTTTAATACTTAACTTAGGACCATGAAATTTATGAGAAAGGGCATTTTTTCATGTAATATTTCTCTTTTAATCATATAATATTGACATACAAGGAATATAATGTTTTGGATATCTTAGTATTTGTATTGTATCTTCAATAAGTAATAGTTCTAAAATTAAATGCACTTTCTTCTATTTACATGATCGTATTGATATCTAAGGCAAAATCTCACATTGTCCTCTCAAAAGTGGATGTTACAATTTCCAGATAATCGACTTAGTTCTTTGTTTCATTGTGATAATCATTCACCCTTAAACATTCATTTACCTTATTAGAGAATTTGGTTGAAGTTATTCATCACACTTGGAAACCCTGATTCCCATTTCCATTAAATTATTCCATTTGCATGCATACATACTTCACCTATTTGATCTTGTTCCTCAATATTGGCTCCACAATACTAACATCCCATCAAAACATAATATGAATTCTCATATACCAAGCATATTTATATACATAGAAGGTTTAAAATGTGTTATTAAGGAACTACATTGCATTCAAGGTTACTTCATTTCCAAGAATCTTTGTTAATTAGGCTAAGACAAATAATATTAACATGAATGTGAATTATTCATAATTTAATCTTAATAGATTTCATATTATAGATCATGAATAAAAACAAGTATTGTTCATTGAATAAGGAATCTTAAACAGAAGGTATAAATTATCCTAACAATTTCCCCCAATTTATTACCCAACAACCTAAAATGTCAACAATTTATCATAATTCTTTGATTTTATATGATTAACCCATTACATGTTTACATCTATAAAATAGGCTTAAACCACTAACCATGACCAAGAGAAGTATCTATGAAATCCTACTACTATTTAATATATGTGAACTTCATCAAACTCCATTAATACTATCATATTCTTCCTCTTCTACTTCGTCTAGGTAACAACTCATAGAAGATAGAGAGAATGGAAAGAATAAGAGTTTCTAGAGTTTATTAGATATGTCAATTTTTTTGTTTTATTGATTTAAAAGATTTTTTATTAACAATAAACCCTATCTTTCCATCCAATTTCACCATCATAGCCAAGAGTAAGCTCCAAAACATCAAAATGTTATCTTTTCCTCTCCAAACCCTAATTGCTCTTCTTTCTCTTATAAGAAATGTAGTCTAGGATAAGTGGCATATTATGAGAGTTATTATGGTATTATGTTGCTAATATAAATGATTCAAGGTGCTTGAAATATTTTTTTCCAGCAACACTGACCAGCTCAAAATATTAATAAGATTTTCAACCAACCATGTAATTTGATTAGCAAGATCAAACATGTCTTTTAAAGATTATCATGAAAAGTTGAGACAATGAAAATATATAAAACCTAATCTTAGTTGATAGAATACCCCCATAATAATTTCATCTAGCCCCAAGTTCTTTTGGGGTCTATTATGGTTGGTTTGATGTTTTTTTAGCAAATACCACCAACTCAAAAACCATAGAATATCAAGCCAATTCAAGTTTTGATTTCAAACTTGCATATGACAAAACCATGATTCTTGATAGTTTAAAATAAACTAGCTGATATTGATTCTTGTTTCATGATTTTATTGCACTAGAATAACCCAAATTTCCCCCAATAGTGTAATATAAAAATAGGATTTTGCACCATCCCTGTCTAATATAGTTATCATCAAGGTATAGATTTAGCATATAAAAGAATATTGTTAAATGGGTATCAACATCACTATTTTCAAATTAAATTAGGATTTTTCATCATTAAACATCGATTCACTCAATCAAGCACAAATCATCTCAGAATCCTAGTCAAGCCAAAAGAAAGTTTTGAATTTTCCACACCTTAACTAGTTTCAACCAAAAAAATGATTAACCTTTATTAACAATTAAAATACATACAAGTTGACTAATATTCATCAAATTGTATGAACCAAATATCAAGCAAATAAATCATAAATAATCCAAGTAAATTTTGCTTACTTAGCTAAGAAAAGTTGGATAGTCATAGTGTGTCTCATCAGATGTCCTTTTGACATTCTTCTTTTCGAACTTATTGTAGTATTGTAGATGTCCATTTATATCACACACTAATATTTGTATATTTCCTTTGTTTTTTGTTCTTATATGAGGTGCATCTCTAATACATGAAGTAGGGTGAACTAGAAGAGGTGGGCATGAAGTTGAGATTTTACAAACCTTATTAGTAGCACTTTGTTTGAGATGGTTGGTTCGTTCCCTTAGAGGGATGTTTATTCTATAGTTGATTGCATACCGATCCAAGGGTAATACTTCATTTTCATGAACATTTTATCTTTATATTTCTTAAATTACATTGACGGATCAATTTTTATGGTACCTTCTACTATGCATATCTTTGGGAACTGAACTGAATATTACCAAACTAATAAAGCAATTAAAAAATGGGATTCTAGTGCTTATTGCAACTACCCTAAAAATGGGGACCTCAAAATCACATCTTTACACTTAAAATTTTGGAACTCCATATAGTATTTACCTTTTTAGGCTCACATGGGGAGAGGGATTGAGTTGTACATACCAAGACTCCCCCACTATGAGGTACATTAGGAAAACCCGTAAGTAAAAACCAAGTTGGATTTCTTGCACCATAGTAACACTTGAGTCGAGGACATGATTTCATGAAGAGGGTCACGTGTCTTTATTATCTACATAGGGAGGAGCACGATACACACACCATGATTATGCTTCCCACACCACACTAAAGGTCTCTTTTATGGTGGGAAGAATGTGAAACATATGCACATATCTTATGGTGCAAGAAACACTAATTGTTCATATATAGGAATAAAGATATCTAAGAGAGAAAATTGCATAATACATAGTGAATTAGTGTCAATATCAAAGTCCACAAAAGTCTAGTGTTACTAGTGAAGTATAAGTACTTGATCTCTATAAAAAGAAGAACACTTGGCTTGGTATGGTAAAATGGGTTTTGGGCCTTCACATGATAAAATGAAATAAAGTATTCATTCATTGTTCAAAGGTAAGAGATGCATTAAAGATTCATGAAAATTAGTAATTGCATGGACGAATCCCTAAAAATGATCTGGATCTAGGTCAAATTACACATGAAAGATAGTTTTATAATGGAAAACCCTATAATCATTTAGGATTATACCATTCAATCTCTCTGATTTGCAAAACCCATAATGAACCATGACTCTTTCTGACCGCTACCTTCCATAAAATGGTAAAACTATTCATTTTTGTATTGTCCAGTCAACTCATATTGCATATTATCTTCATTGACAACTCATGGTACATGACACACAATAATAACCAAGCAGACATTCTCCAAATTATGCTCTAAAATAGTCACAAACACACTTAAAAGATATATATCACACAAAGTTTAAATTCTATTCTCAGTATTTATATATTCCCTTTCCTTATGAAAACCATCCAAATGAGTACAAATTTCATTTTTCTTCACACTCCATGCAAAACCATCTCTTCATTTTTTTTGAACCACAACATGTGTATAAATGCGGTTACACTCTTACAACCTTCTTAATAACGATTCCATGTATGGTTAGTGATAAGGTAAGCAAAATGATAATTGTAAAGTCAATTCCTCATTGTTAATATTTATTGTGTCATTCATTGGTACTTCTCTTTGTTTCTTAACTTTTCTACTTTCCTTTCGTGTAACCTCTCTCTATTTTCTTATACATGAACATATTATATAGGTATTTCCTAATACACACTCACACCAAATCATATAATTCTATTCAAAGGATATCAATTAATTATATACTTATGGGATTCACACAATGAACATGGCATCCAAACCTCAATAGGATTAGGACTATACTTCCCTCTCCCATCATATCTTTGTCATCATACTCCTCCCATACTGCCCTGTAAACAACTGCTACAAATGAAATCTGCAGTAATACATGACATCATCTTTTTTACCTCTCATGATTTTGTGTGAATGTGATTATCCCTATATGTGAGTATCCAACTACTGCTATAACTGATGTACAATGTCCCTCAACCCAAAGGCTACTCATGGGCCCTCCTATGGGTGCCATTGCCACTGCCCCTATTCATCCGCCACCACCTCTCATCTTTCCATGCTCTTGTCACCACCCATATGAAATCTTCTACACATGATAAGCACTTATTATCATCTCTCTGTAGTTGTCTCGGAATGGAGACCAACTACACCAGTAACAAAAAAACTAACTTATTCCCACATCATGCATCAATAATTTTTCTTCACATTGCTAATGATTAGCATACATGATGGGAAAATGTTTGTAGTAACCTCCTTAGGCACCATGTCTTCTATCATCTACATCCCTCCAGAACTCCTCCCCAACACCTATATAATGAAAAAGAGGGGTTTTCAATGATCATGATCACACGTAGTTGAAGTTTCACAATGAATGAATCATGGCATACCTCATAAACTTTATTCACAACATCCTACATGTCAAAATTATTGAAGGACATTCCACCTTAACTTCTGTGTGGGACAAACCTAAGAGCTAGTTCATCTAAGCAAATAGATTTCAAAATTCCAACTTGAAAAGGAGGCATCATGAGAAATGCAAGGTGATCTCTTCATCTCTAAAGTCTTTGATCACAACCATGACCTTTGGTGTCTAGCCAACATCAAAAGACCACATGATCTACCTATGGAGAACAAAATAACAAGTTCCTAAGATACCAAATCCTTATGGCATGCACCCAAAATTTCAATTGTATGCGACCAACATCATATAAGACTAATCAAACCTTCTATGGAACTCATCATCCATGAATGTGTGGGATATAAGACTCATTTATAACTTCTCAAGAACTACAAAACCAATGCACAACCAGCCCCTAGTCACATCTAGATTACATGGCTCCTACTACTTGTGATATCGCAAGGGAAAAATCTCTTGAATGTCTTCTTTGTTCACATTGTCACAAAAAACATACGGTAATTGGATGTTTCAAGCTTAACCCATAATTTTTTAGGAATACAAGGAAATAGTCAAGCTTACTATTGCATAAGATACACGAAACATTGATATCATAACAAGTGGGAGTGACAAAAGTGCAATGACCCCCACTTTTGAGGATCCCCCAACTAAGGTGGACCATAAAGTAAAGAGTCGAAACCTAGTCTAGGATCCAAATTTATCAAATAATAAATAGTGATCAACAATTTCCATTAATTGAACTAAGATTATTTATAAGATTTACAATGAGGATCCTCTAAGGATTTACATGAATTTTACATGAGAAACTAACAAATATGGGAATAAGTACTAAAATATCTAACTAACTATTCCTGCTTTTAACTTAGCTAATTCCTCTTTGTTGAATCCATCTGGTTCTCCAGATCTTCATATCTTTGTATACATGGTAGTTACCTAAAACTTTAACAAACAAATATGTGGATCAATATATTTCTTTACTATGTATGTGGGTGCATACAAAAGTGAACATGTATGATAACAACATATATTGCTCAACAATCAAATATTCACACATATGAACTTCTATTTTCATTACAGATTATGACCCATTCTTAGTATGCTATCTCAAGTGCAATCATTTTTCATCCTTGGAATTATGCGTATCACCCCTTGATACATGTAACCCACGGTTCAGAATATCATAGTTTAATTTATGTGATATTCTTATTGGCATTATAGTTGAACTGAAGTAATTAAACATCCAACAGTTTATTTCGTCAAATTTGACACATCCCTGACAAACTTTGAAATTCAAGAACGTGATTATTCATAAGACAACCATGTACCTTATTCGTGCAGATCTCATACAAGCATACGTTAAGTACTTTAAGCAATCCACAATCAATCAACATTATCTGAATTATGCATACTACCAATGTGTCACCATAATATCCATATGACACTAATTAAACCTAACCTAGATCCTAAATAAGGGTTTAGGGTCATCTAAGGTTTATAAGAGGAATAAGGGTATCCAATTCTAATTCATTTACATAATTATTTTTAGGATAGATTTGAACATGTTATATCATTAAGAACAACTATATATAATTATGTGGATTAGGGCCATAACAAGTTATAAACATTGGATAAATAACCCTAATTCCACAGGTATATGATTATGGACTTTAAAAACCCTAATATAAAGCATTATCATCATCATTATCTTGGGGTATAATTATATTCAACCATGTCAGATATTTTCATAAAGTAAACAAATTTACTAATTTAATCATTATATTCATCGAATATAAGGTTGTGTGCATTAATCACATCAGGTTCATCTATTACCTACACTTTTGGTACTAGGATCAAAATAAGGAAACAAATATATTTTATTTGGATTCTACTCATTTTTCGGATCTAAATGATATAGACTTCCAATATATTCCTAGATACCTTTTATTTACTATATTTAGGGATATGGAGGGAGCACTACAGGGTGATCATCCAAGTGACTCGCTGACGGAGAAGCCTAGGGTTGTCGTGAAAGCAACTTCTACAGTGGAAAAGTCTTCCTATCCATCACTATGGGTTGACCTCTTTAAGCTGAAAAGCACAAAGGAGAAGATCGAAGTAAGCTCTACATTGTTCCCTTGGAGTTCTCAGAGGGGAAGTTGTTGTACCCGCAAGCAAAAGAAGAGGAGAATGCAAAGAAATGGTAGAATTTAGTGGTGAGATATGTGATTGATATGAAGATTCACCTCCCTACTTTAGAAAGACATCTTTCCTGGTAGTAGAAGGTAACTGGAACAATCTCAATTCTACCTCGACTGCATGGTTTCTTTATCATCAAATTCTCATATTTGAATGGCATGATGTGTGCCTTTGAGGATGGCCCTTGGTTTATTAAGGGGAAACCCCTTATCCTTAAACAATGGTAGACCGGGGATCGTCTAAAGAAGTCGACCCTTATAGAAATCCTGATCTGGGTTCGATTACATAGCATCCCCTTGGAGCTTTGGGGGAAGAGGATGTTTAGTAGGCTTGCTAGATTTCTTGTGAAGCCTATAGATGCTGAGAGGAAAACTAAGGATGGAACCAAGATTGAGTTTGCTCAATTTTTTATTCTAATGTCTACTGATTCCTCTTTTCTTAATACTATCAAATTGATAAATTATTCTAGAATAGAACATATCATTCATGCTAAGTATGAATGGTACCCTAAGAAATGCAATACTTGTGGTTCTTTTGGTCATCAACATAGCGTATATCCAAGTATGGATCTGGTTTAGAATGAAGGGAATGTTCATGTAAGGAAGGCTATCACCAGGAAGAAATGGGTCTTGAAGGTTAATCCTCATAATGAAGGTAGTACGTAGGGTCCTATTGTGGTTGATGAGAACAAGTTAGACGAGCCGGGTGAGTCAGTTTTACCTTTTTATGATTCTACCATTGTAAGTGATATGATTAGTCTTAGTGAGGGCACATCCTTTCAAATCGATCCAAATACTACTTGTGATTCTCCTTCTTGTGAATTTGCAAATGTTTCGAAAGGAGTGGTTTCAGGTGTTGATGAAGACTACACAAAGGAAAGGAAGATAAGGGAGTTGTAGAGAGTTGAGTAATTCAAAGATTTCATCCTTGGGGTCTCAACTCCAATTGATAATATGGAGTTCCAACTGGTGAAATCAAAGTCCATGTTTCCCCTAAATCTTACTAAGACAAATAAAGCTCGAGTGCCCTTTGTGGCTAGATTAATAGATGTCAATCTGATGAAATTTCATAAACTGGAGTTCTTAAATGATGATGAATGTTTGGTTACTACGACTAGCAAGTATCTAGCCCCCACTCCTTCAAATGGTTGATATCCTATATGTTGATTCATGGAATGTTTGTGGTTAAATAATGTTGACCACCAACATAGAGTCCATGAAGAGTATGACAGGGTTAAGTCTCCTATTTTTTGTATTTTTGACTCTAAAATCAGGAGGAAAACATTTATAAGATCATGCAGTGGTTGTGGCCGAATTATAGGTGGTCGTCTAATCATGATTCTCATACCCTTGGGAGAGTAATAAATCTTAATGATATTGATATATCTATGCTTAGTCAATCAGATCAAATGATTCATTGCTATTGCAAACAAGATAACTTTTCCTTCTATTTAACAACGGTTTATGGGCACAATGATGACAAAAGAAGAACTAATCTCTAGATGGAGCTGAGTGAGATTTATGTAATTATGGTAAGTCCATGTCTTATTTATGGTGATGTAAATTGTGTTAGGATTTTTGCTAAAAGATTAGGGAGGTCAAATCTGAGTAAGCAATCTATGCTTATTTTAATACTTTTATGTTTAGTGCTGGCTTATGTAAGGCTAAGATGAATGCCATGTTGTTTACTTGGTATGAAAGATAGAAGGGTAGCAACTTCACTTCGTTGAGAATTGATATATGTGTCTTTAATGATTATTTCTTTCGAGAATGCCCTAACTATGTAGGTGAAGTCTTCTTATTATCTACAATGGCCAAAAAAATTTGCAGTTATCCTTGAATTATAAAGGTAAAAGAATGAATGTCCCTTTTAGATTCATTAACGCTTGGACTAGTTGTGATGGTTTTCTAGACACAGCTATAAAGCGTTGGAGGATTGAGGTGGATGGTTGTCCCATGTTTATATTTGTGAATAAGATTAAGTAAGTTAAATATGATTTGATTTCTTGGAATAAAAAGTGTGTTGGCAATATCAGTGAAATGGCCATGATTCTTGAAAGTGAAGCTCTTATGGCTCAGGAATAAACAAGCTTTCAATCCTTTGAATGAGATTAGGCTAGGGGATCCTCTTCCCCCTATTCCCTTTGTCCTTTTTATGCAAGGCTTTACTACTATTATGAACTTCAATATCAGTCAAGGTTTGTACAAGCTTCTAAAAGCTTTAAAGGATCTGCAAATATCTCATACTATATTGTGGACAATCTTATGATCTATGTTGTGGAGGATTATGCCAATGCAAGATGCCTAAGGCAGATGTTGATTGATTTTAGCAGGATGTCGGGTATTTTGATCAATTATAGTAAAAGCCTTGTTTACTTCAGTAAGAATGCTAAGAGAGAAGAATTTGTTAATAATATTGATATCCATGAAGGGGTGTTCCTATCCAAATATTTGGGTGTTCCGTTCTTTTGTGATAAGCTTACTAAAATTTTATGCAACTCGCTTGTTGATAAGCTAAAGGTTAAGCTTTAGAGTTGGAAAACAAAACTTTTGCCTTTTGCTAGTTGGGTAGAACTAGTTAAATCTACCTACCAGCTTACATCCTATATTGGACTTTAGTTTTCCCTTTGTCATCTTTTGTGGTAGAGGATACTAACAGAATTTACAGAAGCTTTATCTGGGGTAATGAAGAGGACAAGAGAGTTGTTCATCTTGTTAGTTGGGATAAATTTGTAGACCTTAGATCGAAGGGGGCTTGGGTATCAGGTGAATTGCTGACTCAGATAAAGTTGGTCTCCTTTATAACTTATGAAGTATAGCTATAAAGAAGGGTAATCTCTGGGTAAAGTGGGTGCATGAAAGATGTTTAAAGAAGGGATTGATATGGAAACATGTTTGTAAGACACATCATTCTTGCTTTAAAGAAACATAATGAGAGTTAAAAATGAAGTTCTTTGTCATACTAGATTCAAGATTGGTAAGGGAGATAAAATCTTTCTATGGGGCGATCCTTGGTTCAGAGGAGGTCAGTTCCCAGAAGATGCGGTGCAGTATAGATTATTCCTTGTATTGGGTAAGGGGAAATCCATAAAGTTTGGTTCCAATACTCATAATGGGAAGTGGTTGGTTCCTAAGACTAGAAGATTAATGCCTCTGAAATCCTTCTTGAGGATAATATTATCATAATTGATGATCATAATTGTATTTTGTTCAATGACAAGGAGAAATTTTAAAATCATGAATGTGTGGGAATGTTTAAGGAAGAAGTGGCCTATTTTGGCCTGGGTGAAATAGTTATGGAAACACAATATCCCTGAGAATTTCAAGTTTTTGATATGGAAGATTGCTATGGATATCATACCTATGATGAATAACCTTAGAAGAAGAGGGTTATAGGAGAAGATGGTTCTATTACACTTCTATTTTCTTATTATTTTATGAATTCTAAAAAGTTGAGTGAACATATCTTCTTAAATGCTCCACTATTGTGGTTATCTGGAAAAGGACGGTTGAGATTGGTTATATTGCTAAAGTCCCTACCTCCCTTGACAACATTCTTTGTTTTGTAAGTAGAAAATCAATTATTTCTTCTTCATGCATTCTTTATTACATATGGTGGTATAGAAACGAGTTGAGTTTTGAAGAATGGTCTTTAGATCTAGATAAGCTTTGGTTGCTTATATGTTCTGACATCAGGCTGCTTATCAACTAATTGATTATGTTATTTCTGTGGATCTTTTTGTGTTTCTAGGAGTCTCTCTATCTCTACATGGGCTTGTTATTTCCTGGATGGTCTTATGTTTGGTTCTTGGTCACCAAAATATCATGTGGAGCTAGTTTTGGCTTTTAGGAAGTTGTTTTGTTTGAGGTTTTCTATGGCTTCCAGCCTAGGATGTTTGCTTCCTCCTTTCTTCTCCCTTTTTCCCTTTATTTTCTTTTTGTATATTTTACCCTATATAGCCCTTTTATTCTTTGTTGTACATAGGAACTGTGGACTCTTTTCTCTTGGTGTGGTGTTTGACCCACCAATAAAACTAAGGAAGAAGTAACATGCTTGCTTGAACAAAAAGTATTTACTAAAATGAAAACCAGATTAATATAATGAGACCAATCCTATCTCGACATATCAGCAAACATGGAATTATTAATATTATCCCCATGATCAGGTCCACCCAATGGACTTATGCCCTATCAATTCCTACTTAGCACATGATGATTCCTTGGAACCAAGGAAAAGGTCTTTAATGCCCTTATGCTATGACATAAATGTCACGTGGGTTGGGGAAAAAAAGTAAACCCCCATAGAAGATTCTTCCTTCTCCTTACTATGTGTGATACCACTAGCCATGTAGTCAACTTCCATGTTGAATCTCATATTTAGACCCTGTCTTTGCTAGCCACGACCTCCTTCATCTTTGTCAAGTTCTATCAGACACAATATGGGTTCGAGGGGCACAAGAGGTGGCTAGAATTGGTACTTGATGGGTCTGGTATGTTACTGCTATGACCAGAGATAGGAGTCAAGAAAAATACATGGGTTCTATGGAATAATGGAGTTGAGAGAGCTTCTTGGGACCCTGAGAGCCCACTTACACTTCTCATGACTCATTGCAATCATCTAGGACTGCCATCCCATCGACGTGCTTTAGGGATGTATGGTAGACAAGTGGATGAGGAGAGTAAATTGTCCTGAGCTTTTCTGAGGGTTTGGGACTCTTTGTAATCACCTAGCAAAGCTCTAAGGCCAACAAATTGGTCAGAGTGAACCCACATCATTAGTATGGGGTCCCAATCATCGACAAGGAAGATGGATCTAGAGAGGGGGCTCTGAGATTTTAAATAGGAATTGACTGGAAAGGTATACTATGAGGTTGAAGTCGCAACTTCCAGATGCTTATATATGCCTATGGATTAGTGGAACTTTGGTAACCACTCATCCCTGGCTCCCTCTAATTCTTAGGATCTTGGAATTATCCAACCATTCCACAATAATGGAAATCATATGGTCAGTTCAGTTTGGTGTGATCTCCTAGATTCGTTGGACTTTATTTCATGTGAAATAGATGAGAGGTGAGGGAGAAAGGATCGAGGTAATGTTCATTGTCCAACAACCTCTCTTCCATAGGTAAGAGATGGTGAGTCTTACATTGGACTATCATCCAATAGAGCTTATAGACTTTAGCCTTGGCCTATCCACCTAAGTCTTGGCCAATAAATAGATTGCAGTTATCCAACTAATATCCAAGTGATTCTAATATATCAACACATCATCCAAAATTTTGTAAAATTGTGTAGATAAATAGGAGAATCCAAAATCTACCAAAATTTAGGGATGTCTCCCTAATAGGATTATCTCGGTATGGACCATGTTGGGATAAAAATACTAATGATAATACTTCTTCCTTGCTATGCAAGTACAAACCTAATTTAATCACCTAGGTCACCAATATTCATATTATCCCTAAAATCTTGGATTTAGCTTCATTTTCCCATTTCCCCATGTTGTGCCAAGTATTAGGTCAAATTAGGTCTATTTAATACCCAAATACTAGAAAAGACTAGATGATCGCTCCTTTAAGTATCTAGGTCATCAATCACTTTAGAATCTTCTAGTACTTGTTAATTATTCATAATGAGTTTATTAATCAACTCACAATATTATGTTGCTAATTATGTACGAACTTCCAACTTTTGTATCGTATATCTCATTGGACCTCATCCAAATAGTCCAATTGGGGTTGAATTGAATCTCACGGCCCATGATTCATACTTAGGGCTTCCAATGGGTCCACAAGCTTGATTATGCTGGTAAAATAGATTGCTTTCAGTAAGTCAAATAAGACTACTTGGTATCCTATATATATGATCTAGAAAGTACATGGCCTAAATAGAAACACTGGAAAACACAATGGGCCTAAGATCAACTAGTCAAATATACCAACATGCCCCCTCAAATTGGAGAGTAAAAATTGTGAAGTCCCAACTTGACACCCACATACTTCAATAAAGTAGGAGGAAAAGGTTTGGTAAGTATGTTTGTAACTTGGTCAGTGTCCTAATGTAAGGAGTGATGATCTGCTTGGCTTTGACCAGGTTTTGCATAAAATGACACTCAACTTCAATGTATCTTGTACGCTTGTGGAAGATTGGATTATTAGCTATGTGTATAGCCACCTGGTTATCATAGTACGTTGTTGGAGTTTGAAAAGGAATTCTAAACACAGTCGAGATGGACCAGTGGGAGATCACATCATTCATGACACAACCCAATATTCTGCCTCATTGCTGGAGCGAGCTACCACTACCTAAATTTTACTTCTCCAGGAAATTGGGTGAGTGCCAATCATGACACAATAGTCAAAAAGTGAATCATCAGTTTTTAGAATCACCAACCTAATACGCATCTACATATCTAGATAAATACATTACCTTGGACTTAGGATGTTTGTAGAGCAATCCTTGTCCTAGAGCACTCTTGAGGTGTCTAAGAATGCATTGAATACTAGACCATTGGGCATGGGGTGGTTTGCTCATGTGTCGGATGACTACTCCAACATCATAGGTAGTATATGGATGAGAAATAGTCAAGTAAATTAGCTATGCAACTATACAGTCGTACTTCTTTAGATCAGCAAAGAGTTCTCCTTCATGCACAAGCTTCATATAATAGTCCATAAGGGTAGAGGCTGGTTTGGCTTCTGCCATGTTGGCCTCTTGAAGCAGGTCTAAGACATAGTGTCGTTGTGATAGGCTGATCCTTGAGGCTGAGCGGAGGACTTTGATAGTGAGGAAGTATCACAGGGTGCCCAAGTCTTTTGCGTGAAAATGTTCTTGCAAATACTACTTGATTTGGGATATCCCCATCATATCATCGTCGGTGATGATGATGTCATCAACATAGATTATAACAAGAACATGGCCTTGGAGAACTTGGAGAAGAATACAGAGTGGTATGTGGCTGATCTTTGAAAGTTAAGTTGTGTAAGGACATCACTTAACCTATTGAACCAGGACCATGGAGACTACTTGAGTCCATACAGAGACTTTTAGAGATGACACACTTTGTGAGAATGTGCCCCCTTAGAAACAAACATGGGTAGTTGTTGCATACATACTTCCTCTATGAGATCTCTACGAAGAAATGCATTCTTGATAACGAGATGATAAAGGAGCCAGTCAAGGTGAGCTGCAAAGGAGATCAGGATGATACTAAAGGAAATCCTTGTCACTAGAGAGAGTGTCTCAAAGTAGTCCATGCCAAAGGTTTGGGTGAATCCTTTGGCAACCAGGTATGCCTTGAGTCATTCGACGAGCCATTTGATTAATGCTTTACAAAGAAAACCCATTGACAACCTATGATATTTTTGCCTGTTGGTGGGTTCACAAGATCCCATGTCTTGTTGTCATGGGGAGCCCATATTTCTTGCATCATGGCAGCTTTCCATCCTGGATGATATAAAGCATCTTCTGGACACATAGTTACATATGTTGTGTCCAGTGAAGTAGTGAAGGATGAGATGTAGAATAAAGATGCTCCAGACAACAAGTGTTGGAAATGGGATGCTTGATGTGCAAGAGTGTATACCATTTCTTTGTGCCACTGGTAGATTGGATTGGTCTGATGCTGATGATGATGATGCAAAAGTAGTCAATGAATCATCTTCCATGTGCCGATTTGGTGTTGTTGATTGTGGAGATGGTGGTGGTGTTAGTGGGATGAATGGATCAGGCAACAAGACCGTAGTATCAATATGATCTATGTGGGGTGAGGATGGTAAAAAGAACATTTCATCCTCATGAAAGGTGACATCCATAGATATATTGATTCTTCCAAAGCTAGGTTCAAGATATTTGTACCCTTTTTGAGAAAAAGGATAACCAAGAAACACTGTTCAAATAGATCAGGGGAAAGAGTTTTTTGGTCTTGGGGTCAAAATTATGAACAAAGGTGACACAACCAAAAACTCAAGGTAGTAGAGGGAACAATGTGGATTTAGGGAATAGAATGAAAAGGAGTGCACTTCCTGATAATAGAGGAAGGTTGGCGATTGATAAGAAAGCAAGCGGTGAGGACCGCATTAGAACAAAATAGTTTAGGTTAGTTGGCATGATTGAGAAGAGAATGTGTAGTGTCAAGTAAATGACAATTTTTAAGCTTAGTGGTGTTGTTTTCTTGTAGAGAGTATGCACACGAGCGTTGATGAATCACCATACATTATAGAAAAAAGAGGTGACATTTTTTCTCAAGGGCATTGTTAGTTTGAAGAATCTTTACTTTGAAAATAAAACCAAAACCAACTTGTGAAACTCGCAAATTATGGTAAAAAGTACATCATGAGTTTGAAGTAAGTAAAACCATGTCATTTTAGAAAATCATCCACAAACTTAAGAAACTATATACATCCATTGTAACTAGTAGTCTTGAATGAACCACACATATCAATATGAACTAAATCAAACATATGAGATGATTGTCTACAAATGTGGTCTAGAAAAGACACACAATGGTGTTTCCCTATCTGATAGGAATTACAAGGAATAGATGAATATGAAGATAAAGAATTATCCAACAATTTAAGCTTATATAAAGGTAAAATGGCCTTGACATAGAGGCAAATGAAATGGTGTGGAGGCACAAAGTTCTTGTGGCAGGCTGGAGGGTGGGGCAGAGAAGTAGTAAATATCACCATAGTGTACTCCTTGCCCATTCATTATCAAATTCCTCCAATCTTGTAAAAATAAAACCAGATGGATCAAAAGTTATGAAACATCTGAGAGGATCAACAATTTTTGCTACAAATGTTAAATTGTATGGAAATTTACAAGAAAAAGGGCAATAGTCAACTTGATTTTAGAAGAGTTAGGAATAGTGCCACACTGAGTTACTTGTTTAATAGACCCATCCGCCATGGTGATAGAGGAGTTAGGGATAAACAAACAGTATGTGGTTAGAATATGGGGCTTAGCAGTCATATGTTGTAATGCACCTAAATTGATAATCCAGTTAGAACTGACAGCATGCATGGACGCCCCAAAGTTACCTTGAGAAGTAGTGGATAGGTGGAAGAAGAACTAGTAGTAGGTAAATATCCAACTTGTCAATCAGAAGAGGTAGATGCGGTCATGCTGTTGTGGAGGGGAGAGTCCTCATAATATTGGGCATCTTGGCAAATGCATTCATACTCCTCATGGTATAATGAGACATGAGAAGTTTGAGTAGATGCATGTGTTGAAGGAGGTGCATGACCAATTGTTGGGGCATATGCTTGACCAATGTGGGCATGTCCATGATCAATATGTGCAGAGCCTCTACCATGTCCTCTCCCATAGTGTGTGTTGGATAGCCATGCTTTGAATGGCAGACGTCTTCATTGTAGCCCAACTTGCCACAATAACTGTAGTTTGGACGTTGACCTAGACCACAACCATGACATATGGCTGCCACAACCATTGATGTTGGAGGTTCAGATGGAGCAGTAGGAGAGATGCAAAGAACAATCATATCAAAATGGGCCAACTGTGCATATACTTGGTTCATAGATGGAAGGATAGCACCAACTAGGAGTAGTTTTTGAACCACAACAAAGTGGGGACGGAGCCTGTTGAGGAAGCATCCAGTGAACAGAGTCTCCCTCTATTTGGTGACCTAAGAAGAGGTTGTTGGAGAGAAGAAATTCAGTTGGTTTGATAGGGCCTAAATTGCATCAGAGTAATTTGACAAAGGATGATCCACTTTCTCCTCAGAGAAGATTTTATCCATGGAATTGTACATGCACAAATAGTTGTCCTCTTGAGTGAAGAACTACTTCAATTTGTCCCACATTGTTTTGTCACACCTATGCCATAAGTACTTGACCACAAGATTAGGCTCCATGCACCCCCATAGCCAGGAGAGAACCTAGTTGTTTCTTGTAGTCCAGGATGTGAGGACCCATCACACTAAATGAGATTACTCAAAACCCAAACAAAATAGGTCACTAAATAACAACATAGTAGAAATAGGGGCTAATTAAAACTAATTTCAACATCTTCAACATGTTAGGAAACATTTGCATAGAAGCCCAACATCTTGCTGGTATTCATATATAATGCCACATATCTTTTACAACTGCTTGTGGCCTCATCCACAACATATACATATAAAAAAGAGCATTATCCTCATACACCACATGTACAAGCATAAACATGCTACCAGAAGATCTAGTTGATTAAAACATTATATACAAACATTCTCGATCAGACCGAAGAGTACATGGATGACTCTAGAACACACTAGACATCTAACAACCTTCTCTAAGGTCCATCACCGGCTCCTCCTCATTGCCACAGGTCTATTGCCACTACTGCCGATCACCTAAAAAGATGTGGCGACCCACGAGTTGAGAACCATGTCCCAAAGAGAGATATAACTCTGAACACCGCTTATTGATTACATCAAATTAGATAACTAAACAGATTAAGCAAGTTAAATAGATAGGCATAGCAAATTTTATGATTAACAATATTCATAAAGGAACATATAACAACTACCATCATTGGCATGTCTATCATTAAGAACATTGCTAACAAAATGAGAAGTCTAGTAACATAAGCATAGTTGACATCATAAGCAAGTCTAGCATCATAGCATCTCTATCATCATGAATAGATCTAACAACATAGGCATAGCTCACAGTATAAGCATACCTACAACATAAGCATGTTTACAATATGTGCACATTTACGACGTGAGCATATCTTCAACATAAGCATATCTATTAATGCTTAATGCACTACAAATCATCTATATGTGAAAGAACAAACAAGTGTTATCATCCAATGTGAAGTGATGTGTATAACCCTAAATAAATATTCTATACTATTGTATTATGTCTTTTATTAAGCCCTGGGTAGTATGAGTCGTACCACCCAAAATCCAACTGACCACTACAAAGTCAAAATTAGTTCCGTACAAGATCTAGTAGAGCTAAAATCCTAAGATTTCATCCATGCACAGTCAGTATGGGTCGAATGCAGTGACATATAGTCAAGCTGCCAACATCGACATATAGTCAAGCTAATAACACCTATTCCACCATTTGTACATGTCATGACACTGGCCACCAAGGTATGTAAAGCAAAACCCTGCCACCTGAGATACAACCGCAATGTACTCAGTCGCATCAAATATCCAAGATACCTAAACTATCTCAATCGAGGCATGACCAAAACTATCCTTCAAAACCTATAATTGTGGATGAAAAGGATATATACTCAACTTGCCACCCCCACATATTCAACATTATGCACTTTGAATTTCCCTTAGGAAAACTTGTTTCACCATCCAACAAGTTCTGACATTGAAGATGGTTCTACGACACATGGCACTACATGATTAGGGTTTTACTTGATTAGTTGTGCAAATTGGGTGAATTAAGGCTACGTCAAATAAGTGGATAATTCATTTCTAGCAAGCATATAAGTATAACAACTTCACAAGATGTAAAACGTATCAGACGTGGTTCTTGTCACAACATCACATGGTACTATTTCATTTCCACCCATGAGACCATACTTGCCATCATATAACCATAGTACACAATTCCTTATCATATTGATCCAAGGTTCCAATCCTTGTCACATCATGGACATGATACACCTCATTCAGGGCTCAACCATGCCCAAAGGTCATTAAGACCATCACATTATTCCCTGTAAGATCATCATTATCTTTCCTTGCCTTATAACAAGGCTCAAAGAACCATCACCATTCATGTGATATACATGATCAACATGATATTGCATTAAAGAGCTAAAAGGTGTTCATAGAGTAACATAGTAGGGTTATCTTTTCATTTAGAGCATTCCTTCATTATACCAACATACAAGAAGGCTAGGTATGATTGACCACCATCATACTAATAGTGCACATGTTTAGCACAAGAAAGCATAAACCATGAGGTTGTTATAACCACTAGTTAACACATTAGGGTTACAACAAAATTAGGGAGAATATTCTATCATCATACTATTCATACAAGGAAGATAAACAAGATTAACCATCCACATTTGTTTGATTAAGGGTTAGGTTCAACAAGCTAAGTCACATTGAGGCTACAGTCAACACTCTTACACAAACCCTAACACATATCATCCACATTGGATCATGGATGCATAAGGTAAACCATCGCCATCCAATACCATAATATCCTCTAGTATGTCTCTATTCATAACACAAGGTTTAACTATAGGGTTATATTAATCTGAGGGCAAATGTAAGACTTCAAAGTCAAGGCATTGAACCATCAGTTTAACATCATCAAAACCAATCCATCACACCATGAACTCCACTCAAAACCATCAGATGTTGGAATATCAAACACTAAACATCAAATTGTGGTTTTCATCAAGGACCATCGAATGTTAATTAAAAAAAACCATAGGTTGACATTCAAACCAAAACCCTTGAATCTTAAAGAAACCATTGGATTAGAACATTAAAGAACCACCACATAAGATACAATGTCATTGGTTGTGATATATAGGGATCACCATTGCTTGTGGTGTCCAAGACCATCATCGGTTGTGACACTCAGGGTTACCATCGGTTGTGACACCCAGTGTCACCATCAGTTGTGACCATCGGGTCATGAGTCAGGTGAGCCATCAGTTGATGAACCATAACAACCATTAGTTGATAACTCAAGGTGACCGTCGGTTGAGAAACTCAGAGAAACCATCAGTTGTGTAAGAAAGCAACCAAATCAGTACCAAGCACAAATCATCAAGTTCCATCTCAAGGAAGAGAAATCAGCACAAAACCCTAGAAGAAGACTATCGTTTAAGACGAGAAAACCATAGTTTGGAAAGAAAGACATGACCATCAGTTGTGTGCTCATGGTAGAACCAAAAATAGAAAAACAGCAGCTAAGACATGGACATCAGTTTTCACACCATGGCCAAGAAAAACAAAAAAAGTACAAAGCCATCAGGTTGCAAGAGTAGTGGGGAAATCAACAGAAAAATCCTAAATATAACCACCATTTAAAGAACAAGAACTGTCATTTGATCACATGCAATCAAGATATAAAGCTTCCACTGCCCAAGAAAGGTAATGCACCAGATTTCAGGTTCATCCATGGTTATAAATTACTCAAAGAACAACAATTAAGCTTAAACCCTAGGCAAAGATAGCTTCTTTATGCATAGAACTTCGTTTTTAAGCAAGGTCATGTGTAAGAAAGATAGTAGTAAGCAATAAACGTGAAGAAAGTTATATAACTTGCCTCCAGGAAGAAGCAAAAGCTCCAAACATCAAGGTAGCTCAAGAAAAGGAGGAAGAAAACTCTAGATTAGCACTCCACATGGCCAAGAAAGCTTCTTCTCCAAGAAAGAGGGAAAACCCTAGGTCAAGGAAGCAAGAAAGAAGGGTTCTTTAAGCTTTAGAGCAAGATCTACCATGAAACACCATGGTTAAGATTTAGAGCAAGATCTACCATGAAACACCATGGTTCCATCCAGTAAGAAGGAAGAAGGAGGTAGGAAAACAAGGGAAACGAAGTAGAGAATGAGGAACTTACTTGCTTAGGTCAGGAATAAGCAAAGGAAGCTCCACCGGTCCTAAAGGAGAGCAATTTCGAACCCTAACTGCTCAAGCAAGGAGATCGCCCACCTTATTATACCTTGGGCACCCTCTTCACCAAAAGAAGGCAAATATGAAGACCTAGATAGAAAAGGAGATAGAAGGATCCAAAGGGTTCGTTTGGGTGTAAAAGGATAGGTATATAAATCTTATGGATAAGGAGAGGAGAAGCATGAGGTGTCCTACTAGGTTTGCCATGTGTACATGGCCTAAAACGTCATGTCCATGCAAAGCAGAAGCTCCATCAGTTGTGTTAGTCTACTAGGCCATTAGATGATGACCTTCTAGGGTGGAAATTGGCTTCCAACACATAGTGACCATCATTTGTTGAAGCCCTAGGTCACAAGGATGAAAACCATCGTTTGAGCAACCTTCTAGGTGAACCAGCAACCCAAGGGGCCTCAAGAGGGGAAACCATCAACTCTCACACATCTAGGGACCACCATCGATTTTTATCTCACCAAGAGAACCATCGAATCCCAACAAAATAGGAGGACCACCGAGTTATGGCCTCACAGTTATCTCATCCATGAGGGGGTAAACCCTAACTCAACCCTAGAAAGGTATCACCACTAAATCAAGGTGAAACCAAGCACCCCATGGAACAACATGCTCAAGCATGATAAGAAAACATATAATGTATCACAAGAAGGTGCAAAATTGCAAGAAAAACCTCAGTTATGGATAAATTATAGAAAAGTCCAAAACATGCACAAAAGTGCATAACTTGCTCAAATAGTGTACAAACTGGACCAAACTTGAAACTTAAGATTGTCACATGGTATCAAAGAACCTCTTATGGCTTGATAAAGGTTTTAAGCACTTGATTATGACAAGAAAGCATGCTCATCCAAAAAGCAAGGTTAGGGGTCTCACATCCATAAACTCTTAACAAGGATTCCGCCCCGAGATCCAAGGCAAACAAAGATGGATACTTCTAATGCACCTCATCTTCTAACCTCTGTGGTTACTCCCATATCATGGTAATGTCACAACACTCATAGGAATCATGTTCTTCTCCCTCAATTCCTGCATGTCTCCACTTGGGTTAACATAGAAACCTCCATATAAGAAGCATATTCATGCAACTTCACCTCCACTGCCTATATCAGTAGTCTTATACCAGGGTGACACTTCCACAATATGAAACAACATGGAACATAAAAACTATTGTGCCACATGTACAACTCTGGTAGTAACTTCAAACTTGGAACTCTAGCTATCGTCTTGAGTTGTTGCATTTGTTGCTGAGTTATCATGGCCTTCAATGTAGTATCAACTCATCACTCAGAAGCCATACTTGATTTATTTTACCAATCATGGAATGTCATGTACCTCTTACCATATGAAAATTCACAAGGTGTCATGTTTGTGATTATCTGATGGTTGTTATAGTAAGCAATTCAATCAATCCGGTAGATATCCCCTAACTGTCAAGAACTGTAGGGCATATGTTCTTAGAAGATTCTCCAATTGTTTGAATGGTTGATTGACCATTTGTCTACAATATAAGGTTGTATTGAACCTTCATTATATCCTTATATCTGTCAACTTCTAATGTTTCTAATTAACTAACTAACAAATGTGCACTTGACCATATCTTGTGCCATACCTTGTTCCATACATAGTTGTCGTTGCACGTTCTTCACATTATGACACATATGTGTATTCACCAGATACATCATGTCTGTCAAATATTCATGTGTGTCGAAGATGAGTCTCCTCATGTACTATTTCACTCAAGCCATCAATATCTAGAATCCTTGAATCATACATTGTCTTATCACCTGAACTATGGAAGCTATCATGCTCCCTACTATGCTACTCTAATATGATGCCCTGCATCATGATATCATCCACCTCCACTTCTCTGCCTTGTTGTAGAAGTGTCAATTTGACTTATAGGTGTGTCCACGATCCTTCCAACTAAGATACTTCCACTGAGATATGTTGGCATGTTTTATTTTATAAAATCTCAAAGTGCATAACTATGCCTTGCTTGGAAATGTTTCCTAAGATGACTTCCTAGTTGGCCATATAGTGTATCGACACACATCTAAAACTGTTCCCTGACGAATTATGGAAGACAATGTATGCTTCCCTTTGTTTTGGAAACATTGACACTAGAACACATGCTAATTTCTCCTTAAACATTTAGATAGAATGTGGATTTCATGTTGTCATTTGTCATTCCATACAAGAAAGAACACCATTCACAATAAACCTTATTTGGGGTAAATCAACGGTGCTGACATTTTGAATAACTACTTGTACTGTCTTGCTAGGGTTAAGAAGCTTCAAAACTCATTCAATGTCTGGGACTGCTCCCACTTGAGCACTATCTTTGCCTTAATTGGATTTACATAACATACCGACAGATATACCATAACCCCGAGAATATGCTTTAACTAACCTCAATTCACTCTTGTTGAACTTCTCACACAATTACTGCTACTGACCATCTCTGAAGTGCATAGAGATGTTATCCAAAAAACTTGCCACAACTCATGAGGACATGACCTGAGCACTCTATTCATCCAGTCCATAAATGTTGTTGATGCATTGGTTAGTCTCAGACAGCACAACCATAAACTCATAGTGACCATACAACTAATTTTATCCACTCAGATTCTCATATGATGATACCCCAACCTCATGTATACTTGGGGGAACACTATAGTACATGTCTACTATTCAACAACCCATCTATCCTTGATAATGGTCTTATCCAGTTGTTTGTAGCCCATATGCAACATCATAGAATCACTCTTCTTCTTTCCAAACAACACTTGGAGGCTCAACATCAACTCTCTCTCCCCCCCTAAGGTAGAGGAACATGGGGCAACTCATCTAGTGAACATTTTTGAACTCATGTACTACTGGTACACCCTGGATACTACAATTTGTCACATTGGTATCCACTACATGTGCTATAAGGAACTCACATCCTTATCTCATCCACTTTTCCACAACCATACCCAACTCAACATGTATAGGAGGAATCTTCCTAACTCTTGGAAGGCTAAAAAATCATGCACATCACAAAACATCATGATCTTGGACCCATAGTACAAAACATCCACATGCCACATTAACATATCCACCCCCGGATTACAACAAATCTACGTGTACCAAGTGGCATAAGATCCACTTGAGGGTTGCACCTTGAAAAGAAAGAACACAAAGGAAAATGCACTTCCCACAGCACCACAGTAGTATCCAGGGGTCACTAGCAAAGGGTAACCGATTCTATCTTCCTTATGGAGATTACACTTTTTATGTGTAATTTTTACCTTTTTCAGTTCAGGTTCCTTGCCATTAGCATAGAAATCATTAAGACTATCATATCTTATTGTTTTTTTCTCATTAACTGCTTATCATTCTTGTGTATTTCCTCTTGTGTTGTCATGTTTTTCAACCACTTATGAAGAGGTAGATCATCATGTTTCACATTTTCTTCATTAAACAAGGATTATCTACCTTTAATTTCTTCATATGTCATGGAGATTTTACATTAAAACTTCCTTACTCACATAGGTTGGTCAGAGTTTAACTCAAGCTCCACTCATATGTCATTGTTCTTATCCATCTTCACATGTAATATATATCTCGTGAGTTCTCTTTTTTGTATGTGGGTTTTATACCTTGAATCATTCCATTATCATGGATTTATCCTTCTTTTACTTCATTATCTTCTAGAATTACAACTTTAAGAACTCCTCTTTTGCTTATTTATATTCATATTTAGTTTTCATGTAGTCGTACCTTCTCTTTAGTTACCAAACATTCAAGTTTTGATAGGTTATGAAGTAATTTTCATATTTCTTTAGGGTAGGGTTAAGGTATTATCACAATGATTTCTCATTCATTATGCTCTTTAGATTGTTTCAAAATGACTACTTGATCATAGTAATTAAAAGATAACAATCTCATAGTTCCACACTTACCTTTTCTTCAATAATTGAATACCTGGCCAAGGCATCCAAGCACTGATATTAGGCAGTATGCATCATGTTTTCATGCCATGTTCACATATTAGGCATCATCCTAGTCCTAAGTCTTAGTGTCCTTGTAGACTCATCAAACCTAGAGCTCTGATACCAACTTGTGAGAACCTATCACACTAAACTAGATTACTAAAAACCCAAAACATGATAGATCAGTAAATAACCACAAAGCTGAAAAGGGGCTAATTAAGACCGATTTTAACATCTTCAACATGCTCAAAAACATTTTCATTGAAGCCCAACATCTTGCTTGTATTCATATTATGCCAAGTATCTTTTACAATTGCTCTATGGAATCAGCCACAACATATACATATACAAAAAAGCATTATTCTCATATACCACATGTACAAGCATCAACATGATACCAGAAGCTCGAGTTGATTAAAACATCATATACAAACATTCACGCCCAGGCCTGAGAGTTCATGGACGACTCTAGGACACACTAGACATTTAACAACCTTCTCTAAGGTCCATCACTAGCTCCTCCTCACTACACTATAGGTATGCTACTGCTGCTGCCAGTCACCTAAAAAGATGTGGTGACCCACGAGGTGGGACCCATGTCCTAGCAAGATATATAACTCTAAACACTGCTTATTGATTACATCAAGTTAAGTAATTAAATAGATTAAGCAAGTTAAAAAGATAGGAATAGAAAATGTTTTTATTGACAAGATTCATAAAGGAACAGATAAAACCTATCATCATCGGCATGTCTATGATTAAGAACATTGCTAACAGTATGAGCAGTCTAGTAACATAAGCATAGCTGACATCATAAGCAAGTCTAGCAACATAGCATCTATATCATCATGAATACATCTAATAACATAGGCATAGATGACAGTATAAGCATACCTACAACATAAGCATGTTTACAGTATGTCCCAATTTATGACATGAGCATAAACATATCTACAATTATTAATGCACTACACATCATCTATATGTGAAAAGAACAGACAAGGGTAATCATCCAATGTGAAGTGTTGTGTATACCATAAATAGATATGCTATATGAATGTATTACATCTTTTATTAAGACTTGGGGAGTTTGAGTTATACCACCTAAAATCTAACTAACCACTATGAAGTCAAAATCAGTTTCGTACAAGATCTAGGAGAGACAAAATCCTAAGATCTCATCGATGCCCAGACAGTACGGGTCAAATGTAGTGACATATAGTCAAACTGTCAACAATGGCATATAGTCAAGATGATAACACCTAGTCCACCTTTGGTACAGGTCTCGACACTAGCCACCAGGGTATGCAAAGAAAAACCCTACCACCTGAGGTACAACCACAACGTACTCAGTCACATCTAATATTTGAGACACCGCCTTAAACACTCTCAATCTGGGGCATGACCACATCCATCCTTCATAACCTATAATCGTGGATGAAAAGGATATATACTCAACTTGACACCTCCAGATACTCAATAATATGTGCTCCAAGTTTCCCTTAGGAAAACTCGTTTCACCATCTAGCAGGTTCTAACATTGAAGATGGTTCTATAGCACATGGCATACATGATTAGGGTTTCACTTGATTAGTTATGCCAATTAGGTGAACTAAGGTTGCATAAAAAAGTAGACATACAAACGCTAATTCATTTATAGCAAGGATATAAGTATACCAACTTCAGAAGATGTAAAACATATGAGACATAGTTCTTGTCACAATATCACTATGGTACTATTTCATTTCCACTCATGAAACATACTTGCCATCATATCACCATAGTACACAATTCCTTATCATATTGATCATAGGTTCCAACCCTTGTCACATCATGGAAAGGATTACACCTCATTCAGGGCTCAACCATGCCCAAAGGTCATTAAGACCATCAAATTATTACCTGCAAGATCATCATTATCTTTTCATGCCTTATAATAAGGCTCAAAGAACCATCACTGTTCATGTGGTATATAGGATCAACATCATATTGCATTAAAGAGCTAAAAGGTGTTCATAGAATAACATGGCAGGGTTATCTTTGCATTAAGATCATTCCTTCATTATACCAACAAACAGGAAGGCTAGGTATGACTGACCACCATCATACTTATATTGCACATGTTTAGCATAACAAAACATAAACCATGAGGCTATGATAACCACTAGTTAACACATTAGGGTTACAACAACATTAGGGAGAATATTCCATCATCATACTATTCATACAATGAAGATAAACATGATTAACCATTCACATCTATTTGCTTTAGGGTTAGATTTGACAATCTAAGTTACATCAAGGCTACAATCAACACTCATACACAAACCCTAACACATAGCATCCCCATTGGATCATGGATGCATAAGGTAAATCCTCGCCATCCAATCCCATACTATCCTCTAGTATGGATCCATTCACAACACAAGGTTTAACTATAGGATTATATTAATCTGAGGGCAAATGTAAGACTTCAAAGACAACACATTTAACCTTCAGTTTAACTCAAGGTGGCCATCGGTTGAGAAACTTAAAGAAACCAACAGTTGTGTAAGAAAGCAACTAAGTTAGAACCAAGAACAAATCATCGAGCTATGTCTCAAGGAAGATAAGTCAACACAAAACCATAGAAGAATACTATCATTTAAGGGGGGAAACCATAATTTGTAAAGGAAGATATGACCATTGGTTGTGTGCTCATGGTAGAACCCAAAACAACAGCTAAGGCATGGCCATCGATTGGAACTCCATGTCCAAGCAAAATAGTAAAAGTACAAAGCCATTGGGTTACAGGAGTAGAGGGGAAATCAACACAAAAACCTTAAATATAACCATCGTTTAAAGAACAAGAACCATCGTCTGATCACATGCACCCAAGATCTAAATATTCCACTACCCAAGGTAGGTCTTGCACCAGATTTCAGGTTCATCCATGGCTATAAACTACTCAAGGAACAATACTTAAGCTAAACCCTATTCATATATAGCTTCTTTATGCATAGAACTTCATTTTTAAGCAATATCATGTGTAAGCAAGATAGTAGCAAGCAATAAACGTGAAGAAAATTATATAAATCGCCTCTAGGAAGAAGAAAAATCTCCAAACATCAAGGTATCTTGAGAAAAGGAGGAAGAAAACCCTAGCTTAGCACTCCACACAGCCAAGAAAGCTTCTTCTCCAAGAAAGAGGGCAAACCCTAGGCCATGGAAGCAAGAAAGAAGGGTTCTTTAAGCTTTAGAGCAAGCTATACTATGAAACACCATTGTTCAATCCAATAAGAAGGAAGGAGGAAGGATAGAAAAGGGAAATGAAGGAGAGAAGGAGGAACTTACTTACTTAGGTTAGGAACAAGCAAAGAAAGCTCCACCGGCCCTAAAGGAGAGCAGATCGAAACCCTAACTGCTCAAGCAAGGAGATCTCCCATATTACTCTAAATTGGGAACCCTCTTTGCCACCAAGAAGGGGATAATGAAGATATATATAGAACAGGAGAGATAAGGATCCAAAGGGTTCGTTTGGGTGCAAAAGGAGAGGTATATAAAAGCTTTTGGATAAGAAGGAAGAGAAGATTGAGGTGTCCTACTAGGTTTGCCATGTGTCCATGGCCTAAAACGTCATGTCCATGAAAAGAAGCAGCTCCATAAGTTGTGAGAGTTTGATAGGACATTGAATGATGACCTTCTAGGGTGTCCATCGGTTTCCAACACATGGTGACCATCGTTTGTTGCAGCCCTAGGTCACAAGGGTGAAAACCATCATTTGAGCACCCTTCTAGGTGAACCGCCGACCCAAGGGGCATCAAGAGGGGAAACCATCAACCCTCACATGTCTAGGGACCACCATCAGTTGTAATCTCACAAGGAGAATTATTGGATACCAACTAAAATGGAGGACCATCGAGCTATGGCCTCAAAGGTTGCTAATCCATGAGGGGGTAAACCCTAACTTAATCCTAGAAAGATATCACAACTAAATCAAGGTGAAACCAAGCGCTACATGGCACAAGCTCAAGAAGGATGAGAAAAATTATAAGGTACCATGAGAATGTGACAGATTTCAAGAAAATCCTAAGATGTGGGTAAGTTGCAGAAAAGTCCAAAATGTGCACAAAATTGCATAACTTGCTCAAATAGTGTTCAAACTGGAACAAACTTGAAATTTAAGCTTGTCACATGATATAAAAGCACCTATTATGGTTTGACTAAGGTTTTAAGAACTTAATTATGATAAGATAGCATGTTCAATCAAAAAACAAGGTTAGGGGTCTCACACATGCGGTTTTAGGCTCATTAGGGGCATCCTTAATGATAAATTGAGTTTATCCCGTGATTCCAAGAATGTTTGAATAGATTTCATCCAAAGAAGTAAATTGTCATCATTGAGTTTGATAGCATTAATATGGGACATATCATTATAGATAATGGAAGGTGCTGGCTTGGCAATGTCACCCATGATATGATAATAAAAGTACCAAAATATGGAGCATGATATAGACAAAAGATAAAGGTACCTAAATGTATCATAGTACAAACAAAAAGTAAAGGTACCATAATGTATCATAGTACAAAAGAATAAAATAAAATATTACCGGAATGAAAACTCAGTAGAAGGAGGAGCAGCTCTACCGAAATGAAACTCAGTAGGAAGAAAGTAGGACTATCATAACAAAACTTGTTAGAAAGTGGAGTGGTACTACCAAAATGGATCTTGGTAGGAAAATAGAAAGTATAAGAGGGTTAGTGGCACAATAGGATAAAGAACTAAAAATCCCCAATTTTTAGGAAAATCACTCAACAATGTTGATTAGGAGAACCACATGGAGAGGAAGAAAAGGTAAACCTTTGCTTCTTTTTATTTGGTGCTTTATAAATCAACATAGTGTCTTTTGAAAATTCCATTGTTATATGTTTATATCAACTTTATGGAGCTAGAACATACAAAATATGGAAGAGGAAAAATATAAGGGTTATTTGAAACATCGTGTGAGTAGATACCATGTCAGGTGGTGTCCTGGATTGGTGGTGGTTGGATTTGACCATATGCACCTATAAACATTGAGTTGTCATGGCTGCTTGTGGCCTGAGGCCATTGGTGGAGGATGGCTTTATGAAGTGTGTTGGCCTTTTAGATATGCCACACACTCACATTTTTATGATTCACATATTTCTAAAATTATATTACTAACATGTGTATCAACTATTTTAGATGATCAAGTAATTAAGTCAAGATCCAATTACAAAGACCTTGCAAATATATTTTTTGATACTTGCAAATCAAGTTGTACTATGTATTTATAAAATTGTTTGTACAACTTGATAGACATGATGTAAGGACAAGTGATGATCCTCTAAAACCTACCAAAACCCTATCCTAGACTCACATGAAGACTTTAAGGCTGATAGGTTTCGTATGAGTCATGAATAGGACCTCACATACATTGCAAATCTCTTTTATAATGTATTGTTGATCGAGAATTCGATCGAAGAAAAGTTTGACCGAAATAGAGTTGTTAGACTGAGCAGATGGACTAACACATATACATAGTGCAATTTGACCTGAAAACTTTATCTGATCGACAATATTGTTGTTATAACCTCAATTTTCATAGGTTTGGGTTGAAATGTAATTTCTCCATTAAAGATATATGAATATGAAAATTGTGTTATTTAAACTCTTTGTGTGGATTTTCTTGCTAAATGTCTTTTGCATGTGTCTTCGTGGACCTTGTTGAATAATAAGCCCAATATGATTAAAAGGGAAGAAAGATGAAAAAGAAATCTATTAATAAAGGAAATTAAAATAAAAATAAGGAATAATGTGGAATCATCTAGAAGGCTATGAGTTTGTTCATCATGAGAGGATTTTGAATATCAAAGATTTCTTGAGATACAAGGAGTCCAAATAAAGAAGATAAAAGTGGAAGAAAGAGAAAATATGAATAAACTAAGCTTTAATGTATAATAACTTGCATGTAAAGAAAACACCTCTTTCCTTTCGAGTTTGGGACTCAAACTTGGGATATGAGTAGATAATGCTAATATAAGACTTTCCCTGAAATTTGGATGAAAAAGGATAAACGAGGAGAGATATATGGTTTTTATAAGATTTCCTAAAGTGAATGGATAATCCATTAATCATACTAAATGTCACAATGTAAATAGGATTAAATCTTGTTCAATCAAGAACTCAAATGATGCAGACTGTTGCATCTGAGATTCAATGGCTCAGGTCTGATCAGAGTCGTGAGGAGAGACTGAAACTAGAAAACAGTCTGAGTGAGTTTGGTTTTCAATTTGATCTTGGATGAGGAGACGAGCGGAGCTGGGATTAGCCCCATTATCTCCGAGAGGCTTTCTTGAATCCATCTATCCCAGGATGTGTGGGGTTTCATGATGAAACTAGAGAGTCCCCAAATCTTAGGGAGTCAATGGCTACCCTATGTATAGGGGGATACTCCGCAAAACCAGCACATCTACAAATGATCTTCACAAGTCTGGAGTGAGTAGATGATCTCATTGCTGCCGTCAATTGGATTTTTCATCTTAACCTTCACCTTTGCCTCAAAGCAGTTGTCACTAGTGGGTTTGTGGTTTAGTCCCGACGGTGGAGGGCAGAGAGCTAGCAATTGACCTGGCCATCGAGTTCGGAAGGTCAAGCAGGAACTCTAGGCGGTCTTGGTTCATGCGTGGAGGGGGAGGAGCCTAGGTCAACGGTCTGATTGATCATGGTGGGGCACTGTTCGCAGGAGGCAAGCCTTGTGAGGTAGAAGATGAGAAAGGAGGAAAGGACCTCCTTGCCCCTGACATTTGTGAAGGAAAGTAAGGGCAGAAGCGTATAACCGGCCTGGCTTGATACCCTAATCACATGGAGTGTGCTTCTGATGTGGCGAGGGTCTATTTGCTGAAGCCAATCTGTGTGGAAAAAGGGAAAAGGATCCGCAAGGATGACATGGCAGCCAATGATTGACTGAAAGGTAATTATCTTGCAAAATTTGTATCTAATAATTGGTAAATCAGATGGAGACCATGTATATATGAAAATTGATCAAAAAATTATGTAGATTACAATAAAAATAGTTTTAGAGCATTCATCTAATATTAGTTCAAAAAGTGGTTAAAGTTGTTAACCTTAATGCTTTATAATATGGAAAAACCCTAATTTGATGTTACATGAAATTGAGATGATTAATATAGATAATCTATGGGGCATATTAACATGTTGTTAATAAAAAGACGTGTTGATGTCTAAGTAGATGATCCATGTGCTTAATAACCTAATTTAGGGTTTTGATATGTTAATATGCATTAATGTGCTTAGAAACCCTAACCTAGGTGTTGATGGTTTTTAATGTGATATATTTCGAAATTCATTGTATGACAGTAATACTAGGATGATCCTAAGCCTATTAGGTGATAGGAAGAGGTTAATATGATTAAATTGGATAATTAGGGTTTTGCACGTGGATCTACTATTTTAGGGTTTAATGGATTTAGCAGAGGAAAGTTGTAAATAGATCTAAAGGAACCCTAATGAAACCCTAATTCGGGTTATAAACCCTAGAAAGTAACTTCCAATCAATAAAGTAAATTCTTGATGAGTATGTAGTAAATAGGTTGTACATGCTTTTGTATGCTTGCTTGGTTGGACTGCCTGATTGATTAGACTGTGCTTATTTCTTGTGAAATCTCCTAATCAGGTATGTTGTTAATTATGAGTACACACTTTTAGTTTCTCAGTGATTTCACGATGTTTTATCAATTGTAATGGAAATAAATATTTGGTTGATTTTATTTCTACAATCTTTAAAGTGAGTATGACTATCACAATTTAAGTATATATGTGACTATCTCAAACCTACATACCATCTCTGGATGTATGATGCAAGACCAAGCCCCGGAGGGAAGGTCCGCAGTGGTCAATCCCTAGAGGGAAGACCACTGGGCACCCAGAGAGGTGACCCGAGGTACCAAGCTCAGGATGGAGAAGGTAGCCTTAAGTCCCTTACAATAACTAAACCCTAAGAGAGGGTATCCCAGAGTATGAGTAAAAGTGGTAGGGAATTCATATTGAAAAACATAATCTTGCATTGTTAACAACTATTTGATGTGATTAGGTTGTTAGAATATATGTGAATTATTTTTGGTTGTCACCACATACTGGTATATTCATTTATACTGACCGACATTTTGTTTGTCACCATTTTAGGAATATCTAAAATTGGACAAACAGTAAAGTGGAACTTGTGAATAATAAAGTTAATATTAAAGGAGTATTTAGTTAGGTAGAACTCTACCATGGGTAGAATTTCTAGATTCCTGTTTTTTTAAAAGGTATGTGAAAAGTAAATTTTATCCTATTTTAAGCTTAGTCTTTGGTAGAATTTATTAATTATTTTTTATTATTTGCAAAATCATTGATCCTATTTTGGGATAGTGGCTCTGACTTCTTGGTCTTCCTTAATTGGGGGTTATCGAGAAGTGGGGTTGTTACAATTGTGGACCGATATTCAATCCGATCGACAATTTTGTCGATCGAGAAATGTTCTAGAATCTCTTTTGATTAACGATCAAATTAGCCATTGCAACCCAATTAATTTTGACCAAATGGCTAAATGACCACTTAGAACACTCTAGAGGCTACTCATATGTACCCTAACCGCTTGTAAACATTTCTTATAAATAGGAGTGGTCTTAGGGCACCTAAACATCAACTTTGTACACAACTTTGAACATTACATTTGCAACAACATTTAATACATACTAGAGCATACTTGCCATCTTTCTCAAAGAGCTTAGGTCCAATACTTCAAGTTTCTATCATTATAAGACTAAGCCTTTAGTTTAGCTATATTATCCTCTCCACCAAATACTACTCTGCATAAACTATTTTGGAGTGGATCATCATCACTTGTCCATAAGAGAAAAATTGAATATCTTGTGAGTTTATTTTGTTTCTTTCTTTATCCATTTATTTCTTCTTTATTGTATTATTCTTGGGCTACCTCTTGGAGTGAAGGCTGTCTAGGAACCTACAAGAAGAAGGAGTCTTCTCAACTTGGTTCTCTTCCATCATCTGTTAAAGAAGAGTAAATTGATGCTCTTCTTTCATCCGTTAAAGAAGAGATATTGTTGTGGTACTCTTCCATCGTCCATTAAAGAAGAGGAGATCCGTGCTCTTCTGTCGTCCGTTGAAGAAGAGGTTTGCTTGGTGCTCTTTCGTGGCAAATAAAGAAGAGAGTTTAGTTGCAACAAACACTTTTGTAATGTGTCCTAATAGATAAGTAATAAAATTATTTGTTGCAAAATCCTAGTTGGAAACAACTAGGTAGTGGAATGGCGTCTTAGATGAAACCACTCTAAATCCTATCTTCATTTGGTTGCTTGCGTTTTTCATTTCTATTATTGCTTTTAAATTTCTATAAGAATCTATTCATCCCCCTCTATATCTCTTCAAAGTGGCTGCTGGTTGCTGGATGTCAGGTGAGCTGCTAGCCACGACATGGCTGGGCTCCCCCAATGCTACTGTGTGGCCCTACCTCTAGCTTCCGCATCAAGGGGAAGATGGGGGAGGGAGGTAGGCGATGGGGTGGTGGTAGTGGGTGACAACTACTGGATAAGAGAGAGGGAGGGTTTGGTGGGGAGGGTTGAGAAGATGGGAGGGTTTTGATCTTGATACTGTGTAGTATATATTGCTTTCAATAAGTCAAATAAGAGTACTAGGTCTCTTATATATAGGAGCCAAAGGTTAATGGGCTAAACAAAAACAAGGGGAAATACAATGGGACTAAGCCCAACTAATCAAATATACCAAAAAAATTTAAAATTATGAAATTAAGGCATTGCTTATCATATCACTCAATTAGAGCCTTAATTATCATGTTTACTCAATTTTACATTATTTCTTTAAATTGAAGACTTACTCTAAGTCTAGAATTTAATCCATCATTCCAATTCAATCAAAGTCAGACTATTTATCTCACCATTCTACTATTACTTTGATTTCACATGGTGAATCTCAAGACATCATTATTGAACTCATAATCATATAATCTAAGTTTTCCAAACAAAAAGTAACTATCTCTTCTAGTGCAATCATAATTATACTATTCCAAATCATTAAGGTGGTGAGTGTTGACTTATATAGCTATAAGCATTGGAGGAACATATTCATACTCATATTCCTCTCATGCAAGTAAAACCTATGGCACGTGGATCATGGATTCAGGTGCCAAAAATCATATGATCCCCAATTGTTCTATTGTTAGGAATTGGTACTCTTAATATAAACCACTTATAGAAATAACAAATGTTTCACAAATTTATATATCTTAGATTGGACACATTACATCTCAACCCTCTATTAGTAGAAATCTATCTTTGTCCACAATTTTACATGTTCTTAACTTGAATATGAATCTTATATTTTTTTGCATCATTTGTGATTCTAACTTTCAAGTCACTATTGATTACACTTGGTGTTTTTATGTAGGACTTGCACTATAAACATAAAGAATAAGACTGTAACTAGAGTTAGTGGTATATATCATGTGTCCAATATTCACTTCTAAACTCTATGCACAATGACGCTGATGGAGTAATGATCTCATCTAACTTATGACATTATAGATTAGGACATGCATCTTCAAGTCATATTACTAGTCTTGTTAAGTCCATAACTCTTGGTCTAGTTTCTACTTCCACTCGATTATACAAGCACACAAGATGCAAACTTACAAAATATATTTATATTCCCTTTTCAAACTCAACCTATATATAAGCAACAATCTTTTTGATCTTGCTCATTTTAATATTTGGTGTCTTGCAATTGTCGCCTCTAGAAATGTATTTTCATATTATGCAACTTTTATTTTTTCTCTCTCAAAATAAGCATGGGTCTACCTTATGCACAAAATGTCTGAAATTCCACACACATACCAATCCCTCACCAACAAAATCATAACCCAACACCGTTAAGTTATTCGAGTGTTATGAGTGGATGACAACATGGAGTGCTCATCCACTACAATGTGTGGGATCCTAAATTCTGTGCATCATATTTCAATAGTTTTTGCCCTTACAACAATGAAAAAAATAGTGATGTTGAGCATAAACACAACCACATTCTTGAAACCACTTGTGCCCTCTACTCTCTAGCTCTGACATTCTTTAATACATCTCAGAAGAAGTTGCCCTCACATCCTTTGATATCATCGATCACATCCCCACTTAGAGTGTAGGTGGGGTCTCACCACATAAAAAACTCTACAACCAAACACCAACCTACACCCACCCCACATGTTTCTTGTTGCACTTGCTTTGTCCTTCTTTCTCAACATTAGTGAAACAAACTTGATGTGTAGTTTGTGAGTCATGTCCTTTCGGGTTACAATATTGAGCACAAAGAGTATCATTGTTTTGACCCTTTTGTTCACCGCATGTGCGTAACAAGGCATGTCACCTTTCTCGAGGATAGACCTTACTGAACTTCCACCAACACAAGTCGCACCTTGATTTACAAGTTAATCACCACCCCTATCAAGCATACACTTCTAAAATAACTTCCACCACAAACCTCAGGATTGAAGTTGCCCCTATTAAGATTCCTAGTGGGATTAATGCCAACCTTGGTTAAGTCTTCCATATGAATGAGGCTTCCTATGTTGAGCCTCCTACCCACACCACCACCATAAGGGATTGAGGCAACCCATGTTGAGCTCTTACATCCTAGGATGATATGAGCTATGATATTGGCCCCAAATATGTACATAACCTTTCTTCCATTGACACACACATGGTTCCAAGAAGATCCCATCACAGACACCGACTAAATCTTTGCTAAGCTCATTCAACAATCACCAATTACTCTTCAAATGTTTCATTACCACTATTTATGCACTTTCCATTCCATCTTCGTATCAAGAAGATGATGATTCTATGCACTGGAAGAAGGCTATGCATGAAGTACCCCTAGGCTTTGGACGCACCCACACTAGGATCTTGTTCCTATAATGGAAGACACTTTACATGTTAGTTGTAAGTAGCTTTACAAGATCAAGAACAAGGCCAATGGCTTGAAAAATACAAAACATATCTAGTTCTTTGAGGCTTCACTCATGAGTATGGAATAGATAACGAAAAAGTGTTTTCTCTAGTTTCTCAATTGACTATTGTCAGAACTCTTCTAGTTGTTGTAGTATCCCAAAATTTGTCTTTATATTATATTTATGTTGAAAAGGATTTTCTACATGGAGAACTCTTATAATTAATATACATGGATCCTCCACCCACAGGGTAATACCTGAATATCATTTTTTTATTAGCTGAATAACCCTTTACGGACTCAAACAAGCACCTAGGGCCGGGTTTGAATGCTTCAAACAAGACATTCTGTATAGATGTTACACTCAAAGCTCATATGATTATTCAATGTTTGTGCACATCACACCTCAGGGACGAGTCATTCTATTCTTATATGTGGATGACATGATCATCATAGGAGATGATGTAGCATGAATCAATGAATCACATACTTATCTTGCCAAAAAAGTTCAGATGAAGGACCTTGGAAAACTTCATTATTTTCTAGGCATAGAGTTTGCTCAGAGATAGAAAGGAATTTTGACCTCTCATTACAATTATGCATCATATATCATTGAGCGTGCCAAGATATCTTACTGATGTAATGCAAACACACCTCTTGAACTTAATGTGAAACTGTTGTCAACTAATTGTGAGCCACTACCTAATCCAAAAAGGCATCACCAACTAGTGGGGCAACTACCATACTTGCGTACTACTAGGATTGACATTTATTATGTTTTTAGCGTTGGGTAATAATTATTATATACTCCTCAATGTGTACACAATGTTGCTATACTTCATATCATACTCTCCACATGAGGAACAATTACATGGTCTCTAATCTTTAGCTCTAATAGCAACCTAACTTGCGTGCATACAATGATGTTGACTGGCTTGGATGACCAACCTATAGATGTTGCAACACTAGATTTTGTCTTCTTTTTGGTGATTCCTTACTATCATATGGAGGAGCAAGAAATATGATGTTTTATCTCTTTCTTCCATCTGTGAGAGTATAAAACAATGTGTAACACCATACAAGAAATAGTAATTGCTTTCTAAGGTATATGATGCTATGCCCAGTTTTTGACAACAACAACGCGATACAAATTGCCAATGATCTGATTTTTCATGATGAGACTAAACACATAGAAAGACTATCACTTCGTGAGAGAAGCATCTAGAAAAATCATCACACTGCCCTTCATAAACTTCACAAAATAGGTTGTGGACGTCTCCACAAAGACACACTGCATGGAATCATAACAAGCTAATATACAAACTCTACATGTTTGATCCACCTTTATTTGATGGGGGGGTTAATATTAATTAGTTTTCTTCCTTAGAACTCCTCTCTATTTTCCTTCATAATAAATTCTCTAGTTTCCTTCTCTGTAGCTTCACCATGTTTTCTTATACATGTACATCTTAGACATGTATTTTTCTTATACCTAATCATACATGTAATCACATAATCTTATATAAGTGGTACCTTAAAACAATACATTATCAGTTTCACACAATTTTTTAGGTGTCTCAAACTCTAGAATTCACACAATTAAAACTTACTAACCTACAATCGAGAGAGATAATTAATTTGAAATGAAGAAAATAAATGGTAAATGATTTTTTCCCATTAAAATGTACTATAGATAAGGAAAAAATGGAATAATATTAACTTTGTAGTTCTAAGTTTTCCACTACTATGTAAATTCTAAAAAGAAATTGCTTCAATCCCTATGTCATGATCAAACAAACTTTTCTTTTAACTATTTTTCTTTCCCTCTTTTTTTATGCTTGAACGGGAATACCAAAACACAATGTTAAGGTCTAATTTGGGTCTATTAATATTTCATGTATAAATTTAATAAACTGGAGTAGCAAAACACAATGTTAAGATCTAATTTGGGTCTATCGGTATTTCATGTATAAGTTTGATAAACGGGAGTGCTAAAACACAATGTTCTGGAAGTTTTTAGCTAACACTTGGAAGACAACACACAGACCGTCTAAAGGCATGTATGTGCCCACTACTTTCCTCCTCACTTCTTCTTTTCCTCTCTTCATTTCCTTCCTCTTTTTACTTCTCACGTGTATTTTTTTCATTTGTTTTCTCACTTCTCTTACATCTCTTCTCATATCGATGTGTATTATTTTCTTAGAAATATGATAATATTGGTTTTATTGAAATGTAATTTTTATAGCAAATCCAATAGTTTTTTTCGTTAATTAATTACGGATCAAAAGTTATACATAAAATAATTTTTTCTTTCTATTTTCTCTTAATATACATGTGTATTATTTTCTCAAAAATATGTCAATATTGGTCTTATAATGTATTTTTTATAATAAATTCAATGTTTTTATTTCGTCAAAAAATTCATTATAGATCAAAACTTACACACAAAATAAAATTTCCTTGACATTTCTCTCCACAGACCTATCAAATCATCCCACTTGTCAGCCTTACCTACCCCATACCACCTCAACCCCAAAACCACCCACCCCCAATCAAAACAACTCCACCCCAATTTCCGTCTTGGAAAACCAGCCACAGGAGCACATCTTCCCACGCGTCATGCCCCAGGTGCGTCCTGGGCTCATTTTTGTTCAGTATTTGTTATATACTGTTGTGCATATGATTTAACAAAAAAATGGTGATCGTGAAAGATGCCAAGAATGGCAAGCTTTAGAATTGCCGATGTGTGCTCCCCGTGTCACTCATCATGTGTGTCCTTCCCCTATGAAGAACTAGTCACTTTACGGGCCTTGCATTAGCTTCTCTACCACCAAATACCAAAAACTATATAATTATACAAGCAATTATTAGGATTTTCAAAATCTTCACCCAAACTAGGCCTTAGAGCACGTTTGATTTGTTGGAATTATAAAATCATGCATTTATGCATTTAGACCATCCTACTTTTATAAAATGATGCATTATTAAAGTCATGTAAGTAAAAATTGTATGTTTGGTTTCTTTGATTTGTAAATACTTGATTTTTTTCTTTGATTTATTGGCCAACTAGCTTTTAAAATTCGAGAGAATTTTGATGGCAACCAAACACATTATGTTTGAAAATCATAAAAGTAGTTTTCTTTTCCGAATCCAAAAATTATACATAAACTTTCTATTTTTGGATACTAAAATATAATCAAGTATGGTAAAATTCAGAAAGATTCCTATATTAAGGTTTAAGTCGGAAAAGGTAAGCTCATATGTAAACATTAAGATTCGGGGTACATTTATAATTAATAAGATCTTATAAAGGTTAAATCATCTTGCAGAATTCATGTTTTTATTGATAGAGTTTTATATACTTTATATTTAAGCTACTTTCATAAGCTTGACTTAAGATGCTTTGTATACTTAGTATTTCTATATTCAATTTAGATTCTTTCTCTTAAGTCTTTGAACTCATTTATCACATATTTATTGTCAAAAAGTAAGTAAGGCATTATATTCAATAAGAGTTTCAGAGTAAAGTTTATCTAGATAATAAGAATATCATATCAAGATTCAGACTTAGACTACTCATTATGTGAGTAGCTAGATATTGAATAAAAATATATGAGAAGGGTTTTAGACCTAAACTCAATTATGTAGTAATTGAGATTCATATTCATACTCAGATGTAGATTCAGTTCATAATTTAAGAATATGAGATTTAGAAATTCGGATTTAGAATTCAGTACATGCTCACCTTGTAATCAGTTTCAGATAAGTTCAGTTATCAGTATTCAATTTTAAGATAAGGTAAGTTCAGATTCAATATTCAGTAAAGCTATCAGTATTCAGTTTTAGTTCAGATTAAGAATTAAGTAAGTTTAGACTTAAGATAAATAAGTTGAAACCTTCACATAAGACATTATATGATAAGTCCTCATTTAGTAGTCCCGGGACGATTCAGAGGCATATGTTACCAATTTAGAGGAGTGTTTACTCCAATTTAGAGGTACTTTGGTACAAAGAAGGGCGTAGTTACGCCAATTCAGAGACACCTCGGTTTCATTTAGAGGCATGTAGTGCCATTTCAGGATACTTCGGTACCAATTCAGGGCGTAGATACGTAAATTTAGGAGGACTTATTGTATAATGGTGGCCACAAATAGATAAAAATCATAAGTAAAAGATATTTTAGATTAGACCATGTGTGTAATCTCATCAATGAGTATGATGAGAGAGAATTAAATAAGATAAGTATGACCTTGACACTTTGGTGTAGGTCACGAGACTCATGTACCGGGGCACATGTCTCCAGAATAAGATAAGGTAGAAATACAAGAATTGAGATTTAGAAATAAGGAACAATATGCTTCAGGTTTTAATTTTATAATGCTCAATTTCAGTTCTTTAGCAATGTATATTTTAGAATACTCATGCCACTTACTCTAACGACTATTTTCCCCAATGTATGGCTGGGGACGCGATGTCCGTAGGTTTTTAGAGCAATTGAAGAACAAAAGGACAAGAAAAGGCCTAAGAGATTTTCAAGCTTTCCTAGTGGGGTGGCATTTACAAATTCGATCCAAACTTTAGACATATTTTATTTTCTTAGTTATGCTACCAAATAGATTAGCTCTTATGATTAGAAGATGATGCAGTTTTTTGTTGACAAGAACTATGTATGAGTTAGTTTTACAGTTATGCAAAGTGTTTCATTTAATATCATTGCAATGGTAATCATGTTTGTGACACCCCCAGTTAAAAAATGCTTCTGCTCCTGTGATATGAAATTCAGGGTGTTACAGGGCGCATTTAAGCAATAGTGGGCACATCCAAGTAAAAGTGGGCACATTCAAGCAATAATGGGTGCATTCAAGCAAAAGTTGGAGCACTCGAGAAATAGTTGGCACATTCTGGATAATAGTGTGTACATTCAAGCAAAAGTGGGTACATTGAGGAGAGAAGTAGTAGATGCATTCAAGTAAAAGTGGGTGCATTTAAACAAAACTGGACGCATTCAATAGTGGGCACATTCAAGTAAAAGTGGGTGCATTCAAGCAATAGTGTTTACATTCAAGTAAAAGTAGGCGCATTCAAGTATTAGTGGGTGCATTCAAGTAAAAGTTGGAGCATTCAAGCAATAGTGGGCGTATTCTGGACAATAGTGGGCAGATTCAAGTAAAAGTGGGCGCATTCTGGACAATAATGAGTGCATTCAAGTAATAGCGAGACATTGAAGCAGTGGACGCATTCAAGCAAAAATAGGCGTAGTCAGAGATGCAATAGGCGCATTCAAGAAAAAATAGGCGCTTTCATCACAATAATGGGTGCATTCACGCAAAATTGGTCGCATTGAGACTGTTGTGGGTGCATTCAAGAAAAAGTAGGCGCATTCAGTACAATAATGGACGCATTCACGTAAAATTGGGTGCATTGAGGTTGTAGTAGGCGCATTCAAGCAAAAATAGGTGCATTCAAGCCAATAATCGACGTGTTCACGTAAAAGTGGACACATTGAGTTGTAGTGGCCGCATTCAAGTAAAAATGGACGCATTCAGAATAATAGTGGGCACATTCATATAAAAGTGGGTACAATTGAAGCAATAGTGGGCACATAAAGCAATTGTTGACACATTCAAATAAAGGTGGGCGTTTTGACATAATAATGGGTGCATTCAGGAAATAGTGGGCACATTAAAATAAAAGTTAGTGTATTGAAGCAAATAATAATCACGTTCAATAAAAAATATGTGTATTGAGGTCTATAGTGGGCTCATTCAAGCAAAAAACCATTATTTATTATTTTTTTACTTCCCTACTCCCTCCTTTTATTCCCTAAATATTTTCCTCTTCTTTTTTTCTTTAAAAATATGTCAATATTGGTCTTGTTGGAATGTACTTTTTATAAGGATTGTAATGCATTTTATTTCATTAAAAAATTCCTTCTGGTCTAAAAGTTACAAGCAAAAAAAAAATCTGACACATTGACATGTGGCAGAACATATGGTAGAGAGCTGACAGGCCGTTGAGTGGTTTTGCCAACACGTCAAAACACGTGTCGTGACGAGTGAGCGTCAGAGAAATTTAGCCCAATATAGAAAGGCAACCGTTAATGCTAATCTATGTATGTCGTGCATTAAATGCAGGCAATTAAGCCTAGTTTGGCCGCTGATTTCCGGAATCCCGGTGGTTACCATACTAATTGAAAGTCCATCACGTTATAAGTGGAACTCACAATCATCGTCAAGTAATTGTTGTAAGAGCAAGTGATGACTTTTTTCAATTTAGCCGCGTAATTGGTGGTAATGGAAAATGCCAGCCCTTTCCCGGTTTGCTGCCTTGTAGCATCTTTTCTCCTTATCAATTAACCGTGAAGTCCAGAAACGACATGCAGCTCGCCTCCCGCAGTAACTGGAAAACAAGGACGCGCTGTACAAGATTACCGGGATTTAAGAAGTAGGCCCCTGTTTGGTTCGGGCGTGGACCGGGTTTGGGCGCTGTCGCGTAGCGACACGTAGGACCAAACCAGTCCCGCTCGGGCTGGGTTTCTGTTTGGCAATGAGACTGGTTCGGACCCCGTTTTGGGTTTAGTCAGTCCCATTTTCGAGCTTGACGCAATACAGGTAGAGGCAGGTTTGGAATCTCAAACCCGGTTTGAGATCCTACCCCGACTCGCGTCTCTCGGCGTCCCTCGCGATGCATCTTTCCCTCCCTCTTCCTGGTGAAGCATCCCGTGAAGTAAATGCGACGCATCTGCTCCCGACACAGCTACCTTCGGTGTAGCTGCTTCCTGCCGCCTGCCACCCCCGAGCTAGGTCGGTCAAAAGCAAGGTCTGCCATGCATGGTCATGTCGTCTACAGAGGAAGGCGTAGGCGGCACAGAAGAGGAATCTGAAACCCTAGTCAGTGTTGTGCCTTTAAATTGGGGGTGTGGTGCTGCGAGGTGCTGGACTTCTACACAAGCTTCTTCGTCGAAGTGTTGCGAGGTGTTCCGCAGAAGATCGTTGCCGCTCGCTCGTGGTCTGTCGGCGCTGCCCAGGTCGACGCTTGTGCCCAGGTTCCGCCGCTTCCGTCGTCACTCCAAGGAGAGATTCTGCTCATGTTGGTCTCTGGGTAGGGTAGAGAGTTATTTTGGTTTTAGGGCACAATGTCGAATAGGGTTATTTCGGTTTTAGGGCACAATGTCGAATAGGGCACAATGTCGAATTAAGTACCAAAACATTTGTGAAATGGTGTTCTTTATCGAAACATGTACGGTTGAATCTGATGTTATCGTCATTTCGGTTGAGTTTTAGTTGTTAGATTTTGATTTTGATTTTGATTTTGAATAGGCACAATGTTGTTGATTTTGATGCTTTTCCCTTTCCCGTTGTTTACTCTGCACAGAACATATTTGTTATTGGTTTGATGCTCTGGACGAGCATGGTCTCTGAACTGATGTGGTCTGTAGTATGTGTTGGTTTAAGAAGCACGATTTCAATAGGAAAAAAATTGATTCTTATAGACTATTGATAACATTATGAAGAATGTGACTCTCTTACTTTATAGTGATTCCTATAGACTATTCAATTTATCAACTAGATTTTAAGAAAATAATTTGTTTCCATCATCCTGTTTATATATAAATAAGTAAACAATAATAAAAAATGGAGAGTCTCTTATATAGAAAGATGTGTAATTACTATATAACAACCCTTATTGAACCTATAACAACTTGCTTCTCATTATGTAGCCATTTTTCTCATTAGATCCTTGAACCCAACCCCTTTTGATCCTTAATTTGTGATGTTAGTCACGTCATTGTTCTCCCTCTCTGTCACTGCTATTGGTACTGTTGTTTTCATGGTGTTGTATTTGATAAATAGTGGCGCCGCCACTTATCATATGCTCCAATACCACCTTCAGTATTTATAAATATTTTTTATGCTCACATCACAGATGCCACCCATCACTACCACCTCCTTAAATTTCTTCTATCAAATGTCTTGATACTTTTCCTTCTTCAATCACTCTCTATTTTGTTTTTGTTGCTTGTGCCACCTCTATTGTTGTTTCTTCTCCACACATAGGATTCCATTAACCATTTTCGTACCTTGATATTTAGTATGAAACAAGCCATAGAACTTTAATTGTGATTGCATGCATACTATATGCTACAAAAAATGATTGAGAAGGTGATGGGTTTTCATTTAGTTTGAGGGTGCATCATTATGTATGATTTTTTTATCATGCTTCAGTTACCAAATACAAAAGTCAACACACTATGGCTATCACACACATCTAGCTAATTCCTTCATATTCATGGACATCTAACCTACATCATAATGTGGCCCCTATCAGTCACATGTGCCCAATGTATTCATCTTCCTATTTTTACTTCAACATGTATTATCACTCAAAATGTAACCCTACATAAGCAGAGGAGGCTTTCCCTAACCAAATTTAAACCTACATTCCTTATCATTGGCCATATTTAGTTCAAGCACACCTCGAGTCCATCCATGCATGACTTTCTCACACATTTCAAGCGTGTTTTCCTTGTTACTTCAAATCATTTCAGGTTGATGACAAAATATTTTCATATGATATTTTATACAAGATTTCAGTAACACTTTCAACTTAAGCTTTACCAACTTTTCCCATGCTCAACTTTAATTTTTTTTTTGTTTCTTGATTGGACTATGATGCTTTTTCCCATGGATTTGAACCACCACTTTGTTACATGCCACACTTTTCTTAATTTGGGTCAGTTTGATCTCATCATCCTGAACATTCAATCATGATGAAATTATGTATGTCTAGTTCAATTATAGGCTAGTTGTTTTCCAAACTATGGTCATGAGTTGGATTTAGACTGATCCCTAATGGGGTTTTCTTCCTGGAAGGTACAATACAACTAAACATGGCTCTCTTTCATGTGTCAATCAAGTTTCATGACATACTTTGCAGTCATTGATAATTGTATTAGAAGTCTACACTTATTCTGCAAATCATGATTATACATTGACATAATTTCCAAAAGTGTGGTTGTGATGTGTGTTAACCATGGTTTAACCTATTCCTAAACAAATAGATGTCAACGGTATGAATGTCAACACTATGTGTGTTATCCATACAACAGACTATGAAGAATCTTCTAAAACATATGTTTGGACTTGCCGACATAACCACCAAACAAGGATCATGGTCGTTCATGTTATGTATCTTGGTCCACTTCATGTTTAGTAGCTTGGTTCAGTTCCTTTAATTACTTAGTGTGTTTCAGTAGTCCTTGTAACTTATGTCATTCAGATAATTTCTTATTGTTCATGCTTCAGTTCATTTATTGCTCTATTTCCTTCTACGACTTCAACTGAATAAGTACTAGAACCGTAGCAAGGTTTTGGGTCTGTACCGGTTCACATACATGTGGTACCAGGTCCATTCTCATTCATTCATAAATCAGGGAATGACCAGATTCATTTTATAAACAATATATATCAACAAACAAGATTCATTTACATTTGGAATAAACAATATATATCAACAAACCAGATTCATTTACAATATTTGTGTTTGGGTGTTAATCAATCAAGCTTGTCTCATTTGTGTATATTTGTAACTTGCCTATATGCTCGTTGGTGTTTCATTATTTGTTTTTCGGTGTTAATCAATGAAGCTTGTGTATATGCTGATTGAATCAGTATTGAAGGAACACACATAAATGGTTTCTGTTGTGACTGAATTGTATTAAACATTTACACTGATTATGTCATCAAATATTGCAGCAACTACAGGAGTATGCCTCCCGTCGACCCTAACCACCGTATTGTATGGACAAGAGAGTCTGATGCCGCTGTGGTGACAACATTGCACAGACAATATGACCTAGGCAGGTGTATTGATGGTAATTTTACTAGGGACTCTTGGAGGGAAATAACTTCTGATGTCAATAATAGGGTTGGCGACGTGTATAAGTTAGACCAAATAAGATGTCGCTGGAAGAACATTAAAAAGGACTACGTCCATTTGAAGGGTTTGACCAACAAGAGTTGCGTTGGATGGGATGAAGAAAGGCACAAGCCCATTGTACCGGACACCCCTGAGTGGAAAGAGGCCATTGCGGTACACACACTATACAAAACTTTTATCCTAACAAATTGTAATTGTACATGTAAACATGATTATCTTAATACACATATTTTTGAAAGCGTAGGCAGACATGGACCTGACTAGGTTGCTTAGGCACCCGTTTCCCCACTACTACGACATAGAGCTAATGGCGGGGAGGAACATTGCTAGAGGACACCATGCAATGTCTTCGGCGGACAGTCAGATTCCTGCAGATGTTGCGTCTAAGGATGATGTAAGTGTCGACTTAGGCGCGGCTGATACACCCATGTACATACAATCGGCAACAGACGAGCGTAGCGTACCAGAAGAGCGTAGCATACCCGCACCTACCGTGCAAAGTGAGGGTGAAAGTGCGTGGCCTGGGGGAACAGATAACCCGTCAGTTGGGGGCAGGAGTCCTTCTACCCATACATGCAGGAAATGACAATCAACACCGCAAGAGCGATATAGTCTTTCCAATGAAGTTCTGGCTGAGTTCACACAGGTTTACACAAAGGTTCACGAGTTAGGCACATCCATGTTGACCAAAGCCTATGAAAAAGAAGAGTTGGCAAACATTTTACAACATTTTAATGACAATTTCCCCGATGCCCCCACCGCTGTTTTTACTATACTTGTGAACACCATCAAGGACTCTACAAACCGCAACATCTACCTTAGCCTCAAAAACACCCCTGCAAAGATAACCTTGTGGTTAAACGACCTTTGTCAAAGGTCACAATTTGGTTTTGGCACATCTGTACCTCCAATGCCTTCATTTTATTTCCTGTCTCCGCAACCATTCCCTTCACCCAACTTCAACAGCACGTCATCTCAACAATCATTTGTGGCAGCATTCCCTTCACCCAATTCCAATACCACATCGTCTCAGCCACCATTTATGTCGTCTTCCTCTTCACCCAACTTCCCAGGCACATCGTCTCAGCCACCATTTATCCCGCCACCCAACTTCCCAGGCATGCCACCGATGTGGTTTCCTTCATCCAGTGATGCTGGCCCATCGGGAACATAATTGCACAATTTATTTTGTATGCATTTGATGTTTATTATTTTCCGTCCAAACATTTACATTTGATTGACTGTTGTAATAATTTACTTCCGCACACACATTACATATCCGTACAATTTCATTTGATTGAGTGTTGTAATAATTTATTTTTTGCACGTTAATTGGATTGTCTTATGTTGTAGCAATTATTATGTTGTTGTTTTCATTGTACATGTAGGCATCATGTCTGCTAATGACCAACCGCAAACACATGACATGCTCAATAACCTTTTATTAGATACCTTGTTGTGCCCAGTGATTCACATTGGTGATTTAATTGTTGACTCTATTGCAAACTCAATCATGGACGCAGTAGACGTTGATGCCTCCACACCAACTCATATCCCTAGGTCAGTTAGCATCAGGAGTGGCCACATAAAGGTCTTAGAAATATTGACCGGTCACGAACAAAGGGCTTATGACCTATACCGGATGCGTCCACAAACTATAATGACCTTTGTCGACAAGCTTGAGAGTCGTGGCTTGTTGCGAGGTACTAGAGGCGTCACCTCAGTTGAGGCAGTATGCTATTTCTTGCAGATGGTTGGCCATGGACACACAAATCGTGCTTTGGCGGAGGACTACATTCACTTCGGTGAGACCATTAGCAGAAAGTTCAACGAAGTCTTGGACGCTGTTTGTGCGTTGACCCATGACTACATTGTCATGCAAACCGCAACTACATGCACAACAACACATACTCGCATTTTACATAACGCAAGGTTCTACCCATACTTCAAGGTAATAGTTAACCCCCTAATAAATTTAATTAATTTTCAAACATTCTGTATGTTTACAATATTATTTTGGTTTATAGAATGCCATAGGGGCTATTGACGGAACACACATCCCTGTCTTGGTCAGCAGAGAAAAATAAAATTGATACCGTGACAGAAAAGGGAATGTCTCTCTCAATGTCATGGCTATAGTAGACTTCTCCATGGAGTTTACATATGTCCTCACTGGGTTGGAGGGGTCGGCTGCCGACCAAAGGGTCCTGCAATCGGCAAAGACCCATAGCGGGTTTACAGTTCCGTCGGGGAAGTTTTACCTGGTAGATGCAGGGTATGCCAACACTCATGAATTTGTTGCACCCTATCGCAACATAGCATACCATATTGCTGAGTACCGAGGAAACAAACATTCCTACACCAGCAAGAAAGAGATGTTCAACCACAGACATGCTCAACTACGTAATATTGTAGAAAGAGCATTTGGGGTGCTGAAGAGACGGTTTGCATACCTTAAGAAGGGGTCGACATATCCTATTCATTCGCAGTGTCGCATCGTACTTGCTTGTTGTATCCTACACAATTTCATCCGACGGCAAAATGACGGAGACACCATAATGGATGACCTCCCAGATGAGAATTCATCGTCTGCCATTCCCCCAGCCGACGTTCCCTTGAGTTCAGGGCAAGGTTCAACTCAGGCCGATTCAAGGGAGGGCAAAGTGTTACGTGAATCCATTGCTAATCTCATTTGGGAAATTCGTTAGTAGAATATCTGTAATAGATTGATTCCCGAATTGTTTATTTGGAACCTGATCAGAATCGTCACATTATGTCAATATAGGTTGTCTTCAAATGGAGAACGGAATGCCTCGTTGTCAATGCGGCCTTCAATCCACTGTACGCGTATATATGGATGCCAAGGATGCACAAAATAGATGTTTTGAAGACAAGAACCCACACATGCCATATTTTACGTGCGGTAGGGTTCACAATCAAAATAGATGTCATATGAGGTTGCCCGCGCAACGGGTTGTACCCACAATTGCCACACTAACCGCCGTTAGGGCTGCAATGCTTTCACAACTTGCATATGCATGTAGTGAACGTCAGCTATGGTCTTCCCAGTGTGACTTTGTCTGTTCCAGCAGAGCATACACTAATAGGCTACAAGTAGAAATTACAGATCTACGATCGCGGTCCCAATATCTTCGCTAACGTCTTCACATAACTAGCGACGACAACACTTCCAATGAGGACGGTTACAATACATCATAGATGTATAACATCATTGATGTCTGTCCAACATTCATAACATAAGTTTATTTGTAATAGATTGAACAAACAATGGGGCCTATCTTGTATGTTATTGTCTTGATTTTCATTCTAACTTGATTACCATAAATCGTTTGACTGATTCAAATGCATGGTGTAGATGTCTATTAATACAACTGAAGTTGTGCGGTGTGACTGTGGGTTAGAGGCAGGCTTGCAACTTAACACTGACGATGCAAGGTAGTATGACTTTGGAATTCTCAGTGAAAGACCAGGTGAAATGTATTATATATGTCCTTCTCGCGAGGTGCGCTTGTACAAACACACATATTATGTAGCCACTGTGTACATTACACATTCATTGTCATTTACGTAAACTTCATAATATTTTTTAGGGAAAAGATCGATGCAGATACTTTCGTTGGGCAATCGATCTCAGGCCTACAATTGATTCTCTGAAAGCTGAGATTGCGTTACTCACGCTCGAGTGCAAGTCATTGTGGGGTCAGACAATGAACTTGAAAGATTTTGTTGAAATTCATCACAACCACCATGATGTTTACACCAACAAAAAGTATGAGCATGAGTATCTAGAAGGCTACGTAGAAGAACTGGAGGAACAATGTATGCTTCTGTTGGACACTCCTTCACCCCTGATGACGCCGTAACGTCGAATGGCGGCCATACCTTTCATTCGCGTCATCAGTTTTCCATTTTATTTTTGTTGTTTCAAAGTTCCCGTGTTAAGTGTTGTCGATTGTTTCTTGAAAACGAATATGCCATGCTATGTTGTTTGGAACTTACATATTAACTAATATGCTTAGTCATTCGACGCCTCCTCATTTTGTGTGGTGTTCGGAGCATGATATGGTTCTCAGAGGTAGGATGAGAACCCAATATGATTTGGGAAGGTGTGTTGATGGAGTGTATACGACAGATGCTTGGATGGAGGCAAAATCATAGAATGATAATAAACCTAATACATGATAGTAGTGAACTTAGGTGAACATAAGAGTTATTATTGTTCTTCTTGTTATTTTTGTTCTTCTTATCTTCTTGTTATTTTTCTTCTTCTGTTCTTCTTCTTATCTTCTTGTTGTTCTTGTTCTTCTTGTTTATTACAGGTAACATGAGAAATCGTTTTCCTGTAAAGGAGTATGATCTATCAAACAGTGAGTTTATGAGACGCGTCTCCCTTCCCCTACCCTGGATGTGTGAGCCGTTTAACATAATTCCTGGCTATGCTATTGTGGAGGTAGGCAGAATAAAATTTGATGTACAGATCACGTGGTCTACACCTGAAGAACGAAAATGGAATAAGAAAGGAAAATATTTAATCATGGATGAAGGTTGGGCTGAAATGTTGGAGAAATTAAAAGCCAAACCTGAATGGACTGTCACCCTACAACCAAAATCCGAAGACGACAGTCGCCCTACAACCTTTTATTTGTGGATTCATGGCGATGGGGAGAACTCAGAATTGCTTAGGTATATTTACCCGAGACCAGAGAATCATATATCATCAACTTCAGACTCTGCTGATGCCTTGTTTGTGAGAAACTGCCACCAACCACCAACTTGAGACTCTTCTTCATCAAGTTATGTTGAATCTGTTGCATCAACAAAGAATTATTAGTGTCTTCCAGAAGTTGGATTAGTTTTGAGTTTTGTGTATTGTCTTTATTTTGCTTATATAGCATTTCAGGCTTGTTATGGGTGCCTGCCCACTAAGACAATTTATATTTATCGAATGTAGCTGAATCTGTTTTACTTTCAAAAATGATGTTCATGTTTGACTAGTTAAATCTTGAATTTTTTAATTTAGTTGGATTACTTTTAATGATGCCCCACAATACATCATTATAGTTTTTATGATTTTGTTGTTCTTGATGTCTATTTTTTTTAGAGGAGCTTATCCTAATTGGTTACGTATATGTGGTTGCATTTATCTCGGGTTAATCACAACCCTTGATGTAGTTCATCATATAGTTAGCAGAAACATAGAAGTATATGTGTACTTCTACAAGGAACACATATAAAGTAGAACATGTATCATGATAGCTGACTAGCCACTCATATTCAAAACGTATATCGGCTAAAAATTTGTTTCTTGGTCTGACGGGTTATCAGGTTACCTCATATCTTGGGGTATTAAACATAGCATGTTAGGCATATTCAACCTCAATAAAATAACCAAAGCACCCACATAAACACCCCACAAAAGGGTAACACGCCTGATTCACATCTCAACAAAAAAATGAGAGTTCTTAAACCAAAGTGATATAGATAACAATTAAGTTATTTTTTAGTTACTTTTTTTTAAACTTATGTTTAAACGGCGTCACAAGGCCACATTTTTAACAACAGTTCTACGAGAATAGGACAGATTCAGCTAATCCTGCCTACAGTTGCCAAACAGAATCAGACTAAACCCAGCCTGCACAGCCAAACAGAATCAGCTTGAAACGAGTCTGAAACGAGTCCAGCCCCCCAGAATGAGACTGGTTTGCCAAACAGAATCAGACTGATTTGCCAAACAGAATCAGACTCCAGCAGGCCTAAACCCGTCCAAGCCAGGCAGACTTGTATAAAGTCAGCCCCGAACCAAACAGGGGTAGAGGGCCAAACTAGGCTTAGAATCACTGCGGCCAAACTAGGCCTAAGGCACACAAAAATTTATCACGCCGAGTCCTCCGCCTAAGTTTGAAAACCCGCTGAATCTGGCGGACTTCGTAAGATCGGATTTAGATTTATCAAATACTTGAGTCTGCTTAGTCAGCAACACACATTGCCTCGTATTATAGACATTATTATCGGGATTTTGTATCGCCGCTCCCGAACGTGCATTTGGCTCTGTTCCATATTACAGCGATAAGTTCTGCTGGCTCTCACCGCTGGTTTACCACCGCTACGATTTCTCGCCGTGAGGAATAAACCCACACGCGGTCAATGTACAGTAGCGTCCGACTCAGCCGCTCGCCACTGCAATCGCTTTGCCAAACGCTTCTCGCTTTGGCTGCTGCGGACATACACCAGTGTAGCTACTGCGATCGCTGTCACTCCCATCGTACCAAGCTGCCGGCGTACGGCTCCCTGCTTAGCACGTATCAGCCGGCCATCTAGTGTTGCGCCAGCCCTACCTCTGCAGCATACTCCCCGAGTCATCATATCCAGCTGCTGCAAGGTTTAAGTGGAGAACTATTGGCTTCCAATGGAACGAAGTATGCTCGGCAAGTGCGGAAAGGTTTGTTTATCTCAAAAGTCACAGTGTCTGGTCCTTCTCCTCAGTTAATCCTTTTCCTTTGGTCTCAAATTGGTCGGCTTTTCGTTCTTCCTTCTAGTGTATTCGAACTACTTCAGGTAATTTTGGTTCAGCATTGAGTGGGTTTCCAAAAAATTGCTGCTACAGAACAGGACTATTGAAAGGAAAACCAAATGAGCGGAGTTTCAATCTTGTAATGTATCATTTAGAATCAAAATTGAGCACTTTGGAATAGAATTACTATTGTTTGCATAATTCCAGTTCTCTGATTGATCGGAGTTGTTAAATTCCTCTGATCTCAATATCCAAATATTATGCTATGGTAGGCTCATCGATTAGATTATGTTAGTATATAAGCATTTCTAGAACTATACCTATAACTAGACGTAGTATCTGATTTAGAAGTAGAAAATTATACACTGATTAACTTTGACCAGTGGGTCCAATACTCATGCTTTTGCTAATTGCTAGAATTTTTTTGTACTGTCTGTCTTTAATAAACTTCAGGCACCTGATATATTGACGTATTGCTTAGCTGTTAGTAATGTCATGTATTAGGATTTCTAGGTATGCAAAGAACTACATTGAAGACAACAACCAAACATGGGCACATACACAAACACAAATATGACACATGGGAGACAGACATGGCTCTGGAAACAAACAAAAATATACATTCTAAAAATATAAGTATCTAATGTGTATTTAGCATCTTCCGCTTCCAATACACGCCAATGATATCCATTGTCCAATGCCGAAAGAAAACATAAGTCACAGAAGGCTGCGATGGGACAGTGCATCCATTTTATATACAAATCATCTTAAATATCACACACTTACATTTTCTTAGTTTTATGTGAAACTCATTGATTAAAAATTAAATCAGCGGCTTACATTTTAAAAAGAATATCTAAAGTGGAAAAGAATAACTTTCATATCTTTATCAAAAAAAAAAAGAATAACTTTCATATTAGAAAGAAACAATAACACAGGGAATAGGAAAGAAAGATGGGATATTGGGATAAGAATACATTGTCAAAAAATGGCAATGCCTAAAAAAGAGGGAATCACATATTTCAGAGTTGCATATTCCCTTGAAGTGCATCCCATTGGCACCTATGTAGTATATTTTCCTAGATTTGCTTTCCTTAAAGGCAAATCTCCCTCAAGGTCAATGGAGTCTTCTTACATCATCTGAGGAATAAAGTGCAACAAGAGGGGAAGAGAGAAATGACATACGCATTAGGTGGTCCTCCGTTAGTTGCCTGATAGAGATACAGGGGGCGTTGAATTTCCTTTGGAATCACTACCTAGATGCCTCTTGTATAATGGTCTTCTCACTACATAGGAGGAAAGAAAATAGGAACATACTCAAGAAGTCTCAACACATATCTGACATCCCAACAGAGGAAAAAAAATGTTGGACACAACTAGGAAGTATCCAATACATATCTTGGGAGTTTCCAAGAAGTGATGTTGTCCTAAATACATGTTCTGTGTGTGTACTGTCGTTATGAAATATCCTTGCTTATAGGTGGTGGCATAGGAAAAAGCTATAACTAAACTGATCTGGTGAAAACAAGTTTTCTACTCCTAAATCTGAGTGAACTGGTGAGGCTACCAGTTAGTGGCCAACTAATTCAACTGGTAGTCCAATAGGTTAAAATGATGAAGTCAGCTTGATGTCACATTGTTTAAATTTTTGAAATATAGTTAAAAGTATGGGAAAATGTAGAAAGAAGCGACCACTAAAGGCAAGTCATTAGAAAACACAAAATATGCCAATGCGTAATTCAATACCATTTTAGTTGTACTACAATTCTTATATCACTCAAATATTCATGTAAACTAAGAATGACCAAGGGAATTCAAAATTTCAAATGCATGCAAACTATTGAATTATTTATTATTATATGGTCTTATTAGCTTAAAGTAAACATGTTTAGTCCTACATTGTCTAATTAGGGAGTTGAGTGCAGCATGCACTCCTATACATATGCATACCATGTAATTGTTCTTAGCATCAATGGAAATTCCTCCTCTCTAGTCTCCCATGTGGTAATAGAGCAGGACTCTTGGTTTTCCCGCTCTACCTCAAGCTTTTCGATTTCCTTCTTAGGTGCTAGAAGGCCACACTACAATACATCATTTATAGCTGTAGACCCCTCGTGATACTCCGTCTCTTAATTTATTCATCTTCTCTGATGTGTGAAGGATCCCCCCATACAATCATTAATTCAACGTCACAAGAGAGCTTCTTCAAATGTTTGCGGATCCCTCCCCCTCTATTGTAAACGACTCTGTCCATGTAACGAGTTTAATGAAGTGTGTGTGTATGCCTCCAGATTCTTCTAGACCTGTTTGCTGACGACTCCATCTTCTACTACGATTGTCTGCCTTGCTACAATATCTTCTATGACGGATCACCCTTGCAACCTTGTCAATACTGTTCGTCTTGATGGGAAGAATTACCTCTCATGGCACCAATCCCTACATATCTATTTCACGTCCCAAGAGAAAATAACACATATCATTGAGACTGTTCCTGCCAGACCTACTGCTTATGTTGATGCCAAGGTGGAAAATGATCATGCTATTCAGTTCAAGACTGCGAAAGTTATGTGGGATCACCTACACATGTTTATGCTCACAAGCACAATCCAAAGAAGATCTATGATATATGATGTAGAAGGACACAACTTCAATTTACTCTAGGCACCGATGTAGAATATCATTGCCAACTTCAAAACCCTCTATGATGATGTAGAGATCTATCAACCCTTGACTGCGTACGCCATGAATCTTCAAAAGCAACACCAAGAAGTGTAGTTGGTTCAGTTGCTTGCCAACCTTTTCAATGATTCTTAGGCATGGAGTATTAGGCTCTTGGTAGCTATCCACTACCTAGTGTGGACCATGTTTCAAATGATTTCAACATTCGTCTCCTATTATATTTCCTGCTAACACTCTTGATTCCACTACTCTTCTTGTTGGAGGTGTCGCTTTGGTCGTTCTTCAGGAGTAGGTTGTGAGCGTAGTCAATCTACTGATGCCATTGTAACTTTTGTGGGAGTAATCACACAAAACATTATTGTTGGGATAAGCATGGTATTACTTGAGCCAACCAAGTCCCCGATGACATTGGATCTGTGATCTTTGCTTGTTCTAGTTATTCTTAAACTTTAACTACCACTAGTCTTATATGCCAAGAACTCGATCATCTTCTTCACAAAAAACTTGCAACATGGAATACCAAGTTCAGCCTTCCTCACTATAGCCCCCCATGTGGTAATGATCATTGGATAATTGATAATGGTGCGTCTTTTCATATTTGTTCCAACATGTATTTGTTTAATAACCTAACTCGGTTATCAAGCATCCACATGTCATCCTCATTGCTGGTTCCTGAACAAATGTTGAAGGGATTGACATGGGATTAGCCTCTTCTATCTCTAAATTGCGCTCTTTTTATACCAAAGTTTCCTCTCAACACATTGTCCGAAAGCAAGTTGGCACGATAGATGCATGGCTCCCTGACTTTTCTTCCTAGTCTTGTAACCAAGATGATTACTGCTAGGGTTATGAGGGATCTGGTGGTCTTTACTATGTTGATGATCAAACCAAGTTACTTCTTGTTGCGATTATGACTATCTCCACTTCTACCTCTTAGTGTCATTTTCGTTGGGCTATAGGTCTTGGAATTTTTTCCCTACTTTATCCAAATCTTATTTGACTGTGGCTCTTGCTAGCTAGGCAAACAACCTCATGCCACCTATTCTTGCAAAACTTTTTAATCTAGTAAAGATATCTTTCATTTGGTAGATTCTAATGTACGGGGACCTTGCAAAATTTCTATTTTGTCTTGTCACAAGTACTTTATCTCCTAAATGACAATTTCTTGCGAGCTACTCTGATTATTCTTCTAAACATAGTTTTGAAGTATGTCCACCATCAAAATATTCTTTGCTGAAGTCAAAACCTGTTAGATAACTCTACCTATATTTTATATTCTGTAAATTCTTTGTATTCTTGATTTAGTCCCACATTGTGTATCTAGGCTGTTGGCAGCCGCCCTTATTGCTATATAAAGGCTAGCCCTGTTCATAATACAAAGACAACAACATATTCAATCTGGCCAGTACATGGTATTAGAGCATGATATCTAGTTCGGGAGGGGGAAAGCTACAGAGTGCGACACATCCTTTGTAGAGCCTTAGGGGGGATCTCGTCCTCTTTTGGGTACTACTACCGTCAACCAAGCTTTCCTCTCACAACATCGTCATCATGCTCCGCTTCATCACATCACAAAGAGAGTCATCCGCTTTTAAGAAGAAAGGACTCCACATCACTGAGAAATTGTGTTCCTTGACATTTTCGGATCCATCCCGGAGACCCTATCTCTTCTCCAACAGCCTCACATCGTTAGAACCATGGTACTAAATGTCGTCGACATGGGGCAAAATTTCGCCGATAATGTCCATGTCGACAAATGGCGACATCGAATCCACGTAAACATCCTCATTCCACAATATCCTCGACATTTCGTCGAAGTTGTCGACATTTCCCCATATGTCGACGAAGTTGACGCAAGTCCATTCAAAAATTCCACAATGTCCTCGACATCTGTCGAAGTTGGTGACATTCTTCTGGTGTATTGTGGAGTTTGCTGTGTGAGGGGGGAAAGTGTTGGAGCTTGAGGTAAGATGATTTTGATGTTATTTTTTATTATTCTAAGCTAATAGTAATAGACCTACCCCCTCTCTGCTAAATCTACCATAGAGTTACACCATTTTATGTAGTTTGTTTATAGTCACAAACTTTATATATGGAAAAACTCTGTAGTTCGACAATGACTATATGTAATCGTGTATTTATCTACATATGTAAACCTATATGAATGGCTATATGTAAACATATGTTGTGTTTTTAGCTAGATTTGATACAATTTGTCAATTTTCATCACAAAATGACTATTTTTAGCTTAATTTTTGTCGAAGTTGCATCGAAGTTTGGTTGTAAAATCCTCGACATTTCCTCGACATTTTCACAAACTTCCATGTCCACACCTGTCGAAGTTGGCTCGAAGTCGAAGTCCTGTTCCATGGTTAGAATGATGTTTCTCTTCTATTTTCCCTTTTCCTCCCAAGCGGCGGCTACACGATGTGTCAACAATCATACACAACATGTCTTCATCAACAACACAACCATGTCTTAAGACAAGAAGTTGCGTCCAACTTCCCAAATCCTGATATGGATTTTGTATCCTAACCACCCATTATACATTGTTCTTCCAAAGACTTTTAAGTGTGGTAGTTTTGTTCATGAGCTTGGTGTCAGTCATCAAGCTTAGTTCTTGAGCGACTAAATGTGTCTTTCTTGGGTATTTCAAAGACAAAATGCTTATCGTTGTTATAACCTTTTAAACATCGTTCGTTCCCTTGTGTCCTCTGATATTACTTTTTTTTGAAGATACTCTATCTTTGGAAAATCTCGAGATGTTTCTCAAGATGCTCATGAAATTGAAAACTCTCTTCCTCTTCTGTGATTGTCATTCCTACATCTATGCCCAAACTGTCAATTATTCCTCCTGATCCTGGTCCTAGTCATCATGACCACGACCTTGCAAGTCTTCATGATAATCCAACACAAGTAAAAGAGAACATGGTACAAAACAAGCTTCCTCCAATCTCTTCCATCTCTAGGGATCCCAAGGTATCACCTGATCCAGATAATAGGCCCTCTGCTTTACATAAGGAAAGGCAGTCATATACTTCATAACCTATCTCTAACTTTGTTTCCTATGACTACTTATCACCTTCTTATACTGCCTTTATTCCCAATCTATCATCTCTCCCGATACCTCGTACTATATTTGTTGCACTAAGTCATCCAGGTTGGCAATAAGCTATGGAAGATGAGATGGCTGTCCGAAAATAATACATGGAGTTTTGTGCCAACCCCCTTCAACAAAGTAATGGTTGGATGCAAATGGGTCTTCTCCGTCAAAGTTGGTTTAGATCGGACTGTCGATAGGCTGAAAGCTAGCTTGTGGCAAATGGCTATACACAAGTCTATGGAGAGGATTACCTGGAAACCTTATCCCAGGTAGCAAAAATGACATCTGTTTGATTATTCATTTCCTTGGCAGTGCACTTCTCCTGCCCCTTGCATCAACTCGACATCAAGAACGCCCTTCTTCATGGAGACACGTCGAAGGAAATTTATATGGAGCAACTTCCTAGGTTCATTACTCAGGGCTTAGTCCCACCTAGTTTGTCGCTTCATAAATCTCCATATGGCCTGAAGCAATTCCCCACATGATTTGGGAAGTTCAGCCGATGTGTCCAGGAGTTTGGTCTACAACGGTCAAGCATGGTCCATTATGTCTTCTATCAACATGGAACTTTTAGATATATTTTCTTGGTTGTCTACATAGACCATATTGTTATTACATGTGATGATCAACAAGGCATTATGCGGCTCAAAACGTTTCTTCAAAGAAAATTTCAAACCAAAGGTCTAGACCTTGTAAAGTACTTTCTAATTATTGAAGTGGCCAGATCCAAGAATGGAATTATTATTTCTCAGCGCAAGTATGTTTTGGATCTTTGAAGAAACTGGTATCTTAGGATCAAAACGTGCAAATTTTCCTATGGACCCTAAAGTCAAGCATTGCAGATCCATGGCAATATAGGAGATTGGTTAGGAAACTAAATTATATTAGAGTTACTCGACCAGATATTATGTTTTGCTACTATTGTGGTTAGTCAATTGATGGACAAAGCAAATTCTAGTCACTGGGATGCAATCATTCGAGTTCTTCGCTATCTGAAAAGGACCCTAGGAAAGGGCATTCTCTATTCTTGTCATGGACACTTGAAGGTGCATGGTTTCTCAGATGCAGACTGAGCAAGCTTTATCATTGGCTGACAATCTGTGACCGGTTATTGTATTTTTGTATGAGGAAATATTATCTCTTATAAAAGCAAGAAATAAACTATTGTTGCGTGATCTAATGCTAATTCTGTATATCGGGATACGACCCATGTCACTACTGAACTACTATGGGTGAAGAACTTCATGGAGAACTCACATTTTGTCAGACAAAAGCAATAGACCTCCAATGTGATAGTCAAGTTGTAGTTCATATCGCTTCCAACTCTGTCTTTCATGAAAGAACTAAGTACATAGAAGTGGACATAGATCTCCAATGTGATAGTCAAGTTGTAGTTGATATTTCTTCCAACTCTGTCTTTCATGAAAGAACTAAGCACATAGAAGTGGACTGTTAATTTGTTCGAAAAAAGTTCCAAGACAAGTTTAGCAAACTCACTCCAGTTTGTTCAAAGGATCAACTTGCATATCTATTCACTAGATCCTAAATGGGAGTGACGCCGAATTCTTATGTAACATTTGGTGTTTGTGATATATACACACCAGTTTGAGGGGGAGCTTTAGATAACTCTATCCATATATTTTATATTCTATATATTCTGAGCTGACTGGAAAAGAAGGATCCATGTAGCTGAAGCCAACATGATTGGGTTGAGGCTTAGATGATGATGATGATGATGATATTCTTTATATTCTAGGTTTAGTCCTGCACTGTGTATTTGGGTTATTGGCAGCCACCCTTATTTCTATATAAAGGTTAGCCCTGTTCAAAATACAAACACACCAACATATTCCATCTGTTTGTCAGTTAGAAAGCCTGATTCTTGTAACCAATTAATCTTTTCCAAATTGACAATGCAGTTGAATTTAGCCAACAAGATGAGTCATATGACCATTTTCTATTAGCAACACATGACCATTCACCAGAGATCCTATTCCTACTCTCCTCAACAAATGGTGTGGCGGAACAGAAGAACTGTCATCTTCTAGATGTTGCTCGAGCCCTCATGTTTCATTCCCACATTCCCAATCACTTTTGGCTTGAGCTTTGCTTACTACATGCTACGTTATCAACCGCACGCCGTCCTCATACAAAACAACTTTCCCTTCTGTATTTTATATCGGTCTTCTACACTCTTCACCTTACCACCTTTATCTTTGGCTGAACCTGTTTTGTCAAATATTTATGACTAAACCATGACAAGTTTTACCCATGAGCTGTGAAATGTATTTGTCTTGGTATTCCATAACCCAAAGGATTGTGCTTTTATGATCCTGTTAGACGCAAGAGATTTGTCATTTCCAATGTTATCTTCTTTAAAAACACACCTTTCTACTCCACAACATGCACCTCTTGTCCTTGATATACTGTCAATCTCACCTAGATGTTCCCTTACCTATCCTTCCACCTATGCTACAAGCTCCCGAGCAAGGAAAGCCTTTACAAGTGTACCCACGACGACAATGTCTTTTTGTTAGTCCACCTCGATATGCACTCCACTAACTCACTCATTCTTCCCGAGGATCCAGGTCATGAAAGCCAGGTAGATTCTTCCGTACCACTTCTATTCTAGAAATTAGTCTATTGTCGAAAAGAAAGGCAAGCATGCTTGTACTTCCCATGACATTGCCAGATATTGCTCTCAAGACAACCAAGCTGCTATGAAGAACATCATCCACTCTCAGTTCTATAATTTCTTTACTATCCTTGAGAATCAATAGAGTTCTCATTGAAAGGTAAATTCCAACCTTCGAATGAGATTCTAGGTGTATGCTAGCCAAATCTCCCGGTGATGGAATTCAAAAAACCCTCTTTGATTTGGGGGAATCAAAGCGCCAGGTCTTAATAAAAACTGTGGGAGGACGATAAGACGGGGAAGTCCCCTTATGTATGTTTTTCTGATTGATATAAGGGAAGCCCCCTTCTCTTATTAATAGGATAGTGGGAAAGCGTATAGACTCAAGACAGATCCTAATGGGCCAAGACACAATAGGGCCCATATTAGAAATAGACCCAACAACTTAATTAACTAATTAAAAAGACTTTCTAACACTCCCCCTCAAGCTGGAGTTTGAGAGAACCCAAGTCAGCTTGCAAACAGATAGACAGACTAAAGCAAAATAACAAAAGATAAATCAAGCCCATACAAGAATAATGTTTCTCCCCCTCAATATTATAATAAAACACTCAAAATACTCTCCCTCAAACAAATAATCTCAAAGTGGGTACGCAAGCAGGTAGCAAGAGCTTCTTGATCAGTGTTAAGTGGCATCTGGAGCAGAAGTAAACAACATGTAGGCAACAAGGTCTTAATCTCAGTCGCTCATTATCAGGAAATAGAGCAGATAGTGCTGGAATACAGTAAGCAGTAGTCAACGCACATACAAAGCATGGACAAGAAAAGTGTCAGCATGCGTAAAGCACAAACTAGCCATAGAGTACTGGCACACAACTACAGAAACTGGACGAAGTAGCCGGATAAAAGACCATTGCGCGAAGTAGCAAGCAGATAAAACTCTAAGATCCAATGTAGATGAAACTCCATCATGTATATGTAAAATCACCAATAGAAGTCTTCATTATCTTCTCTCACCATAACGTTTCCATCACAGTAGCAAATGTCACAGTCCAAAGAGTGCTGGGTCACAGTAGTAGCAATGGTTGACGTGCGAAGGCACAGACAAAGAGTCAACGTGCACCTGAGCACGAACAAGTAGAAAGTCAACATGCAAATAAAATACGGATGGCATCAATGTTTTAAAAAGCGGCCTAGGCGTCCGCTTAAGTGCCAACATGTGCTGTCCGCCTAAAAACACCCTTAAGCACCGCTTAAGAAAATTTGAGAAAAGCAGACGCTTTTTGCCCGCTTAACTCGCTTTTTCCCGCTTTTTTCCTGCTTTTAAAAAAAAATGGATGTAAGCATATAACAATAAGTACATTATGTGCCCCGATTAGTATTGACTATAATATATTAAACTAGCATACATTAGATGTTCTATGATATACCTAGTTCTAATTTAGAATGCATACTTTGTATGTAAGCTGTAATGATATGGTATTTTTGTGATGTATCCAAGTAAATTATAGGTAACTATTATCTAATTTAGAATGCATACTTTGATTAAATGTACTGCTGTAATGTATGACTATTGGATGATGTGCAGATGTAACAATATGTTTGTAAGCTAGCTATGTTTACTGTTTATCTATGTAAACATGTGATACAAAATTGTTGTTACATCTTGTACATACTTATTATTTTATGTGTAGGGTGCTTTATCTATGACAAGTATATTGTTTACTATATTGTATAGATACAATCATCGTTGTATGGTTGTGTTATAAACTATTTGGGTGTTTTATATTGTCTTGTACAATGTTTAGATATGTATAGAAATTTCAAAAATATAGTATTTATATACATATGTATGTAATTTTGCATAAAAGTTTATAGGAATTGGAAACCCGCTTTTCTAAAAAGCGCCCGCCTGGCGATTAATCGGCTACAAGGTCCCGTCCACACGCTTCTCGCTTCACGCTTTTTAAAACCTTGGATGGCATATAGTGCAAAATCACAAAGCAACAAATAAAATGTGCTAATCAACACAAGTAACAAGAGTGACGTCGCCGCACAAAAAATCAATCAACATATAACATAAGTGAAGTAGACAACTCCATAGCAACAATCAGGATGATGATGAATAAGTTTCTCAAGCTCTTCATAAGGTAAATATAGAGATATGTGTTTTCTTGAGCGTCATGTGCTTAGCATGTGCTCCACTTATTCTTTCTCTTATGTTGTTTAGTCCCATATGGGTTGCATCTTAACTAGTCTCTTTTTCTGTTTGCTATATAAGAGACTACAATGTACACTGTTTTATTCATTCAATAAACAACAATTCTCCATTCTACATGGTATCAAGAGCATGCCTCCATTTTCTCCCACCCTAATTTCCCACCCATGACCTAACAGCCCCCCCCCCCCCCCACCACACAGCCGCCCGCCGCCCCAGTCCATCCCTGCCGCCGCTGCTTCCAGCAGCCCTCCACCTCCAAACCGCCTCCACCACCGGCCTCCACCACCACCCCGTACCCTCTCCTCCTCTCTTCCTCTATCCTATCTACCCATCCATACCCTCTTCCACCATATTCTCCACCTAAAACAATTTCTCCACTCCTACGTAAGGCCTGAACACTTTCTAATTTTTTACATCTACGACCGGGCTTCCGTCAGTTCTTGCTCGGGTGTCCGCTGGCCATCTAAGTTGAGAGTCCTCTTTGTCCGTGGGTATTTCTGCCTGCGCCTCATGGGGGAACGTTGAGTTTCTTCTCATGCAGGCGTAGGTTTCTATGCATATTCTGCCCATTTTCGGGTTCTTCTGATCTGCTGCGTCAGATCCCTGCTACTTCTGCCCGTTTCGGGTTCTTCTGCTCTGCCCATTAAGGGTCTCTACTGCTTCTACGGCGTTGACGTTTACTGTTACTATGGCTTACTCTGAGCCCCCCAGATCTCTGTGTGTCACTACGGTGAAACTCGACGGCGGGTCCAACTACCACCTATGGTCGGCGTCGTTTGTTCTCTATGTCAAGGCGCAGGGTAGATATCACCATCTTACGGCCAATCCTCCTGATGCTCCTACGGCGGATTCTGATGACAAGACTACACAAAGCTACATCCAGTGGTCCAAGGATGATTCAGGCGTCATGTCTTGGATCCTCAACAACTCTGAGCCCCAGATCAGTCAATCTCTTCTCTGCCATCATGATGCCAAGGCGATGTGGGATCATTTGGCACATGTGTACTCACATCAGGAGAATCCAAAGCGGGTCTTCGAAATCTTCAAACAGCTCGCCAAGGAGTTCTCCACTGACACGTCTATTGACGATTTCTATAATCAATGTTCTGCTTTATGGAATGAATATGAATTGTATCACCCTCTAACTGCTGATATCAAGATTGCCCAGAAACAAAGAAACGGACTTCAACTTGTGCATTTTCTGGCTGCCCTTCCTGCCTCCTTCTCGGGGGTTGTTGATCAAATTCTATCAAACGATCCACTACCCACTGTTTGTGATGTCCTCAAAAGAGTTCAGAGACTGCCTTCTCTGACTCCCACACCTGCTCCTGAGCATCCTGCACTAGTTGCGCGCTCTTCTGACTCTAGTCGTGGCCGTGGCCGTGGTCGCGGTCGCGGTGGACGACCTCCTCCTTCTAGCGGCCGAGGATCTTCTATACTAGGTCGAGGTACTTCTCAAGGCCCACGTCACTGCAACTGGTGTGGCCGCGACAATCACACTGAGGACCGATGCTGGATCAAGCACGGTAAACCTTCTTGGGCTAACCAAACCGCTGATGATGCTGCCGTGGCTGAATCTCCTGCTGAAATATCACCTGCACCAACCAACACTGATTGGCTCCGCTCAGAATTCGAGAAAATGTTTCAAGAGCGCCTTGCACAACTACCCTCTACATCAGGCCCATCTGCCATGCTCACCTCATCATCTTCTGGTAACAAACAGTGGTGCATCGACTCCGGTGCTTCCACTCATATGACTGGCGCTCTTCATTTATTTTCAAAACTTAGTACAACAACTCCGATATCATCTGTCACTGTTGCAAATGGATCTAAAACTGTTGTTCACGGCACTAGCACAGTTCCTCTTTCACAAAAGCTGCATCTAAATTCAGTTTTATACATTCCGAAATTTCCTGTTAATTTGCTTTCAGTCAGCAAAATGATTAAACAACTAAACTGCTCTGTCAAATTTGATCCCTCTGGTTGTATTGTGAAGGATATCCGCACGAAGACGAGGATTGGTTCGGGCCGTGAAGGACCTGATGGGCTGTACTACCTGGATGGATCACCTGCTCCGAAGGCGATGATCTCTACCTCTGTGACAGGTCTACAGTTGCATGTTCGGCTTGGACATCCATCTGTAGCAAAATTGAAGCATCTTTTTCCGCACTTATCTGGCGATAAGTTTTCCTGTGAGACCTGTGTTATGGGCAAACATTCTAGATCTGTTTTTCCTGCTAAGAAATTTATTTCTTCTAAAGAACCTTTCGAATTAGTACATGCGGATATTTGGGGACCGTGTTCTGTGCCTAGTAATTCTGGTGTGAAATATTTTTTGACTTTCATTGATGACTATTCTCGTACCACTTGGCTGTTTCTGCTCAAAGGTCGAAATACTGTGTTAGATTGCATTCGTACTTTCTTTGCTGAAAATAAAACACAATTTGGTCAATCTATTAAAACCCTTTGGACAGACAATGCCCTTGAATTTATGCAACAAGCTGTTACTTCTTTTTGTGTGTCCCAAGGAACTATCCACCAAACTACTTGCCCATACACCCCACAACAAAATGGCGTAGCGGAACAGAAGAACCGACACCTTCTTGAGGTTGCTCGCACCCTCCTCATTCATTATAAAGTACCTCATTGTTTTTGGCCTGATGCTGTGTCCACCGCATGCTATCTTATCAATCGCATGCCATCCTCTGTTTTGAAAAATCAGGTTCCGTACGCCCTTTTATTTCCTGATAAACCTCTGTTCTCTGTGCCGCCTCGTATCTTTGGGTGTACATGTTTTGTGAAAAATCTTCGCCCCGGTCTCACCAAGTTAGATGCTCGGTCTGTGAAGTGTGTGTTTTTAGGATACTCTCGCACTCAGAAAGGCTACCGCTGTTTTGATCCAGTTACGAAACATTGGTATATTAGTGCGGATGTGATATTCTTTGAACATATGCCCTATTACTCTGCTACCGGGAAACACTTGACTCCTGATATTTTGGCTACCACTCCACTACCGTTGGTAGAAGATCTGTCTCCTGCTACTGTGCCTCCAGAACGCCCTTTACAAGTCTACAAGCGAAGACCGAAGCCCGTCATTGCCCCGGCCGAACCAACTCCTCCGTCTGCGGAAGATCCACCACCGGCTGAGGTACTTTCTGACTTGGATATTCCTATTAGTTTACGGAAGGGTGTTCGTTCTTGTACTCAACATCCTATTAGTCGCTTCTTCTCATCTGCTAATCTCAATGATGACTTTGCCTATTTTACATCTGCTTTATCTGCTGTGACTATTCCTAAAACCGCCAAGGAGGCGCTCTGTCATCCTGCCTGGAAACATGCTATGGAACAGGAAATGCAAGCTCTGAATGACCAACATACCTGGGATCTGGTTGACCGACCATCTTCATGCCATCCTATGGGTTGTCGCTGGATCTTCACCATTAAATATCAACCAGATGGTACCATTGAACGTCTGAAAGCTCGTCTCGTGGCAAAAGGATATACCCAGACCTACGGGGTTGATTATTTTGAAACTTTTTCTCCAGTAGCTCGTCTCAATTCTGTTCGCATTCTGATATCTGTTGCAGTCAATAAAGACTGGCCTCTTTTCCAGCTTGATGTGAAAAATGCTTTTTTATATGGCGATCTACAGGAGGATGTCTACATGAAGCAACCCCCCGGATCTGTTGCTCAGGGGGAGTCTGCTTCAAAAATCTGTAAACTTCGCAAGGCGATATATGGCTTAAAACAAAGCCCACGAGCATGGTTTGACAAACTTAGTAAAATCTTACTTTCTTTTGGCTTTTGACGGTCGCAGGCTGATCACTCTGTTTTCATACGAAAAACTACATCAGGGCTTGTTATTCTCATTGTGTACGTTGATGACATTATCTTATCTGGCAGCGATAATGCAGGGATTCAAGCAACCAAAAACTATCTCGCACAACATTTTATCACGAAGGACCTTGGTAAATTACGATACTTTCTGGGTATTGAGGTTGCTAGATCTTCTGCAGGATTGTGTCTATCACAGCGGAAATATGTTCTGGATTTGTTGCATGAGACAGGCATGTTAGGCTGCAAGCCAGCTAACACACCTCTGGATCCCAATATGGATTGGGACAGTGAATCTTCTCCCCCATATGCTGACCGACACCAGTTCAGGAGACTAGTAGGCAAACTTATCTACCTGACTGTCACTCGAGCTGATTTAGCTGCTGCTGTTGGGTTTGTTAGTCGGTATCTTGATAAACCACGCCAATGTCACTGGGATGCTATCTGTCACATTCTTCGATATCTCAAAAGTGCTCCTGGGAAAGGACTATTATACAAGAAGCATGGCCATTGTGACCTATCTGGTTTTTCTGACTCTGATTATGCAGGCAGTAGATCTGATAGAAAATCCACATCTGGATATTGTACTTTTGTGGGGGGCAATCTGGTTACATGGCGCAGTAAGAAGCAAACCGTTGTTGTACGATCTAGTGCTGAAGCAGAATACAGAGCGATGGCTCATACTACATGTGAGCTTCTGTGGGTCCGCAGTCTTCTGAAGGAATTTGACATCTCTTCGACTAGCCCCATCCCTATGTTCTGTGACAATAAGGCATCGATTTTTATTGCGAGCAACCCTACTTTTCATGAAAGAACCAAACATATTGAAGTCGACTGCCACTTTGTACGAGAAAAGGTTATGTTTGGACAGATTCACACTCCATATATCAGCACGGAGAAACAACTTGCAGATATCTTCACCAAGGTGCTACCCAAAAATCGCTTTCAGACGCTGATTGACAAGCTGGGCCTATTTGACATCTAAGCTCCAGCTTGAGGGGGAGTATAGAGATATGTGTTTTCTTGAGCGTCATGTGCTTAGCATGTGCTCCACTTATTCTTTCTCTTATGTTGTTTAGTCCCATATGAGTTGCATCTTAACTAGTCTCTTTTTCTGTTTGCTATATAAGAGACTACAATGTACACTGTTTTATTCATTCAATAAACAACAATTCTCCATTCTACAGTAAACATATCAATTTTATCAGCAGAAGGATCCACATAGCAGCTCAAAAGTAGCACCACATAGTAGCAACAAAAATAATACAAAAAATACACATAACAGCAGAATGATCCACATTCAGCAAAAGCAACATCACATAGTAGCAACAAAAATAACATGAAGATCCACAAAGTAGTAGAATGAAAATTTTCTTCTCTCCTCCATCTCGCTCTTCCTTCTAATCATCATCCTTTATTCTCCCTCTCACTCCAACCACGAAAAGAGTCAAGAGAGTGGTTGGGGTGGAGAGTCAAAAAACAATGGTAGAGGTAGTTTTATGTAGGCAAATATTTGGAGGAGGTAATCGACAACTCGAGTCAATGTGCAACATGACCTAATTACATAAATCCGGGTAGAAAAATATGTGGATCTCCGTGCGACCCGAAATGAGGGTCTTCGCCCCCGCAGAATGGATTATAGAAAAAAATCAAACCCAATTAAGGATCCTATTAGTCATTAGGCACAATATGCATATTGGGGGGGGGTTGTGAAGAAGTGTATACGATAATGTTGTGTTGTTCTATTGATATGTACACCCCTGTCCTATATATAGGAAAGGAGGCTATTACAAGGAAGCACAAAGGAAGTGGACTAACCCTAATGGGCCATGGGTAACATGCCCATGTAGACAATAGACTAATAACCTATTAACTAAATATGCTATATTCTAACAGGGGTAATACAAGCATTGAGGAGGTATGCAATATGTATGTAAGACTGGAAAGGGTGGGGGATTAAAGAACAAACAAAATCTAAAATTGCAGGAAAAGAAATATAAGTGTTGTTGGTAAGGATAAAGATAAGGACTAACCCTAATGGGCCATGTGTAACATGCCCATGTAGACAATAGACTAATAACCTATTAACTAAATATGCTATATTCTAACAGGGGTAATACAAGCATTGAGGAGGTATGCAATATGTATGTAAGACTGGAAAGGGTGGGGGATTAAAGAACAAACAAAATCTAAAATTGCAGGAAAAGAAATATAAGTGTTGTTGGTAAGGATAAAGATAAGGACTTACCATATTTAGAAACCTCTGCCATGTTATAGAATGATGTAGCATGCCAAGATGTAGCATTAGTAACAAGCGACACACCGTGTTATTAGGGAGAAACATCGTGTCATGTAGCAGGTCATTGCCGACAGAAAGCAGACGACACGCCATGTCGTAGGGCGACATGTCGTGTCAGTTGATGAATCTTGGGGCAGAAATAGGACAAATCACAGGTGAGACGCCGCGTCGCCGGACAGATTTTGCGAACCAAGTCACGAACGAAGCAAAACTCTGCCTGCAAGCTGTGTCAAACAATGACACACCGTGTTAGCAGCGAAACAACAATAGAAAACCTCAAGACAACAACAAAGGGGTGGAAAAACCCTTTCGGATCTCCACCATAGCGATATAGGGATGATATATCCCAATATCAGTAGAAAAAGGAGTTCTTTATCCAAGATTTTGGATTAGATCTTAATAGAGGTGACATGGATGATAAAGATGGGGTAGATCAACAACAATATAAATGACAATGGTGTAGATCGAAAAAGGTGTAGATGACGGCGATGTAGACCAACAACAATTTACGTGATGGTGGCGAATAGGGTAGCAATGACTGCTCCAAAAGCAATAGATAATGGCGGCAGTATGGTGGCTCATATAGATCTAATAACAACAACTTCAAGATGAACTTTTTGTTGTTGTTGTTGATGAAGACGCTCCATAGAGACGGTTCCTAGAAGAAGCAAGGGTAGGAATTCCCTACGGGTAGCCACCGCTTAGGGACAGCGGCCGCTTGCAAGAGGAGGCTTCTCTTTATTGCTGTCTCTCTCAGGGTTAGGGGTGGCGCAGGAAAGGTTGCTCTATTACTATTAGTATATATGCTTTATGCTTTATGTTTTATTTATGCTTTAGACTTGTCTTTGTCTTTAGCTTTTCTTTCATCACGTATTGCCTACTTCTATTTCTCACTTACTCTCTTATCCTATAAAAGAGTGTGTCTTGTATTTGTTTCAGACATATCAAAGAAAGGCTTTCTTATCTATATGGTATCTGACGTGTTCGATCCCTCTTAACATAATGCTTCCCAAGCCTCTCCTCTAAGCCACCCCAACCTCTCCAGCCCGCCGCCCCCACCCTCCTTTGCCTCTGTTCTTCTTGCCGCTGCCCACCCCCTCCCTCCCTATAGCCGCCGCATTCCCCCTCCTTGCTACTGCCGCACCCCCTCAACTCCCTCCATTTCCACCGCCAACCACCGCCTTCCACCCGCCAGCACCATTCCACCCGCCACCCCTCCCTTTTCTAGCCGCTGTACACCACCAGCCAACCGCTCGCCTATTGCCAAGGAATGAGGTTTCTGATTTGACGCCGTTTCAACATGGAAACTGAAATTTTTATCAAAATTTCAACAAAATTTTTAATAAATGCAACCGTGCCCGTTTCGACGCCAAAATGAATGACTTAAGTCATGAAATTTCACAAGCATGAGCTCTACACCTATATGCATCATTTTATGCAATAAAATTATGTATGGGGATAGGTGAGGGGGTCCTTCAATGTGAGAGATAAGTAAACAATAATGTTTCTTGGGAAAATTTCAAAATTTGGGCAAACGTTTTGCTGATTTTGACAAAGCGGTATAGTTGCATGATTTCGTTGCAGATGATGCGAAATCAAAATTTTGACAATTTTGTCAAAACATCATTCCTTGCCGCCGCCACCTTCAACCCCCCACACCCACACCCGCTGCCGCCACCACCAACCACACACCCCACCTCCATGCCAGCCACTCGCACCCCCCAATTCCGCTGCCCTGCCACAACACCCAACCGCTAGCCCACCCACACGCCATCCACCCGCCACCTCTTCTTCTTGATCCCGTCTTCCCAAAAATAGCACGTCGATGACCTAAAAGTACCACCTTTTTTGTCTGCCTACGCTCATGGTGGAGTAAATCTCACACGTAGTGGCGTAGCTTCCTTTTTTTCTTCTCTCTGTTGCCTCTATGCGAGTTTCTTAGATCTTCTATTGCTCTCTATTGCCCCTATGCAGATTTCCCAAATCTACTGCTTCTCTCTGCTGCCCCTGTGGGTTTATCAGATCTATTGGTCCAGATCTACTTCTATTGCTACTGTTGCTTATTCTTCTCTGTGCATGTCATCGCTCCGCTTCCTATGGCGACTACAAATCCTCTTCGATCTTTGTGTTACGACCATAAATCTTAATGGATCGAACTATCATTTTTGGTCAGCGTCGTTTGAACTCTATGTAAAAAAGCCCAAGGGTGCTATTCACATATCTCTACTACTACAAAAGTCCCTCCTGATGAAAGTAGTTGATGAAAAAGCCAAGAAATGCTCAATGGTCCAAAGATGATTCAGGAATAGTGAAATGGATGGTGAACAAAGCCGAACTGAAGATCATTCAGTCTCTCCTCTGCCTTTAGAATGCCAAAGCCATGTGGGATCAACTATCCCATGTATACACTCACCAACAAAATCTAAAGAAGGTCTTTGATATCTTCAAGAATCTAGTGAAGGAGAGAGGCCTCTCTCTCTAGGGTTTTGCTCTCCCTTCTCACCAGATTCCCCCGGCGGCTTCCGCTGGGGCGAGGGAGCGTCTCCCCGATGCTTTCCTCCCCCTGGCCCTTCAATAGTTTGCAGTGGTTTCCGATTTGAAGCGTGCAACGAAGCGTTGAAGGAAGGATGTTGAGCTGGGCACCGCCTCGGATGCTCTGGGTGGCGAGGAGACGAGCAACGCCTCGAGGATCAGTTCTGGGCCAGAGTTTGGCGCTTCGACAAGTCGACTCCATGCTGTTCAAGTGAGATGGATGGAAAGAGCCACTCCCATTCTGATCAGGACCGTGCTCGCTGCTCCGTCAAGCAGGTGATGAAAGGGGTTTCCCCTGAACCTCATCAACACCTCCCTCTCCTTTCCTCCGAGGGATACCTAGGCTTCTTGGGTGGCGAAGGCTCTCGATTCCGTCCTCGATGCTGTCGTGGGACTTCAGCGGTGGATTGATTCCAGTTCGTCTGGCTCGGCGGCTCGGTGGCGCGCCTCCTCCACCAACGATGGCTAAGGATCGACTGGCGGACCACGATGTGGTATGGCGGCTCGCCCTCAGGCTTGGTCTGGTACTCCAATCTGGCCTGGCGACGCTTCCCTCTCCACCAGGTGTTGCGTCCCGGCGACGATTCCCAGTTCTGGGACTCCAACCCCGACGCAGCAGAAGACCCAAGGGTAGGCCGCCGTCGCTTGGCTAGTGTGTCCGTGGCAGAGGGTTCTGCAACCTTCCTCTCCGTTTCACTCCTGTTGGGCGTCGTGTGCGGCTCAAATTCCAGAATCCAGGCAGGCCGCTTTCTACTACTTGCGCCGGTTTGCTGCTGACATTGAATGACTGGTGCATCCCAGGTGTTCGATGATATGCCCTTTGGATCGCTGATCTCTTCTGCAAGCTTACCAGGTTCTTGACGCTCTGGTTCTGGTTACGAGTTGATGATGAAGTTTGTCTAGCCTTTGTCTTATCTCTTTCACACTTTGTGGGTGAAGTCTAATGCTAGTGGAGGAGGTTTTCAAAGTCGTTTTCAACCTGTCTCACCATCTCTTCAACCGAGTCAGAGAAATGGCCGATCCCTGTTATAGCTTGGACGCTAGTCTTCATAGATGATTGGGTTATGCAAGGTTCTTTGGAATCCTCTATTTCGTCAAGGGGTACCCGTTTGGATGTTTCATCCAGCTAGGAACCTGGTGCTAATGAAGTCGGAGAAGATCAGAAACTTTCAAAGCTAAGTCCTGGCAGGATTCTTGGAGGATGTCCTGTTTAGAGATGTTTTTACCTTTTGTGGGTGGGCTTAATGCATGTATTTACAACTCTTAACAGGTTTCTTCCTAGAAGGAATGTTCGGTCTTAGATTGATTAGTTAGTCTGGTCTTCTTATTTCATGTTCTTTGTCCAGAGACATTGTAAATACCCCCTGCGTGGGGTATCTGATCTTAGAATGAGCTTTTATAGCTTTCTGGTTTGTATTGGGGTACTCTGTGCCCAAAGTTTTTTGGTATATAGTAACACGCTTTTTGACCGACCAAAAAAAAAGAATCTAGTGAAGGAGTATTTGACTGATGGATCTGTCAAAGACTGTTACAACCAGTGCTCGACACTCTAGGATGAATACGAAGTCTATCATCCTCTCTCCTCTGACATCAAAGAAGTTTAGCAGCAATGAAATGAGAATCCGTTGGTTCAGTTCTCGACTGTCCTCATTCCTTCTCTGGTGTTGTGGACTAGATCTTATCCAGTGATTCCTTACCGACATTAAGGGATGTTCTCAAGCGCATTCAACGCGCTCTCTCTTTCCTACCTGCTACTTCTTTTGAGCACTCGGTCCTTATGGTCCTCTCCAATAACTCTAGTCGAGGACGTGACCACAGTCGCAGTGGTCGTGCTTGTAGTGCTCCCAGACATGGTCCTCCTCTTGGATCTGGGCGAGGACAACCTCCTACCTAGACTGTACTACTTGGATGTGCCACAATCTGCTGCTGCTCTGCTATCTTCTTCAGTAATTGGCCTACATGGCACTACCATCTGGGACATCCTTCTGCTGTTAAACTACAATGTCTATTTCTTGAAGTTTTTGATAAATAATTTTTGTGCGAATCATGCCAATGGCAAACAGACTCGGGTTGTGTTTCATAAGGAAAAAGAGATTAGTTCTAAAAATATGTTTGATATTGTTCATGCTGATATCTGGGGACCTTGTTCTGTTACTAATATGTCTTACTTTCACTATTTTATGACTTTTATTGATGACTTTTCTCGAGCGACTTGGTTATTTCTTTTAAAGGATCGTAGTAATATTTTGGACACTATTACTACCTTTTTCACTGAAATCCAAACCTAATTCAATACTACTGTCAAAACTTTTAGAACTGATCATGCTTTGGAATTCATGCAAAAGTCAGTTGATTGGTTTTGTAGTGCTCGGGGTACCATCCATCAGACTTCATGCTCTTACACACCACAACAAAATGGTGTGGTAGAGAGGAAGAATCACCATCTTCTTGAAGTAGCACACATTATTCTTCTTCACTATCATGTCTCTACAAGTTTTTGGCCTGAAGCTGTAGCTACTGCATGCTACTTAATTAACCACATGCCATCTTCTGTTCTGAAAAATCAAGTCCCTTTCTCTCTTCTATACCCCGATGTGTCTCTTTTTTCTGTACCTCTACACATCTTTAGCATCACTTGTTTTGTTAAGAATCTCTGCCTCAGGGTATCTAAACTTGACACCCGCTCTACTAAGTGTGTTGATCTGAGGTATTCAAGAACTCAAAAAGGATATTAGTGTTATGATCCTGCCAAAAGATAGTGGTTTGTTAGTGCGGATGTAGTCTTTTTTGAACACATGCCGTACTACTCTGAAAAGTGGTCTGCTTTATCTAGTGATCTGTTAGATCTCAATCCCCTACCTCAAGTGGTAAAAAACGATCCCATTAAAAAAATCCCTCCTATAAAGGTGTATAAGAGAAGAATCAAAGTTAGAGTTCCCTCCATGGCCCCTCAACAACCAACTCTTCCTTCGTCGGTAGATCAAAACACCTCCCAGGTAATTTCTGACCTACATCTTCCCATTAGTTAAAGGAAATATGTTCGTTCTTGCACTCAACATCCAATTAGTAATTTCTGCTCTATAACATATCTTGGTGGTAGCTTTTCCTGTTTTAGTGTTGCTATCTCTGCTGTTTCTATTCCGAAGACGGCTACTCAAGCTCTTAACATCCTTTCTGGCATCAAGCTATGTAAACTGAAATGGTTACTCTTCGCGAGTGCAAAACTTGGGATCTAGTTGATCGCCCTCAAAACTGCCCTATAGTTGGCTGTCGTTTGGATATTAACTATTATATACCATTCAGATGGTTCAATTGAACGGTTGAAGGCTCGTCTAGTAGCAAAAGGTTATACTCAACCTATGGGGTAAACAATTTTGAAACTTTTTCTCGTGTTGCTAGACTTAATTATGTACGGGTGCTTATATCTATTGCTATGAACAATGATTGACCTCGTTTTCAACTTGATGTTAAAAACCTCTTCCTATATGGTGACTTGCATGAGGAAGTATACATGGAGCAACCACCTGGTTTTGTTACTCAGGGGGAGTATTCCAAAGTCTGTAGACTTAGGAAAGCTAGTTATGGCCTAAAACAAATCCCAAGAGCGTGGTTTATAAATTGTTCAAATTCTTCTAAAGTTTCAATTTCAGCGCTCGCATTCAAATCACTTTCTTTTTACAAAAAAACCACTTATGCACTTGTTATTCTTATTGTATATATGGACGATATTATTTTGTCTGGTAGTGATACTGATGGTATTTCAACTACTAAAAGATATCTAGAGCAACACTTTGTTACAAAAGATCTTGGCAAACTCAAGTACTTCTTGCGAATTGAAGTTTCCAAATCTTTTTGTGGTGTCTGTCTTTCACAAAGCAAAAATGTTCTAGATCTTCTGACAGAAACATGCATGCTTGGTACTAAACATACTAGCACTCCTCTGGATTTAATGTTAACTGGGATGATGGATCTTCACCACACTATCCGGATAACCACCGATACAAAAGATTACTTGGTAAGCTTATGTGTCTTACTGTACCTAGAGCTGACATTACTGCTGATGTTGGACTTGTCAATAGGTATCTAGATAAACCTCGACAATGTCACTGGGATGTTGTCGGTCATATCCTTTAATATATGAAAAATTCTCTAGGGAAAGGATTACTATATTGTAGACATGAGTACTGTAAACTCACTGGATATTCTGATTCTGATTATACTGGTAGTAGATGTGACATGAAATCTACTTTTGGCTACTACATTTCTGTTGGAGGGAATCTAGTTACATGGCGAAGTAAGAATCAAACTGTGGTTGCTCGGTTTAGTGCTGAAGCAGATCACAAAGCTATGGCTCATACTGCTTGTGAACATAGTTACCCATGTTCCTGCATAGGCTCCACCTAGGCTCGCCTAGGCCCGCTAGGCTCTAGGGGGGCTGCCTTAAATTGGGCGCCCATGCTTTCAGATAACTCTAGGCAGGCCGCCTTAAACTGGGTGCCTAGGCTTTCAGATAACTGAAGTGGATGCCTAAGGCCTTTTAGGCCCAAATTAAGATACTTAAAGGCCAAATTGGCATGTATTAGGTATCAATTTGGTCAAATTAGATCCAATTTAGTTACTTTATGGAAGGAAATAGGTCTGATTTGGGGAAAACATGTCTTATTTTGGGAAATTAGGTCTGGTTTCTATTAGTATATGTGCTTTATTGCTTTATGTTTATTGTTATTTTCTTTGTTATGGGCTTTAGACTTGACTTGTAAATACCCCAGAATGATCTGAGTGGGATGACGAAAGCCAAAAGTTACTAAGATCTGACTAAGTTTGTCGAACCAAGCACGAGGGTTCTGTTTGATCCATAGAGGGCTTTTCTCAGCTTAAAAACCTGCGAGGACTCCCCCTGAGCAACAAACCCCGGTGGTTGCTCCATGTAAACTTCTTCCTGCAAGTCTCCATAAAGAAACACATTTTTGACATCCAACTGAAATAGGGGCCATTCTTTGTTTACAACAACAGAAATCAGAATGCAAATAGAATTTAAACGTGCTACAGGAGAAAAGGTTTCAAAGTAGTCCACACCATATGTTTGTGTATATCCTTTTGCCACAAGACGTGCTTTCAGTCGCTCAATTGTACCGTCTGGTTGATATTTAATTGTGAAGGCCCAGTGACATCCAACAGTAGGGCAGGAAGGAGGACGATCCACAAGTTCCCATGTCTTGCGATCAGAGAGTGTTTGCATTTCATGTTCCATCGCCTGTTTCCATGCAGGAATAAGAAGAGCTTTTACAGCAGTCTTGGGAATAGTGATGGCAGAGATAGTAGAAGTGAAGCATGCAATTCAGATTAGCGGATGAGCAGAAATGACTAATAGGATGTTTCGTGTAGGAACAAACATCCTTGCACTGGTTGATAGGTAGGTGTAAGCATAGATCTAAATGTCGTCGACATTAGGCGAAATTTCGCCGATAATGTCGATGTCGACGGTCAGCGACGTCGAATGCATGTAAACATCTTTATTCTACAATATCCTCGACATTTCCCTATATGTCGGCGAAGTTGGCCCAAGTCCATACAAAAATTCCACAATGTCCTCGACATTTATCGAAGTCGTCGAAGTTGGCGACATATTTCAGGGATTTTCTGGAGTTGGCTGTGTGAGGTGGAAAAAGTGTTGGAGCTTGAGGTAAGATGATTTTGATGTTATCTTTTACTATTCTAAGCTAACAGTAATAGACCGATCCTCTCTCTGCTAAATCTACCATAGATTTACACTATTTTTATGTAGTTTGTTTATTGTCACAAACTTTATATATGGAAGAACTCTATAGTTCGGAGACGACTGTATGTAAGCGTGCATTTATCTACATATGTAAACCTGTAATGATGGCTATATGTAAACATATATTGTGTTTTTAAGCTAGATTTGATGAAATCTGTCGATTTTCATCACAAAATGGCTATTTTTAGCTTAATTTTTGTCGAAGTTGCGTCGAAACTTTGGTTGTAAAAATCCTCGACATTTCCTCGACATTTCCAAAACTTCTGTGTCCACACCTGTCGAAGTCAGCTCGAAGTCGAAGTCCTGTTCCATGGGTGTAAGTAAGAAGTTACCTCAGTGGTTGTATGATCATCCATAGAAGGAGGAATTGGTTGTAGAGGGGCTATAGAAGGAGTACTGGTCTTGTTTCTTCACTTGTATACTTGCAGAGGTCGGGCTTTAGGCAGTTCAGAAGATGGCAAAATCTCAACAACATTAGGCAACGACGTTGGTGCCAACATATCACTGGAGAGTGATGCTCCATCATTAGAGTAATATGGCATATGCTAAAAAAAAAACTACATCCGCACTCACAAACCATTGCTTCAGAATAGGATCAAAACAACGATAACCTTTCTGGGTTCTAGAATATTCCAAAAAGATACACTTGGTGGAGCGAGGATCAAGTTTTGTTAGCCCCGAGCGTAGGTTTTTGACAAAGAAGGTACACCCAAAAATACGAGGGGGGATAGAGAACAATTGAGCATTAGGAAAGAGAATGGTGTAAGGTATTTTATTGTACAAAACAGAGGAGAGCATGCGATTGATAAGATAGCATGTCGTAGAAACAGCCTCAGGCCAGAAACGATGAGGTACTTTATAGTGAAGTAAAGTGCGAGCAAACTCTAACAAGTGGCGATTTTTTCGTTCAGCAACGCCATCTGTTGTGGAGTGTAGGGACATGTAGTTTGGTGCATGGTGCCACGAACAGAACAAAAAGATGTTACTGATTTTTGCATAAATTTAAGTGCATTATTGGTGCGGAAAATTTTAATGGTTTTGTTGAATTGGGTATATGTATTTCAGAGAAAATAACATTGATATTATCCAAAACCGTGTTGCGATCTTTCAATAAAACAACCAAGTAACACGGGAGTAATCATCAATAAAGGTCAGAAAGTATTTAACCCCATAATGACTAGGAATAGAACAAGGGCCCCAGACATCCACATGAACAATATCAAAAAGTGCTTGAGAACCAATTTCTTTCTTAGCGGGAAACACAGAACGCGTTTGTTTACCCAACTGACAAGATTCACAAGAAAATGTTTTTTAGATAAAGCTGGAAATAAATATTTCAACTTTTCCGCAGAGGGATGACCAAGCCGGTAGTGCCACTGGAGTCCTGTGACTGATGTTGACAGAAGAGCGACGTTGTTGGTGGTCCATCCAGATAGTAGAGTCCGTCTGGTCCCTCATGGCCCGAACCAATCCTCGTCTTCATGTGGAGATCCAGCAGAAGGAGAGACGAGCAAGGCAGAGGAACCAGCAACAGACGTAGAGGGAAGCCGAGTCATGCGTTCTTGAAAAAATTTCTCGAACTCCGAGCAAAGCCACTCAGTGGAAGGCATAGCAGATGGCTGTTCAGCTGTAGTATCCGTGGAAGTTTCCGCAGATACTTGATTTGCCCAAGTAGGTTTACCATACTTGATCCAGCACTGGTCTTCATTGTGATTGTCGCGGCCACAGAAGTTGCAGAAGCGAGGACCAACAGATTGTCCGCGACCAGGAGCAATAGAAGATGTGCGTCCACCGTTAGGAGGGAGACGTCCTCCACGACCACGGCCGTGACCTTAGCCACGATCAAATTAAGAAGTGTAAACATCCAGAGCAGGATGTTCGATGGCAGGAGTGGAGATTGTGGAACACAAAACAGTTTTGGGAAGCGTAGGGTTGCACAATGTGTGCACCCTCATATATATAACATTGAAACATTTACAGAGAGGTCCACATATAATATGGAAATAACAAAACAACTAACAAAATATATAAAACAGGAATATATGTTAACACTCCCCCTCAAGTTGGAGCATAGATATCAATCATGCCCAACTTGTCCGTCAGTGTGCAGAATTGCTTCTTCGCCAGCAGCTTGGTGAAGATGTCAGCAACTTGGTCTTCAGAACGAGTGAAGGGAGTGTAGATCTTGCCAGTCAGAATGGATTCCCGAATAAAATGACAATCTACTTCAATATGTTTAGTGCGCTCATGATAAACTGGATTATTCGCAATGAAGATAGCAGCTTTATTATCACAGTGCATAGGTATAGCAGAAGAAGAGTCAACCCCGAACTCTTTTAACAGAGAGCGGACCCACAACAATTCACAGGCAGTATGGGCTATGGCCCTATATTCAGCTTCAGCACTTGACCTGGCCACCACATTTTGTTTTTTACTCCTCCAGGTAACAAGATTGCCTCCAACATACGTACAATACCCAGAAGTAGATTTTCTGTCAACTCTGCTACCTGCATAATCAGAATCAGAATACCCTGCAAGAGAACAGTATCCATGCTTCCTGTAGTGAAGTCCCTTGCCAGGAGACTTCTTCAAATATCGTAGAATCTGACAAAGAGCATCCCAGTGACACTGTCTGGGTTTATCAAGGTATCTGCTAAGAAGACCCACTGCAGTAGAAATGTCAGCTCTGGTGACAGTCAAATAAATGAGTTTACCAATCAGCCTCCTGTACTTTTTATGATCAGCAAACAGAGGAGAAGAATCATCATCCCAATTTACATTAGGATCTAGAGGAATATCAGCAGGTCTCGCCCCCCAGCATACCAGTCTCCTGCAGTATGTCTAGGACATATTTTCTCTGAGACAACACAAGAGCATTAGAATTTCTAGAAACTTCTATGCCCAGAAAATATCTAAGTTTGCCCAAATCTTTGGTAGCAAAGTGCTTGCCCAGATGAGATTTAGTAGCCTGAATACCAAGAGAATCACTGCCAGATATGATAATATCATCAACATAGACAATCAGAATAATAATACCAGCTGAAGTCTTCTTGATAAAAACAGAATGATCCACCTGAGATCTCAGAAACCCAAAATCAATCATAATTTTGCTCAATTTATCAAACCAAGCCCGGGGACTCTGCTTAAGCCCATAAATAGACTTCTTTAACCTGCAAACTTTGTGAGACTCTCCCTGAGCAACAAACCCAGGAGGTTGCTCCATATAGACCTCTTCTTGTAAATCACCATACAAGAAGGCATTTTTCACATCTAGTTGCAACAGTGGCCAGTCAAGATTAACAACAACAGACAGAAGAATTCTGACAGAATTAAGACGAGCAACAGGAGAGAAAGTCTCAAAATAGTCAATACCATACGTCTGGGTGTAGCCTTTAGCAACTAACCGTGCCTTCAGCCTTTCAACAGTGCCGTCAGGTTGATATTTGACCGCATACACCCATCTGCAACCTACAGGTTTACACTGAGGAGGTGGATCCACCAGCTCCCAAGTATCTCGTTCAGCAAGAGCTAACATCTCCTCCTTCATAGCAGACAACCATCCAGTACTCTGTAGAGCATCCTGGATATTCTTTGGAACAACAACAGCAGATAAGGCATATACAAAATTGCTAGAATGAACATTCAGATGATCAGTAGAAACAAACTGAGCAATACTGTGTGATGTGCAGGAACGAGTACCCTTTCTAAGAGCAATGGGTAAATCAAGATCAGAATGTACCTCAGGTGTAGTAGAACCTTCTGGAGGTGAAGATTGGTTTTCATGGGGGGTTTCTTGAGTAGAAGGTGCTCTGTTCCTGCGTTGATAAACTATAAGAGGAGGCTTATCAGCCTCAGGAGTGACTTTGTCAGTAGTATCAGGCACACAATCAGAAGTAACAGGTAGAGGTGAGGCAATAAGATCAGACTGTAAACTGTCACCACGAGTCGAATAGTAAGGAGTATCCTCAAAGAAAACCACATCACTGCTAGTATACCATTTTCTTGCAGTAGGACTGTAACACCGATATCCCTTCTGGGTACGAGAATATCCCAAAAAAATGCACTTCTCAGCACGAGGAGACAGTTTATCAGAAGTAGGTCCAACTAACCGTACAAAACAGGTACATCCAAAGATCCGAGGAGGCACAGTAAATAGCTGAATATCGGGTTGAAGAACTTGAATAGGTATTTTGTTTCCAATCACAGAAGATGGCATTCGATTTATCAGAAAACAAGCAGTCAATATAGCCTTAGGCCAAAACGAGCGAGGAACATGTGCATGCATCATAATAGTTCTAGCAACCTCTAACACATGTCTATTTTTACGCTCAGCCACACCATTTTGCTGGGGTGTATAAGCACAAGAGGTCTGATGTAATGTACCCACAGATTTACAAAAAACATCCACATCTTTTTTAACAAATTCCAGTGCATTATCAGTACGAAAATTTTTGACAGGCATACCATATTGAGTTTTTATTTCAGCAAAAAAGAACTTGATAACAGACAAAACTTCGGACCTACTTTTCATCATAAACAACCAAGTAGTCCGTGAAAAGTCATCAATAAACAAAATAAAATATTTATGACCAGATAAACTCGGCACATGACAGGGTCCCCATACATCAGAGTGCACTATATCAAACATATTTTTACTGCTAATCTGGCTGCGTCTAGGATAAACAGCTCTAGTTTGTTTTCCAAGTTGACATGACTCGCACTGAAAACTACAAATGCCAAGATCAGACACTAAATGTCGAAGCTTTTCAGATGATGGATGGCCCATCCGGTAGTGCCACTGTAATGCAGAAACTGAGGTAGATAATGCAGGAGTCACATATGCTTTAGCTGCTTTTGGCAAATGATCCAGATAGAAGAGTCCATCAGCACCTTCATACCCCCCACCAATCTTCATCCTCGTGCGAAGGTCCTGAAAAACACATGAACCAGGAATAAAAGTCAGACTACACTGTAGGCTCCGCAATATCTTGCTAACAGATAACAGATTGAAAGGAAATATCGGCACATAAAAGGCAGATTTCAGCAGAAAGTCAGAAACAATATCCCCCACTCCAGACACCGCAGACTTGGAACCATCAGCCAACATAACAGATGATGGTCTAGCAGGTTTAAATAATTTTTGAAACAGTGATCTATTTCCAGAAATATGTGAAGAGGCACCGGAGTCGATGACCCACTTAGTATTACCAGGAGTTGAAGAAGAGCTCAGGAAGGCAGTGTCATAACCAGAATAAGTGGCGGCATGAGCTCCACTAGTCGAAGCTTGAGACGACGCACCAGCTCGCTCAAGAAGAAGACGCTCCACCTCAGCACGGATGTAGTCAGCAGTCGCACCCGAGGAGGCAGAGTCAGTAGGCTGAGTCGTTCCCTCTGATGCAGTAGTAGTGGAGTCAGCAGCTGCATTGGCCCACACCGGCTTACCATATTTCTCCCAGCATTTTTCTTCAATATGGTTGGACCGGCCACAGAAGGTACAAAGGCGCTGTCCTGACTGAGGACGCGCACCAGCAGTAGGGGCAGTAGAAGAGGCTCCACGACCAGGAGCAGCCCGTCCTCGTCCTCCACCCAGGGGAGGACGGCTCTCAGTAAAGCGACCACGGCCATGACCCCGACCACGACCAGAAGCTGCAGCAAGGGCCGAAGAGTCTCCAACATCAGTAGTCAGAGACGAGGAAGACAAAGGCAAACGCTGAAGGCGTTTGTAGGCACTCTGTAGTGACGACAGAGGGTCACTGGCTAAGATCTGGTCCACAACTCCAGCATATGACTCAGGCAATCCACAGAGAAACTGGACAAACTGAAGCTCCTGGCGCTGACGCTGCATAGTAGCCAGGTCCGTGGAGAGAGGGTGATAGGATTCCAGTTCACCCCATAATCCAGTGAAGTCAGAGAAGTAATCCGCAATGTCCGTCCCCGTGAACTGTAGACGTCCCAGCTGCTTGGTGATGTCAAACACCTTCTTGGGGTTCTGACTATGCGAGTAAGTACCGGTGAGCTGATCCCACATCTGCTTCGCCATAGGTAGGTGAAGAAGTGTGACGCTAATCTTCTCAATGCTGCTATTGAGAATCCAGGTCATTACAGTGGAGTCATCACGAACCCAGTCGTCATACGCCTTTACATCTTTAGCATCAGCGTCCTCTGCGGGTGCTGCCGGACCCGCACGGATAAGATGTGAGTACTTGCCCTGGGATCTGGCATAGATCGTCATGGAGCAGACCCAGTGCGGATAGTTGCGCCCATCAAGCTTCACAGTGGTAACCTGACGGCGGAAGTCATCATGCGAGGACCATCGTACAAAATTTCGATCGAAATTGCGAAATTTCGATCGAAATTTCTGATTTTTTTCCAATCGGACATCGAAACGCATGTACGCAGAGAATGGGACGTCATTTTGCAGAAATTTCGCACTTAGGTGCGAAATTTCACAAAACAGTGCAAATTTTGCCCAGTTTGGGCCATAATTTCGCAAAATGGCAGAAAATTTCGATAGAAATTTCGAAATATTTGTTCCTAAGACTGCTGCCACTACATGTTAGGTATTTTGGCGATTCTCTTTGTATCTTTTGCTTATAGAGGCTATTTTCTTTGATTCTAAGGTTTGATTTTAGGCCAAATTGTGTCAAATTTGAGCAGATTAGGTCTGATTTGAGGAAAACAAGTCTGATATGGTGAGATTAGGTCTAATTTGGCCAAATTAGATAATGTTTAGGTCAATATAGGGAAAATTTGGGGAAATTAGGTCTGATTGGATCATAATATAAAAAATTAGGTTTTATATAGGCCAAATCATGTCAAAATTGGGCACATTAGGTCTAATTTAGGGGAAACAAGTATGATTTGGGGGAAATTGTTCTAAATTGGATGACTAGGTCTTATTTGGCCAAATTTACATCTCATTTAGGTCAATATATGAAAACTTTATGGAAATTGGGATTGATTAGGTTATGGCATACAAAATTAGGTCTGGTTTAGGCAAAAATTAGGGTAAATTAGGTCAAATTTGGATCAAATGAGTTCAAATTAAGGCCAATCAGTTCTAGTTTAGGTCTCGTTGGTTTTGATTTAGCTTAAATTCTACATAATAATATTAAACATGTTTTGGCTACAAACATAATACATGTTTAGCTTTCTGATTTCTATATGAGTTTTGTTTAGGTAAAACTTCCACAATTTAATCCATATCTAATGATTTTGTTGCTTTCTTCATACGATGCTAGCACATTGATTGCATATTTATCATGTATATTTATATAAGGATTGTATTTTTCAAGAATTTTACATATATTTGTTAAAATTTAAAATATATAAAACGCCTGAAAACGTTTGGGCGCCTAGGCTCTCTGGGCGTCTCCCTGAAACGCCTGGTCGCCTGGTCGTCTATACAACCATGGAATAACCCAAAAAGATGCATTTAGTGGAGCGAGGGTCAAGTTTCGTCATTCCCGGGCATAAATTTTTAACAAAGTAAGTACGCAAAAAAATGCGAGGAGGGACAGAGAACAGAGGTGCATCAGGAAACAAAATGGAGTAAGGGATACGATTATGTAAAACAGAAGATGGCATACAATTTTATAAGATAGCATGCCATAGAAACCGCATCAGGCAAAAAACGGTGAGGGACTTTATAATGAATAAGAAGAGTGCGAGCAACCTCTAATAAGTGGCGATTTTTCCGTTCAACAACACCATTCTGTTGTGGAGTATAAGGGCAAGTGATTTGATGGATAGTGCCACGATCAGAACAAAAGGATGTGACATACTTTTGCATAAATTCTAGGGCATTATCGGTACGGAAAATTTTAATGGATTTATTGAACTGGGTCTGTATTTCAGAATAGAAGATACAGATATTGTCCAAAACAATGCCACGATCTTTGAGCAAAACAACCAAGTAGTACGGGAATAATCATCAATAAAAGTCAGAAAATATTTAACTCTAGATTGACTTGGAACAGAGCATGGACCCCAGATGTCCGCATGAACAATATCAAAAATTGCCTTAGAACCAATTTCCTTTTTAGCGGAAAAAACAGACTGCGTTTGTTTTCCCAAAACACAAGATGCACAAGAAAAATTATTTTCAGATAATGCAGGTTATAAATGCTTCAGTTTTGTAGCAGACGGATGACCCAGCCGAAAGTGCCACTGAAGTCCTGTGACTGATGTAGACAAAAGAGCAGAAGTTGCAGGCGTTCCATCCAAATAGTATAGTCCATCTGGTCGTTCATGGCCCAAACTAATCCTCGTCTTCATGCAGAGATCCTTCAAAACACAACCGGAGGGATCAAATTTAATAGAGCACTGAAGCTGTGTTACAGTTTTACTAACAGATAATAAATTAACAGGAAATTGTGGTATGTATAAAACAAATTGGAGATTCAACTTTCGAGATAGAGGAACAGTGCCAATGCCATGAACAGGAGTCTTAGAGCCATTTGCAACAATGACAAATGGGATAATAGAGGTTTTAGTTAGAGCAAAAAATAATTGGATGTCGCTAGCCATATGGACAGACGCACCAGAATCAATGCACCATTTATTGTTACAAGTAGAAGGAGAAGCAATCATGGTGGAGGAACCAATAGCAGATGTCGAAGGTAGCTGAGTCATGCACTCCTGGAAAAACTTCTCGAACTCTGAGCGAAGCCATTCAGTATTCGACAGAGTAGTTGGTTGGTCAGATGCAACATCAGTGGCAGTTTCTGTAGAGGCCTGGTTAGCACAGATGGTAACTAGAGCCATCGAGCTTGACGGTGGTAACACAAAGAGCAAGGAGGCTCAACCGAGGCCATGATGAGCATAGGTAGGGCAGTAGTGAAGAGGCGGTGCAGCAACAACAGGCAGTGGATAAAGAACCCGCTATGAGGTAGTAGCAGCAGCAGGGATCTGACGCATCAAATCAGAAGAAACCTGTGTCGGGCAGATAGACTGATAAAGGAACCTACGCTGTCATGAGGAAGATCAATATCCCATCATGAGGCGCAGGCAGAAAACCAATCAAAGAGATTGGAGACGCTCAACGTGGGACGACGATGGCTGTCGGGATGGTTGTACGTACGAAAAAAGAGCAGGAGGAAGCATGAGAGGAGGACAACAGTGCGACGGTGGAGGGAGGAGGAGGGGCGGTGACTGGTGGAGGGAAGAGGAGGGGCGGCGGCTGGTGGTGGAAGGAGTAGAGGGCGGCGGCGGGTGGAGGGGTGGCTGCGGGGTGAGAGGGTGGTGTGGGCGGCGGCGGACAAGAAGGGTGGAGGGGCTGCCGGCGGCCGGGGGGGGGTGAAGGCTTAGGGCATAGGGGCAGGGTGGGAAAAAGAAACTCGGAGAACCGGACCTACTCTTGATACCATATAGAGAAACTGAGAATTACTTATTGAATGAATTAACCAGTGTACAATATAGTCTCTTATAAAACAGAAGGAAATAGAGACTAAAGCAGAGATGAGCAATATGAGACTAAACTACTGAAGTAAAAACATAAGTGAGGCACATGCTATGCACATGACACACAACATAACACAACATATCTCTATACTGATCAACAAGATGAGAAGGAAATCTATGTCTGGGAAGTGAGTTATCTTTCCCTAGCTGTGAGACTAACTCTTACAGAACTGACTTTAAGCACAAGCCCTCCTTATGCCATGCAATCGACTATGATTCCTCTTAGTGTATGCAATAGCATTGATGCCATCATCAAGAAATTCATTTGGAGAGGCTCTTTTAAGAAAAGAGGTGTGCACCTTGTCAAACGGGCTATCCTCTCTCCCCAAGGATAAAGGGGGTATTCGACTGAGGTTGGCGAAAGATATGAACATGACTTTAATCATTAAATTTGCTTGGTTTTCTAGGAGAAAGAGGCGTTATGCGTTAAGATCCTCAAGGGCAAATATTCATCTAAACGCTACATCCCAATAATTGGTTCTGGCACATGGAAAGCCGCCCGCATTGAGAGAAGATTTATTTATAGGGATGAAAGGGCTCATCAAATAAGGGGACGTTGTGTCTGTTTGGGCGACCCCTGGGTTGATGCTGGCCTTTATTTTGTGAACTTTAGCAGCTCGTCTGTCTCTGAATCTGATAGAACCATGAATGTCAGGGACTTTTTAAGAAGGTAGGAGACTGGAACTGGGAGGTCCTTCTTTCTAAATTTCCTTCCTTTTATCCGATGATAACGAGTATAGAAATGCCTAGCCTCCTTCTAACTGCTGAATCTGTTGTCCGGACATTCAAGAAGAACGGCCGGTTATCTACCTCTGATACTTCTGATAATTTGATTTGCCCAGCTGTGCAGATTTACCCTCACAAAATTTGGTCCCTTACATGGCTTGACTAGGCCCAGAACGGGTCAGAGCCTTTCTTTGGATGGTGCCACTATTCGGAAAGATGGTTCTGCAGCTGCTGGCAGTCTCATCATAAACTCACAGAGAGTGGATAGATGGCTTTATGTTTAACATCAGAACCTGCTCCGTTCTCCAATCAAAGCTTTGGGCCATGGAAAATCTGAAAAAAGTGTTGACCTAGCTTGGAATCTGGGTCTCCAAAATGTTATTCTTGAACCTGCACCCAGGTTTTTCGTGTGGTGATCAACAAGGAGATTGTCGAAGCTAGATGTGCCCCTTTAGTTAGAACAATCAGAACTAACTTGGCCAGAGATTGGATAGTGAAGATTCAGCACACTTTCAGAGAGTTTACTCATGCTGCTAATGATATGGCCCATTTGGCCCTCCATGAGAAACTTGGTATGAAGGCTTTGATGAGACAGCTGCAATATGGTGTCTTATAGATGTGGTGTCAAGTCCCCTCATACCTGATTGTAATTAATCTTTGTGTGCCTGCAGGACGGCTACTCGAAGATGAACCGATGCCTGCAGTTACTCCATTGTCTTACAGGGATGTAACAGCAGGTACGCCCACGTCTCAGACCAACAATTTCGTACTTGACGAAATACCAAATCTGTTGATCCGGATTACATCTCTCTGGTACATGATTGTGGTTTCACTGAATTACTGATTGCGAAGGAGGCTTACACAATACTGCTTAAGCCATGGAAATTTACAGTAATCGTCAAGGTTATAGGCAGGAACATAGGCACATGACTCTCAAAGATCATCTGCGCTTTATGTGGAAACCGGTAGGGAAATGGAACTCGTATGAACTTAGCTTTAATCACTTTGCAAGCCAGTTTTCGTGTAAGAACGATTATCTGAATGCATTAACTGGAGGTCCTCGGTCCATCTTTAGATGTTGTTTAATGGTTTGGCAATGGGAACAAAACCTCATTCCATCAAATAATCTCCAGCCTTAAGTCATTACATGGGCTAGGATCATTGATCTTCCGCTTCATCTGTATAATCCAGTGATTTTCAACAAAATTGGGTTAGCCCTTGGGAGGTTGGTTAGAGTAGATGATCATATAAACAACTGCACACAAAGTAGGTATGCAAGACTGGCTGTAGAAATCGACACAAATCATCCAGTGCTCCCGGCGGTTGTTATCAATGGATTAGTGTTCAAAGTGGAGTATGAAACACTCCCAACTATCATCGTTGTGGTGTCATGAGTCATGCAACCTCGCAATGCACAATCTCTGTAACTGACAGTGATAAAGAAGTTCCTCAATCGAATAATCATGATGCTGGGGTACTTAGTTTCAACAAGAGGAACATTGGCAGATATGGAAGAAATATCCACACAAGGCGGCCAACTCGAAAAAATATCAACTATAATCTGGATAGAGGTAAATCTAAAGCAAGAAGTAATCGATATGATGTTCTTGAAGATGATGATAATTTGGTAGATGCTGCCAACTGCCTGATAGATATGGATACTGCTGTTCTGGAATCCACGTCAGTGGGGCAAAAAGTTTGGACTCGAAAAAGAAAGCAATCATCAAGAACACTTCATGATGACATCGGGAACCCACAACTGATTTAGGACAGAATACAGATGGAAGTCACAGACATACGGGTAACAAACCAGAAGAACTATCTTCTATGAACATGGACCAACATCACACAGTAGGTGATCCAGATTTGGATGAAGTCAACACACATTCAGTGGAACATGATAACGATCAGATACAGGTTGATAGTAACAAGAACACCGATGACATACTAGAGGATTTATCTTTGATGAATGAGGAGTTCCATCGATAGTCAACCCAGAAGTGGATGAAGTTATTATACACTGTAGAATGTGACTGTATCAATAAAAGTACTCCGGCAAAAAATGTTGATCTATCTACTCCCAAAGAAGTAAGCATCAAAACGCATACACAACTTTTCTGGGAAGATTGGTAGGGAGACACGAAGCAGTAAAGGCAAGATGAAACTTAGCCCATATCTCATTCGGAGCCAGACAAGAAGACAAGCAGAACTGCTCGATGCCCTGGAGAGTGCAGAGTTGAAAAGTAATTAAAAGTGCACGGGAGCATGGATGTACTAGTATCACAGTTGATCAATTTGAATTTCTGCAAAAAAAATATACAATGTTGTCTTTTGAGTTAAGCTGACTTAAATTAGACTACGACAGTCTCATGTCTACTACCTCGTCAATGGAGCTTCTTCTTCTGTTGCTACTAACGTAGATCACATATAGATTACATATCATCATCATCAAAGTTATCCTTTTGCAATTTAAGCTATGTGCATTCATGACGTAATGGATTCGATCCCTGCTTTGTTCAGTAGGTTATTAATTAAAGTTCTCATCCCTTTCCCAAAAAAAATGCATTCACGCTATATCATTTTGTTAATTAGAAGTGATGCTAAGATAGATTCACGAGTTGACAATTTTCTAGTACCTTATCTATGAAATGATTGAGTCTGAGTCTTCCATAAGTAACTGTAGGTTCCTATGTTTCTCCACCTTTTTTATTTTGATTTCCATTTCCAAACCACACTCTCCCAAAACTACAATTGTGATTTCCAACATGTCCTTCCAAACCAAACTAATAATGATATTTTTGTCTATGGCCATTTATACATATTTTCATCCATGTTAACCAAAAAATCTCTCTGAGTCTCTGTGTAAGGTCGACTTCGTGGGAATACCCAAGAGAATGAGTTTGATTGCTTTGATTCCATCACCTTATTTGTGTGATATTTGGCAACACCATTCTTTCAACATCTTATTAACAATAAATTCTCTCACCATTTCTTTACATCAAGATTATGCTCAGTGCCTCCAATGTATACCTTTCTTATCCATCCACTACTTTCTTGCAAGCAAGCTGCCATGATGTTTCTTTTAATATGGTGTCAATTTCTCCAATGAATTCCCAATAAGAGAGACAATGTTCCACTCTATGCTTTCTATCTTGGATGAGTTTCTTTACCTTCCTCTGTCCAAAGAGACGCGGGAATCCTTACTCAATTTTCACCAGATCAGGTTCCAACAAAGCCAGACGATTTTCATGACCCACGCTCACTGTAGGTGCTTGATGTCCTTTGAAAGTTTGAAATATTTGTTAAGTGATGCGTAAAAACAACTTGTTCATGTCACCACACCCTAGTGATGATCTATGGCTTTAGGTAGGAACATTCCAAAGTTATGATGGTTCATGTTATGAGAAAGGACAAATTCTTATGATTGGCTGTCAACCTACCACCAACCCTTCTTTCTTTTGGGTTTGGACCACCTACATCTGCACATGAGTATGTGCATAAGCACATGCGGAGATGAATAAAGTCCTCATTTACAAAATTGAAAACTGAATGACATGTTATCTGACCAGTGATCTGTAAATCCAGTAATCCTACATATTTGTTCATAGATAATTTGTGCACAGAGCTTATGTCCAGGCTTTTCTATCTGCAGGGTATAGGCTACAATTTCAAAGGACTTGTGAAGATTAACCAAGAAGTTCATGAGGCGCTCTCTAAGGGTGATGCTGTTGTTGCTTTAGAATCAACAATAATATCTCATGGTATATTTTAGTGTCATTTTGTCTATGATCAAGTTGTCATGTATGGCAAATACATCATTCCTTTTTTTCCGTATATAGTCATTGTACTTGAATCAATCTGTATAGTCCATCTGTTGTGATATCCCATATGAATTATATGTTATTAACATCTCTAATTACAAGGTTAAATCCTTAAACGTATGGTCAGCTACCAAATGGTAGGCTTGTGATGTATTAATCAATTTCATTTAGTACGTTGGCTTCGTCCACGAGTATCATAATATGAATTTTGTGATTATTTTTCATGTTTTGTTCGATGCTTCGGATTGGAAAATTTGTCTTAAATATTTAGCATGTGAACTTTTCTGTAGGAATGCCTTTTCCTCAAAATTTACAAACTGCCAAAGAGGTGGAGACTATCATAAAGGAAACTGGAGCTGTTCCGGCAACAATTGCTATTCTCGACGGCATTCCTCGTATTGGTAGGATCTACTTTTACTAGATATGTGGATATGGCAATTGCACGAGTTTCAATTAAAAACCTGGTTCAAATCCAATTTTATTAGCAAAAAATCATCTCTAATAATACAAGATCTGGATTACCAGATAATTACAAACAGTATAAAATCCTATGAAAGTGGTTGGCTATGAGCATCACATCTATATCCCAAGATATCATCATTTTTGTTGACTAAAAAATAATAATTTAGTGTTAAAGTAGTGTCAAGAAAATTTGATAGCAGAGTGCTACATCATATATGTGAACAAATTACTCGACATGTATTGCAATAATTTTAGAGTTATGCTTCTTCATGGACCTGAAAAAACAATCTTTAGTCAGAAAATGTTTCCTAAACAAGTCTATCCATCTTGCAACACCATCTTATCAATTGGAAAGAGCTAATAAGCAGGGTTCCAGCTTCCTTATAGATTGGTGAGAAAGTGAACTTGAATAGAGCTGAATGGAAAAGAAGGATCCTTGTAGTCAGTCCCAAGTTCCCAACATGGTTGGAATTGAGGCTTAGACGCTGCTTTTTCTTACAATGATCTTGGGACAGCCATGGATATTTTTATATAGCAGGAGTAGTGATCTCTGTTTTGTAACTTGTACGTGAAGTATATCAAAATCTTGCTTTTGTATATCATTTTGGATCATCACAAATAAGATTCAGAAAGCTGTCAGATTACCAACTTTCCTCATTGTGCTGAGTTCGATTGAAAAACTTTAATCCTATTTATAATTAATCAATTCCCCTTGTGAAGAAAAGCATTGAGGGTGGCTTTTGTGCAATCCTGACTTGTTCCTTGAACCATGTAGAAATTACTAAGTGATATTCATATCAGTTAACAACATGAATTACAAGCTCTGCTATATATAGGAGTACAAAGAGTTATACAAATACACAAGTGATAAATGGATCCCCACTTAAGTGTATCACAAAAAAAAGAAACACATAATAAAAAGGATAAACACAATGGGTCTAGGCCCAATAACCACTTATACCACATGTTGTATAATGCCAACTTAGTAGGAAAAAGAGTTGGAGGTAGTGGTTTTGTAAGAATATCGGCATTTTGATCCCCTAATCGCACATGTGGTGCCACAATTTTCTAGCTTTGACCAGATTCCGCACAAAATGGCAATCTACTTTATTATATTTTGAGAGTTCATGGAATACTGGATTTTTTGCAATATGTATGGCTGCTTGGTTGTTACAATATAGTATTGCTGTTGTTTGAACATGAATCCTATAGTGACACTGGGAATGGCTTATTGAATGAATTAACCAGTGTACAATACAATCTCTTATATAACAGAAGGGATTATAGACTAAACTAGAGGTAAGCAATATGTGACTAAACTACAGAAGTAAAAACATAAGTGAGGCACATGCTATGCACATGACACTCAACAAAACACAAAATATCTCTATACTCCCCCTCAAGTTGGAGCGTAGATGTCGAACATGCCCAGCTTGTCTACTAGCGTCTGAAAATGAGCTTTAGGAAGTATCTTGGTGAAGATGTCTGCAACTTGCTTTTCAATGTTGAGATATGGAGTGTAGATCCGGCCAGAAAGAATAGTTTCTCGAACAAAGTGACATTCGACCTCAATATGTTTAGTCTGTTTATGAAAAGTGGGGTTGCCCGCAATAAAAATAGAGGCCTTGTTATCACAGAACATCGGTATAGGGCTGGAATAGGAGATATCGAACTCCTGAAGGAGACTCTGGACCCACATAAGTTCACATGCAGTATGGGCCATAGCTCGGTATTCTGCCTCTACACTAGATCTGGCTACAACAGTCTGCTTTTTGCTTCTTCAGGTAACACAATTTCCGCCCACAAATGTACAATATCCTGAGGTTGATTTACGATCAGAACGCTTCCTGCATAGTCAGAGTTTGAGAAGCCAGATAGATCACAGTGGCCATGCTTCTTATATAACAAGCCTTTTTCTGGAGAGCTTTATAGATACCTCAGAATGTGACATTATAGCATCCCAGTGACACTACCGGGGTTTATCAAGGTACCTACTGATGAATCCCACAACAGCAGTGAGGTCAGCTCTTGTGACCGTCAGATAAATAAGCTTGCCTACCAGTCTTCTGAACTGATGATGACCAGCATAAGGAGAAGAATTTTCATTGTCCCAATCCATATTTGGGTCAAGAGGAGTGTTGGCTGGTTTGCAGCCCAACATACCAGTTTCCTGCAAGAGATCAAGTACATATTTTTGTTGAGAGAGGCAAAGCCCTGCAGATGATCTGGAAACCTCAATACCTAAGAAATATCGTAGCTTTCTGAGATCTTTAGTGACAAAATGTTTTTCTAAGTAGGTTTTAGTTGCTCTGATACCATATAGAGAAACTGGGAATTGCTTATTAAATGAATAAACCGGTGTATAATACAATTTCTTATATAATAGAAGTGAGCAATATGGGACTAAATTACAGAAATAAAAACATAAGTGAGGCACATGCTATGCACATGACACTCAACAAAACACAACATATATCTATGAATCCCAACCTCAACCAGAATGGATTGTAGCCACTACATGTCACATCATGCATGCGTCACCACATGCATGGGCCTTTGCTCAATGTTCTACTTCTTTGCTTGATTGAAAAACAACTCATTGCTTCTTGCTTCTCTAAGAAACTAGGGTGATTGCCTAACGTGATACATGATCCACACATAGATTGACGGTCTTGAGCATCTCTTGCTCAATTTGCATCTACATATCTAGAGACTATAATAGCCTTCCGTGTTGGTGGATCATAGAGTAGTCATCTTCTAGGGGCACTCTTTAGATATTACAGGATATGTTCAAATGCTGTACCAGTGATTTTGAAGAGGACTACTCATGTTTTGGCTGACAACATCAACAACATAAGCAATATTTGGTTGGGTAGTCGTGGAGTAAATATGTTTCCCAACAATGTGACGACCCTTCTCCTGGCCGAGAATAACTCCCCCTCACTTTGAGCCATTGTGTGGTAGTAATCCATGAGATTGGAGACTAGTATGGCATTTGTCATCCTTGTTTCCTTCAATAAGTCCAAGACATAACATCTTTGAGATAGATTGATTCCCGCTTTGTATCAGAGAACTTCTATGCCTAGGAAATATTGAATATTTTCCCGATCCTTAGTGTGAAAGTGGGACTGCATGGATTTCTTTAGACTAGAAGTTCCCTTAGTATTTCTACCAAAGATTACAATATCATCAACATTCACAAGAAGTAGAATATGACCCTACGGTGAGTGGGAGTAAAATAATGCATGATCCTTCGACGATCTTTTAAATCCCAACTATTCAAGGACGGAGCTCAATTCACTAAATTAGGTCTACAAAGACTGCTTTAGTCCATAGAAGGAGCAACAAAGTCTGCATACTTTATAAGAATACTCCTCAGTAAAGATCTAGAGGCCACTACACATATAGTTCCTCCTATAGATCGCCGTAGAGAAATACATTTTTAATGCCAAGTTGAAAAAGGGGCCAATCCAGATGCGCAACAAAGGAAAGAAAAATGCGGAGTGAGGCAATCCTTGTGCTGGCAAGAATTTCTCAAAGAATTCAATGCCAAAAGTTTTAGTATATCATTTGGCAACCAATTGCACCTTGAGCCTCTCACTATAGCCATTAGAATGGTGTTTGACAAAGTGTATCGATTGATATCCCACAGTGTTCTTGCCAAGAGGTGTATCAACCATATCCCAAGTGTCATTGTCACACATCGTCTGCATTTCATCCATCATTACAACTTTCTTACTAGGGTTTCAAAGGGCATCGACAGGGTGTTTGGCAATATATGTATTGTTCAAGTCTATGAAAGCATAAGTAGAGGAGGTTAGACGAGCAAGACATTAAATGTTAGAAATAGGATGTTATACTATACAAGATCAAATATGTACTGGGATAGATGATGATGGTGGGCCAACTACCTATGGATCAAATTCCTTGTGCCAGAAATAGACCTTGGGAAATAATTTTGGCGGTAGGAGTGGCGGAGATGATGGCGTCTTAACTTGTTCCTTACATCATGTTCATTGTTAAATAACTACCACAATGAAGAAATGGTTGAGAATGGCTTTTGCATAGCCCAAACTTGTTATTTAAGCTACCTACATGTCATTGTGCAATACACATACTACACGATTTGCAAATTAGATCATATATAGATAAAACATTTTATAAAAACGAGTAAACATAACTAAGTATACAGCTTACATACCAATCTACATAAAAAAACAAATTAGAGTAATTTTGCTGCAGATAATGCATACTTGGTGTCCGTACTATTTTCTCAAAAAAGATGTAAAACCATACAAATGCAATGTAGTATGCTGATTGATGCACGGGGCTCCTCTTCTCAATATCGAACTTATGGTTACTCCGTTCACATTGGATCGGTCACACCAACCATGTTGGCCTGAGCCTCTTCAAATCAAACATAGAGGCAACCATAGAAGAAGCATATGTCCTAACAGAATCTGTAGGAGAGATCACCGAGTTACTGAGCTGTTGGCAAGGGTATGTGACATGATCTCCTGACTAAACAATGTCAAATTTTGAACGACCTTATACTCTACTTTAAACATAGCGAGCAATCGGGTTACACTCGTTTTATGTTGCTTTCACATCGATACAGTGTGATGTTGGTAAAGGTCTTGTTGATCCGACATAGTCTTTAAGGATATCTTATGCTAGCTATCAACACATTTCATTTATTCAAATTCCAAATCCTTTCACGCAGATAGTACATACAAGGGCTGATGGTCTTATGAAAATGGATTTGGTCAGGGCCTTCGACCTTGCAGAAGAAATCAAGGGGTTTAATCTTGCTGCCTACGATTTATCAACTAGGTAGAACAAGGTCAACAGTGGAGTAATAGTCGATACTTCTGCCTATCTGGTCTCTTTCTTAGACTTCACTTGGCACCTTTTTGTGACCCTATAAAATGAAGGCAATAAGTCCTAATAGGAATTAATCCATTCAACTCTGTCGAAGCTCCTTTAATATTATCTCTGACGAAGCTCTTTTAATATTGTGTAAACTGTTTGAGGTTCCACGCAGTCATTGGCTGTAGCAGTGGAATATACTCTACTCGATCAACTCCATCGAAACCAAACAACTTCACATATTATAAAGATCAGCTCATCTATTATTCACTGATTATGCTTCCACCGAGGCCAGTGAGGGCGGTGCACACCCACTTTCCGAAGGAGGCTGACTATTAAAGCTCTCTATCTCTCCTCTTTTAACCACAACACAATCTGGCTGGGCACGTCGATCAGTGGAGCTGGCTGCTAGGAGTGACTGTCGATGTGCAAAGTTGCAGGGAAACACTTTACATGGGAAGGGAATCGCAGTATGAGCTTAGAACTGCACTACAGGGGAAGCCAAACTAAAGTTGGAAGGGGCAGATTAGCGTGAATGCATGGCATAGGCTAGATCAATGAACATGAGAGAGAGAGAGAGCGATTGGCAATAACCCTGCCCATATAACAGAAGAAAGTAGAACAATCTAGTGCTAAGTGCAACTCCTCATACATAGGGAACCACATAAAAAGGATATAACAACTCCTACATATGGGAGAAGTGAAAAAATAGCAATCTGTCTCTCTGTGTGTGCACTCGTGTGTGGTACCAGTGAGAGACTTGCAATGGTGAGAGCTTAAAAGCCATCCAATGAATGTTAAGTTGGTTTTTGTTTCCAATATCCAACTTGTTGGTTGGTTTCATTTCCCTTGCCTTCACACCAAAACAGTTATGACCATATATATTATCCGCTTGCCCATTTATGCAAATTACATAGTTTGCATGTGACATTTTAAACTTGTGCCAAGCATAGTCACAAGTTCAACATTCAGGATTGTGGGAAATAATATTGCTGTATATTGAAAATTAATTTGAAAGACTGTACACCCTTGTCCTATATATAGGAGATAGGGGGAGCCCTAAAGACTTGGGACACAAGTAAACTAGATGGGCCGAGACACTAAAGCCCACTAACTAATTAACCTATTAACTAAATAGGCTAATATACTTTGTAATACTCCCCCTCAAGCTAGAGTATGGGGGAAACACATGTCCAAGCTTGGAGTTACAGGACTCGATAAAATCATAAATGAAAGATAGAAATGATAAAAATAAGTGTCACTCCCCGTATAAACTTTGTTACTCCCCCTTAAACAATGCTCCCCATAAATCATATGATGACAACGCCTCTCTTCAGTTGTGTTCTGCAGGTTGGAAATCCTCGACCTTTAAAAAAGGTCTTTTGAAGTGCATTTGAAAGGAAGACATTTGATGAATGGAAACTGAATGCTACAACAAAAATTTGCCACTTGGACTACATGGTCATCAATACCATGACTATGCCATGTTCACTGGAATACGTACTTAACGCGACACGAACGCGGATACATAATGTCGATGTAGCAGTAGTGAAATCTTCAAATCGTTTGAAAAACATGCATAACGTGGCAGAAACACGAACTGGACGAGGTGCTGATGATACGATGCATGTACCGTAACTCTGGTGCATGAACCTTGGGGGCTTGATGTGAAAGGAGATCATCCATTAAGGAAAGTCCCAAGTAGATCAAAAGAAGGTGATGCCGAAACAACAAATGCATCTCAGAGAAGACGTGATGAAAGCAACTAGGTGAAGATAAAATTGGATGAACTATTAACCTTGCAGATGTAGACTTGACATGCTTGAAATTGCTGAGCTTTTGAGAAGTCGAAAGAAGCACCCTTCCGTCTCTCAAGAATGCATCAAGAGTGATCAACTGAGACACCATTAACACCGAAGAAAGAGGAAACAAGAGGGCTGAAATATGCATAGCAAACTCTTGTCCTGACGTACATAATGCGGTACGAATGCGAGAAGCTCGGTGTCAACGCTGCAATAGAGATCCTGCAAAGCTGTCTGGAAGTGGAGAACAAATGTGTTGAACAATGCGAAGCTCCATGAAGATAACCTGTAATATAAAACTGGATGAACTCTCTTCATCTCTCCTCATACTCTCTCTCATCTCATACTCTCTCTCATGCTCTCTCTCTTCTCATACACTTCCTCTCCTCTCTATCCCCCACACACTAAATACGACGAGAGTGAGTATATGGTGTGGAGAAAGGGACATATGACCCCCCTGCACGTGGAAAGGGGATACACAAATGAATGATGGGAGGATGGGAAAGGAATTGGTGGAAAAGATAGGAATTTGTGAAACTGAGATGTATTGTATGTAGAGAATGGAAACAGATAACTGGAGAGAAGATGCTAAGTGGGTCAATGTAAGATCTGAGTAGAAAAATTAAATGGATCTAATCCCGACTCGAAAAGGATATTTTCAGAGGATGTCATTAACTGTGATTAATTGGGAGAGAAGATAGAACGCTTGGGGATGATGGTGGAGTTTGACGTTTGCTGCTGCTGATGATCTGCGGAAAGCAGGCTCAATGAGTAGAGATAATGGGCGATGGCGAGGGCGAACCGTGGATGCAGTGGCAGGACGAAGAGCAGTAGATGGTTGGATTATGTTGCTCGACTACCGTAGGACTTGGCCGCAACGAAGGAGATGATAACAGACTCCTGCATGGCTCTGGAGATGTTGCAGGCCATGAGGCTGTAGATGGAGCTAAGTGCAAAGCCTTCTCTATAAGCGGCGGCGAAAGATTGATAGATGATGTCAGCAAAGACAAGTCTGGATGATGGCAACAGTGTAGCGGCTGCTGCTCCTGGGGATAGGTGGCGACGTTGGTTGTTGCTGCTAGCCGACAACTATTGAGAGATATTACTGTATTTCCTATTTAAATGTATTTCTGTTTAAGTTCTTTCTTTAGTCTGTAACATGGGCCCAAGCATAAAGAGGCCCATTAGGGGTTTCAGTTCGCTTCCTTGTACAACCTCCTCCTATTTATAGGAGTGAGTTTTCTGTTTTGTGAATATAGAAAACACGACCATTTCCATATGGTATCAGAGCATGATACCTAGTCCTGATCTCCACCAGCCGTCGCCGCCTTCTCCCTCTCTCCCTCCATCAGCCACCGCCGTTGCATCCTCCATCTTCAACGCCGCGGCTGATCACACCTAAGGGGATTTACTTCTCCTTCTAACCCTATCCTCTTTTCAACAAGAGGATCTAGGGACATGGCCGACTGTTCTTCCAAGGTTCTTATGCCCTGAAGAACTATTATTTGGAAGAACCGTTCGACAGATCTGGGGTCATTCATGACCACCTATTCTAGGGCGCTGTCCACTCTATTATTGGTTTAATTGGGTATATCCAACATATCACCCTGCTTTTCCTAGGTAAATCAAAAGTATTTGCCACTTATTCTGGGTCCCTTTTGACCTTATTTTTGCCGGATTCACCATTTCTGCTCCTGATCTGCTGCTGCCCAACCTTTGACACGCCCTGTTCCCGCCAAACACGCCGTGTCCCAAACCGGCGAATCATCTGATCTGCTGCTGCCCCGACCTTTGACACGTCGTGTCTTATTTTTGACACGCTGTCTCACACCGGCGAATCATCGGACACGCCGTGTCTTATTTTCGACACGCCATGTATTTTTCCATAAGACTATCTGCTACTATCTGACACGCCGTGTCTCTTTCCAGAAGACTATCTGCTGCTGTCTGACACGTCGTGTCTTTTTTTGAACACGCCGTGTTGTTCCTTTTGGAGACTCTTTGGATATCACTATTGCTCTATGGCTTCATCTTCCTTTGAGATCACAGAGACATGCTAGATGTGTCACTTCTATCAAGTTCAACAGATCCAACTACATTTTGTGGTCACGCGATCCTTTCAAATTTATGCTCACTCTGTGGGCAAGTTTGAGCATCTCACTGAACTACCTCCTCCTAAAGATGAAACGAATGACAAAAAGAAGGCCGAGTATAAGAAACGGGCATAATGTGATTCTCAAGTTCTGTCTTATATTCTAAATAGTTGTGAATCACATGTATCCACCAATCTCTTGTTTACTAGATACTGCCAAGGAAGCTTGGGACCATATTTCTCAGATCTATTCTAGTAAGGGAAATGCCTCCCGTGTTTTTGAACTCTATAAACGCTTGCATTCTCTAAGACTTGACGGAGCTACCTCGTTTGCCTCACATTTTGATACCTTCAAAGGTATTTGGGGAGAACTCAAACTTCACCATCCATTATCTACTGATCTCAATAAACTGCAAAAAAAACAAGATGAAGTCCAGTTATGCTAGTTCTTGGCATCCTTGCCCCTCAAGTATGAAGCCGCCCACCAACAAATCCTTGCATCCGAACCATTACCCATGCTGGATATCTCACTCTGTGTCTTCTACTACCAAAGAAGAGCCTGCTGCCCTAGTTGTGCTGGACGAGGACGTGGAAACTCTACGCATGGACGAGGCTGAGGTCTTAACAATGGTGGTAGAGGGCCTCCTCCTCCTCAGGCCCATGGAAGAGGGTCTTCTCCTGTTCAGCCTCGGTATTGTAACTTCTGTAAACGGACTAATCATACCGAGGATAAATGCTGGAAGAAGCATGGGAAGCCCGAATGGGCAAACCAAGTCTCCACTAATGAAGCTGATGAAGATTCTCCTAGTGTTGCTACTCCTCAGACGGTAACACTAAGTTTTTCTGACCTTGACAAGCTAATCAAAGCTGCTTCTGCACTTACTATCACACCTCAGGCGAACATTGCTCAACACTCAGGTGATCCTTCCTGTCTTCAAGCTTTTTCTATTTCGACAAAAGACGATTGGATTGTTGATTCTGGTGCCACAACCCATGTGACTAGTAATAAAAATCTTTTCACTCATCTAAAGAAATCTACATATCATCCTCCGGTGCGTCCGGCAGATGGATCCACTTCTCCGGTCACTGGAATAGGGGATGTTAACAACAATCTCCTTAAATCTGTCCTATTTGTGCCACGATTTCCTTTAAACTTGATGTCTGTTAGTAAAATTACCAAAATCTTTAAACTGGAGTGTAGCCTTCTTTCCTTACACTGTCTCCATGTAGGATCTCAGGACGAAGAAGACGATTGGTGGGGGATATGAAGGTGGAGATAGTTTGTACTATCTACATACCACGTCAAGTTTGCCCACTACTACTCTTATGGTCCACTCTACATCTTTGTATCAATGGCACCTGCGGCTTGGTCACCCTTCAGCCAATAAGTTGAAATTCTTATTTCCTAGTTTGTCTTCTGAAAAATTTGCATGCGAATCTTGTTGACTTGGAAAACATCGTCGATTTGTGTATTCTCCTCATGATAATAGGAGCCCTAGTTTGTTTTATTTATTTCATTCCGATATCTGGGGATCCTGTCGTATTGGTAATCGTACTGGTGTGTGATATTTTGTATCTTTTATTGATTATTCGTCTTGTGCCACTTGGCTTTATCTTTTAAAAGTTCGCCCTGAAATTTTGGATGTTTTCTTCAAGTTTTTGAGTGAAATCAAAACTCAGTTTGCTGCTACGAAATTTGTCTGTACTGATAATACTCCTGAGTACGTGCAACATGGTTTTTAGAACATTTGTGTCTCAAAAGGAATTGTCCATCAAACCTCATGTGCCTATAGTCCACAATAAAATGGTGTTGCTGAAAGGAAAAACAAACACCTTGATGTTGCTCGAACTCTCATTGAAATGAAGGTTCCCAAATTCTATTGGCATGATGCCATAGTTGAGAATAAGATTGTACTGAATGCAATGGGATGAATACAAGACTGGACGCCCTCTCCTTTATATAAAAGAGGGGAGACGCCCTAAGACTTAGGACGCAAGTAAACTAAACAGGCTGAAATACAAAAGCCCAATAACTAATTAACCTTTTAACTAAATAGGTTAATATAGACTCTCTAACACTCCCCCTCAAGCTGGAGCATGGATGAAACACATGTCCAAAGCTTGGAGGTTACAAGACTCGATAAAACGATAAAAGAAATGATAAAATGAAAGATAAAAGATAAATATCACTCCCCATACACAATTGATACCCCCCCTTAATTAATACTCCCCCTGAACCATGTGGTGACAATGCCTCTCTTCTTTGAAATTGTATTCTGCAGGCTGGAGATCCTTGAGCTTTGATGAAGGTCTTTTGGAGTGCATCTGGAATGAAGAACATCTGAAATGGGACCTGAATACTACAACAGTAATTTGCTACTTGGAGCAGACGATCCTCAACACCATCACTACGTCATCTTCATTGGATTACGTACTTAACGCGGCACGAACGCGGATGCCCATTGTCGATGTAGCAGTAGCGGAATCTTCAAATTGTCTGAGAAGACGTGCATAACGTGGCACGAACACGAACAGACGATATGCTGGTGATACGATACAGGTACCATAACTCTGACGCATGAACCTTGGGGGATTGACGGGAAAGGAGATCATCCATCATGGAAAGTCCCAAGTAGATCAACGAAAGGCGATGCCGAAAGAACAGATGCAGCTCGGAGAAGACGTGATGAAGCAACTCAGTGAAGATATCTCTAGATGAACTATCAACCTTGTAGATGTAGACTTGGCAGGCTTGCTAAGCTTCTTGTAAGAAGAAATGAAGAAGGAAGAAGACAGGAACACCGATCACATGTCGGCTGCAAGATGCAGCAAAACGTGAGTAGGGCTTGAGCCTACACACTTGTATATATATATTAGGGTAAGTACATGAGGTACAAAGAGAGAAAAAGAATAAAAACTAAATTTCATAAGAAAAATAGATCTGCTGCTGGCTTGCCGTTCCGCCGCTGTGCCGGTGTCGATACCATCGACTTGAGTGTCGATGGTATCGACAGAATATTGTCTTGCGCCTGAACCAATCTCGATACTATCGACATGTGTGTCGATAGTATCGACCGGGATGCAGCTTGCTTCAAGTTGAACCTAAACTGATCTCGATACTATCGACAGAGTGTCGATAGTATCGACCGGGATGCAGGTTGCTTCACACTCCCCCTCAAGATGGAGAGTACACATCGTGTACGCCCAGCTTGCCGCAGAGTCTCTGAAAGATTGCTGAACCCAAAGGCTTTGTCAGAATATCTGCAAGTTGATCTTCAGACCTGACATATGGGGTCACAATAGTGCCGTCTTTTATTTGATCACGAATAAAATGGCAATCAACCTCTATGTGTTTTGTACGCTCATGAAATATAGGATTCCTGGCAGTGTGCATAGCAGATTGATTGTCACACTTGAGCTCCATAGAAGGTAGAAGAGAAATTTGTAATTCAGATAAAACAGATTTGACCCATTTTAATTCACAGCATGCATGGGCCATAGCACGGTATTCAGCCTCAGTGCTAGATCTAGCAACCACATGTTGCTTCTTACTTTTCCATGTGATAAGATGATCACCTAGAAAGGTACAATAGCCTGATGTAGATCTCCTATCAGTATGATCACCAGCCCAGTCAGCATCTGAATATCCCGTGAGAGACATAGTAGATGGAGGTGCCTTTGGTCTAGAATATGTAATACCCTTACCGGGAGCATTTTTCAGATACCTCAGAATTCTGCAGACTGCTGTCCAGTGTGATTGTCGCGGAGAATGCATATATTGGCTGACCACACCCACAGCAAATGAAATATCAGGTCGAGTGACTGTTAGATATATTAACTTACCCACTATTCTCCTGTAATATTCTGGATCTTGATACTCAGCATCATCAACCACCTCTTTGATGTGATAATCCATTGGTGTAGATACCGGTTTAGATTCAGCCATGCCTGTCTCCTGTAACAAATCAAGCACATATTTTCTCTGAGATAAATTGACACCTGCATGAGATCTAAGCACTTCAATGCCTAGAAAGTATCTTAGTTTGCCCAGATCCTTTGTATGGAAGTGTTTTTGCAAACCCTCTTTGACACGAGATATTCCCATGGTGTTACTGCCAGTAATTACTATGTCATCAACATATACAATAAGAATAATGGATCCACGGGAAGAGCTGGAGTAAAATATGGAATGATCAGTCTTGGAGCGAGAAAAACCCATATGAAGAATAACTTCACTGAACTTGTCAAACCAAGCTCTAGGTGACTGTTTCAGCCCATAAATAGCCTTTTTTAATTTGCATACTTTCTGACACTCCCCCTGAGAAACAAACCCAGGAGGTTGCTCCATATATACTTCTTCCTGTAGATCACCATGGAGAAAAGCATTCTTTACATCCAGCTGAAATAGTGGCCAATCAAAGGTAGTAGCAAGAGAAATAATGATCCGCACAGAATTCAGGCAAGCAACAGGAGAAAATGTTTCAAAGAAGTCAACACCATAGGTTTGGGTGTAGCCCTTTGCAACCAATCGGGCTTTCAACCGTTCAACTGATCCATCCGGATTGTGTTTAATAGTAAAAACCCATCTACAACCTACTACTTTCTTTCCTGCAGGAAGATCAACCAGATCCCAAGTACCATTATTTAAGAGAGCTGACATTTCAAGTTGCATAGCCTGTGTCCAGCCACTGTTCTTCATAGCATCATAATGGTTTCTTGGTATAGACACAGAATCAATCCCAATACCGAATGCACGGGCCTGCTTAGACAGATGAGACAGGCAACATACATTTGTAATAGGGTGTTTAATAGTACAGGACCTAGTACCTTTCCGAACAGCAATAGGAAGGTTGAGATCTGATGTCTTTGTAGGATTCTCTTGAGTAGAAGGCGATGATGAGGGCTCAGGGACTGGTGCCGCTACTTCTTCTGGATCCTGCCTGCCTCGCCTATGGTATACATGTGTGTAATGCTAAATGGTAGGTCTATCTCCTGCTTGTTCATCCGGAATAGAAGTAAAATCCGAAATGATAGGAGGCACTCCCTCACTCTGCACCGATGGTGCCAGTCTCTCATTTTGTATTTTTGGTGGCTCTCCCTCTCTCAACTGCTCCCCCTTGCTCATAGCATTGGAGAAATATGGAGTGGTCTCATGGAAAGTGACGTCCCTAGACACAAACATGCGACGAAGACTAGGACAGTAACACTTGCATCCTTTGCTCGTAGTAGAGTAACCCAGGAACAGTGTTTTAATGGACCTAGGAGACAACTTGTCGGTCTTAGGGTCAAAGTTATGGACAAAGGAAGTGCAACCAAACACTCTAAGAGGAATAGGATAGGGAGAGTCCTTGGGACGCAATACAGAAAAAGGAGTCTGTCCTTGAAGAACAGAAGAAGGTTGCCTATTAATCAAGAAACAAGCAGTTAAAAGAGCTTCAGACCAAAACTTCTTGGGCACATTAGATTGAAACATAATAGATCGAGCAATATCAAGAAGATGGCGATTCTTCCTCTCTGCCACCCCATTTTGCTGAGGGGTGTGAGGACAAGATGTGCGGTGGATCATACCAACCGAGCTACAAAAATCAGACATAGCCTTTTGAACATACTCCAAAGCATTATCAGACTGAAGGATTTTTATATTGCAATCAAACTGGACTTTAATTTCAGTATGAAAATGTTTCACAATAGAAAACACAGACTCTCTACTTTTAAGAAGGTAGATCCATGTCATGCATGAGAAATCATCGACAAAGGAGATAAAATAACGAAAACCATTATAACTCTGGTCTTTTACAGGACCCCACACATCACTATGCACTAACTCAAAGGGACAAGAAGCCCGCTTATTGACTCTACTGGGATAGGATAACCTATGATGCTTTCCCAGTTGACATGACTGACACTCTAAGGAAGATAATTGGGACAAATCTGGTTCCAACTTCCGCAGGTTCTCCAAAGAAGGATGCCCATATCTGCAATGCCATAATAAGGGGGAACCACTCAACAGGATAGATGGAGCAGGAGCAGGCATTTGGCGAGGTAGACTGTCACCGTTGAAAAGGTAGAGATCACCTTTCCTAGCCCCCCCACCAATCGTCTTCATACTCTTGAGATCCTGTAATATAAAACAAGAAGGTCCAAATATTACCCAACATTTTAGAGTGTCAATCAGTTTTGCAACAGAAAGAAGATTAAAAGGAAATTCAGGCACAAAGTGAACTGATTTAAGATCAATCTTGGTGTTAGGGAGATGGATCCACTAGCTAAAACTCTTTTCACTGAACCATCTGCCAGTGTAACATATTGGTGAGGAATAGATGAGTCAATAGTGTGGAGCAATCTCCTCATACCAGTCATATGCTGTGAGGCGCCAGAGTCAACCACCCAAGATGAGGATGAGCCAGATGCTATGAGAGATGTAGCCTGATTACCAGCTGTAGATGCCAGATTTGCCGATGAAGAAGATGATGATGACCCCATACTCATGTGCTGTGTCGCCTGAATGAACCGGTCATATTCTTCTTGAGTGAGAGTGATGCCGGTGCCAGAGGTAGTACCCACAATTGTAGAGGATGAGGATTCTGTGGTGGTGGCACAATGTGCTGCCCCCACAGGTGGTGCAACAGGTCTTCCATGTTTCTTCCAACACTTCTCCACTGTATGTCCCGGTTTGTCACAAAAGGTACATTTCGGACGTGTCCCACGCCCTCTACCCATACCGGGGCGTCCTCCTCGTACCGCAGCAGCAACAGACGCATGAGATTCTCCAGAAGGTATATCAGGAACAAAGGAAGCAGATTCAAACAGTGATTGCTGGATCCTTGAATAAGCCTCCACAAGACTGGGTAGTTTATCAGTAGCCAAGATAACGCTCCGAGCGGAGCTACAAGTCGAGTTAAGCCCAGATAAGAATTTGGCTGTAACCAGATCATCTCTATCCTTTATCTGTTCTGCAACAGTCACAGGATGATAATAACTTAGCTCTTGAGCAAGAGCCTGAATCGCCCCAAAATACTCCTTAAGAGATCGATCACCCTGTTTTTCAGCAAACAGACGATCATAGATCATAAACTGATGGAGAGCATTCTTCTCTTGAGAGTAATGTTGCTTCACTGCGTCCCATATTTCCTTGGCCGTAGAGTAGAACATGAACCTCGCGGCGATTGCAGATTCCATACTATTCCATAACCAAGTCTTCACAAGACTGTCATGTCGCTTCCATTCAGTATACCCTTCGTCAGTAGATGCCTTGGGACCTGAGTCAACATGCCTTGCTCTGTCACGAGCCTCCAAGACGGTGTGGATGGCGTTCATCCATAGAAGATAATTTTTTCCGTTGAGTTTGATGGAGGCGATAGGTGACACCTCGTTGTAGATCATAGGTGTCTTGATATCCTCCATTGTAGAACAAAATATATGACGGATTGATACACGTCAAGGAAGATGTGGTGACGGAGGGATACACGTCACACACAGAAGAAAAACAAGGAGAAATGCGTTACTGACGCATTCACAGCCTCCAAATGATATTCCTAATCACACATGGAGGAGGTGTGACTAGGATGATGATTGAGACGAAACTAGTCCTCCGATGGTGTTTTTAGATGATCGTTGGATCACCTGGAGATCCTCAACCGCTTTGTGATAGTGGCTACGGTAGAGTTAGATATCTACCGCAGACCCACAGTAGCCAACGGTGGTTCTTTGCAGCAGGTGGATTACGCCAAGACGACGGGTGGGAAGCAGCCGGCCGTCAAGGAGAGAGAGACCTGGAGAGATCCTCCGGAGAGAGAAAGGAGAAGCCCTAGATCGATCTCCGCTCTGATACCATGTAAGAAGAAATGAAGAAGGAAGAAGACAGGAACACCGATCACATGTCGGCTGCAAGATGCAGCAAAATGTGAGTAGGGCTTGAGCCTACACACTTGTATATATATATTAGGGTAAGTACATGAGGTACAAAGAGAGAAAAAGAATAAAAACTAAATTTCATAAGCAAAATAGATCTGCTGCTGGCTTGCCGTTCCGCCGCTGTGCCGGTGTCGATACCATCGACTTGAGTGTCGATGGTATCGACAGAATATTGTCTTGCGCCTGAACCAATCTCGATACTATCGACATGTGTGTCGATAGTATCGACCGGGATGCAGCTTGCTTCAACTTGAACCTGAACTGATCTCGATACTATCGACAGAGTGTCGATAGTATCGACCGGGATGCAGGTTGCTTCATACTTCTGAAATATGAAGAAGCACCCTCTGTCTCATGTGAATGTAGCTGAAGAGGTACACCATCAACACCTGACGTACATAACGCGTACGAACGCGGATAGCTCGGTGGTGACGCTGAATGAATATCCTTTAATGCTGTCTGGAAGTAGAGAACGAATGTGCTGAATAATGTGAAGCTCCATGAAGATAATAGCCTGAAACACATATAGCCTGAATACATATATCACTCTTCTCATACTCTCTCTCTCTCTCATATACATTCTCTCTCTCTCTCTTCTCATCTCTTCCTCTCCTCTCTATCCTCCCCGCACACCAAATACGACGAGAGTGAGTGTTTGGTGTGGAGAAATGGATATATGACCCCCCCGTACTGTGGAAAGGGATACACACATGATATGGGTGGGTGGGAAAGGTGGATTTGAGAGAATTTTATGTATATGGAGATGTGTAATATGTGGAGAATGAAACCGATAACCGGAGAGAATATGCTAAATGGGTCAATGTAAGATCCGGATAGAAAAATTAAATGGATCTAGTCCCGACCCAAAAAGAGATTTTTTGCCTGTTAGGATCCGATTATAAAAAATAGGACCGATTAAGGATTCGAATATCGATAGAGATAGAGAAGTAGGGGGCAGTAAAAAGGGTTGTTAGGTAGAGGTAGAGAGTGATGGGTGACCGTGCTTCAGCCAAGGATAAGCGAAAACGTTAGGGCAGCAACGACGAGATGGACTGGAGACTGGTGGCAATAGTCTATTGTTGTTGGCGGCCTTTGGCGCTGATGTTTGCGGCCGGCGGTAGTAGGCGGCATACGGGGTAGCGAGAAACAATAAGGAGTCGAGCAGTAGATAAATCCCCTAGCGGGCAGGCAGGTCGGCGGTGCTGCTGGATATGGCCAACTATTGTTTGATAGATATGGGCAGCGGTGGCCGAGTGCAGAGGCGATGGAGATGATGATGCCGACGTATGAAATACGGTGATGGCTGCTGTCTACTGGCCGCTCAGATTGATGGCTGGGTGATCGCGGGTGGCGGCTTGCTGCTGACGAAGATGGTGCTTGGCGACTGTTGTCGCTAACGGATGGCAACACTTTTGCTGTTGCTGTTGGCGGCGACACTGATTGCGTGGGATAGAAGCGTGGTGACAACTCTGTCTGTTGCTGGTGGCGGCATTTGCACGAGAAGGATGATGATGGCGCCGGGAAGGTGATGGTGCCGATACATGGAAAGAAAACTAGATCGTTTGAGAAAGAAAAAGATATGCCATGGAGGCCGGGAGATGCCTAGCGGGAAGCCGGCCTAAGCCATAACAACGGCGGCGGCCGCCCGTAGGTGGGGGTTCTTCCCCTCTATTGCTCTCTGGAAAAGACGAGCGGCGGCGGCTAGGGCTACGTGCGCGCCAGAAAGGAGAGGGAGGAGGGGCGGTGGCTAGGTTTCCCTCAAGAGCGAAGCGAACACGCTCTGTTCACGCCATGTACTATTCACCGCCTCCATTACTGTTCACCGCTCTGATACCAAGTTGAGAATAAGATTGTATTGAATGCAATGAGATGAATACAAGACTGGACGCCCTCTCCTTTATATAAAAGAGGGGAGACGCCCTACGACTTAGGACACAAGTAATCTAAACAGACTGAAATACAAAAGCCTAATAACTAATTAACCTATTAACTAAATAGGCTAATATAGACTCTCTAACAGCCATTCTGTTAGCCAACTACCTCATCAACTGCATGGCTTCGTCCATCCTACAAAATAAAATTCCCTACCAACTTCTCTACCCACATGAACTTGTTTTCCCTACCATCAAAAGTTTTTGGCTGCCTTTGTTTCATCCACAGTCACCAACCTGGTCTTGATAAATTGTCTCCACGAGCTGTTCATTATTTTCTTGGATACTCTCGAACACAAAAAGGGTACACATGTTTTGACCCTGTTGCACGTTGTTAGTGCGGAGGAACTGTTCTACAAGTTGGGCATGATTGACATCTATGCTCCAACTTGAGGGGGAGTATTGAGAGACATTACTGTATTTCCTGTTTAAATGTATTTCTGTTTAAGTTCTTTCTTTAGCCTGTAACATGGGCCCAAGCATAAAGTGGCCCATTAGGGTTTTCAGTTCGCTTCCTTGTACAACCTCCTATTTATAGGAGTGAGTTTTCTCTTTTGTGAATATGGAAAACATAACCATTTCTACAAGACTCCTGTGCGGCTCTGGAGATGTTGTAGGCCATGAGGTTGCAGGCAGAGTTAAGCGCGGAGCCTTCTCCATAAGCGGCGGCGAAAGCTTGATAGATGATGTCTGCAACGACAAGTCTGGATGATGGGAACCGCTCAAGGTTGTCAAGGCGGCTAGGCGGTCAACATTTCCCAAGGGGGCGCCTAGGCTGTTCTGGGCGTTTTTTATATTTTGTATCTTTTTCAGTATGTTAATTTGATTCTTATTATACATATATACTACATATAATACCATATAGGAAACATAAAAAGAGGGCAGAATGAGGTTATGACAGCAGTAGCAGGAGATGGGAATAGGAAGAAAAAGGGGAAGTAATATCAACAAGCCTGCAACAACAATTGGAGCAGGAGACTTAGAAAAGAAAGCAGGGAAAAAGGGTGGCAGAATGAGGCTATGACAGAAGTAGCAGGAGATGGGAATAGGAAGGAAAAAGGGAAGTAATATCAACAAGCCTGCAACAAAAATTGGAGCAGGAGATGTAGAAAAGAATAAAAGAAAACAGGGAAAAAAGGGCGAGATGAGGTTGTAACTCAATAGAGAGGAAATGGAGGATGGGAAACAAAACAAAAGAAATATAAACAACAACAACAACATCACGAGGAATAGGTGATGTAAAAGAGGAAAGTAGAAAGTACAACATCATCAACATTATGAAGATAAAAAAAGAAAAGAAAAAGAAGCAAGAACAACAAACATATGAGGAAGTGATTTTATGACTTACCAATTTGGCCCAAATCAAACATGTTTTCCCTAATTTTCCAAAATTTGGCCTGATTTTGCCTAAATCAGACCTATTTCAGCCATAAATTGACTCAAGCTAATCTAACTCGACCAAATCCAGACTTGATTCATGCTAATTTATCCTTTAAATGACTTAATTTAGGCTTAAAAGGCCTTAGACACCCATATAATGCACATACTAGGCTGGGCGCCTAGTTTGAGCAGCCTTGCCTAGCACCTAGGACGCCTAGACGCGCCTAGGCGCCGCCTAGGCGGGCGCCTTGACAACACTGGAACCGCTGTAGCGACTGCTGCTCCTGGGGATAGGCGGCGGCGTCGGTTGCTGTTGCTAGTTGGCAGCTGTTGCTGCTGGCCAACAACGACTATATTTGTTGTTGTTGCTGGCGGCGGCACTGGGACAGCAGCGGGAGCTACTGTCTTGGCCGACAGAGACTCTTACTGGCCGACGATAGCTTGATGATGGCGACTGATAGATTGGTTGCCGGGAAGGATAGTGGCTGCGGGTGGAATTGAAGATACTTGGGAAGGATGGTGCCGACATACGGAATGAAAATTGGATCTTTAAAAAAGAGGAAGAGAAGCCATGGAGGCTGGGATTTTCTTGGTAGGCAACCGACCTAAGCCATGGAGATGCCAGCAGCCGCCTGTAGGCGGAGACACTCCCTCTCGGTTTCTCTCTAGGAGAGATGCGGCGGCTAGGGTTGCTGCTCGCGCGGAGAGGGTTGCTGCTCGCTAGGGTTCTTTCACTCTCTCTCCTGCTCTGATACCATGTGGGAAATAATATTGCTGTATATTGAAAATTCATATGAAAGACTGTACACTCCTATCCTATATATAGGAGAAAGGGGGAAACCCTAAAGACTTGGGACACAAGTAAACTAGATGGACTGAGACACTAAAGCCCACTAACTAATAAACCTATTAATTAAATAGGCTCATATACTTTCTAACAGGGATAAGTTTGGTCGAGCTGAAAAATTCAGAATTTGGGAACAAGTCAGCTTATGGCAGAAGTACGGTAAATGATTTGATAAAAAGTCAGGAGAAAGATCAGAGGAGACACACACACATTACATACACATATTACATACACATATTACACATATATATAGATGCATGCACATATTACATACACACTCATGTGTATCACACACACACACACACATACATATATATACATATACACTTACATATATGTATATACATACACACATATACACTTGAACTAAGTCAGAGTCTTAACAATATAAAACGGGAAGATATGGGGAAAATGTAAAACATCAATAATTCACGAATAATATGGGAGTAAAACGTAATATTGGGGAATTTGGTGTTATTTGGTCGTTACATAAGGCTGTGGTAAAATTCACGTTTAAACATGAAGTTTTCAAAAATTCAGAGATCATTCTGACAATGGTGCTAAGTAATATTTGGGCAAGGGGCCCGATTTAGCTTGTCAAATGTCAATGTTCTGGCATCACCATAATATGTGTAGTTAGGTAAAAAATGCTTGTGTTGGACACCACTGCGGTTACAATTAGTGTTTTTAAAAAGCGGTATTCGTTATGCATTTGGAGAGGTCACCTTGTAGAGTATATGCGGTCTGCGGGAGTATCTGTGGGAGTACATGTAGTTTTGATTTTTTTTATTAATTATTATATATATACTAATCATGAACTTACATATTTAATTTTTACAATTGTGTATACAAGAATAATGGATGGAATCATACAAATATGCAATCATCACAACTTAAATAAATACAAACATGCACTATGATCTAAATGTAAACAAGCATAGATGTATGTAATTTAAAAAAGAAGAAATTGAAATATGTCTATTTGAAAATCGGGGTTAATCGGCCTTTTATGCGGCTGTGCGGCCGATTATGCGGCCTGGTCCGCTTTTGGGGGGATTTCCAGTATGCGGCCGCTTATGCTGCCGCACAGACCGATTTTTGAAACAGTGGGGACTCACAATATTGTTCAATTTTCTGGGCAAGGGTGATGGCTTCTTTTTCAAGGGAAAAGATGTTTAATCTGTTTTCTTGAAGGTGAATACTGCACTTAGTCGTCTTGCAGAAAACACCATCGTACGGTTTTATTTCCCCTATTTATTTTCCTTCAGCCTAAAACTCAAATACGGAATATTGAAAAGTTTTTCGTTGGCGTAGACAATATATAGGCTCGTGCACAGGAAACTTTGAAAGTAGGTAATGCAATCGTAAACATTCAATCCATTAAGTTGTATCACGCAAAAAGAATAACTAGACAAAGCTATTCAAATGACTCTCATGCTTTCACCATCAAAGGACTCTCACTCAATGTATGCTGAAAATTCCCATGCAACAGAAACTACAAAGCTATTGGATACAGCAAGGAAAAGACCAATCTTTAGTTTCAGCAAGAGACTTAAATGTTTCCTGAATTCTGTTGATGACTTGATTCTCTAATTTCCTAACATATTTCTTACTTGATGAACTGGTTCTCCATTATCTTTGCTTTGTTTGAACTCTAGGCCTGGACAACGAAGAGCTTGAGAAGCTTGCAAAACTTGGGCCAAAAGCTCAAAAGACATCCCGTAGAGACATAGCGCATATTGTGAGTTTTTGAATCTTTGCTAGTAGCTTTGGTGGTCCTTTGCTGGACATTTTGTCTATGATACTCCTAGAAGACAATCAAAATTTGAGCTGTTTTTATAACTGCATAAATTACTATGACAAGCTACTATCACAATATTATACAAAACTACCTAGAGGTCCAATTTCACTTTTAGTATAAAATTCTGCAGTGTAAATGTGTCAACAGTGTCTCGTGCTATCTTGTTTCGTAAGTGTCTGATATATGTCAAAAAGATCAAATAAAATAGCTGGTACCATATGCTAAGATATGTGCTTTAGATATTTCCCCGGTGATTTCTATAAGAGATTTAGTAGGGATGCCCGTAGCTGTAGCAGAAGCACATTAGCTTCCACTTGCTGATTTAAACTCTGACATTGGACATTAGCAGTGCCTCCCCCCCACTCAATACAAACACCACTATGACATATTATGAGTAGAACCATTTTTACTCCAACATCTAGGTTGAGATAGCTGACCTGGTTGAAGCTAAAAAGTATATGAGACCGAGGAGTGGGGTTGGGGCTTTGACAACATTCTAATCTGCATTGGTATATGGAAAATGAAAACCTGATATAAATATCTTTCGTTTTTTAGTAATTGTTAATATATTTAGTTTTCTGTTTTTTGTTTGTGCTTTTTAGTATCTTGTCTTTTATCACATATTGGTGAACTCTGTATTTATGCAGCATTTGGCAACGCGATTGCATTCATCGCCGGTGGCCCATCACGGATGACATATCGCAACAATTTCTCACAGTGAGAAATGAGCAGCCGGTATTTCTCACAGTGAGAAATGAGCAGCCGGTAGAGTTTGTTGATCGCTCTAGACAGAAAACACAATGTAAAATTAGAGCGGTGGCCAACCGTGTGTTTGGCAACGCGGTTGGTAGCGATTGACCTGCTGGCCGTGGTTGTCTATCGCTGCCCGAGAAATCGCCACCGCTTTGCCAAACGAAGCATTAATGACCTCTCCTATCCTATATAAGGAGAGGGTCTATTCTTGTTTTAGTCATCCAATAATATATTCCTTTTATTATTCTCATGGTATGAGAGCGATTTGATCCCAGTCTAAGCCTCCTTTAACCCTAATGCTTCCCTTCCCTCTTTACTAGCCACCACCTTCTTCCTCATCAACCCGCCGCCCCGTCTTCTATCCCATCCACCCGCAACCTCTTTCCTTCTTCCCCATCAGCCGCTGCACCTTCCACCCACCGCCAGTCCATCACCCCTCCCCCTTCTATCCATCGCCCCTTCACTCGTCGCTCATCAACCCTCTGCATGCCGCTGATCCCCCACCTAGCCACCCACAATTGCCGTCTGCCACCACCTAGCCACCTGCAACTCCTACCAGGCGCCACAACCACCCACAACTCCTCCCAGCCGTTAACATCCCACAACCCCTCCTGCCAGTTGCCCCTCCCGCCGGCCCTTAGCTGCGCCTCACCCCCGCCATCCCAACCCACAAATCCCACTTCCAGTCCACAACTTTCCCCCATCCGCAGACCCCACATACACCCCCTTCAACCCACCCACACCTTCCACCCGCATACCCCACATACACCCCCTTCAACCCACCCACACACCACCTGCCCATCATCTTGTGAACCCCCCTTCACCGCACCCCTTCCTCCACAAGCCCTTCTTAACCCAATCTACCTTTTGAACCTGTTAAATAGTGTTTTATTTAGTTCATTATATTCATTTGTTATTTTTCTATTCTTTGTAGACCTATATGTAATTGTTCTCTCTATAAATATACGGGGTACACACATTGTGCACTCTAACCCTTACATCAAACTCAAGATGGTACCAGAGTAGGCTTACTAGCCGCCGCCCACCCCTTTCTCTCTCTTCCCCCCGACGCCGCCCTCTCCCACTAGCCGCCGGCAGCTCCTGCTGCTGCGGGCACTGGGCTGCTAGCCACAACTAGCGTGGCTGCCTGCCGCCGCCGTCTGTCCATCTTGAGGGTCTCCGGAGCCTTCTTCTCCTCTGCCCGCGTCGACCTTTGAGCCACCGGGTTATCTGCTGCACCTTGGCGTAGTCTTCATTTAGGCTGGTCCTTCCAGTTCCTTGTTGTCTGCTATCGCCAGAAGGAGGATCTAGGCGGTTCTTTCTTGGCTGCTATTTTCTGCTATTGGACTCGGTTTCGGTCATGGCTTCCTCCCATGATGATTTCTGTCGTCAAGTGACTATCGTGAAGTTAGATGAGCGCAACTACCAACACTGGGTCTGCTCAATGAAGATTTTTGCAAAATCCCAAGGTAAGCACTTAGGGTTGTAAATGGGTATGGGTAGACCCGCGGACCCGCAAATCCGGACCCTTAAAAAACCCGTCACGGGTCTAATTTTTCATACCCGCATACCCTTGGACCCGTATACCCTTGGACCCGCATATAAGCGGGTCCAATAATGGGTATGCTTGGACCCAGACCCGCTAGACCCGTGTACCCGCTATACATAAGTAACTACTAAAATAATATGTTATATATCATACTTTACTAGTCTAATTAATATAATTATTGATATGATATCCTACTCTAAGGTTGAGACTAGTCATATAACTAAGAATTAGCTATTCTAGTTACAATAACGAACATCATATGTAAACTTAAAATCAAAATGTCTACTAATCTACATTACTTTCTACATAAATTAAATGTTATGATCATGACTACAAATATGTAAATAATTACTCAATTAATTTTATTGTATAGAATATAACATTGTCTAATATAACTATTACATGTTAATATACTATATGATAACAATATCTTGTTGTGTTAAATATATATAACATAGTCATTTCTCTTACATAAACAATATGATGTTTTATAGAACCGCTTACCCGCATACCCGCACCGCATACCCGCTATTATTGCGGGTACGAGTATGGTGCGGGTCCAGGTTTTGTATTATGCGGGTCTAGAACCGGAACCGGACCCGCTAAATTAGATGGGTATGGGTATGGGTATGGCCAGACCCGCACCGTACCCGCACCGTTTACACCCCTATAAGCACTCCCATCTGACTCAGGATCCGCCTCCTGCTCCGCCCAGTATTGTTAAGTCTAAGGATAAGAAGGTCTACGATGATTGGGTCAAACTTGACTCTACTGTGATGACATGGATCCTGAACAACAGTGAAACTCGCATCTATGTTACTTTTCTTCGTCTCCCGACTGCCAAGGAGATGTGGGATCAACTGGCCAGTACCTACTCTCATTGCAAGAATCCGAAGAAGGTGTTTGACTTGAACAAACAACTGACCCGTCTACATTTTTCTGGGCCCGATATTGTTGACTATTTTTCATCTTTCAAAGGCTTCTGGGCGAAAGTTGAGAACCTTCATCCCCTTTCTACTGACTTAGCCACTATGCAGCGATAATGGTATGAACTTCAGGTTGTTCAGTTCTTATGCGGACTTCCTGACTCATACACTGAAGTGGTTGATCAGATCCTTGCCAGTGATCCACTACCGATAATAGAGAGTGCATTTCAGCGTCTTCACCGCCTCCCGGCTTCTTCATCTGACCCGACTTTTGACACTGGTGACACTACTGCTCTTGCTGCCATGGCTGGCTGAGGCTGTGGTAGGGGCCGAGGTCGACTCCAGGACACCATCCTTCTATTCGGGTTGAGGACGTGGGTCCCTTGGCCGTGGTTCATTTGCTGATGTCTCTGGAGGTACCGCAGCTTAGTGGTACTGTGACTTTTGTGGTCGCACCAACCACACTGAGGACAGGTGCTGGAAGAAACATGGCACACTTGCGTGGGCCAATGCTGTGTCTGAGGGAGCTTCTCAGACTCCTGCCGCTACCTCGAGTTCCTCCACTACTGACTTCATTCGCTCAGAGGTGGAATGCCTCCTGCTAGAGAAGACCGGTGCTTCCTCTTCTTCTGCTGCTAAATTTGGAGCTCATGCTGCAACTTACACTGGTTGTGATTCTGCCTTTCTGAGTGCTTCCTCTTCTAGTGTTGGTAATACCAAATGGGTGATTGACTTTGAAGCTTCTTCACATATCTTTGGAAATCATTCTCTTTTTTCTAAATTATCTAAATCCTGTCCTAAATCGGCTGTTATGCTTGCTGACGGATCCAAATCTGCTGTGTCTAGGATTGGTGATATTTATGCTCAAGTTCTTATGAGATCTGCTCTATATGTGCCCAATTTTCCGCTAAATTTGTTATCTGTCAGTAAAATTGTACGTAACCTGAACTGCAGTCTGACCTTTGTATTGGGTACTTGTGTTTTTTCAGGACCTTCGTACGAGGATGAAGATTGGTGGAGGGCATGAAGGACCTGATGGACTCTACTATCTGGATGATTTGAAACAAATTGACACTACACATCTATCCAAGGAACGAGGTGACCGATATCGACGCCGTTTTGACAACTTGGAAATAGGTATTTACCGGTATACCGATTGAAATATCGACAGATGCAATCCTGGCCGTTTCGACGCCAAAATGAACGAATTAATTCATGAAATTTTGCAGGTGTAATTTCTACACCTAAATGCAACGTTTTATGCAATAAAATTTCATATTGGGTGTGTTTGGGGGGTCCATCATGTGGGAGGTAAGAAATCTGACCTGTTTTGTTGGGATTTCGATGAAGGATTTTGATGACAAAATGTAGGAATTCAAATATGAAATTTCACTACCACAATCCACAAACTTAATTACACATAATTATGCAATAATATACAATTTACAACATAAGAATAACATATTTACTTACCAACTCACATCTGTTGTATGTTGAGTGGCGCGCTGGTTGTCCATACTATAATGAGTTGATATTGTTGAGATATTCCTGCCATGACATATGCATCCTATACATTTGGTTGTATGTAGTCACGTGCTCCTCATACACATCATTATTAACAAATTGTATCATCCCAATCTTTGGAAAATGCACTTCTACATCTCTGAGATATTGTGCCTTTCTTGGAGACATAGGTGGAGGAGCTCGAGTAAGTGGACGTTGACTTGTTTGAGGATTTTGTTTGAATAGCTACAGGCACATCAATAGGAAGTATTGGGACTAGAGAAATAGGAAGAACTGAACGACCACCACTCCATGTTTGGAAAATGCACTTCTACATCTCTGAGATATTGTGCCTTTCTTGGAGACATAGGTGGAGGAGCTCGAGTAAGTGGACGTTGACTTGTTTGAGGATTTTGTTTGAATAGCTACAGGCACATCAATAGGAAGTATTGGGACTGGAGAAATAGGAAGAACTGAACGACCACCACTCCATGTAGTCCCACCATCCTCGGAGAATGCAAGGGAGTTGTACTGATAACTTCCATGTGGGCCTCAGACATTTGCTGTATAGGTATATCCAACATGATGCTCTACTTCTGGTTGTGGTGGTGGTGGCTGATTTTGATATCCAGAGTACCCATATTGAGAATGAGATGGGTAGGGTTGTGCATGTGTTTCCCCAAATAACATATCCTCAAAGCCTAACGTTGAATCATGTTGAGATTGAGAATCAGAAGCTGAAATACTCATGCTCCCAAATGAATCAACAATATCAGAATAATAACCACTGTTGTAGCCGTAGGAGCCTCATGTGGCAATGCACCACTGTAGTCTTTGCCCATTCGAGTTTTCTTCCTTTGAAAAGTTTATCAGTCATGGGATATTCTTTTTCAGCTGGAGGAGGAGGTGCAACCCTAGTAACATAAGGACGATCATCATTTTGAGGATCAACAGTAGGAGGATATTCCGGAGAGCGCTCACCGTCGCCTCCATCATTGCCACCATCATCATCAGACTTGGACTTTGACCCAGATGTACTTTTTGAAGAAGGAGATTCTATGCTACCCAACTCTTCTTCCACTGCTCTATTGATTTCCATATCAATATTTTGATGCTCAGACTCAGGCTCAAGTCTTTCAGGTGGAGTTTGATCAACATTAATATCATAATCTTCTTTAAATTGCTCTTCTATGTATGGATCTGGACGGCCATCTAGATTATCAAGAATGAGACGACCTATCTCATTCATCCATTCTTCTAAAGGATCTTCTGAATCATCAGCTTCTTCTATGCCTCTACGCCTGGATGGGTTCAATGTATATGCAGTGTCAATGGGATCGTAGACGACAACAAAATCCACTTCCTTGTAGTTGGCATCTTGTATTTCTCTAGCCCTCAACCGCATGTTGTAGTGAACATATACCAGATCTCTCAGCCTGTTTTCCCCCAACCTGTTCTTTCTCTTTGAGTGTATTAAATTGAAAGTGCTCTGCAAATGTTGTTTGAGAAAGAATGCGGACAACCACTTTTCTTAGATGGGGGGCACCCGTTCCATTCCAAACCCACCACTCGCAAGGATCACCCTGCTCACGGCCGGCAACTGCATTTGGATGACCAAAACAACAGTGCCTTCACAAAATTGTCGCAATTGCAAAATATTTAAGATGTTCAGATTTCAGAATCAGAGGATGAAACATCAAACAAGAATGATGATGTTCATGACTTCATGTAAGTAATGTAATATATATAATTATACCTCATCCATCACTATGGTGCACTCTTCTGTAGATGCAAAGAATTTGTTAATTATATCTCGCACAACAAACATTAGAGTCGCATCTAAGCCCAGTTTTCGCGAGTATTGGAACCTCGGATATAGATAGTAAGCTGTCACCAATTCCAAATAAGGAAATAAGATTTAGATTTTAGATTGAGTTACTTATAGAGTTAGAACATAAATCTGAATTCAGAAGAAATAAATTATATACCTGCTTTATGCAGTGGATGCAAAAGCATATCTGTCCAACGCTTGTCTACAATTGACAAGTATTGTGAATTGGACCTAGGAGCTGCTTGTTTAATACCTTCCACCATTACTTGCATTGCATCATACAAGTAAGGCATTGTTGCGGCTTTGTCACCATCTTCCAGTCTCAACACTTTGACAATAGGTTCCATTATCCGCAACACCTTTGTAACCTTATCCCAGAAAGCCCGACTGACAATTAGTTCTTCAATCCTTCTGCCAACCGGGGTGTCGTGCTCCTTCATGGAGGTCCACTCCACACCATTGAAGAGCCTCCTAAGTCCATCCCTTTTGGACTTTAATGAATTCAGGGCCAAGTAATTTGTTGCAAATCTAGTCACCCCTGGTCTAATCAGATCACCTCCACAGTACTCAGGTTGACTCATTGCATTTAACAAGAAGGAATGGTTGTAGATGAAACCTGTGATCTACCTACCATCAATTGTCACACTTTTGATGTAATCAATTGTGCCCATGCCCTTAAGAATCAGATCTATGCAATGGGCAGCACATGGTGTCCACTAGACCAGATATCTTTTCATTATACTTTCATCGGCCTACTTGAAGTTAGAGCCATTATCAGTCACTATCTGCACCACATTCTCAACCCCTACCTGCTTGATGTATGTTTTCATTAGCTTCTTGATGTAACTATAATTCCTGACTTCACCAGAAGCATCAACCGAGTCTAGAAAAACAGTCGATCCATGACAATGTACAAGAAAGTTAATAATTTGCTTTCTATTTCCACTAGTCCACCCATCACACATGAGTGTGACGCCGTATTCAGACCACAATTGTTTCTAGTCTGAAATCTATACCTGTAGATCTTTCTTCTCTTGGGGAAGATACTTGTTCATCAATTCATATGCACTAGGGGCTTTGATGCCCCTACCGGACTCCCCTATCACATCTACCATGTGCTGGAGATAGGGTTCAGTTGCAACATGTGCAGGTATACCATGAGCAAATAAGAACTTACCCCACTGCCTTGCCCACCTTCTCTTTCGCACCAGTAAACATTGCTTTTAGGGTTTTTTTGCCTAGCATCAGGCTTCCCAACCCCTGACTCATCAAAATGCTTCAATCTCGCACTGGCAGAACGGAAAAGTGTATCAATGGTGCCTTTCTTTCTTTTATGCTGAGCATGTTGATCTTCATCATCATCTAGGTCAACAATAGGAACACAGGCAGCCCCACTGCCTCCACCTGCACCAGATGGCCCATATCTCCTCATAAGTCGAGTTGCCTCCTACCTATCCCACTCACTTTTGCGAGAGTCTCTGAGAGCAGGCCTATACATATGACGTGTATAAGTAGTATCACACCCTGGAGGATATGCAATGTCATCATCTGATTCAACAGAAGAACCTGTAGCCCTAACATCAAAAAGTGTATATGTGTAAGCCTTTTCAACCTACTTCAAGTTTTGTTGTTTTTGTTTCTTTGCACCCATCAACTTCTTGAAGTCATCCCTAACACTTGGGGGGCACTTCTGGCACATTGCCACATTTTTGTCACCACCAGTGATGTGACACTTGAATCTAGTAATTCTCCCACCACCAAGTGTTTTCTTACAGCAGTTGCAGACAATCTTTGCCCTATTCCCAGAGACCCAGGTACAGGCTTGTAGTGACTCCATGCAAAATCCACATCCTTTGATGCAACATGACTAGCCACAACACCCTCAACGTCACTTGAAGACGAAGACATCTTCTCAAAACTCAAAAGTCAACAATGAAAAAGACGAAGACAAACAAGCAAAGCAAATGATATTAGTAACTTAGCATTTAATCAAAAAGTACTAGTAAGAAATGTACATTGCACAATACTAATATCAAATATAATAAGCCATTAAGTGAACAAAATAATTTTCTTTTATACATTATACAATCAAAAACAATGTTTTAAATGTAGAATACTTGCTTGTAATTATAGAATCAGATACAATATTTTGTTAAGATTTTTAATTTGAAGATTAAAATATTTTTAAAATAAATAAAGTCTGAAATTATTTTAAAATCATAAAATATCATATTTACTTATTAAAAAGACAAGTGATATGTTCCAAATGCTAATTTCATCTTATACAACATTAAAACACATAATTAAACATAAATATTTTTAAAAATTTCATCATATTTTAAAAAAAATGTTTTTTTATTTTCAGCATTTTTAATAAATAAAAAAGAAATATTGAAATAGTTTGAACAAGTGATATGTTTCCAAATGCTAATTTCATCTTATACAACATTAACACACTTAAACAGAAAAATCATTTTTTTTAATTTTCAGCATTTTTATTAAATAAAACAAGAAATATTTAAATATTTGAGTACATTTTTGTTTATATATCTTCATGTTAATCTTTGATAGAACTTCTTCTACTAAACCTAAATTAAATACCTATTATTAATAGTACTAATTGTATTATTACTATTAATTAGTGAAATTACATGGTAATGTTAATTATTAGTGAGTTAATTAGGTAGATCTTGTGATAAATTAGTAGATCTATATAATATAATCATAGATCTAGTGATAAATAGCATTAATCATAAGTTTTTGGGAGTAGCTCTAGGATTTGGGGGTATTTGGTGAATTTTTAGGCGAGAATAGAAAGAAATAGAGAGGGGAGAGGTTGGAAATGGTGGGAAATGCAAGAAAATTAAGTATACATACCTTGTTTAGGGCTGATTTGAGCTCCAATCTCAAAAATCGCCCAAAATCTCCAAGCTTTTCCTCTTCAAACAGCAGCAGCAACACTTGGATCGCGAAAGCCAGTGTTTCAGGCGGTGTGCCGCCTGTGCCGCCCTGTACTGATGGGTAAGTGGTGCATTTTGCACTGGTACCCCCGATATTTGGCGGTAAGCCCACCGAAATGCTGAAATTTGCGATCCTAACGGTAGGATCGTGCGTATTTGTACGTATTTCGACCGGTATACCGCCGATACTGACGGTATCTCATTCCTCGGCTCTAGCTCCAACATTGTCTTCTTCTGTTTCTGCATTACAGTGGCACTATAGATTTGGGCATCCATCGGCTGATAAAATAAAACATGTTATTTCTGGTGTAGGAACTCACAGTTTTCAGTGCGAGTCATGTCGGTTAGACAAACAGTCTAGAACTATCTTTCCCAAAAAAATCTTAGACTGGTAGTAAAAACATTTTTGATTTAGTTCATGCTGATGTATGGGGTCTATTAGTATATAGACTTTCCCGTGTTTTTACTTAGTCTATTTTTCTCTTTTCCTTGTTATTTTCTATGTCTTGTTTTATCCCACATTGGTTATATCTAAACCATGTGTCTTTCTCTTGTCTTATAAAAGAGAACCACTGTACTCTGTTTTTATCATCTCAATAGTAAGACAATTAGTCTCATATTCTAGATGGTATCAGAGCAAGCCGATCCACCCTAGCCCTTTCTCCCTAACCCTACCCCAGCCGCCACCCACCTTCTCCCTAACCCTACCCCAGCCGCCACCCACCTGCTTCACGCCGCCGCCCACCCACCCCACAGGCTGCTGCCGCCGCCACTCCCTCTCCCTTCTCCGCCCACCACAGCCACCCCCTTCTCCACCCACCCTCTCTCCCTTCACCCCCCCACTCCCTTCACCCTATCCCTGCCCCTACCCTCCGCCAGCCCCCCCCCCCCCCCCCCCCCCCCCCCCCCCCTTTCCCCTGACCTTCCGCCGCCACCTCCCCATCACCACCGCCACAAACAGCCACCGCCACCCTCCTCTCCACCTTCCTTTCCCTCTCCTATACCCTCCGTACCCTAAGCACCTCTATCCTTGTGGCTTAGACAACCACAGGTTCTCTTTTCGGTCTTCGTTCCCTTTCCGAAAAGCTTACGTACAAGCCTGATCACTTTCCAGTTCTGGCACGTTGAAGGCGTAAAGCCCAGTTTTCGGTTCTGAATGCCTACGCCTCATGGTGGAGTAATCTCTTCTCCATGTTGGCGTAGGTTCTGTTTCCTTCTTCTTGCCCTATGAGGGTTTTCTGAGGTCCATGCTCGGATCTCCTATCTACTGCTACTAGTCCATGTGTTGGACTTCTACTGCTGTCTACTACTGCTGCTGACTACTGTCTGGATCTGTGCCCGTGCTGCATCTCTTCTTCTGCTACTGCTGCGATGGCGACTTCCGATCTCCCGCGTACTCTCTGTGTTACTACGGTGAAGTTGGATCACTCCAACTATCATCTATGGGCTGCCTCCTTCGAGTTATATGTCAAATCCCAAGGACGCTACTCTCACCTGACTACCAAGGGCCCTGTTCTTCCTGCTGCTGACGCTGATGAGAAAACCAAGCAAGCCTATGATCTATGGTCCAAAGAGGACTGTGGGGTCATGACATGGATGGTGAATAGTGTTGATGCAAAAATCAACCAGTCCTTGCTTCGACTTCAGACTGCCAAAGAAATGTGGGACCAGCTTTCCCATGTTTACTCTCACCAGCAGAATCCGAAGAAGGTCTTCGAGATATTCAAACAACTTGCCAAACAGGAGTATTCGGCCACCGACTCCATTGAGGACTACTACAACTCCTGCTGTGCTCTCTGGGATGAGTTCCGGGTATATTACCCCCTTACTGCTGATATTGAAGAAGTGCACCGACAACGGAATGAACTTATGTTAGTTCAATTCCTCGCCGGCCTACCTGCATCCTTCGCTGGTGTTGTGGACCAGATTCTCTCCAGCGACCCTTTGCCTACTCTCCGTGATGTTCTCAAACGGGTTCAGCGTCTACCATCTGTGTCTCAACCTGTGCCTGACTCCTCTGACGGTGCTGCTCTTGCTGTCCGCTCTGGTGATTCCTTCCGTGGTCGTGGCCGGGGTCGCAGCGGTCGTGGTCGCGGAGGACGGTTCTCTACTCCTGGTCGTGGAACTGGATCCGATCAAGCTGAGTCCCGCTATTGCACTCACTGCAAACGTACCAACCATAATGAAGATAAGTGCTGGATCAAATATGGCAAACCTGAGTGGGCCAACAAAGTGACAACTGATGAACCTGCTCCGCCGACAGCTGACTGGATCCGCTCCGAGTTTGAAAAACTCCTACAGGCTCGTCTGGCGTCTTCTACTGAGGCTTCAACTACTGGCAGTGCTGCTCTTCTGACTACGGCTGGTAAAAATTCCTGGGTTATTGACTCTGGTGCGACTTCTCATATATCTGGCAATCCTGCTTTATTTTCTAAACTGCAGCAGACTTCTTTTATACCTCCTGTTACCTTAGCTGATGGTTCTAAATCACCTGTTACTGGCATTGGTGATATTTGCCCTACTGGTCGTCTGCCTCTGCGCTCCACACTTTATGTCCCGAAATTTCCTATTAATCTTCTTTCTGTGAGTAAAACTGTGAAGAGCCTTCGTTGCTCCATTACATTTGATCCGGATGGTGTTTTGTTTCAGGATCTGCGCACGAGGATGACGATTGGTTCGGGCCATGAGGGACCAGATGGACTCTACTACCTGGACGAGCCAAAGACAGCTGCATATTTGACATCATCGGTGACCGACATCCAGTGGCACTATAGATTGGGACACCCTTCTATTGGAAAGTTAAAAGTCGTGTTACCAGATATAGTTAGTTCTGATTTTCATTGTGAGACTTGTCAGCTTGGCAAGCAAACTCGTGCTACTTTTTCAAAAAAAATTTGTATCAGCTCTAAAGCACCTTTTGATATTATACATGCTGATGTTTGGGGTCCTTGCTCTGTCACAAGTACTTCCGGTTTTAGATATTTTCTGAGCTTCATTGATGATTTTTCTAGAACAACATGGCTATTTTTACTTAAAGATAGATCCACTATCCTTGAAAAAATTACTGACTTTTTTACTGAGATACGCACTCAATTTGCTAAGCCTATCAAAATTCTTCGTACTGATAATGCTTTGGAATTCATGCAAACATCTGTTAGCTCTTTCTGTCGTCGCCAGGGCACAATCCATCAAACCTCTTGTGCTTACACCCCACAACAAAACGGTGTTGCTGAGCGCAAAAATCGTCATCTTCTCGAGGTTGCTCGTACCCTTCTCTTTCACTATCATGTTCCCCAGGCCTTTTGGCCCGAGGCGATAGCCACTGCCTGTTATCTGATTAACCGCATGCCTTCATCTGTGCTCGACAATCAGATTCCTTTTCAGATTCTGTTTCCCGATGCATCTCTTTTCTCTGTTCCGCCTCGCATTTTTGGGAGCACCTGTTTTGTTAAGAATCTTCGGCCTGGCCTTACTAAATTGGATCCTAGAGCAACTAAGTGTATTTTCCTGGGATATTCTCGCACTCAGAAAGGATATCGGTGCTATGATCCTGTTTCTAAAAAGTGGTTTGTCTCTGCGGATGTGGTGTTTTTTGAGCATATGCCTTTCTACTCCACGGGTGGTTCTGCACTCACTTCAGATTTACTTGCTGAAACACCTTTGCCTGTGATGGACGATGTACCTGCTATTTCTGAGGATCTGATTGAAAAGCCACCTCTGAAAGTTTATCAAAGAAGACCGAAGCCGACAGCTCCCTCCATGGCCCCTCCATCGTCCTCTTCCTCGGTGCCAGATCAACCATCCTCGCAGGTATTTTCTGATCTTGATATTCCTATTAGTCTGAGGAAAGGGACCCGCACTTGTACTATGCATCCGATTGGAAATTTCTGCTCTACTGATAATTTGAGTGCTAATTTTGCTAACTTCACTGTGGCTCTTTCTGCTATATCTGTACCTAAGAATGCTGCTCAGGCTCTTAGCCATCCTGCATGGCGTCAGGCTATGGAAGAAGAAATGAAGGCTCTTACCGACCGTCATACATGGACCCTGGTTGAGCCACCTGCTGATTGCTCTCCAGTTGGATGCCGATGGGTGTTGTAAAACTGGAGAAGAGTTGTTTATTGGATGATTTCAACAGTGTACATCGTAGTCTCTTATATAACAACTAGAGACAGAGACTGGTTAAGAAGCAGCCCATATGGGACTAAACAACATAAGAAACAACATAAGTAAAGCACATGCTAAGCACATGACGCTCAAGACAACACATATCTCTATACTCCCCCTCAAGCTGGAGCGTAGATGTCAAAGAGGCCCAGCTTGTCAGTCAATGTCTGGAAGCGAGTCTTGGGTAGCACTTTGGTGAAGATATCTGCAAGTTGTTTCTCCGTGCTGATATATGGAGTGTGAATCTGTCCGGACATAACTTTTTCCCGTACAAAGTGGCAGTCGACTTCTATATGTTTCGTTCTTTCATGGAAAGTAGGGTTGCTCGCAATAAAAATCGATGCCTTATTGTCACAGAACATAGGAATGGGGCTAGTCGGAGAGATGTCAAATTCTTTCAGAAGGCTTCGGACCCACAGAAGCTCACATGTAGTATGAGCCATCGCTCTGTACTCTGCTTCAGCACTGGATCGTGCAACAACTGTTTGCTTCTTACTGCGCCATGTAACCAGATTGCCCCCTACAAACGTACAATACCCAGAAGTGGATTTTCTATCAGATCGACTGCCTGCATAATCGGAGTCAGAGAAGCCAGATAAATTACAATGCCCATGCTTCTTGTATAATAGTCCTTTCCCAGGAGCACTTTTGAGATATCGAAGAATATGACAGATAGCATCCCAGTGACATTGTCGAGGTTTGTCAAGGTACCGACTAACAAACCCAACAGCAGCAGCTAAATCAGCTCTAGTGACAGTCAGGTAGATAAGCTTGCCTACTAATCTCCTGAACTGGTGTCGATCAGCATATGGGGGAGAAGCGTCACTATCCCAATCCATATTGGGATCCAGAGGTGTGTTAGCTGGCTTACAGCCTAACATGCCTGTTTCATTCAGCAAATCCAGAACATATTTTCGTTGTGATAAGCACAATCCTGCAGAAGATCTAGCAACCTCAATGCCCAGAAAATATCGTAATTTACCAAGATCCTTCGTGATAAAATGTTGTGCTAGGTAGTTTTTGGTTGCTTGAATCCCTGCACTATCACTGCCAGATAAGATAATGTCATCTACATACACAATGAGAATAACAAGCCCTGATGTGGTTTTTCTGATAAAAACCGAGTGATCAGCCTGTGATCGGCAAAAGCCAAAAGAGAGTAAGATTTTACTTAGTTTATCAAACCAAGCTCGTGGACTTTGCTTTAAGCCATAAATTGCCTTGCGAAGTTTACAGATTTTTGAAGCAGACTCCCCCTGAGCAACAAATCCGGGAGGTTGCTCCATGTAGACATCTTCCTGTAGATCGCCATATAAAAAGGCATTTTTCACATCCAGCTGAAAAAGAGGCCAGTCTTTATTGATAGAAACAGAAATCAGAATACGAACAGAATTGAGACGAGCAACTGGCGAAAAGGTTTCAAAATAATCGACACCATAAGTCTGGGTATATCCTTTGGCCACGAGTCGAGCTTTTAGACGCTCAATGGTACCATCGGGCTGATATTTAATAGTGAAGATCCAGCGACATCCTACTGGATGGCAAGAAGATGGGTGATCAACCAGATCCCAGGTATGTTGGTCAGTCAGAGCTTGCATTTCCTGTTCCATAGCATGTTTCCAGGCAGGATGACAGAGCGCCTCCTTCGCATTTTTAGGAATAGTCACAGCAGATATAGCAGATGTGAAACAAGCAAAGTCATTACCGAGATTGGCAGAGGAGCAGAAGCGACTAATAGGATGCTGAGTGCAAGAACGAACACCCTTCCTTAAACTGATAGGAATATCCAGGTCAGAAGGTACCTCAGTCGATGGTGGATCATCCGCAGACGAAGGAATTGGTTCGGCCGGGGCAGTGGCAGGCTTCGAGCAGCGCTTGTAGACCTGTAGAGGACGTTCAGAAGGTACCGCAGCAGGAGGGGGATCATCTACCAAAGGTAGAGGAGTGGGAACCAAAATATCAGGAGTCACTTGTTTCCCCGGGGCAGAGTAATAGGGCAAGTGTTCAAAAAATATCACATCCGCACTAACATACCAATGTTTTGTAATAGGATCAAAACAACGGTAGCCTTTCTGAGTGCGAGAGTACCCCAAAAAAAACACACTTCACAGATCGAGCATCCAACTTAGTGGTGCCGGGGCGAAGATTTTTCACAAAACAAGTACACCCAAATATGCGAGGTGGCACAGAGAACAAAGGTTTATCAGGAAATAAAAGGGCGTACGGAACCTTATTTTCCAAAACAGAGGACGGCATGCGATTGATAAGATAGCAAGCCGTAGACACAACATCAGGCCAAAAACAGTGAGGAACTTTATAATGAAAGAGGAGGGTGCGAGCAACCTCAAGAAGGTGGCGGTTCTTCCGTTCTGCTACACCATTTTGTTGTGGTGTATAAGGGCAAGTGGTCTGGTGGAGAGTCCCTTGGGACACACAAAAAGAAGTAACAGCTTGTTGCATAAATTCAAGAGCATTGTCAGTGCGAAGAATTTTAATAGGTTGACCAAATTGGGTTTTAATTTCAGCAAAGAAAGTACGAATGCAATCAAGCACAGTATTGCGACCTTTGAGAAGAAACAGCCAAGTGGTACGAGAATGATCATCAATAAAAGTCAAAAAATACTTCACACCAGAAATACTAGGCACAGAACAAGGTCCCCAAATATCCGCATGTACTAATTCAAAAGGTGCTTTAGAAGAAATAACTTTTTTAGCAGGAAAAACAGAACGAGAATGTTTGCCCATAACACATGTTTCACAGGAAAATTTATTTTCAGATATATGTGGATAAAGGAGTTTCAATTTCGCAGCAGATGGATGTCCAAGACGAACATGCAACTGTAGACCTGACACAGAGGTGGAGATCATCGCCTTTGAAATTGGTGGCCCATCCAGGTAGTACAGCCCGTCTGGTCCTTCATGGCCTGAACCAATCTTCGTCTTCGTGCGGATATCCTTCACAATACAACCAGAAGGATCAAATTTGACAGAGCAGTGTAGTTGTTTAATCATTTTGCTGACTGAAAGTAAATTAACAGGAAATTTTGGAATGTATAAAACAGAATTGAGATGCATCTTTTGTGACAAAGGAACTGTGCCAGTGCCGTGAACAGCAGTTTTCGAGCCATTTGCAACAGTAACAGAAGATATCGGAGATGTGGAACTAAGTTTGGAAAATAAATGACGTGCACCAGTCATATGAGTGGAAGCACCGGAGTCAATGCACCACTGTTTGTTACCAGAAGACGAAGAGGTGAGCATGGCAGACGAGCTGGATGCAGAGGGCAGTTGTGCAAGACGTTCTTGAAACATCTTCTCGAACTCGGAGCGAAGCCAATCTGTATTAGGTGGCGCAGGTGTCGAATCGGTAGGAGAATCAGTCACAGCAGCATCATCAGCAGTTTGGTTCGCCCAAGCAGGTTTCCCGTGCTTTATCCAGCAGCGGTCCTCATTGTGATTGTCGCGGCCACACCAGTTGCAGTGACGTGGTCCTTGAGACAGACCTCGACCCGGAGTAGAAGAGCCTCGGCCACCAGCAGGAGGAGGTCGACCACCACGACCGCGACCACGGCCACGACCACGAGTAGAATCAGAAGAGCGCGCAACAAGCGCAGGATGCTCAGGAGCAGGTGCGGGAGTCAGAGAAGGCAGTCTCTGAACTCTTTTGAGGACATCACGAACAGTGGGCAGCGGATCATTTGATAGAATTTGATCAACAACCCCCGAGAAGGAGGCAGGAAGAGCAGCGAGAAAGTGCACAAGTTGAAGCTCATTTCGTTGTTTCTGGGCAATCTTGATATCAGCAGTAAGGGGATGATACAACTCATATTCATTCCACAAAGCAGAACATTGATTATAAAAATCATCAATAGACATGTCAGTAGAGAACTCCTTTTTGGCAAGTTGTTTGAAAATTTCAAAGACCCGCTTTGGATTCTCCTGATGAGAGTACACATGTGCCAAATGATCCCACATCGCCTTGGCATCATGGTGGCAGAGAAGAGATTGACTGATCCGGGGCTCAGAGCTGTTGAGGAGCCAAGACATGACGCCTGAATCATCTTTGGACCACTGGATGTAGCTTTGTTTAGTTTTATCATCGGAATCCGCCGTAGGAGCATCAGGAGGATCGGCCGTCAGATGGTGATATCGGCCCTGCGCCTTGACATAAAGAACAAACGACGCCGACCATAGGTGGTAATTGGACCCACCGTCGAGTTTCACCGTAGTGACACACAGAGATCTGGGGGGTTCAGAGTAAGCCATAGCAGATTATGATGACGCTTTAGAAGCAGTACAAACCCTTAATGGGCAGAGCAGAGGAACCCGAACCGGGCAGAAGGGATCTGACGCAGCAGATCAGAAGGACCCGAAAACGGGCAAAAAAATCATAGAAACCTACGCCAACATGAGAAAAACTCAACGTTCTCCCATGAGGCGCAGGCAGAAATCCCCAAGAACAAAGAGGACTCTCAACTTAGATGTCCAGCAGAGACCCGGGCAGAATCTGACGGAAGCCCGGTCGTAGACGTAAAAGAATTAGAAAGTGTTCAGGCCTTACGTAGGAGTGGAGAGATGATTATAGGTGGAGAAAAAGGCGGAAGAAGAGAGGATTAGGTAGAGAGAATGGATAGGAAGAGACGGGGGGGGGTCACAGGATGGAGGAGGAGGCCGGTGGGGGTGGTGGTGGACGGGCAACCTGCTGCTGCAAGCAGCGGCGACAGGGGGGGGCTGTGGTGGTGGAGGGTGGGGTTGGGGGAGAGTGGGGGGGTGGCGGCGGCGGGTGGAGAGGAGAGGAAGGGCGGCGGCGGCTGGAGAGAGGGGAGGTGGCGGCGGCGGCTGGAGAGGGGAGGGGTGCTGCCGGCGGCGGGGGGGGGGGTGAGAGGATTAGGGCATGGGTGGGAAACTAGGGTGGGAGAAACAAAATAGAACCTGCTCTTGATACCATGTAAAACTGGAGAAGAGTTGTTTATTGGATGATTTCAACAATGTACATCGTAGTCTCTTATATAACAACTAGAGACAGAGACTGGTTAAGAAGCAGCCCATATGGGACTAAACAACATAAGAAACAACATAAGTAAAGCACATGCTAAGCACATGACGCTCAAGACAACACATATCTCTATAGGTGTTCACTGTCAAATATCATCTCGACGGTACTGTCGAACGACTTAAGGCGCGACTTGTGGCAAAGGGGTATACCCAGACCTATGGAGTTGACTACTTTGAAACTTTCTCTCCAGTAGCGCGCCTGAATTCTGTCCGGATCCTGATTTCTGTTGCTATCAATTCTGACTGGCCTCTGTATCAACTTGATGTCAAGAATGCTTTCATGTATGGTGATCTTCATGAAGAGGTATACATGTCACAACCTCCCGGTTTTGTGTGTCAGGGGGAGGCTTCCAAAGTCTGCAGGCTAAAAAAGGCTATCTATGGCTTGAAACAGAGCCCTAGAGCGTGGTCTGACAAGCTCAGCAATATTCTTCAGCAATTTTCCTTCAGACGTTCCCAATCTGATCATTCTTTTTTTGTGAAACATACTTCTGCGGGTATTGTTATTCTTATTGTTTATGTTGATGGCATTATTCTCTCTGGAAGCGATCCTGTTGGTATTCAGTCTACAAAGCGCTATCTGGAGAAACACTTTGTTACCAAGGATCTTGGCTCACTTCGGTATTTTCTTGGGATAGAAGTGTCCCGGTCTTCTTCTGGTCTCTGCTTATCTCAACGGAAGTATGTCCTGGATCTCTTATCTGAATCTGGTCTTTTGGGTGCGAAACCTGCTAGCACACCTATGGATCCAAACATCAACTGGGATGATGAGGAGTCTCCTGCTTACCCTGACAATCAGCAGTATCGACGTATGGTTGGGAAACTCATATATCTTACGGTTACTCGGGCTGATATCACTGCTGCTGTTGGATTGGTTAGTCGCTACCTGGACAAACCTCGACAATGCCATTGGGATGCTGTCTGTCATATTCTGAAATATTTGAAAAGTTCTCCTGGAAAAGGTCTGCTTTACAAGAAAAATGGGCATTGCAAACTCCTTGGCTATTCTGATTCTGATTATGCTGGCAGCAAGGTTGACCGTCGGTCTACTTCTGGCTACTGTACCTTTGTGGGAGGTAATCTTGTCACTTGGCGAAGCAAGAAGCAGTCTGTAGTTGCTCGCTCTAGTGCTGAAGCTGAGTATCGTGCCATGGCACATACTACTTGTGAACTATTCTGGATTAGGAGCCTGCTGAAGGACTTTGGCTTTTCTGATTCATCTCCTATTCCAATGTATTGTGACAACAAAGCAGCTACCTTCATTGCTAGTAATCCTACTTTCCATGAGCGGACCAAGCATATTGAGGTGGATTGTCATTTCGTTCGCGAGGCTGTTCTCTCGGGTCAAATCTCTACTCCCTATATTCATACATATGATCAGGTGGCTGATATCTTCACAAAGATTCTACCAAAGCCAAGGTTCACTGCTATGACATCCAAGCTGGGCATGCTAGACATCTACGCTCCAGCTTGAGGGGGAGTATTAGTATATAGACTTTCCTGTGTTTTTACTTAGTCTATTTTTCTCTTTTCCTTGTTATTTTCTATGTCTTGTTTTATCCCACATTGGTTATATCTAAACCATGTGTCTTTCTCTTGTCTTATAAAAGAGAACCACTGTACTCTATTTTTATCATCTCAATAGTAAGACAATTAGTCTCATATTCTAGAGGGTCCTTGTCATGTTCCAAGTTTGTCAGGCAATAAATACTTTATTCTATTCATTGATGATTACTCCCGTGCTACTTGGTTGTTTTTGATGAAAGACATGTCACAAGTCTTGCCTACTATTAAGTTCTTCTTTGCTGAAATTAAAACCCAACTTTCTGCGCCCATTAAAATTCTGCGCACTGATAATGCCTTGGAATTTGTTCAAAAAATGTTGAATTATTTTGTCGTTCTGTGGGTACCATTCATCAAACATCCTGTGCTTACACACCCCAACAGAACGGAGTTGCTGAAAGGAAAAACAGGCATTTACTTGAAGTTACTAGAACTATCATGTTGCACTCTAATGTTCCAAGACATTTTTGGCCGGAAGCGGTTCTCATTGCCTGTTTTCTGATTAATCGCATGCCCTCGTCTATTTTTGGGAATTAATTTCCTATCCAAGTGCTACAACCCCACCTTCGTCTTTTTTCTATAACTCCAAGGATTTTTTGGTCAACTTGTTTTGTCCGCTCTTGGACCAACTCTAGACAAGTTGTCTCCTAGAGCTAAAAAATGTATTTTTATAGGATATTCACGTACTCAGAAAGGATATCGTTGCTATAATCCTGTTACTAAGAAGTGGTTCACGAGCAGTGATGTGGTTTTCTTTGAGGACACTCCGTACTACTCTACTAAAGGGAACACCCTGAGTTCAGATATTATTTCAGCACCTCTGCCTGTTATCAGCGATTCCCCTTCTACTTTGCAGCCTGCTGAGACTACGTCTCCTGACTCTCCTCTTATTGTTTACCAACGTAGGAATCAACCGCCGTAGTCTACTTCTGCCCAAGACCCCCCAACTGGAAAACCAATCTTCTCCTTCAGAAGGTCCTACACCTGTCGAGGTAACTTCTGATTTGGATCTACCTATTGCTCTCAGGAAAGGCACTTACTCATGTACCTCTCATAGTATTGCTAACTATGTTTTTACTGCACATCTTAGTGTCCATGTTAGTAATTTTGTTGTTGGTCTTTCTGTTCCCAAAAATGTTCATGATGCTTTACAAAGTACAACTTGGACACATGCCATGACCACAGTCACAATATACTCCAATTTTTTGAAAAAGTTGCGTTTAAAACACAAATTTTTTCCTAGACATATGAAACTTCCGAATAAATCCCAATTCCTGAATATTACGTTTTATTCCCGTATTATTCACGAACTAAACATGTTTAATATTTTCTTCGCGTTCTATACGTTCTTTTCTAGTTTTATACTGATTGAAACTCCAGCTTAGTTTGAGACTTTAAGTGCATATATATGTGTGTATATGTACATGCATATATGTGTGTATGTATGTAATATATCTGTGTATATGCAAGTAATAGTTATAGATATATGTATGCAATATATATGTATATTTATATGTGCATAACATATATATACATATATTTGTATGCAATACATGTATATATCCCTCCGATTTTTTCCCGACTTTTTCCCGATAGTTGACCATACTTTTACCGTATGTTGATCAATTTTTATCTGAATTTCCCGCATAATTGCCGAATTCCGAAATTTTCAACTCAACCATACGTATCCCGAATACCGAATTTGTGACTATGGCCATGACTGAGGAGATGACTGCTCTTACTGACAGAGGTACCTGGGATATGGTTAATCCTTTATCTGATTGCAAGCCTGTTGGACGCCATTGGGTGTACACTATAAAGTATCATCCCGATGGGACTGTTGAACACCTGAAGGGCCGCCTAGTGGCCAAAGGGTACACTCAAACCTATGGTATTGATTACTTTGAAACTTTTTCTCCTGTTGCCAGGCTAAATTCTGTGCGGGTTCTTCTCTCTGTGGCAATCAATCTGGATTGTCCCCTTATATAGCTAGATGTCAAGAATGCCTTTCTTTATGGTAATCTCCAAGAGGAAGTCTATATGGAGCAACCACCTGGGTTTGTTGCTCAGGGGAAGACACAAAGCCTGTCACCTCAAAAAGTTTATTTATGGACTCAAGTAGAGTCTACGTGTCTGGTTTGTTAAACTGAGCAAGATTTTGTCTACCTATGGCTTCCTCAGATCTCATGTTGATCACTCTATCTTTATTAAGAAGACTTCCTCTGGTATTGTGGTTCTAATTGTTATTGTTGATGATATTATTTTATCTGGCAGTGATCTTTCTGAAATTCATGCTACTAAAGCCTAGTTATGCAAGCACTTTGTCACTAAAGATTTGGGAAAGCTGAGATACTTTCTGGGAATTGAAGTTTCCAAGACTACTAATGCTCTTATTTTATCTCAAAGGAAGTATGTTCTAGATCTTCTACAGGAGGTTGGGATGCTTGGAGCTCGGACCACTGATACGCCCCTAGATCCTAATGTAAATTGGGATGATGATGAATCTCCCATTTATCCTAACAGTAAAAGATATAGGAGACTGGTTGGCAAACTAATCTATTTGACTGTTACTAGAGTTGATATTTCTACTGCCGTTGGTCTTGTTAACAAGTATCTTGACAAGCCTAGACAGTGTCACTGGGAAGCACTATGTCATATCCCGAGGTATCTGAAGAAATCCCCTGGTAAAGGCCTTTTCTATAGAAAACATGGTCATTGCTCTCTTGAAGGCTAATCTGATTCTGACTATGCTGGAAGTAAGTAGATAGAAAATCTACTTCTGGTTACTGTACATTTGTTGGTGGAAATCTTGTCACCTGGAGGAGCAAAAAGCAGAATGTTGTTGCTAGATCTAGTGCTGAGGCTGAGTACCAGGCCATGGATCACACAACTTGTGAACTCCTGTGGGTACAATCTCTTCTAAAAGAATTTGGTGTGGTGTCTTGTGCTCCTATTCCCATGCATTGTGATAATAAAGCAGCTCTCTTTATTGCAAATAATCCTTTTTTCATGAGCGGGCCAAGCACAAATTGAAGTTGACTGCCACTTCATTAGAGTAGCTATTCTGACTGGTTGTATCTGCACTCCTTTTACTCGCTCTGAGGATCAAATCACTGATATCTTCACAAAGCTGCTAGGCAAGAAACATTTCAGCTCTCTTGTGGACAAGTTGGGCATGATTAATATCTATGCTCGAACTTAAGGGGGAGTGTTAAACAATGTTTTATTTAGTTCTTTATATTCACTTGCTATTTTCCTATTCTTTGTGGACCTATATGTAATTGTTCTCTTTATATATATACGGGCTACACAGATTGTGCACCCTAACCCTTACAACAAACTCAAGAGAACCGCTTTTGACCCACCCTTCGTTACTGTTCCTGGTATAAACACCCCCACTTCGGTTCATCTTACGACTTAGGGAGGGACTTGTTCCCCCCCTTCTGCCTTCGTCACATGTCTGTCTAATTAACAATGTGATGTTGGTTCCTTATCCTTTTTTTCTGCCCATGTATTGGGTTTCTCAACACTGCTGCTACTATTTGGGGTGATGCTTCACACCCTAGATTTTTGATCTACTGGTCTACCACACCTTTTTTGTGACTTGTGTGGTCCGAACACGAACTTGATTCCATCATGGCCTCTACTGATAACTTCAGAACACTTTGTGTGACCACAATAAAATTGGATGGTTTTAACTACCATACATGGTAAGCATCTTTTGAGTTGTATGTTAAGGCTCAAGGTCGGTACGCTCATCTTATTACTACTGCACCACCTACTCCTGCTGAGACTATTGATGAGAAAACCAAGCATGCTTATGACTTATGGGTCAAGGATGCTCGGGAGTAATACCTGGATGGTAAACAACACCAAACCTAAAATAAGTCAATCACTTCTACGATTTCGAACTGCTAAGGCCACATGGATCAATCATCTATGTTTATTGACATCAACAAAACCCTAAAAATGTTTTTCAAATCTTAAAAAAATTGGCTAGAAAAGAATTCTCTAGTGATACCCCAGTTGAAGATTTCTTAGAACCAATGTTGTGCCCTTCGAGACGAGTTTGAGGTTTACCATCCTTTGTCATCTGACATTACAGAATCCAAAGACAACGTAAGGAAGTACAACTTGTACAATTTCTCGCTGGACTGCCTGCCTCCTTTGCGGGAGTCGTTGATCAAATCTTATCCAGTTATCATCTACCCTAACTACGTGATATTTAGAGGGTCCAATGGCATCCATTGATTTCTTCTTCACCTGCTGGTTCCCCAAGGTGCCGATTTTTGCAGTCTGTTTTGGTGACTCTAGCCGTGGTAAGACCGTGGCTTTGGTAGAGAACGTGGTTGACTTGGGCCATCTGGACCTGGACGTGGTCAGCCCTCTACTATACCTAGCAATGGTCCACCTCCTGGATGAAGACACTGTAAATTCTGTAGTCAAAATAACCACACTAAAGATCATTGTTGGGCCAAACATGGGTATCCCAACACATGGCTTAATCAAGCTTCTGCTGACTACATTGAGGAAGAGCCTGCCCAAACCTCCACTACTTTTGCGGATCGATCCACTCTAGATTTGAAAAATTGCTCCAAGAGAGACTCCCTGCTCAGACTGTGGCTGCACTCTGATAGTGATTCTACTTTTTTTTAGCTTCCTCAGCTCCCTATGGTAAAAACAAATGGGTCATCGACTCTGGTGCTTCGACTCATATTTTTGACAATTCTACACTCTTTTTCTGATATGACTGCTACAATTCCCCTTGTCACTGTAGCAGATGGCATTCAATCCCTAGTACATGGAGTTGAAATATTCGAACATCGAATATTTTTGGCTCAAATCAGCCTTATATGTTACCCCATTTCCACTGAATCTACTTTTTTAGAAATACTGTCAAACAGTTTCATTGTTCTATGTTTAACCTTGATGGATGCTTCTTTTAGGATCTCCGCAAGACGATGAGAATTGGTTCGAGCCATGAGGGACCGCACGACTTATACTATCTTGATGCTCCACAAACTGCTGTACTGCTATCTTCATCTGTTTCAGGTCTTTAGTGGCACTATTGACTGGGTCATTCGTCAACCTCCAACCTCAAACACTTGTTTCCCTATGTATCTGAGACTTTGTTTAAATGTGAAGCATGCCAACTTGGAAAACAAACTAGATGTGTTTTTCCTAGAAAAATTGAATCTTTCCTTAAAATCCGCTTTTGATATTGTGCATGCTGATATATGGTGACCTTGCTCCGTAACGAGTGTGACATGATTCCGTTACTTTATGACCTTTATTGATGATTACTCTTGAGCTACTTGGTTGTTTTTGCTTTAAGGACAGAGAACATATTCTTTGACACAATTACTACATTTTTTGCTGAAATGAAAGCTCTATTTAATAAGCCCATCAAAATCTTTCGGACAAACAATGCCCTTGAATTCATGCAACACTTTTTTAGTACTTTTTGTAAAAAGTTGGCATCATTCATCAAACCTCATGTTCTACATTTCTCAACATTGCGGTGTTGCCGAGAGAAAGAACCATCTTCTAGAAGTTGCTCGGAAAATTATGTTTCACTATTATGTCCCTACGATATTTTGGGCTGATGCTGTTTCCACTGCATGTTTTCTGATAAACCGCATGCCCTTCTCTGGTTTGTACAACCATATCCCTTATACTATTCTGTACACCGAGCCTTCTTTGCTTTCTATGCCTCCTAAAATTTTCTGAAGTACCTGTTTCGTGCACAATCTTCAAACTAGGTTAATCAAACTTGATCTAAGATCTACATAAAGTATCTTCTTGAGGTACTCTAGACTCAGAAAGGGTACATGTGTTATGACCCGACACCTAAGAAATGGTTTGCCAGTGTAGATGTAGTGTTTTTGAAGATACATCGTACTTTTCTGATATGGGTTTGACTTTATGTACGGATTTGCTAGTTGATACTCCTCTTCCTGAACCCATTGAATCGGATTCTTTAGAGCCTGTTGTTGTTCCTCTCAAATTTACTAAAGACGCCGCAAGACTACAACTCCCTCTATGAACCCTCCTTCAACCAATTCTCCATCTTCGTCGGCAGATCCATAACACAATCATGTAACTTCTGACTTGGATATTTCGATTGGCTTACAGAAAGGGGTGCCCTCTTGTACTTTACATACTATAAGCAATTTCTCTTCTGATGCTAATCTTGGTTCAAGTTTTTCCAATTTTACTACTGCTCTTTCCACTGTCTTTGTTCCTAAGACTGCGGCTGAAATTCTGACACATCCTGACTAGCGTCATGCCATGGAGGTGGAAATAGAAGCTCTTACGGCATGTTTGGTTTGCAACATTATAGATAGGATAGGACTTGGATCCAATTAGCTGTCCTAGTCCCATGTTTGTTTATCCGAAAACAACACAAGGATTCTAATCCTTTTGTAATTAGAATCCCATCCGAGTAGAACTTTCGAGTTCTGCACCCCCCTAGGTATTTGACGGTTTAAACCCCCTCTACTTCTCGCTCGAGTCTCGACCTAACTCCCAATTCTTGTAACGACGCCCAAGCACCAACGGTTCAGGTGCACAATACACATGAGCAGAGGCTTGCGCAACACTCCCAGCCTCCTGACAGTTGCTTCCATGGTTGCTTCCTACAAAGCAGCCATCCATGAACAGGGAGGCAACACCCCGTCAGTTTTCTACACAACTCCAGTTCCATTTCCTACGATACGTCTCCACCATCCATCTGTTGAACTCCACGATAGCAATAGAAGTTGCTAGATTAAAAAATCCACTGTCAGCATGGCATCCAAACTCGCTACATGCAGGTGCTTCAATTTTCTAATATATACTACTCATCCAGATTGTCTAAGTAGAACAAACTCTGTAAAGCAGTTTTGATTATTGAAAATTGACCATTGATAACTCCAAAACGTTATAGTTTACTTTTTATAATCAATCCACATCATTTTCTTTTGACTGAAGTTATAATCTTGTTAAATCTTCTATGGAAAATCATATTTCTAGAATATATAGGAGTTCCTAAAGCAAATCTACCGTGCTAATTTAGATGAATTCTTGTCTTTTAAACTTCAAATTTTAGCAGAATAGTGCTTTCTGTAGCTTCTTTGTGATTTCTATCACGACAGTTAACAACTTTTTTAGTTCATATATCTTAGATTTCTAATCACCAGTATAAGGTGATATCAAAATTAAAAATTAGTGTGTGCATTTGACATATTGATGACCATAAAGTTACTTTTTCTTGCAATATCCATTGTTCTCAATATCCTCAAAACAATAAACACGTTTCATAGTGTAAAAAATATGGTTCAAGGCATTAATTCTTCAAATCCTATTATTTTTGCATCCAAACATAGGATAGGATACGTAATCTCCCATCCTCTACCTGTACCTTCCTTTCCCATCTTCTTGCATATCCTATCTTAATCCTTTCCTACAAACCAAACATGCCCTTAATACCAGTGTTTTGAAAAGCGCCCCAGGCGCCCGCCTAAGCGGCCGCTTGAGCGGTCAGGAGGCTCAACCGCCTGGTTACAGCCTTGAGCGGCCACTCAGGCTGCAGCCCATTAAGCGGCCGCCTAAACCCGCCTGGCCCGCCTATTTGCCCGCCTGATTCCTTGTTTTGGGCGCCCGCTTTTGGCCGCCTAAATTTTAGGCGCTGGATTTTTGTACAATTGCTTTCTTTTTTCATTTTTTTCTAATCAAATGTTGTTGCTGCTACCATATATTGACTTTCCTAGTATCTATCTATGTGCATGATTGACTGTGTTACCATGTAATATTATGTGCAATACTAGAAGTCTGTAATAATGTAATACATTGCTACTGTACATTGTTTAATATGAAACATTACTGTATAATACATTTTATAATACAATAATACATACATAAATATCTACTTATCAACTGCAAATTGTATTTCTTTACCTTTCTACCTTATATAACTATAATGTACTAATACATTCTATAGTGTAATATATATTCTATTGTTTACTGGATATTAATGAAAAACATTATATATATTCTATTTGTTTACTGCATATGCTACATTAATACATTATATATCTTCTACTGCTTACTGCATTTTAGTATATATTGTTATAAATATATTCACTACAGTAAAAGTAAACAATTTGGGTATTAGTAATACCCAAATACCATATTACAACTATGTTAAAAACTATCTGGGTGCTTTATTTTGTTGTGTAGGCTGTATAGATAAGTCTAAAACTTCCTTATATATATATATATATATATATATATATATATATATGTTAATATATCTTCACTTTGTATTTATTTCTTATTTTATATTACTGCTGTACCTACATGTAAATTTCCCTTTACTATAAATAGAGAAGAGAACCCTATTGGGTTGCTCACGTTGCATACGTGCAACAACACCACAGCCGCCTCTCCTTTCACATGGTATCAAGAGCAGGTTAGGCTTCCGCAGCCGCCGGCCCTCCCACCCAGCACCGCCCCCCCCCCTCTCTCCCTCCCGCCGCCCCTCTCCTTCAGCCGCCGGGCGCCGGCCACCTCTCCCGCCGCCGGCCGCCGCCGCAGCCAGCAGCAGCGGCTGCTGCACCTTGCCGCCGGCGTGCGGCAGGGGCGCGGGCCTTCCGTGCGGCGCCGCTGATCCTCGGTGGCTTGTCTCATGCTGCCGTAGATCCCGTCGCACCGCTCTACAGGCTCCGTCTACGTCTCCGGGCTCTTTTTCAGCCTTTTCGGTTTCTTTTTCGGGCGCCGCTCTTGCTGCTCCGGGATCTCCGGTTGATACAACGGCCTTCTAAAGTCCTACCCGGGGGTCTCGTCTCTTCCAGTGTGGCTTCCTAATCACATCTCCTTCATGTGTGATTAGGAACCTCTCGGTTGAAGGCTGTTGATGCGTCAGTAACGCATCCTCTTTCCAGTTTCGGTCGTGACGTGTATCTCTCCGTCACGGGACGTGTATCTATCCGTCCACTCAGCCTTCTGTGTGACGTGTATCACTCCGTCACCCATATCCCTGTTGCATCATGGAGAACAAGACCTATTATGAGGTCTCGCCTATTCCTATCAAGCTCAATGGGAAGAACTTTCTGCTTTGGATGAATGCGGTTCATACTGTCTTGGAATCGAGGGACCGCGCCAAGTTTGTTGATTCTGCGCCTCTCACGAGCACTGACAAAGACTATGCCGAGTGGAAACGACTTGACAGCCTTGTGAAGACTTGGCTGTGGGGTAGCATGGAATCGTCTATTGCTTCGAGGTTCATGTTCTACTCCACTGCTAAGGAGATTTGGGATGCTGTTAAGCAGCACTATGCTCAGGAGAAAAATGCTCTTCGCCAGTTTATGATCTATGATCGTCTGTTTGCAGAGAAACAGGGTGATCGATCCCTTGAAGAGTATTTTGGTGTGATTCAGTCTATTTCCCAGGAGTTGAGCTACTATCATCCCGTGACGGTTGCTGCGCAGATTAAAGACAGAGATGATCTTGTCACTGCCAAATTCCTCTCCGGCCTTAGCTCTTCTTTTGGTTCAGCACGTAGTGTGATTCTTGCATCTGACAGATTACCGAGCCTTGCGGAGGCCTTCTCTAGGATTCAACAGTCCACCTTTGAATCTGTTGATCCTTCTCCGGTTGTTCCTTCTGGAGATTCTCATGCCTCCATTGCTGCAGCAGTTCGCGGAGGACGACCTGCATCTACTACAGCTGACAGACCTGGCTTTGGCAGAGGACGTGGGTCTCGTCCTCGATGTACTTTCTGTGAAAGACCGGGGCACACTGTTGACAAATGCTGGAAGAAACATGGGCGACCTGCCGCCCCACCTGTTGGAGCTGCCAACTGTGCTACTTCTGACTCTACACCTGCGAGCTCGACTTCTTCTGGCATTACACTTACTCAGGAGGAGTATGACCGGTTTATTCAGGCTACTCAACATTGGAGTGTGGGCGCCTCTTCTGCTTCTTCAGCGCATCTTGCCTCTACCGCGGGTAATCAGGCTACATCCTTTATGGCTTCTGGATCCGCAACTCCCTGGGTGGTTGACTCTGGTGCCTCCCAGCACATGACTGGTATGAGGCGACTGCTCCGCACTTTTGACTCATATATTCCTCACCCATCTGTTACCTTGGCAGATGGGTCTGTGAGGAAGGTGGTGGCTAGTGGTTCTGTGTCCCTTACTCCAGATATTGATTTGAAATCTGTTCATTTTGTGCCTGAATTTCCTTTCAATTTACTTTCTGTTGCCAAGTTGATTGACACTATGAACTGCACAGTAACATTTGGGCCTTCTTGCTTTGTCTTACAGGATCTCAAGAGTTTGAAGATGATTGGTGGGGGGCCTAGGAAAGGTGATCTCTACCTCTTTCCTGGTGATTATCTACCTCGTCATCCACCTCCTGCTCCAGTTTCCTCCGCCATGCTGAGTGGTTCCCCCTTGCTATGGCATTGCAGATATGGCCATCCATCCTTAGACAGCTTGAAGAAATTGGAACCCGATCTTGCTCATGTGTCTTCTTTAGAGTGTCAGTCCTGTCAGTTGGGCAAACATCATCGGTTGTCCTATCCTGTCCGTGTCAATAATCGGGCTTCTAGCCCGTTTGAGTTGGTTCACAGTGATGTATGGGGTCCTGTTAAAAACCAAAGTTATAATGGTTTTAGTTATTTCATTTCCTTTGTTGATGATTACTCTCGCATGACATGGATTTATCTGTTGAAAAGTCGGGAGTCTGTGCTTTCCATTATCAAACATTTTCATAAACAAATTCAAGTTCAATTTAACTGCAATATCAAAATTTTTCAATCTGATAATGCTCTTGAGTATGTTCAGAAAGCAATGAATGAGTTTTGCAGTTTGGTTGGTATGATTCATCACACTTCTTGTCCTCATACTCCTATGCAGAATGGTGTTGCTGAACGTAAAAATCGCCATCTTTTGGATATCACTAGGTCTATCATGTTTGCATCCAATGTGCCTAAACGTTTCTGGTCTGAGGCTCTTCTCACTGCCTGTTTTTTGATTAATCGGCAGCCCTCTTCTGTTTTGAATGGGCGCACTCCTTTTTCTGTTTTACGCCCTATGGACACACCGTTTCATGTTCCGCTTCGGGTTTTTGGCTGTACATCCTTTGTTCATAATTTTGATCCCAAACAAGACAAACTCTCTCCTCGGTCCTTGAAAACCTTGTTTCTTGGTTACTCTGGTACGAGTAAAGGTTACAAGTGTTATTGCCCCAGTTTGCGTCGTATGTTTGTCTCTAAGGATGTCACCTTTCATGAAACCAGCCCGTATTTTGCACATGCTATGAGCAAGGGGGAGCAATTAAGTGAGGGAGTGCCACCCACAATTCCAAGTGAGGGAGTGCCACCTATCATTGTTGAAGACATATCGCCTGATTCACCTACCATTCAACCCTATACCCAAGTTTATCATAGGCGAGGTAGACCGGATCCAGATGAGGTAGTGGCACAAGTCCATGAGCCTCCTTCCCCATCTTCTACTCAAGAGATTCCTGCAGCGGCTTCTGATCTTGACCTTCCTATTGCTGTCCGGAAAGGTATACGATCATGTACTATTCGACATCCCATATCCAATGTATGTTGTTTGTCGCACTTATCTACACAGGCTCGTGCATTTGCTGTTGGGATGGATTCTGTTCAAATACCAAGGAACCACTTCGAGGCTATGAAGGACAGTGGCTGGAGGCAGGCCATGCAGGTGGAAATTTCTGCTCTGGTTGATAATGGCACATGGGATCTGGTTTCCTTACCTGCGGGCAAGAAAGTTGTGGGCTGCAGATGGGTCTTCACAGTCAAACACAATCCTGATGGTTCGATTGAGCGGTTGAAGGCCAGATTGGTAGCCAAGGGCTACACACAGACATATGGAGTGGACTTCTTTGAGACTTTTTCTCCGGTTGCTCGTCTCAATTCTGTACGGATCCTTATCTCTCTGGCTACTACTTTTGATTGGCCTCTTTTCCAGCTGGATGTCAAGAACGCCTTTCTTCACGGGGTTCTTCAGGAAGAGGTGTATATGGAGCAACCACCAGGTTTTGTTGCTCAGGGGGAGTGTCAGCAGGTCTGCAAATTGAAGAAGGCTATCTATGGGTTAAAACAATCTCCTCGGGCTTGGTTTGACAGGTTCAGTGCTGTTGTTTTACAGATGGGCTTCTCTCGTTCTATGACTGATCACTCTCTATTTTATTCAAATTCTTCTGGTGGGTCCATAATTATTGCTGTCTATGTTGATGATATTGTGATTACTGGCAGTGATTCTACAGGCATATCACGTGTGAAAGAAGGACTACAACATCATTTTCACACAAAGGACCTTGGGAAACTGAGATATTTTCTAGGGATTGAGGTGCTTAGATCCCATGCAGGTATCAATCTCTCCCAGAGAAAGTATGTGCTTGACTTACTACAGGAAACGGGTATGACTGATTCTAAGCCTGTATCCACTCCTATGGATTATCACATCAAGGAGGTGGAAGATGATATTGCATATTCAGATCCAGGTCACTACAGGAGAATAGTTGGGAAGCTGATTTACCTAACTGTCACAAGACCTGATATTTCTTTTGCTGTTGGAGTAGTAAGTCAACACATGTGTACACCACGACAGTCACATTGGACAGCTGTATGCAGGATTCTGAGATATCTGAAAAGTGCTCCTGGAAAGGGGATCACTTATTATAAACCCAAGAGTCCTCTATCTTCCTTGACTCTTACAGGCTATGCAGATGCAGATTGGGCTGGTAATCAAGTTGATAGACGATCTACATCTGGCTACTGCACCTTTCTTGGTGATCATCTGATTACCTGGAAGAGCAAGAAACAACAAGTGGTGGCACGATCTAGTACTGAGGCTGAGTATCGTGCTATGGCACATGCATGTTGTGAATTACAATGGGTCAAATCTGTCTTATCTGAGTTGAAGATTTTGATTCAAACTCCCATGATTCTCAAGTGTGACAATCAATCTGCTATACATATTGCCAGGAATCCTGTTTTTCATGAGCGTACAAAGCATATAGAGGTTGACTGTCATTTCATCAGAGATCAGATACAGAATGGCAATGTGGTGACGCCATATGTTAAGTCTGAAGATCAACTTGCTGATATCTTGACAAAGCCATTAGGTCCAGCAGTGTTCCAGAATTTATGCGGCAAGCTGGGCATCCACAATGTGTACACTCCAGCTTGAGGGGGAGTGTTAATATATCTTCACTTTGTATTTATTTCTTATTTTATATTACTGCTGTACCTACATGTAAATTTCCCTTTACTATAAATAGAGAAGAGAACCCTATTGGGTTGCTCACGTTGCATACGTGCAACAACACCACAGCCGCCTCTCCTTTCACAATATATATATATATATACAAACATGTATATCTTTTTATCAAATTATAGAAGAATTTCAGTATCCGCTTTTTCAAAAAGCGCCCGCCTGAGCGGCCGCTTGGCGCTCAAGTGGCCACAAGGTGGAACCAATAGTTGAATAGAGGCCAACATTTATTGACAGCCATAAAAATAAATGCACAGACAGATTTAAGATGAGAAACAGGCGAAAAAGCCTCAAATAATCTACTCCATAAGTTTGTGTATAGCCTTTTAGCAACAAGGCAAACCTTAAGACGTTCAACTGTGCCATCAAGTTGATATTTAACAGTATAGATCCATTTGCATCCCACATGAGAGACATGAGCAGGGGAATCTACCAAGTCCCATGTATGTTGTACTATTGGTTTGGAATAGTTTGGCCTTTAAGCCCTCTACTGCTGCTGCAATTGCGTTGCTGTATTTTTCTTTTTTGCTGCTGCTACAAATACCATTTATTTGTCGCTGCTACTGCTCGAATGCTATTGCTGCTAAGATGGCTGCCTCGGATAATCCGCACACCATGGTCCACATTTTGATTATGTGAGGTTTTACGCCACTTGCAACTCTTTTGTTTGATTTCCTAAATCCAGTGGAACTTGTCTTTGTCCACCCCAACCGTTGATCTTCTCCGTGGTTGGTGTGAGGGGGAGAAACGGAGGAGAGATGAAGAAAGAAGAGGAATTCAGTTATGCTACAACATGGATCTTCATGCCACTTATACTACTGATATATGGATCCTTTTGTTACTATATGGTGTTCATTTTGCTTCTATGTGGATCCGTCTATTGTTATGTGGCTTGTTCATGATTGTGTTGCTGTTATATGAAATTTTCTGCTGCTATTATTGATTATTCATCATCTACCTCGAACTCTGCTATGAAGTTACATATTTGGACGTCATTGATACTACTTGTGCTCAGTGTTCTCATATGCCCCGCATGAGGCCGCTTATGCGGCCCTCAGCCGCTTCGCATATAGCTATGCAGTGCTATTTTTGGGCATGGACCGAATATGCGGCATGCGGTCCGCATATGCGGCCGCTTAGGCCCCGCATTTCATTTGGCGACTTAAGTAAAAAAAAACCTCAAATAAAATCAACCAAATTAAATGACAACTTCTTCTATATAGTTGGTTTAAGATCAGATATTGAAATTTTGCTACCTCGGAAATAATTCTATTTTGAATGAGTGGTGCAAAATATATTATTATATTTTACAATTGTTAATGTTTCATTATGCTCTTTCCTTTGCTCTTTTTTTTCTCTTCTATTTTGCTCTAAGATTAGAAAATGCTGCACTTGCAACAGTTCTAATTTTGTCTTGTATAAAAGGGGAACCTATTGCAGATATTAATTGGATATGATATTTTCTTTTACAAAGTATCAAATTTGTGTGCTGCCTAGGGAGTAATTTATATTCCCTATGACTTTTTCTTCTCTATTTATTAGTGACTTGATTTCTTCATATCATTTTGATGTTTTGATTTTGTTTTGATGTTCTTTTTCTATTTCTACTTTGAAGTACCATGTGTTATGTTACTGTGGTTTTTCTTGTAGTTCATTCAATAAATGTTCTGCTATGAACTGCATGTGTTAGTGTGTTTTGTTACTTGTATATTCTAGTACATTATATAAACTTAGGGTTTTGTTGATTGATTTTTCTTATTGATGATAGGAAAATATGTGTTTCTTCTTCCATGATGTAATGATCCATCGGTACATTTTGGGCTATTAGGCTACAAAACTAGATAGTATGAAATTTATGATTATGATTATATATTTTATTTCATATATGTATAAAATATAGAATTTATTTAAAAAAAAATCCAAAAACGCATATACCCCGCTTATGCTCCCGCATTCCGCTTATACTCTATGCGGTACCCTGACCGAACGCATACCGCATAACGCATTTCAGAACATTGCTTGTGCTATGATTAGCACATTTTACCTTTTGCTTTGTGCTTTTGCACTATCTGTTTTCCGTGCTCTATTTTACACGTTGACTTTCTACTGTGGATCAACACTCTCTGGAATCTGTGAACCAACACTCTCTGGACTTTGACGCCCACTACTGTGATGAATATTTTATGAAGAGGGAAGATGATGAAGACTTTTGTTGTGACTTTACATGGAGCTTCGTCTACATTGCATACTAGAGTTATTTATTTGCTTGCTACTTTGTACACTGGTCTTCTATTTGCCTACGTCGTCGACTTTTACTACAGTGCGCCAATACTCTCTGGCATGTCCGTGCCTTGTTTGCACGTTGACTCTCTACTTCTGTGTGCCAGCATTCTCTGGCTCGTCCGCGCCCTGTTTCGCACGTTGACTACTACTGCTACTGTGATCCAACACTCTCTAGGCTCTGCTACTGTGATCCAGCACTCTCTGGCTACTACAACGACGACTTTGATGAAGACCTTGGTGCCTATCAACTATTTAATCTTTTGCTCCAGATGATCGTGTTGCTGCTTATTTTTGCTCCAGATGATGGAGAAGCTTCTGCTAGCGTGCATGCCTACTTGCTTGGAGTATCTACATGAGGGGGAGTGTCTGAGTGTTTGAGTGCTTTAATGTAATATTGAGGGGGAGAAAATTCTTATATGGGCTTAGTTTATCGTTTTATTCTGTTTCTTTGTCCAACTCTCTATTTGCAAGCTGATTTGGGATTCTCCCAACTTCAGCTTGAGGGGGAGTGTTGAGAGTTATTTAGTTAGTGTTTTATTATTAGTTTGTAATATGGGCCTAAGTGTCTTGGCCCATTAGGGTTGTCTTATGTCCTGTACACTTACCTGTTCTCCTATTTATAGGAGCAGGGTTTCTCCTATCTAATACAACTTGTAGCCGTCTTTTATTCTCTAAGTCTGTCCATACATCATGACTAAGGATCAACTTGCTGACATCTTTACAAAACCACTGCCAAAGACAAGATTCATCTCTATGGTGGACAAGCTGGCATGCATGATATCTATAGTCCAGCTTGAGGGGGAGTGTTAATATATCTAGTTTTCTGTTATTTATTTTTTGCTTTTTAGTATCTTGTCCATGGATTAAAGTTTTGGTGAAATTAGAAAATTTCAAATGAAATTTCGGTTTTGACCACTACTAGACATCGAACTTGACCTCCCAAATTGGCGGAATTCTTGATATGCAATTTCATTAAAAATTGATAAAAAATAAAAAATACAGGAGACCCCCTTCACTTAATTGAATCCAAAATATAGATATAACATGTTATTCATAAGAATATATGTATGTGTACATTGCATGATCGAAATCCTGATCGAAACAGTTTTGTACGTTTACACTCACACATGTAGGAGGCCCCCACTCTATGCCAACATATGATATTATTGCATAATTAAGTGTATTTATGCATGCAGATTATCATGGTGAAATTTCATGGCTTAATTTCTTTACTTGGTCGTCAAAATTGGCATTGAAATCTTGTGTCAATAGGAGCGCAAATATTAAAATTTTAGTCGAAATTTTTGTAAATTTCTGTTTCTGGACCATTGGAAACGGCGTAAAAATCGACATTTTAAACTATGATCTTGTCTTTTATCCCATATTGATAAAATCTATATTTGCTGACCTCTCCTATCCTGTATAAGGAGAGGGTCTATTCTTATTTTAATCATCCAATAATAAAATCCTTTTATTATCTAATTATATTACAACATATAGTTGATTTTCTTCATTTTTATGAACATTTGAGCTCACTAGTCAATTCATTCTAGTTATGAGTAGTTTCATTTACAAAACACAGTCCATTATGTTAGCTTGAGAATATTGCACATTTACATGCTCTTTAGCAACTACTAAACGTACCATTTTGCTTCTTGCATTTTGCCTTTTGTGGGCCATAATCATATCCTAGAGTGAGAAATTTCTAAATAACTAAGGTTGTCTAGATGTCACTTTGGTACATTAGTTTTCGTGAAGTTAGCTTTTAGCTAGTGACTACTTTCATACTCAGGTGGTTTTTTGAAGAATTACAACTGAGTATAAATTTATTGTTATTCTATATTGACAATTTCTTTCTTGTAGTTTTGTGGTATTGGCTTGATAGAAGTGAAGACATTCTGGAAGTAGACATTTGAAGTTGTTTCCGATAACATGGTTCATGGAAGAGAAGTGAAGTGCCTTGACTATCCTTGGAAGAGACATTTTGTTATCTATCATGGGATTCTAACCTCTAAAACCTTACCCAATGAACTGGGAAGCATGGATACGGATACGAACACGAACACGAATACGGATACGAACACATACACCATATCTTGAGGAGAGAATGTAAGCATGGTATCAGAGGGATTCTAACCTCGAAAACCTTGCCCATGAACTCTCTATTTGAACACAAAGATCATCTCATTAACACTATATCCATTTTCATACTTACATTCAAACACATTGCATAGATCATGAAATCAAGCCATCAAAGACATACTTTCAAATAAACCCACATTGTAAAATCACAATAACAATCAACCTTGTAAACAATTTATTCACAACATACTTGTTGAGTCGGCTGGTCGCTGGAGGGGGGGTCCGACTAGCCTACCGCCCAAATTTAGACCTCGGTTTGGCGTCCGCCTAGGCCGACTGGTCGGCTAGTCGGCCGAGTAGCCCGATTGGTCGGCCCAGGCCAAGCCTGGGCGACCGCTTAGTTAGGCTAGAGCCAAGAATGATAATTTTTTTTTTTGCTATTATAATCCCCCCACTCCCTATCCCGAATGTTTGTGTTTGTCTTCTACCATAATTTGATGTGAACATCAATTTCATTCACACTACACTAGTTTAATTAATAACTTTTAATTTTGACACAACAATTCCACAAGCACAAAATGTCTAAATTTAATAAATGTATATCACTTTTCTCTTTCTAATTATATTTGTTTAATTTGAATACATTAAATAGTCTTCAGATCAAAATTTGAGGTGTTTTATGTCATTATTTACCAAATCTAGGTTATTATATGCTTGGATACATGCTTAAATTAGTGGATTTATATCATTATTGTATATAACTATATGTAGATGATCAATATTATGCAAATATCATACCTACGACTGGGCGACCGACTAGTAGACTGGTCGATGACTAGTCAGTTGGTCGCCCAAGAAGGAAAGGTGAGCGACTGCCGCCTTGACAAGTATGATTTACAAATTACAATATGAGGTAAATACTACAAGATGAACTCACAATAAAATATTTTGCATATTAAATTTTGGACAAAAAAATAGTGGCAGTGGTGGACAACAAAGAATGAAGAGGGAGATATGTTATTTGTAGAAAAGGAGAATGAATACAATGACGAAGGTGTTTCTCTTTCTAAGTGTTAGGCCATATCTTGGCTTTGTCCAAGCCGTGCCTGGGCTGTGTCCAAGTCGTGTCCGGGTTGTGTCCAACTCCCAATGAGAAAAGATGGATTTGGAGGGACTTGGACATGTCTAGGGCAGGTCCACCACGTTTCCACGATTGTCCACCGTGTGTCTATGTTGGACACATATTGGACACAGACACGGCAACCTCGGGGAAGTGTCCATGCTTCCTAGCCAATGAATGAAGTGTGGAGAGGAGAGTGAAAGAAACCCACTCCCTCTATGACAATGAGGGGGAGTTTGTGGATAGTGGTGATATAAGGGTCACAACTAGAAAGACTTACTAGGGATGAAGGTGTAGTGGGGCATGAGCTGGATCAGAAGGAAAGATTGAGGCAGAGAAAGACTAGGCATTGGTGACGTAGAGAAGAGATCAGAGGCGTCATCTGAGGGTAGGAGGAATGTGTCATGCATTTATGATACTGAACACCACGATAGGGAGGGGAGCTAGGAGGGGGGATCATGAACTATTGTGTCAGATAGATGCGCCTGAAGTGCTTGAAGAAAAAAAATCTATGGAGAGCATCTTGCTAGAATTCTCGAATATGTGACATTATGTTGAGGATTTTTGACATAGAGCTCTTGTCTTGCTAAGCACAAACAACTATGAGATGGTGTTCATGGTACAACCTTTAGACTCTAGAGCATAGTTTGAGAGAGAAGACCTCCAAACAAAAACCTTTACTAAGAGCATGAGACGACTAGATCTATTAGCTTGAGAATCCTGAGAGGAAGAAGGCACTGGTCAATTTCACTAAGAGGAAGTGGTAGGTGGAAAATTTTGAAGATCTATGCAAGGCCATTGAGGATGGATAGTATGTATAAGTTACCTGGGACGAGGTGGAGATGAGACTTTGTCATGAGTGATGAGACACTAGACATGTATTTTACTTGGACAAAGGTGGCAAAATCTAAGGTAGAGGGTGAGTGAGTTTGTGATGATTCCACATACTATTTCAATTTACATGCAGGATCCAATACTAGAGTGGTTGTGGGTTATGGTTAGAGGACATTCCATTTCTATGGTGAAGCTCTAAATCTATAGCTGAGCTTATAAATCCCTTTTGGTTTGCTGAATGACATCTCAAAATGAAGAGAGCTGATGTACATGTCTAGATGCTAATGTTGGCGTAAGTGTATATAAAATTTTGGGGAGGGGAAGAGTTTAACGGACAACAGCGGTGGATGAGCCGATACATAAAGGGGAACCTCCTATCACATGCAATGAAGAGAAATGAGGGATACAGAGGGATGCAATGCGTCATAGGGATACAAGGGCTTCTGCGCTGGTGCGCTCACATATGCTTAAAGGGTGGGTCTTGAGCAATCATACAAAGTAATTGAGATTATGGCATTACAAACGACAAACATTTGTCATTTATATTTCAGATTTTGTCTGAAAACACGTGGTTAAAGGAGACTTGTTGTTGAACTGCTGGTAACTATTGGACACCGATGGATCTACATCTTCCTTGGATACGTGCATAAAAGGGGAGAGGTCTAGTGTATGGAGCCGTCTCCAGAGTTTTGCAATGGTGGATGGATGATCATGTCATCCACCATCTCATGGCGGATGGGCCTTAGTAGGGAGTTGATAGGGATTTACGTGTAAGATAGCACCAGGATGCCTGTGGGAAGCCAAAGGATTGGCGGCAGTCGCCCACAGGGAAGGAGAGAAACTTTTTTAGTCAGGGTGGAGGATGGGATGACAGTTCTTTGATATCATGTTGAAAGTAAAATACGAGGTAATGAGATAAATTCTATTAGGCAAAACCCTACTCCTATATACAAAAGAGGGGAACATTAACAACTCGGACTGAAGCCCTAATGGGAAAACATACTTAGGTCCATATACATGATAAACTCTATAATTAACAATTCTCTCTCTCTCTCTCTCTATATATATATATATATATATATATATGGCTAGACAACGTAGGCACCCTAGGTGCTAAGTTAGGCCATCCTTGGTGCGTTGATAACCATGTACTAGTATTCTGGTCTAGAATTTGAATTGATAGGAGATGTTTGTGTTACCCACCCTAACACTTAAGTGTTAAATGCAACTAACTATATAAAAATCACTGTTAAAGGTCAGAAGTCAGCACTATCTATTCCTATGCTCTAATAAATGAGGTAGTAATCCAACTAATTATGGCATGGAAGCAACTATAATATTTCCCCTAAGCTTGTTAGATCTTTTATATACTCTTTTGATTATAATTCTTGTTATTTATTAATTAGCTTCTTAATCACGTTGTTTCATAGGTTGCATCTGAAGGAAATGGTGCTACTACAGTTTCTGCAACCATGTTTTTTGCGTCCATGGTATTATAAGGAACCGATGTTCTCTTTCCCCCCTCACTTATTTATTTAACTAAGATAAATGAAATACAGTTCGGCATACACATATTTGTAACCGGTGGCATTGGAGGCGTCCACAGACATGGAGAACAGAGTAAGCATGCTATAGATCAGTATTTTTCAGCGTACATCTTTCTTGGTGTTTTCATTTGAAGGATCTTTCTCTCTATTCCAGAATCATAATAAGCTGTTTATTAGTTTCCTGGGGGTACGTTAAGTTCCATCAATGATTTAATTCAGGGTTGCTATTATATGCAATAGGAATTTAATTTAAATCCAACGATATTTTATATTATGTTTAAGGCCTATCAAGAAAAGATTATGAAGAATTCCTTGATAATGATATAATAGTCCCCTACATATAAACAAATATGAGGTGCAAACCAAAGGAAAACCTGATTTAAGGGTTAAGGAAATTAGGCATGCAACAAGGACAACAATGCTTAGGTGTGAGTATTAGGACCATAAAACATGCTTTAATACCCATAAATTGGTTTCTAAATGGAATCTAATGAACCAAGGCACATATTTCATGGCTTGGGTCAAGGCACTACTTAGGCGTGTACCTTAAGAAGTATACTTTCTAAATACCCTTCTAATTGTCCATTAGTTTGGTCATGGAAGACAATACAAAAGATTAGTTTGATGCCTAAGGTTTCTTGTTACGATCTATTGTTGAAAATAATGAATAGACGATATATTGATAATGCAGTGGATACAAGAGAGACCCTCTCTTATATAAAGGAAAGTCAGACACTAACCCTAGACCCTAGGAAGCACAGACACTTCTAGACAGCCCCCGTGTCCATATCGCACACATTTTGGATATGGACACTCCCCGGACACGGCCCAAAACGTTTTGGACACGGCTGGGACATGTCTAGTCCATTGCGGTTTTTTTCTGCAGTCCGGACACAGCTGGACATGGCCCGGACACTTCTTGGACACATCTATGCGGCTGCTGCTGCTGCAATGGCCTATTTCAGAGTGCAAATGTTGAATATACAGCTATTATTTACTTCTTGTCATTAAGAAAATGCAACATAGAGCTGAGATTTAATCAAAGGTGCAAACAAATCTGTTAAAAAGAATCAATATGTAAATTCTGAGCTGAATTTGGTGGTATGAATCATGTTATAGTCTAATAAATTGGTTGAAGGAGTAATAAAAACTCATTGATCTATTCTCTTATCTACTACATTTATAGAAGAAACACATCTTTTATTTTCTACTTTGCATTATTTCTACTACACACATGAAGACACACAAACATATGCATATATGATTATACATAAATAGATACATGAACGCGGACAAAATCAAAATAAATCCCAATCCATACACCATACACCACATATATGTATATATTAAAAAACATCCCCTCATACAATGCCGTGTCTGTGTCCTATATCTTAGAAAATTGCCTTGTCCCGTGTCCGTTTTCGTGTAAGTGTCTGTGTCTAGAAACGTATTTGTGCTTCCTTGCGTAACGCCGTAGACCTGATGGCTCAACTAATTTAGTGGATTCTATCTTATATGGGCTTATAGACACATGCCCATATTACATGATTAAAATTTCATTTGTTATGCCGTCCTAGCTCCGACACAGAAAGCAAACGTGGTTGGGTATTTTAACCGATGTTTGTTATGCAGACTAAAAGATAAATAAGGTGCTGCACAGACAAGTTAATTGAAAAATCTTCTAATAACCTGCTGTTCAAAATCCTTGCGGCAGGGAACATGTTTTTTTGCCATGGATGTCTTTTTTCACAAACCATTCTGACAGACTGCTCAATACATACAACATAATTTACGTGTAGGGCATAATAGACTGTCCAAATAATGAAAGATTACTTACACGGTGTACCAAACAACGGAAATCTTGCCATCAAGTTTATTTGTCGTCGCTCCAAATAACAATCATCTTACACAAAGTTAACATATCACTGGTTAATTTACCCATGGCAAGTAAACCCATCACAACCATATACCAACCATAGCCTAAATGTCTCCTTTTTACTTCTAACACTCCCCTACAAGGTGGAGAATGGGAGAATCTCATGACTAGCTTGGACATAGACAAGCCAAATTTAAACAAAAGACAAACACAAACGAAAATGAAAATACACTTTGCATGGCATGTGCACTCCTGGATTTGCTCTCTCCGGACTTTGACATCTTTGACCTTCTTGGCGTCTTTGGATCAGCAGGTGGGCCTGAGAAAGTTGGAGTTTTGGCCATCTTGGAACTTGCATCTGGAGTAGAAGACATGTGGATGAACATGCATGTTGATTTGAGAATGAATCACCAACTAGATGATATCGTGGTTGAAGAAGTTTTCAGATGAATACTACTACCGGAATGACACACGGAAGTTGTGACAAATCTGTGCTGCAAGAAGATTATGTTGCAACAGATGGACAACGTGCTTGACAGGGCACAAACATTCAAGCTGGAAACTTTGATAACAAACCCGAGTGAATGATCTTCTGCAAAGAACATGCGTGTGGGATCAACACACAACCAACTGTGCAAATACTCCAAGATGTCTCCAATGCTAGATGACTAACACTCCGACTTGATTGTGAGGACAAGGATGTAGCCAGGAATGACAAATGCACCTAATGTAGCAAACTGAAGAAGCCAAAGACAACCCACATGACAACTATCTTCTTGCCTTGACAATGGGCAAAGAAGAACAGTGAATGGAAACTCAGAAGCTATAGGGCACGACTTGACATCAACCTTGAAATCTGATATTGGAGACACATGCACAACTAGAAGCTCCAAGATGTAAACAATCTGCATGATACATAATTAGAGAAATTCCTTCTCTCTTGACTTGATTCTTCATCTCTTCTCTTCCCCTCGTACTCATTCTTCTCTTCTCATCTCCTCTATATCTCCCCCACACACCAACCTCGAAGAGACGACGAGAGTGATTGGGGTGGAAAAATACAAGCATAAACTCCCCTGTGAGATATGGGTTGGGGGGGGGGGGAACACTTGAGTGGATGAGGAAGAGCTGAACAATACAAACTTGACTTTGGCAGCAGCAATGCACTTTGAACGGACCAAATACATTAGCTTTTGGACAGTAACAGTAGACCAGAATCCTCAGAGTACCTATGCCTGTGGTCTTCTCTAGGCACAACCATGGTACTAAACATCCTCGACATCTGGCGATGTATCCTCGACGTTACATATGTCTACGCCTGTCGATGTCGAAACATGGTAAACTTCCATGCCCCATTGGTTGCCTACTTGTTGACATGTGTCAATGAATTCAACCTAGGGCCCATTTGGTTTCGTGTGGTTGCAACACGTTGTGTAATTTCTAAACAGGAAATGAAACTGCATGAGTTGAAACCACAACTATTCTGTTTGGTTGGAAGTAGCTGCAACCCAGCTACTTCCTTTGCATCCATTTGGTTCCCTGCAGTTGCAGGTTCCATTCACCGGAGGTGAACTTACCACCCAATATTTTCTACTACTGTTTGCTATCATTTCTACAGAGTTCTAAATTCTACTGATCGCAAATCAAAAATGGAACGGCCAATATAACCAAGGTGTAATGACAATATTATAAAACGAAAATGGAACTTCCAGTATACAAATGATTCATACATTCATTACAGTATTCAACTGATTTGTACATTCACCAGAAACACAGCAAATATCATTCATATTTGAACCAAGTATGGATACACAACAAAATTCATGACCAAAAGTGTGTATACAATCCAATTCGGATAAACAACAAAATATCAAGCCAAGTTGCACATTCCATCAGTGTATTCTCTTCAAGATTCCTAAACCCAGCCGGGAGATCCTCATTTAACTTCTTGACTTCAGCCACCAAAACATCCTCTCCTTATGCAGGGTCTTTGAATTTGTCGGACCTGAGAGTCAAATTGAGGAGAAAATGAACAAAACCTTCTTTTATGTGGGAAACAGACTAGATATATTGGGCACAATACTGGGACCCGTAGAAACAGAGTAGATATCCAATACAAAATTAAACGAACGACTATAAAATTAAACAGCCTGCTTTGTAAAAAACATATTCAGACCATACAAATGAAGAAAGGGATTCAGACCATACAAGTAAATAGAGCTGTAAACGTGTTCTTAAAGCTTAGGCTATATAGCTCATGGTTGTAACCAGAACTTGATGTTGACCTATGCCTTTTTTATGACTTTTCTACTCGGATGTTTGGGCAAGATCTACTTACTACATAAAGGTAATGAAAATTACTAAATAAATACAATGTTCGTGCTGAATGTTCAAACATGTCCAGACATTCTTGGGGGATGAAGTTTCAAACACGAAACTACGTGGGCAGCTAAATTGAGCATAGATACTTCACACCATACAACACAAAACAAAGTAGTGCACGTTCCAATGCATTAACATCATATGCTAGACATTCTGCAATGCCCAGGACATAAAGAATTGTTTGTATTCAATGTGCATATTCACCAGTACGTATGAATAATTTCCAGTAAATACTCACCAGAAAATACCATCTACTTCGTCATTCAAGTGTGAACTTTGCATATAACCAGGTTCATTAGCTTTCAGCAGTAGCACAGATTATAGTAGAGGTCATTCAGTAGTGGTGTAAAGAAGCAGAGGTTATAGTAAAAGTCATAATGATTGTTCTGAGAATGATTATGCATTGTAATGAACTAAAATTTAATCATATTTGCCCAAAATTTATCAGTTAAATCAGACTTTGATCCTTCAGACCATGATCTAATCTATATGACTATGGATCTTCATTATCATAAGGGTAAAAGACAATGTAATAGTACTATATTGGATAATACGCCTAATAGGCTAATGAACCTGATAGATTTTTGTATCAGTGTGATATTTCATTTGTTCCAGGATTTTCAAAATCTAATCAGGAATACACTTTTGGATAATATCATAGTTTTCATTCCAAGAAGGTACGCACCACTAAAGGTATTAAAAATTAAGCTTCGTTATTATCCTTGCATGCAACAAAACACGACGGGAGGACAGAGATGTGAATGAGGAAGCTTGATGATAGGCATGGGACCTACCGACGAGCATGGAAGGGGCTAGCTTGGTGGTGGTCACCGTGGTGAGTGATGACTAGCGGATGCCGTATGGTATGGGAGTCTGTCTTTATTGGACATGGTGTGGGGTTTCTAGGGAGCAAATCCCAGGCGGCTCGAATTTGGAACCGAACACAGAGCCCCGAGTTGGGGAATGACATGAGGAGACAAAAGATGAGGCCATCCCACCGAACACGAACCATGAGGGGTGTGCCCTAGTCTAAAAGCTCCTCTTTCAAATCTGGAACATCCACAATTGCTTTGTCGTCCGCTTCCAACATTCCGCCCTCTCCCCCTTTTGGGGTTCAGGCCACACTCTTCCATGCGTGAACCATGAGGGGCGTAGCGCATGAAGGTGGTAGATGGTTGCAGGATCTGGGGTTTGACATAGCGCGTGAAGTTAGAGATGTTGAATGCGAAGATTGCCCAGTTGGCGGTAAGGGCCGAGAGGAACGCCGCTTGCAACTGAGTTGGGAAGACAAAGACGAAGATGCCCAAAACCCAAAACAAAATGAAGATGAAGTCGGCCAAACACATAGGAAGAAGGCAGGGGAAATGTTGTGATGGTGGAAACCCAACTGCTGACGAGGCCCCAAGCACAAAAATCTCAGATGAGTAGTCTGTCGTTTGTTAAATGAGCACTGCAACCGTCGCCGTCGGTTGAACTAGCACCCTGTCTCCGTCGAATGAGCTAGTATTGCCTTCGCCTCCGGGTGAGCTAGTGTGCCATCGCCGTGAGAGGAATGGAGGAGGAAGGAGACGGAGGTAGGAGAAGGAGAGGGGACAGAGTCGGGTAGTAGTAGCCCTAGCGTGCTCTGTCGTCTGGAAAATGAACTGCGCCCGAATCGGGGGCGGTTCCTTTCCTCAATATTGTACTGGGCCGAAAAGCATACGTGGGTTTCATTTCCATGTGTGGGTTGGGCCTACACCCAACCAAACATCTGAATTGAAAAACACTGTGCGGTTGCAGCTGCATACACTTGAGTGCAGCCCAACCAAACGACCCCCTAGTTGGTGATGAAGCCGACCCTTCTAGCTCAAAACCTCCCATCTTCTTGATGATCTTTGTAGTTATTATTGTTGCACACATAGTGAAGGCATAAAGAAACTTCTAGGAAACCATTTTTGACATTGAGATGACCATTTCCTTGGTTTGTAACTAGAGAGGAATGATACTGTATTCCTCTACTAGAGTTCCACAAGTTTTGCAAAATTTGGGACCTTAATATCATTTCACCTCTCTTACTTTTCCCCCGCTTTAGAAATTGAAGTATTTGGAAATAAACTCATATTTGTTTAATTCTAGAATGTGATACAATTGGGATTTCTGTAGATACAGAACATCACATATATAGAACAGATTTAAGCTCTATACATTTCATATAAAAGATTATAGATGGAGTATGTGTTTACTACAATTTGATGTTTTATGCCAAATTCCCTCACAATCTCAGTATCTTTTAGCTTATTTTGTGTCAAAGTGTTAGTCCACAACTTCCTTACAGTTTCCTTACATTTTCCACAAACTTCCACTTCCATGCCTGTTGAAGCTGACATTAAGATAACATCTTGTACATTAGCATGACTGTTTTTGTACATATGTAAACCTGGACGGATCACTATATATAAACATATATTTTATTTTTAAGCTAAATTTGATATAATCTATCAATTTTCATCATGAAATCACTATTTTTAGCTTTATTTTTGTCAAAGATGCGTCGAAGTTTGGTTGTAAAAATCCTCGAAGTTTCCTTGATGTTTCCACAAACTTCCACTTCCGCACCTGTCAAAAGTCCTGTTCCATGGTCACAAAGTTCATGATTTCTAGTCAGCAAACATTGCTCTCAAACCAACAAGCCAGTAGACCAGAATCCTCAGAGCAACTATGCCCGTGACCTTTTAGGCCAACATAGTAGGGTTAGGGACGCCCCCTTTAGACCAAGTTTAGGGGGATAAACAACCCTGCATTCCTTCTTTGTTGAAGCCGTAATCTGCTGCATAAAAGGCTGTTGAAAGCAGCCCGATACTTTTTCTGATTTGAAGAAGAAAGAGGGACATAGCAGCTAGCTGCAAGCACCATATGGCAGCTAGGACCAAGGGGAAAGAAGTCCCTGAAGGGCAGGACCAAAGTCCTATCGGAGTGACAGCAACAACCACTATACTGGCCGCCGTGTTATACTCCGACACTGTAGCAACGAACGGAAAACTTCAAGCTGATGTTGTTCCTCATAATATTAGATCTTAAGAAGAGTTCCTTGGAGAGATTAACGGCTCCCCAAGGGTTTTCCATGTAGTTTGATAGAGAAAACACTTGGGGAAGCATGCTGAAGACCAAATTTGACTTTGACAATGGTGGCAGATTACCTACACAACGTGTAATGAGGATGTACAGGACGTGTGTATGTCTTGGATGAAAAGACAGACTTCTTTGAATATGCCGTGTGGAATTCTGACATGGCATATAGCACTTTTGACCAAAGGTGGCAGATTTCCAACAACATGCCGTGTGGATTGCTGACACAGTGTGTAGCACTTTTGGCCGAAGCTGGTAGACTTCCAACAACATACTGTTGGATATATTCACAACGTGTAAGATATCAAAGATGATGAGACAGACTCTTTGCTAAGGCGTGTGGAGAATGCACACAGTCTGTAACTGTAGGTCTGGACGAAAACCTGCACCACCGAATGATGCCACATGGCATGTTGAAAGTCTCACACGCCATGTCCCATGCTGCCAGGGCAAATTTGACGATTTGGATGGTGGAGATGACTTCTACCACTATGGAGATTACGGCCGGATGGTGGAGATGACTTCCACCGTGGAGAAGAAGATGACGGAGATGCTCGGTCAAGATGACGTCAACACTGATGATGATGGCAACAGTAACCGGTAGGTGATGCTTACAACCTCCACATTGAAGAGGCGATGGAGATGACGATCCAGACGAGACAACACCTTGACCAGGTGACTTGTCACGGATGTTGTGGCTGGAAAAATCGTTGAAGATGAAGCTCAAGGCTGATTTGACCTTGATGATTGGCTTGGACCAGCCACAGTGATGACAACATCGGTCATGATGGCGTCCTTGTTGTAGCGGCTGGACTTGTAGAAGAGGATGATCTTGGGGAGGATGATGTTTTCTAGAAGACAATGAGCCTTGATTTACGATGACAACGAGGATGAGGATGTCTGGTGGAGACGGCGATGACAACTTTATGAATTCTATACTTGTATTGATTTTTATACTTGTATGGCTATTACTCCATTATACTTCTATGGGATTAGTTTTACTGGTTACTAATCAGTAGTAAAGTATTAAATAATCAATACTGATTTTGGTGATTTGAAATATTGATTAGTATAAAGTATTGATTAATACTTAGTTAAATATTGATTAGTAGTACAAGTTTACCGTGCTGGGGTGGGTTCAATAGTGGCCCCGCCCCGGGGGGGGGGTTCCCTCGTTTTAAAGAAATACTGATTTACTGATATGCTTGCTTACTTTACTAATTAGTACTACAGATTAATAGTAAATAGGCAGTTATTTACTGATCTAGCGTCTAATTTTCTTGGTTGGTTACTGATCTGTTACTTGTTGTTAGTTGTTACAATCGTCTAAAGTTTTTCCATGTGCGACATGCATTGGTTTTGTTGGTTGGCTACAAATATGTTAGTTGTGTGGGGTGAATAGATATGTATAAAAGTTCCTTAGAAATATGCTATTTATATACAAATGTGTAATTTGTCTAAAATTATATAAGAATTTAGACACCCACTTTTTCAACAAGCACCTTCCTGGCGCTTATGCAGCCACAAGATGTTGTTTGCACACCTCCATTTCCTGCTTGTTAACAAAGAATTAGGGTGCTGCTATGCAGCGTGTGTGAGGAGCAATATGCTACCTCTCCTTTTATAATAACTCAACTGGGAAATTTGCATAAGAGTCCAACAATAAAGATAAATTACATAATGAAATATTAAGAATATAAAACAACTATATTAACAACCCCCCCCCCCCCCCCCCCACACACACACACAAAGTTGGAGTGTACAAATCACGTATGCCCAACTTGCAACTAAGACTCTGAAACATTGTTGGATCCAGTGGCTTTCTAAGAACATCAGTAAGTGGGTCTTTAGATCGAACATGAGGAGTCACCACTTTCCCATTCTTGGTTTGATCTCTAATAAAATAAAAATCAACTTCTATATGTTTAGTGCGTAAATGAAAAACTAGATTTTTAGCAATATAGATAGCTGCTTGATTATCACATCTGAGCTCGACAGGAGAATTCATAGGAATTTACAATTCCGAAAGCACGGATTGGACCCACTGTAACTCACAACAAGCATGAGCCATTGCTCTGTACTCAACTTCCGTGCTAGAACAAGCCACAACATTTTGCTTCTTGCTCTTCCAAGAGATAAGATGATTTCCTAGAAAAGTACAAGACCCAGATGTAGACCTCCTGTCATTCAAATTACCAACCCAATCTGCATCTGCATAGCCAGTAAGAACCAGAGTAGATGGAGGAGTTTTAGGTGTATAGTATGTGATCCCTTTTCCAGGAGTTCCTTTCCGATATCTCAGAATGCGACAGACTATTATCCAATGTGAGTGCTTTGGGGAGCTCATATGCCGACTCACCACTCCTACTGCAAATGAAATGTCAAGACGAGTCACTGTCAAATATATCAATTTACCGACGACCTTCTATAATTCTCTGGATTTGAATAATCAATATAATCAACATTTTCCTTTACATGATAGGCCATAGGAGTAGACACAGGCTTAGATGCACTCATTCCTGTCTCATGAAGTAGATCCAGTGCATATTTTCTTTGAGACAAATTAGTAGCTGTATGAGAGCGAAGTACTTCAATGCCTAGAAAATATTTCAATTTTCCCGAATCTTTCGTATGAAAGTGCTTCTGCAATCCATCCTTCACCTTGGATATGCCTACCGAGTCACTACTAGTGATAAAAATATCATCAACATATACAACAATAATAACAAATCCAGCAGAAGAACGAGAATAGAACGAGGAATGATCAGTCAGAGAACGTGAGAAGCCCATTTGTATCACAATAGCACTGAACTTGTCAAACCAAGCTCGAGGAGATTGCTTCTAGCCATAAATGGCTTTCTTCAACCTACACACCTTATGACACTCCCCCTGAGCAACAAAACCAAGAGGTTGCTCCATGTATACTTCTTTCTATAGATCCGCATGTAGGAAGGCATTTTTGACATCGAGCTGAAATAGTAGCCAATCAAAGGTGGTAGCTAGAGAGATAAGAATCCTCACAAAATTAAGACGAGCCACAAGTGAGAAGGTTTCAGAAAAATCAACACCATATGTCTGAGTATATCCTTTCTCCACCAATCTAGCTTTCAATCTCTCTATGAAACCATCTAGATTATATTTGACAGTGAATACCCATCTGCAGCCCACAACATTCTTATCTGCAGGAAAATCAGTAAGCTCCCATGTTTCATTTTGAATAAGTGCAGACATTTCAGAATCATAGCTTGTAACCAACCAACATCCTTCATAGCATCAATGTGGCTCTTTGGAAGTATCAAAAAATCAATTCCAAGAGCAAAAGAGCAAGCCAATTTAGATAAATTGGATAAATAACAAACACCCGCAATAGGATGTCGAATAGTACAAGCGCGAATACCTTTGCGGATAGCAATGGGAACAATGAGATCAGATGGATCTTCAGGGCTCTCTTGAGCAGAGGAAGATGGGAGAGGCTCATGGAGTGGAGTTGCTACCTCATCATGGTCTGGTCTGCTTCGTCTGTGATACACCTGTAAGTATTGCTGAATTAAAGGAACATCTCTAGATGGCTCTTCTTTATAAATTGTAGGTGACACTCTCACTATATTGTGGTGGAATCACTCCCTCACTGATTGGTGATGGTGGCACTTCCTCATTTTCACACAATTGGTCCCCCTTACTGGGAACACGAGAGAAATTTGGAATGGACTCATGGAAAGTAACATCCCTGGATACAAACATGCGACGAAGACTAGGACAGTAACACTTGTAACCCTTACTGGTGTTGGAATGCCCAAGAAAGAGTCTTAATAGACCTGGGAGAATTTGTCAGCTTTAGGATCAAAATTGTGAACAAATGAGGTACAACCAAACACCCTAAGAGGAACAAGAAAAGGATGCTCATTAGAACATAAAACCAAAAAAGGAGCGTGTCCTTGAAGAACAAAAGAAGGTTGTCTATTAAGAAGAAAACATGCAACCAATAAAGCATCCAACCAAAATCTCTTAGGAACATTGGATTGGAACATGATCATCCTGGTAAAATCAAGAAGATGACGATTTTTCCTTTCAGCTACCCCATTCTATTGGGGGTATGAGGACAGGGCGTACGATGTACCATTCCAACTGAACTACAAAAATCAGCGATAGCATGTTGAACATATTCCAAAGCATTATCAGACTGGAGAATTCTAATATTGCAACCAAAGTGAATCTTTATTTCTTGATGAAAATGTTTGATAATGGACAACACAAACTCTCGACTTTCAACAGATAGATCCATGTCATACGAGAAAAATCATAAACGAAAGAAATAAATATCGTATAACTGCTTTTTTTTACAGGACCCCAAACATCATTGTGAACTAAATCAAATGGACGAAGAGCCCGCTTATTGACACGACTAGACTAAGACATCCTATGATGTTTGGTTCTAACTTTCGCAGACTCTCCAAAGAAGGATGCACATATCTGTAGTGCCACGGTAAGGGAGAACCGCTCAACAGGATAGCAAAAGCCAAAATAGTAGATACTTGACAAGGCATACTTGCACCATTAAAGAGGTAGAGATTACCTTTCCTAGGCCCCTCACCTATCGTCCTCATACTCTTGAGATCATGTAATACTAAACAAGGACCAAACATCACTGTACATTTCACAATATCAATTAATTTTGCAACAGAGAGAAGATCAAATGGAAATTCAGGCACATAATGTATAGATCTAAGGTCAATCTTAGGGGTAAGAGAAATAGATCCACTGGCTAATACTTTCCGCACAGATCCATTAGCTAAAGTCACAGAATGATGTGGGATATATGAGTCAATGGAGGGAAGCAATTTCCTCATACCAGTCATATGCTGAGAAGCTCCAGAATCAACCACCCAAGAAGGAGAAGTATTGGAAGCCAGGAAATAAGAAGTTGTATTACCACTAGAAGAAACCAAGTGAGCTGAGGAAGATGCTCCCATGTTCAGATGCTGAGTGGCCAAAATAAATCTATTATATTCTTCCTTGGTGAGAATGGTATCAAGGGCTCTAGAAGTAGATGCAGAAGTAAGAGTAGTAGTAGCAAAAGGTTTAAACGACTCATTGCCTCCAGAAAAGTGGGCTGTCCCAGCAGGTGGTGCAACTGGTCTTCCATGTTTCTTCCAACACTTCTCAACCGTATGTCTTGGACGACCACAGAAGGTGCATTTGGGCCTGGTGGACCCTCCTCGTCCAACACATGTATGTCCTCCTCTAACTGCAACAACAATGGATGCTTGAGATTCACCAAAGGAAGGAGCCGCAGTGGTTTGTACAGGTTCAAAGTTGGATTGCACAATCCTGGAGTAGGCTTCCTCCAAGCTAGGAAGTTTATTAGCAACCAGAATAACACTCCGTCCAGAACTGAAAGAGGGACTCAACCCAGATAAGAATTTGACAGTAACCAGGTCATCTCTATCTTTGATCTGCTCTTGAATAGTAATAGGATCATAAAACTTAGTTCTTGGACAATAAACTGAATTGTCCCAGAGTACTCCTCCAATGATTTGTCTCCCTATCGTTTTGCAAAGAGACGATCATATATCATGAATTGGCGCAGGGCATTCTTCTCTTGAGAGTAGTGCTTCTTAACAACATCTTAAATCTCCTTTGCAGTGGAGTAGAACATGAACCTAGCAACAATACCAGACTCCATACTCCCCTACAACCATGTTTTTACCAGGCTATTGTTATGCTTCCACTCTGCATAAATTTACATAACTCAACTGGGAAATTTACATAAGAGTCCAGCAGTAAAGATAAATGTCATAATAAAATATTAAGAATATAAAACAACTATATTAACATTGTTTTTTAAAACATTGGATCTTTCTTTCATCATATAAAGCCATGTAACACAAGAATGATTATCAATAAAAGTAACAAAATATCGATAACCCAAGACGATACACAACGTCGACCCCATACTGTTGAGCGAATCAAATAAAAAACTAACTCTTCTATGATGTGCTCCCTAGACTAAAAAAAATGAACATTTGTGTTTACCCAACTGGCACGACTCACACTCTAACTTCTCCAAACTGGACAAGTTTGGAATCAAAATTTTCAACTTTTCCCAGGTCAAGTGACCATGACAATTATGGACATGCAAAGGTGACAACACAATGCATGTCAGTGTCGAAGCCAGGAATTTGTGTCAGGGTGGCACCACACAAGTGAAAGTTCAAATTCAAGTATAAGTTCAAGCATGGTTTCTTATGTGTTGATAAATGATATAACGTAAAAATGATACGAGAAGAAAATTGATGATACAAATTTTCAAATGTTTAAAGAGACTACAAAAATATAAAATGATAACAAATGCACTAGAGTTGTCCAAGACGACTAGACATTCCCGGAAACCGTTTTACAATTGTGTCATTGTCAATCAAAGAAAAAAATATCCTTCTCGATATAAGGAATAAGACAATCATTAAGTCAGTTATCCTCCATCTTATTTGGTAGTCAACTCTTAATGATCTTCATAGCTGAAAAAACTCTTCTACTGAAGCTGTAGCAACAAATAAAAGTAGTGCTTAACTTTGAAGTTCGAATACCAGTGGGTAATCTTTCTTTTTTTGAGATTGAACTAACTTTTTTGCAAGATTATCAATTCCTTTCAGTTGTAAAAAGTCATCATGAGACCGAACGTCCAAAATGTAAGTATCAAGCTGCACATCAAGTTTTGCACGATCTACTTTAAAAAAGTCAGAAGGATAAAATTGTGGTACTCGTAGCAATTTTTGTTTATGCTAAATCCATCACTTGGATCAAGATATGCAACACAAAAGTAACTCTGTATTGGTCTCATTGAAACGATCATCTAAGTCAACATCCAATCAATTATTGTGTTGAAAATATCAAATCGGAACTGGCGTTGATTTGTAATTTTTTCTAGATTTCTTCTTGATCTTCTGGATGGTAAAAATTCTTCATTCATATTAAGAACATCTATCTCGTATTTCTCACAAAACTCAATAACGTTATGAAGAAATACCTCCCACCGATCATCTTCAATTCTTGGAGTGCAGAATTTTTGTTTAGACAACTTCACCAATATCATTGCATTCACAATATTCTTATCTTTTCTCTGCAGCGCTTGTGATAGGTCATGAGTCTTTCCCAAAATAAGTTTCATCAGATGCAAAGGAAGACAAAATCAAGTCTTTGATTTTGACTTGAGAAAATATTCACAAGGCCTCTTTGTTTTGCATCCTTGCCATTATTTGCAATGATATCTAGGACAACAACAATTGAAGGAAATAAATGGATAAAATCGAGTAATGATGTATGGTGAGAACTCCAACATGTATCATAGAATGAAAATCTTTTATTAGATATGTAAAACAAACTACAATGGACTCTCTTTTATAGGATAAGAGAGTAAGCCAGTAAACAGAGCTAGGCAATATGGGATAAAAGAAAAAGGCTAAAGACGAGACAAGTCTAAAGCTCATAACAAAAGAAATTGCAAAATATAATGCAATAAAGCATGTATAGTAATACCCCCCCTCAAGATGGAGCATGATATCAATCATGCCCAACTTGTCCACCATGGTAGTGAATGTGGCCTTGGGAAGAAGTTTTGTGAAGTTGTCAGCAACTTGGTCAGAAGTGTGAGTATATGGAGTAGAGATATTGCCAGACAAGACAACCTCTCACAAAATGTCAATCCACCTGAATATGTTTACTCCACTCATGAAATGTTGGATTCCTGGCAATGAATGTAGCAGCTTTACTGTCACAACACATAGGAGTAGGATTGGGGTCAGAAATATCAAACTCTATCAGAGGACCGCGGACCCATAACAGTTCACAGGTGGTATGAGCCATAGCTCTATACCCAGCTTCATCACTAGAGCGGGCGAATACAGTTTGTTTCTTGCTGCGCTAGGTAACAAGATTACCTCCCACAAAGGTACAATAACCAAAAGTAGATTGGCGGTCTATCCAGCTGCCTGCATAATCTGAATTAGAATACCCTGTGATTTTACAGTACCCATGATTTCTGTAGAATAAGCCTTTTCCTGGGGAATTCTTCATATATTTCAAAATCTGACACATAGCATTCCAGTGGCACTGTCTGGGTTTATCCATGTATCTACTGACTAAGCCTACTGTAGAAGTTATATCAGCCCTTGTAACTGTCATAAATATAAGTTTACCAACCAATCAGGATATTGTTGGTTATCTAGGCATGAAGGAGAACTATCATCATCCCCAAGGGAGTAGTAGTGGGTTTTGCTCCAATCATTCCTGTTTCAGACAAAAGATCCAGAACATATTTCCTCCGAGATAAGCAAATACCTGAGGAAGAGCGAGAAACTTTGATACCTGGAAAATATCTTAATTTTCCCCGATCTTTAGTGACAAAAGTGTTTTTCTAGATACTCTTTAATATCCTGGATGCCTCTGAGATATAATTATATCATCAACATAAACAATCAGAATTACAAGACCAGATGAAGTTTTCTTAATAAACACTAAGTGATCAAAATGAGAGCGGCGAAAATTGAATTTTTGAAGAATATTACTTAGCTTTTCAAACTAGGCACAAGGACTATGTTTCAATCCATTGATCGCTTTGCGCAACCTGCACACTTTGGAGCACTCCCCCTGAGCAACAAATCCGGGTGGTTGCTCCATGTATACCTCCTCATGCAAATCACCATATAAAATGCATTTTTAACTTCTAATTGAAGCAGAGACCAATCACAATTTACAGCCACAAATATAAAAACACGAAAATAATTCAGACGTGCAACATGAGAAAAAGTCTCAAAATGATCCAGTCCATACGTTTGAGTATAGCCTTTGGCAACAAGTCGAGCTTTTAATCTTCAATTCTGCCATCTAATTGATACTTGACAGTAAAGACCCACCGACAACCGACATGCGAGTAATCAGCAGGCGCATCAACCAAGTACCACATATGTTGATCAGTAAGAGCCTGCATTTCAGTCTCCATAGCCTGGCGCCACACAGGATGCTGTAAAGCCTGAGCAAATTCTTAGGAATAGATACAATAGATAAATCAGAGGTAAAATTGGCAAAGTTCATGCCCATGTGAACAATTGAACAAAAATTGCCAATAGGATGCTGAGTGCAAGGCCTGGTCCCTTTTCTTAGACTAATAGGAATATTTAAATCAGAAAAAACCTGAGGTGGAGGTGAATCTGCCGACGTGGATTGAGGAATTGTTGATGGAGGGGCCATGGAGGGAGTTTTAGCTCTTGGTTGTCGTTGTTACACTTTCAGAGGCGGGGATGGTGCAACATCCAGAGGAGGCAGGTCAGGTTAAATTGATACAGGTAGAGGTGTATCAATCAATAGATCAGATGCCAGAGTAGAACTTATTGCAGAGTAGTATGAAATATGCTCAAAGAAGACCACATCAACACTAACAAACCATTTCTTTGCAGAGGGATAATAGCACTTGTATCCTTTCTGAGTCCGAGAGTAGCCCACGAAAACACATTTGGTAGACCGAGGGTCAAGCTTAGTCAAACGTAGACACAAGTTTTTGACAAAGCAAGTGCTCCAAAAATTAGAGGAGGAACAATAAAAAGTGGGGCATGGGGCTATATTATTTGATAAGGTACCTAATTGCCAAGGACAGTGGAGGGCATGCAATTAATCAGGTAACAAGAAGTCGAGATAGCTTCAGGCCAAAAGGTTTGACGTACATTTTAATGAAAAAGAAGGGTGCGTGCAACTTCTAGGAGGTGCCAATTCTTGCGCTCTGCAACCCCGTTTTGTTGCGGTGTGTATGAACATGAAGTTTGATGAATAGTACGCAACTTGCGATAAAACTGGCTAACAGATGATTGTAGAAATTCTAGAGCACTATTAGTGCGAAAAACTTTGATAGGTTTGTCAAACTGGGTACAGATCTCAGCAAAGAAGGTGATAGTGTCTAGCATGTGTGATATTTTAATAAAAACAACCGTGTATTTCTGAAAAGTCATCAATAAAACTCATAAAGTATTGAAAACCAGAAATACTTGGAACAGAACAAGGACCCCAAACATCAACATGCACAATATCAAAAGGTTAATACAGTTTTTTGGAAAAAGTAGGACGAGTTTGTTTGCTCAATTGGGAAGTTTCACAATGAAAAACTGAATATGAAATATCAAGATTTAAATGCTTCAATTTGGTAGGAGATGGATGCCACAATCTATAATGCCATTGGAGGCCTATCGCAGACGCAGTCAACAGAGCCGTTGTTTTCAGCGTATCCAAGTAATATAATGCGTATGGCCTTCATGGCCCGAACCAATCCTCATCCTCGTGCGCAAAAGTTGAAAACAACACCGTTGGGTCAAAAGTAATAGAGCACCATAGGCTCTTCACAATTCTACTAGCATATAACAGATTCAAAAGAAATTTTAGAACATAAAGGACTAAATGCAATAATAGTTTGCCAGGGGTGTAGATATTCCTGATGCCAGAAACAGGTGTTTGTGAACCATCAACAAGCGTAACAGGTGGAACGAAAGAAGTTTTATGAAGTTAAGAAAAAAGTAGAAATGCCAGAGATATGAAAGGTGGCGCCAGAATCAATCACCCATTTATTTTTTCCATAAGGTGCAAAGGAGGCAAGAAGAGCAGAACCTCCATCAGTAGAGGCATCAACAGTGGAGGGAGCGAGACGAGCATGAAGCAACTTTTCAAACTCGGAGCGAATCCACTCCGTAGAGGGATGAGATGAAGAGGATGGTGCAGAATCAGGTTGATCATAATGACATGATTCACCCATACAGGCTTACCATGCTTGATCTAACAACGATCTTCAGTGTGGTTGGGGCGTTTACAGAAGTTACTGTTAGAGAGTCTATATTAGCCTATTTAGTTAATAGGTTAATTAGTTTGTGGGCCTTTAGTGTCTCGGCCCGTTTAGATTACTTGGGACACAAGTCTTAGGGTTTCTCCCCTCTCCTATATAAAGGAGAGGGCGTCCAGTCTTGTAATCATCTAATCTAATAGAATCAGTTCCAACACAATATTCTTTCACAGTTACAATAGATCTGTTCAGAAGGATCGAGACCAGACGAAGAAGAACCGCGACTAGGTCCAGCAGTAGAGCGACCACGACCATGACCTCAACCACGACCTCAGGCACAGAAGGAGTCTCCCGAGCGGACAACTAGAGCAACATCAGGGCGGTTGGGTGACAAAGGGGAGACCGAAGGGAGTCGTTGAACCCGTTTGGGGACGTCACACAGAGTAGGCAACGGGTCGTTGGAAAATATCTGATCTACCACTCCAGAGAATGAGTGGGGTAAGCCAACAAGAAATTGCACCAGTTGAAGTTCATTGCTTTGGCGTTGTATTTCAATGATATCAGCAGAGAGGGGGTGATAAACCTCGAACTCGTCCCTAAAGCACAACATTGATTATAGTAATAACATTGATTATAGTAATCTTTCCACTGTGTCACTAGTAGAATACTCCTTAGCTAGTCGTTTGAAAATTTCAAGCACTTTCTTTAAGTTTTGTTGATGAGAGTTAACATGTGAGAGCTGGTCCCACATGGCTTTGGCAGTCCGCAGGCGAAGAAGTGACTGATTGATTTTAAGCTCTGAACTATTGACCATCCAGGTCATGACGTCAGAATCCTCCTTAGACCACAAATCATAAGCTTGTTTGATTTTATCATCGACGATCTCAGCAAGTATAGTCGGACCATCAGAGATAAGATGCAAATAACGACCCTAAGCTTTGACATAGAGATCGAAGGACGCAGACCAAGTGTGAAAGTTGGAGCCATCCAACTTCACAGTAGTAACACATAGCGTCTGGAGTGAGTCAGCAGAAGCCATCTGAAAGATATGTCCGTGACAGATACCGCAACAAAAAAGAAACCCAACTCCGGGGCAACAAGGAAGAAATCCAAGGTAGGGGCAATAACAGTTAGTCAGCAAGCAGGAGTAGAAGGAACTCACAACTCATGGGAAGCAATGGATTGGGATCAACAGATCTGAAGAAACCCGCGACGTGGCAGTATGCAACAACAAAAGATATGATTCATCAGATCCGAGAAACCCACACAGGGGCAGAAGAGGAGAAAAAGACCTACGCCAACATGAGGAAAGAGTTACTCTACCATAAGACGTAGGCATGCAACAAATGTAGACCTTTTAGAACGTCAAGTGCAATTGTTTAAAAGTGTCCGGAAACAAAGATGAGGAGGGAAGTGGGGTGGCTAGATAGGTGAGACGATGGCTGTTGGGGATAGGTCGGAGGGAAGTGGAGGTGTGGTGGCGGCGACAAGGGGGGATGGTGGCGCTGGCGGTGAGAAGGGGTGGGGGTTGGGCGGCGGCAGGATGGGGTGGGGAGGGGTGTGGCGGCGGGAGAGAGAGGTGGGGAAGGGTGCGGCGGTGGGAGATAGAGGTGGGATGGGGCGCGTCGATGGGAGAGAGGTGGGGTGGGGCGGCGGAAGGGAGGGAGAGAGGAGGAGCAGCGACGAGGAAGAAGGAAAAAAGGAGGGGCGGCGGCGGGAAGGGAGAAGGAAGGGGGTGGTGGCAGTGAAGAAGATAGAGAGGGGTGGCGACTAGGGCTGGGGGGGATGGGGTGGAGGCTAGGTTGAGGGAGGCATTAGGGTTGGGATGGAATTAAGGTGGATCATAATGCTCTGATACCTCTATGACATGGATCCTTATAAAATTTTTGTTGGAGCGTCCCTACCTAGCGACGCGCTGCATCGGCACCCGGGTACAGTGATAAATATGCAAGGGGTTTCGATACAGAGACTCCCGGTTGTGTTGAAGGACAAGCAAGAGTTTCCACATCTTGGACGAGTGTGGGTAAAGAAGATAGTCCTACTGCATCATCGCCCGGATGTAGTGAAAAATGTGCAAGGGTTTCCACATCTTGGACGGGTGTGGGTAAAGAAGCTAGTCCCTCTACATCATTGCCCGGATGTAGTGAAATATGTGCAAGGGCAACTTTTTCGACGAAGGCAGGCAAAGAAGTAAGTCCAAGAAAAAAAGATTAGAGTTGGATCTTGGAATATTGGCTCTTTGATAGGAAAATCTTTGGAGATAGTAGATACCATGATGAGAAGAAAAGTCAATATAGCTTGCCTGCAGGAAACTAAGTGGACACAAGAACGTTGTAGAGAGATTGGAGACATAAGATACAAAATCTGGTATACAAGCATTGATAAACATAGAAATGGCGTAGGTATTATTGTTGATAAGATGTTGAAGGATGTTGTCAAGGTCACTAGGATGGGTGATAGAATCATAGCTATCAAGGTCGTTCTTGGGGGAGAGATTTTTAACATTATTAGCGCTTATTCCCCCCAAGTTGGCCTTAGCGAGGAGGCAAACAAGGATTTTTGGGATAGCATGGATGAATTGATGCAAGGAATACCGACAAAGGAGAAGATCATTATTGGGAGTGATTTAAATGGCCATGTGGGGAGTATCAATGATGGATATGAGAGAGTTCATGGTGGTTTTGGATATGGAAGCAGAAACGGAGGAGAGAGGATACTAGATTTTGCAGTTGCATATGATATGATTTTGGCAAAAATCCATTTCAAGAAAAGAGAATCTCATAAGATTACTTTCAAGAGTGGGCACAATTGTAGCCAAATTGATTACCTCCTTACAAGGTGGGAGGATCGTAAAGTATGCAAGGATTGTAAAGTGATTCCTAGTGAAGAACTCACGACACAATATAGGTTGGTGGTTTTGGATATTAACATGAAGATCAATAAAGGCAAGCATAACAAAAATCAAGATAGCAGGATCAAGTGGTGGAATCTTAAAGGAGAAAAGAAATTGACCTTTCATGATAAACTCATCAAGGAGGGAACTTGGAACTTAGAGTCTGATGTCAACACTATGTGGCATAACATGAGCTCCTGCATAACAAAAAAATGTCGGAGCGGTTTTGGGGGAGTCCAAAGGTTGTAGGCCTCCAAAAAAAGAGACTTGGTGGTGGAATGATGAAGTACAAGAGGCTATTAAACAAAAAAGGGAGAGCTATAGGAGCTTGCCCAAATCTTGAGATGATGCAACGTTCCAGAGATACAAGCAAGCAAACAAAGAAGCGAAAAAGGTTGTTCAGGAGGCAAGGCCTAGATACTTTGATGATATTTATAAGAAGCTGGACACTAGAGAAGGGGAACAAGACATATATAAAATGGCTCGTATAAGAGAAAGGAAAGGAAGAGACTTGAGTCAAGTAAAATGCATCAAGAATGATGATGGTAGAGTGCTGGTAAAGGACGACGATATCAAGAACCAATGGAGAAATTACTTCCATAAGCTTTCCAATGGAGATATTGTAAATAATGTTAGAGACTCGTCTGACAGGGATACAAGAGATATCATTTACATACGACGAGTTTCACATTTTGAGGTCAAGAATGCCTTGAAAAGGATGAAAATGAGAAAGACATGCGGACCAGACGGTATTCCCGTTGATGTATGGAAGAGTATGGGGGACGAAGGAGTTATGTGGTTAACAAATTTATTTAACAAGATCATGAAGACAAAGAAGATTCCGGATGAGTGGAGAAATAATACTATAGTCCCCATCTATAAGAACAAAGGCGATGTTCAGAGATGCACAAACTACAAAGGTATCAAGTTGATGAGTCACACAATGAAGCTTTGGGAGAGGATTATTGAGCAGAGGTTAAGATCTATAACACATATATCAAACAATTTGGTTTCATGCTTGGTAGATCAACAACAGATGCTATTTTTCTGATAAGGAGGTTTATGGAGAAGTATAGGGAAAGAAAAAGAGATCTTCACATGGTTTTTGTCGATTTGGAAAAGGCTTATGCTCGAGTACCCAGAGAAGTGTTGTGGATGGTTTTGAGGAAAAAGGGTGTGTCAATCCAATACATTGACTTGATTGAAGACATGTATGATAGCTCTACTGCAAGTGTGAAGACTCCTAGAGGAGAGACACCAACATTTCCCATCACAGTTGGGGTACACCAAGGATCCACACTTAGCCCATATTTGTTCGTTCTTGTTATGGATGAGTTGACAAAGAATGTTCGGGATGAAGTTCCTTGGTGTATGTTATTTGCTGATGATATTGTATTGATTAACGAAACTAAAGATGGTTTGAATGATAAAGTTGAACTTTAGAGAAAGGCACTGGAATCAAATGGATTGATAATTAGTAGGAGCAAAACTGAGTATATGCATTGCAATTTCAGCCAATCTCGCAGTGTGAATGGTGGAGCCAAGTTGGACGGAGTAGATATACCAAAATGTGATAAATTTCGTTACTTGGGCTCTATCATTCAAATAGATGGGGATGTCCAAAATGACGTTTGTCATAAGATCACTACTGGATGGTTGAAATGGAGGAGTGGAACTGGAGTATTATGTGATCGGAAGATCCCTCTCAGACTAAAAAGTAAGTTTTATAAAACTGCTATACGGCCATCCATGCTCTATGGGTCTGAATGTTGGGCGGTGAAGAAACAATGACTCAACAAGATGAACGTGGCTGAAATGTGTATGTTGAGATGGATGTGTGGGAAGACGAAAAGATCGCTTGAGAAATGACTATATCAGGAATAAAGTGGGGGTTGCGAGCATTGGGGACAAGTTGCGCGAGGGCCGACTCAGATGGTATGAACATGTGCAACGCAGACCGACTAATGCGCCTATACGAAGCAATACTATTGAGGCAAGCACAATTAATAGAAGAGGAAGACCTAAATTAACATGGGAAGAGCTTATGAAGAGAGATTTTGAATCTCTACATCTCAACTAGAATATGACCCATGATAGAGCTGAATGGAAAAAAAGGATCCGTGTAGCCGACCCCAACATAGTTGGGATTGAGGCTTAGTTAATGATGATGATGATGATAATGCTCTGATACCATATAGAATGAAAAACTTTTATTAGATATGTAAAACATAAAATGGACTCTCTTTTATAGGATTAGAGAGTAAGCCAATAAACAGAGCTTGGCAATATGGGATAAAAGAAAAAGGCTAAAGACAAGACAAGTCTAAAGTCGATACCAAAAGAAATAACATAACATAACACAATAAAGTACATATACTAATATTTATCGTTGCCCTTTCAGTAACAAGCTCTTGATTCAATCATATACCTATTTTGAGCTCACTGCAACACAATTCATCACTCAGTCTCTCCACTTCTTCGATCTGAAGAGCACCATGAGGCTTGCACGAGCCACCCGCAAAATTTATAATATTTGAATTGACTCAAATAGAGATGCTGTAAGTGGATGTCTTTCTAGTACCACAACAAGAGATAACTAAAGTTGGTGGAAAAAGCAATGCACATAGAAAGATGATGAATTTTCTCTCAGAATTAGACTTTTCAGACCATTAAATTCTCCTTTCATTTTGCTTGCCCCATCATAACCTTGGCCTTGCAATCGTGAAAAAACTGAGCTCCTTGCACTGAAAAATGAATCAATTGCTGACTCCAGAGAAATAGAAGATGTATCAGTTACACACACTATCCCAATAAAACACTCTATGATCTCCCCTCTAGTGTTCACATATTTCAATACTGTCGCCATATGTTCCTTCATAGATGAGTCTCTTGCTTCATCAACTAAGATAGTGAATTCAGCATTACCAATTTCTTTTACAAATATGAGCTCTTATTTCAATAGCAAACACATTACAAAGGTCTTTCTATATGTCTGGTGAAGTTAATTTCATGTTTTCAGGAACATTACTCAAAACCACTTTATTATTGTGAAACACAAAGCTGGTTTGGGAAGCGTAGGGTTACACAATGTGTGCACCCTCATATATATAACATTGAAACAATTCCAGAGAGGTCCACATATAATATGGAAATAACAAAACAATTAACAGAATATATAAAACAGGAATATATTGTAACACTCCCCCTCAAGTTGGAGCATAGATATCAATCATGCCCAACTTGTCCATCAGAATGCAGAATTGCTTCTTCGCCAGCAGCTTGGTGAAGATGTCAGCAACTTGGTCTTCAGAACGAGTGAAGGGAGTGCAGATCTTGCCAGTCAGAATAGATTACCGAATAAAATGACAATCTACTTCAATATGTTTAGTGCGCTCATGATAAACTGGATTATTCGCAATGAAGATAGCAACTTTATTATCACAGTGCATAGGTATAGCAGAAGAAGAGTCAACCCCAAACTCTTTTAACAGAGAGCGCACCCACAACAATTCACAGGCAGTATGGGCCATGGCCCTATATTCAGCTTCAGCACTGGACCTGGCCACAACATTTTGTTTTTTACTCCGCCAGGTAACAAGATTTCCTCCAACATATGTACAATACCCAGAAGTAGATTTCCTGTCAACTCTGCTACCTGCGTAATCAGAATCAGAATACCCCGTAAGAGAACAGTGTCCATGCTTCCTGTAGTGAAGTCCCTTGCCAGGAGACTTCTTCAAATATCGTAGGATCTGACAAAGAGCATCCCAGTGACACTGTCTGGGTTTATCAAGGTATCTGCTAAGAAGGCCCACTGCAGTAGAAATGTCAGCTCTGGTGACAGTCAAATAAATGAGTTTACCAATCAGCCTCCTGTACTTTTTATGATCAGCAAACAGAGGAGAAGAATCATCATCCCAATTTACATTAGGATCTAGAGGAATATCAGCAGGTCTCGCCCCCAGCATACCAGTCTCCTGCAGTATGTCTAGGACATATTTTCTCTGAGACAACACAAGAGCATTAGAATTTCTAGAAACTTCTATGCCTAGAAAATATCTAAGTTTGCCCAAATCTTTAGTAGCAAAATGTTTGCCCAGATGAGATTTAGTAGCCTGAATACCAAGAGAATCACTGCCAGATATGATAATATCATCAACATAGACAATCAGAATAATAATACCAGCTGAAGTCTTCTTGGTAAAAACAGAATGATCCACCTGAGATCGCAGAAACCCAAAATCAATCATAATTTTGCTCAATTTATCAAACCAAGCCCGGGGACTCTGCTTAAGCCCATAAATAGACTTCTTTAATCTGCAAACTTTGTGAGACTCCCCCTGAGCAACAAACCCAGGAGGTTGCTCCATATAGACCTCTTCTTGTAAATCACCATACAAGAAGGCATTTTTGACATCAAGTTGCAACAAAGGCCAGTCAAGATTAACAGCAACAGACAGAAGAATTCTAACATAATTAAGGCGAGCAACAAGAGAGAATGTCTCAAAATAGTCAATACCATACGTCTGGGTGTAGCCTTTAGCAACTAAGCGTGCCTTGAGCCTTTCAACAGTGCCATCGGGTTGATATTTCACAGCATACACCCATCTGCAACCTACAGGTTTGCACTGAGGAGGAGGATCCACCAACTCCCAAGTATCTCGTTCAGCAAGAGCTAACATCTCCTCCTTCATAGCAGACAACCAACCAGCACTCTGTAGAGCATCCTGGATATTCTTTGGAACAGCAACAGCAGATAAGGCATATACAAAATTGCTAGAATGAACATTCAGATGGTCAGTAGAAACAAACTGAGCAATACTGTGTGATGTGCAGGAACGAGTACCCTTTCTAAGAGCAATGGGTAAATGAAGATCAGAAGGTACCTCAGGTGTAGCAGAAACTTCTAGAGGTGAAGATTGGTTTTCATGGGGGGTTTCTTGAGTAGAAGGCACTCTGTTCCTGCGTTGATAAACTATAAGAGGAGGCTTATCAGCCTCAGTAGTGACTTTGTCAGTAGTGTCAGGCACACATTCAGAAATGACAGGTAGAGGTAAAGCAATAAGATCAGACTGTAAACTGTCACCACGAGCCGAATAGTAAGGAGTATCTTCAAAGAAAACCACATCACTGCTAGTAAACCATTTTCTTGCAGTAGGACTGTAGCACCGATACCCCTTCTGGGTACGGGAATATCCCAAAAACATGCACTTCTCAGCACGAGGAGACAATTTATCAGAAGTAGGTCCAACTAACCGTACAAAACAGGTACATCCAAAAATCCTAGGAGGCACAGTAAATAGCTGAATATCGGGTTGAAGCACCTGAATAGGTATTTTGTTTCCAATCACAGATGATGGCATTCGATTTATCAGAAAACAAGCAGTCAATATAGCCTCAGGCCAAAACGAGCCAGGAACATGTGCATGCATCATAATAGTTCTAGCAACCTCTAACACATGTCTATTTTTACGCTCAGCCACACCATTTTGCTGGGGTGTATAAGCACAGGAGGTCTGATGTATTGTACCCACAGATTTACAAAAAACATCCACATCTTTTTTAACAAATTCCAGTGCATTATCAGTACGAAAAATTTTGACAGGCATACCATATTGAGTTTTTATTTCAGCAAAGAAGAACTTGATAACAGACAAGACTTCGGACCTACTTTTCATCATAAATAACCAAGTAGTCCGTGAAAAGTCATCAATAAACAGAATAAAATACTTATGACCAGATAAACTAGGCACATGACAAGGTCCCCATACATCAGAATGCACTATATCAAATATATTTTTACTGCTAATTTGACTGCGTCTAGGATAAACAGCACGAGTTTGTTTTCCAAGTTGACATGACTCGCACTGAAAACGACAAACTCCAAGATCAGACACTAAATATCGAAGCTTCTCAGATGAGGGATGGCCCAGCCGGTAGTGCCACTGTAATGCAGAAACTGAGGTAGATAATGCAGAAGTCACAGATGCTTTAACAACTTTAGGCAATTGATCCAGATAGAAGAGTCCATCAACACCTTCATACCCCCCACCAATCTTCATCCTCGTGCGAAGGTCCTGAAAAACACAAGAACCAGGAATAAAAGTCAGACTACACTGTAAGCTCCGCAATATCTTGCTAACAGACAACAGATTCAAAGGAAATCGCGGCACATATAAGGCAGATTTCAGCAGAAAGTCAGAAGAAATATCCCCTACTCCAACCACTGCAGACTTGGAACCATCAGCCAACATAACAGAAGAGGGTCTAGCAGGTTTAAATAATTTTTGAAACAGTGATCTATTTCCAGAAATATGCGAAGATGCACCGGAGTCTATGACCCACTTAGTATTACCAGGAGTAGAGGAAGAGCTCAGAAAGGCAGTGTCATAACCAGAATAAGTGGCGGCATGAGCTCCACTAGTCGAAGCTTGAGACGACGCACCAACGCGCTCAAGAAGAAGACGCTCCACCTCAGCACGAATGTAGTCAGCAGTCGCACCCGAGGAGGCAGAATCAGTAGATTGAGTCGTTCCCTCTGAAGCAGTAGGAGTGGAGTCCGCAGCTGCATTGGCCCACGCCGGTTTACCATATTTCTCCCAGCATTTTTCTTCAATATGGTTGGACCGGCCACAGAAGGTACAAAGGCGCTGTCCTGACTGAGGACGCGCACCAGCAGTAGGGGCAGTAGAAGAGGCTCCACGACCAGGAGCAGCCCGTCCTCGTCCTCCACCCAGGGGAGGACGGCTCTCAGTAAAACGACCACGACCACGACCGCGACCGCGACCAGAAGCTGCGGCAAGGGCCGAAGAGTCTCCAACATCAGTAGTCAGAGAAGAAGACGACGAAGGCAAACGCTGAAGGCGTTTGTAGGCACTCTGTAGTGACGGCAGAGGGTCACTAGCTAGGATCTGGTCCACAACTCCAGCATATGACTCGGGCAATCCACAGAGAAACTGAACCAACTGAAGCTCCTGGCGCTGACGCTGCATAGTAGCCAGGTCCGTGGAGAGAGGGTGATAGGATTCCAGCTCACCCCATAAACCAGTGAAGTCAGAGAAGTAATCCGCAATATCTGTCCCCGTGAACTGTAGACGTCCCAGCTGCTTGGTGATGTCAAACACCTTCTTGGGGTTCTGACTGTGCGAGTAAGTACCAGCGAGCTGATCCCACATCTGCTTCGCCGTAGGCAGGTGTAGAAGTGTGACACTGATCTTCTCAATGCTGCTGTTGAGAATCCAGGTCATCACGGTGGAGTCATCACGAACCCAATCGTCATACGCCTTCACATCTTTAGCATCAGCGTCCTCGGCGGGTGCGGCCGGACCCGCACGGATAAGATGTGAGTACTTGCCCTGGGATCTGGCATAGATCGTCATGGAGCAGACCCAGTGTGGGTAGTTACGCCCATCAAGCTTCACAGTAGTAACTTGACGGCGGAAGTCATCATGCGAAGACGCCATGGTAGCAGTAGGCACAGCAGGAACAGGCACGATCAGGCAGGAGACGGTCTACACCGTCAGACAGGCACAGCAGGCACAAAGAACCCGGAGAGGACCTCTCACATACGGTCTACGCCGAGGCGCAGAACAGAACCCGGTGGCACAACGGCCTACACGGGCAGGCAGGCAAGAGACCGAAACAAACGGTCTACGTCTTCAAGCCACCGGAGCGCTGGAGGATTTCACAGAGCCAACAAACCGGCGGCTAGAAACCGCGGAGGCACACCGGCCCCGGCGGCTGGAACCTGCCGGCTGCCCGCCCGGCGGCGGCGGCTGCCCGCCCGGCTGCTGCGGCGGCCCGCCCGACGGCTGCTGCGGCGCCTGGCCGGCGGCTGCTGTGCTGCTGGCCGGCGGCGCGGCGGGGCGCGGGGGGGGGGGGGGAAGGAGAGAGAGAGAGGGAAGGGAAGGGAGGGTGACGGCGGACTGGATCTACTGCTCTGGTACCATGTGAAACACAAAGTAGGTTTGGGAAGCGTAGGGTTGCACAATGTGTGCACCCTCATATATATAACATTGAAACAATTACAGAGAGGTCCACATATAATATGGAAATAACAAAACAATTAACAGAATATATAAAACAGGAATATATTGTAACAATTATAATTATCATTGTGAAAAGAAAGAACTATGATTTTAGAAAATTGCCTCTATTAGCCGAATCTACACCTTCATTGTGGCCATAGAAAGCTAATTTTTGATTTAAAAGATACCAACCACAATTAATTGATTCATTAGACCATCACACATTGTTCGTGCTTTATTATGAGCACTCGAAAAATTGTCGACATGTTTTTCGGGTCCTTTCTTATCCTTACAATATATGTATCCTCTGCTAAGAGGCATGATCTTGGTCGCTTTGAGGAAAAAGATAACAATAGACACAAAAGGCAACAATTTTAGTTATACTCGTCAAATCAGGATTGATTAAAGCGACGAGATTTTTTTTCCAAATTGAGTAAAGGGGAATTTATGACCCTTGGGTTAACATGAACACTGCTGCAAATAAGCTCTACGGACAATGTCCTGAATGTTAGCATAGTAAGCTGATTTAATCAGCCTCAAACCCGGATAAAAAATAATCTCTTCTATGTTAAAATCTACTTGTTGAGTCTTAGAAGAAGTCGACACTTGTGCTTCATTGTTTTGATTTAGACTGCTATTGCATTGTAAATCTTGTAATTCATTTGGTAGTTTCTCTTGAGAAATCTCTCCATGATAGAAATGAGTCTAATATTATACATATCTATTTGAGGAGATAATTTCATAATATAAATTGTGTATACAGTAGATACAATATCAAATAATAAGAACATGTTATTAATTTTTATTCATTGTTAAAATAATTTTTTTTATTACCTAAGATATTTTTAAAGTGTCTTGTTGTGTGTGGAAAGGTGGTAAGAAAGAAAAAAAAGTAAAGAATTCCAGTCAAAAGTAAATAATTTGATTATTTTGCACCGCGAAAAGAAGAGAAAAAACATATGCACCGTGTAAAAAAAGTGCATAATAGAAGAACAATACAAAACTCCTGACTGATTGAATAATAGATTCAATAAACAATATTAGTTTGTATTCGGAAGTTGAAAAGATTTATAGGTGCCCACATACATGCAAAGATGATTTTTCTTTTACCTTGTGTTTGTCAATGGATTTGATTCATGGTCGATGCTGCAATAGCTTTTTGCACGTTTACTAGTTACAACATAGGTCTAGGTACAAAAAAATTAATGAGAGATGTACAATAGGTTCAACGTCTTCACAGTGTGAAAAACACAAAGATTTGCTCGTTTGTATAAGATATTAGGAGCTCTACCAAGAACAAATAATTGTCCGATACCGTATGAGAAAGTAGATTCGAATTAGCTCTGGTTAATAAAATATGTTATGTGCCGGTCAATGTCCGACATTTGTTATGAGAGATATTCATAGAATTTTGTGAAACGTGAAACATGTTACTGCTGTAAGCGGAAGAGACGAATGGAGCGTTGTTGCACACTGGCAACCTAAGAGACCCAATAGGGTTCTCCTCTCTATTTATAGTAAAGGGAAAATTACATGTAGGTACAACAATAATATGAAATATGAAATAAACACAAAGTAAAGATATATTAACACTCCCCCTCAAGCTGGAGTGTACACATTGTGGATGCCCAGCTTGCCGCATAAATTCTGGAACACTGCTGGACCTAATGGCTTTGTCAAGATATCAGCTAGTTGATCTTCAGACTTGACATATGGCGTCACAACATTGCCATTCTTTATCTGATCTCTGATGAAATGACAGTCAACTTCTATATGCTTTGTGCGCTCATGGAAGACAGGATTCCTGGCAATATGTATAGCAGATTGATTGTCACACTTGAGAATCATGGGAATTTGAATCAAAATCTTCAGCTCAGATAAGACAGATTTGATCCATTGTAGTTCACAGCATGCATGTGCCATAGCACGGTACTCAGCCTCAGTACTAGACCGTGCTACCACTTGTTGTTTCTTGCTTTTCCAAGTAATCAGATGATCACCAAGAAAGGTGCAGTAGCCAGATGTGGATCTTCTATCAACTTGATTACCAGCCCAATCTGCATCTGCATAACCTGTGAGAGTCAAAGAAGATAGAGGACTCTTTGGTTTATAATAAGTGATCCCCTTTCCAGGAGCACTTTTCAGATATCTCAGAATCCTGCATACAGCTGTCCAATGTGACTGTCGTGGTGTGCACATATGTTGACTTACTACTCCAACAACAAAAGAAATATCAGGTCTTGTGACAGTTAGGTAAATCAACTTCCCAACTATTCTCCTGTAATGACCTGGATCTGAATATGCAGTATCATCGTCCACCTCCTTGATGTGATAATCCATAGGAGTGGATACGGGCTTAGAATCAGTCATACCCGTTTCCTGTAGCAAGTCAAGCACATACTTCCTCTGGGAGAGATTTATACCTGCATGGGATCTAAGAACCTCAATCCCTAGAAAGTATCTCAGCTTCCCCAGGTCCTTCGTGTGAAAGTGTTGTTGTAGTCCTTCCTTCACACGTGATATGCCTGTAGAATCGCTGCCAGTAATCACAATATCATCAACATAGACAGCAATAATGATGGACCCACCAGAAGAATTTGAATAAAATAGAGAGTGATCAGTCATGGAACGAGAGAAGCCCATCTGTAAAACAACAGCACTGAACTTGTCAAACCAAGCTCGAGGAGATTGCTTTAACCCATAGATAGCCTTCTTCAATTTGCAGACTTTCTGACACTCCCCCTGAGCAACAAAACCTAGTGGTTGCTCCATGTACACCTCTTCTTGAAGATCTCCATGAAGAAAGGCGTTCTTGACATCCAGCTGGAAAAGAGGCCAATCAAAGGTAGTAGCTAGAGATATAAGGATCCACACAGAATTGAGACGAGCAACTGGAGAAAAAGTCTCAAAGAAGTCCACTCCATATGTCTATGTGTAGCCTTTTGCTACCAATCTGGCCTTCAACCGCTCAATCGATCCATCAGGGTTGTGTTTGACTGTAATGACCCATCTACAGCCCACAACTTTCTTTCCCGCAGGTAAAGTAACAAGATCCCATGTGCCATTGTCAATCAGAGCAGAGATTTCCACCTGCATTGCCTGCTGCCACCCACTGTCTTTCAGAGCCTCTAAGTGGTTTCTTGGTATCTTAATGGAGTCCATCCCAACAGCAAATGCACGAGCCTGTGTAGATAAGTGCGACAAACAACATACATTTGATATGGGATGTCTAATAGTACATGAACGTATACCTTTCCGGACAGCAATAGGAAGATCAAGGTCAGAAGCCTCTGCAGGAATCTCTTGAGTAGAAGATGGCGAAGGAGGCTCATGGACTTGTGCCGCTACCTCATCTGGATCCTGTCTACCTCGCCTGTGATAAACCTGGTTATAGGGTTGAATGGTAGGTGGATCATGCGGTATGTCCTCAACAATGATAGGTGGCACTCCCTCACTTGGAATTGCGGGTGGCACTCCCTCACTCAATTGCTCCCCCTTGCGCATAGAATTTGCAAAATATGGACTGGTTTCATGAAAGGTGACATCCTTAGAAACAAACATACGACGCAAACTCGGGCAATAACACTTGTAACCTTTACTCGTACCAGAGTAACCAAGAAACAAGGTTTTCAAGGACCTAGGAGAGAGTTTGTCTTGTTTGGGATCAAAGTTATGAACGAAGGATGTACAACCAAAAACCCAAAGCGGAACATGAAACGGTTTATCCATAGGGCGTAAGACAGAGAAGGGAGTGCGTCCATGCAAAACAGAAGAGGGCTGCCGATTAATCAAAAAACAGGCAGTGAGAAGAGCTTCAGACCAGAAACGTTTAGGCACATTGGATTCAAACATGATAGACCTAGTGATATCCAAAAGATGGCGATTCTTTCTCTCAGCAACGCCATTCTGCATAGGAGTGTGAGGGCAAGAGGTGTGATGAATCATACCAACCGAACTGCAAAACTCATTCATCGCTTTCTGAACATACTCAAGGGCATTATCAGATTGAAAATTTTTGATATTGCAGTTAAATTGAACCTGAATTTGTTTATGAAAATGTTTGATAATGGAAAGCACAGATTCACGACTTTTTAAAAGATAAATCCATGTCATGCGAGAGTAATCGTCCACAAAGGAAATGAAATAGCTAAAACCATTATAACTCTGGTTTTTAACAGGACCCCATACATCACTATGGACTAACTCAAACGGACTAGAAGCCCGATTATTGACACGAACAGGATATGATAACCGATGATGTTTGCCCAACTGACAGGACTGACACTCTAGAGAGGACACATGAGCTAGATCTGGTTCCAACTTCTTCAAGCTTTCTAAGGAAGGATGTCCATATCTGCAATGCCACAGCAAGGGGGAACCACTCAGCATGGCGGAGGAAACTGGAGCAGGAGGTAGATGGCGAGGTAGATAATCACCTGGAAAGAGGTAGAGATCACCTTTCCTAGGCCCCCCACCAATCATCTTCAAACTCTTGAGATCCTGTAAAACAAAGCAAGAGGGCCCGAATGTTACTGTGCATTTTACAGTGTCAATCAACTTGGCAACAGAAAGCAAATTGAATGGAAATTCAGGTACAAAATGAACAGATTTCAAATCAATATCTGGTGTAAGGGACACAGAACCACTAGCTACCACCTTCCTCACAGAACCATCAGCCAAAGTAACAGATGGGTGAGGAATATATGAGTCAAGTGTGCGGAGCAATCGCCTCATACCAGTCATGTGCTGGGAGGCACCAGAGTCAACCACCCAGGGAGTTGCGGATCCAGAAGCCATAAAAGATGTAGCCTGATTACCCGCTGTAGATGCAAGGTTTGCTGTAGAAGCAGATGAGGCGCCCATACTCCAATGTTGAGTTGCCTGAATAAACCTGTCATACTCCTCCTGAGTAAGTGTGATGCCAGAGGAACTCGAGCTCGCAGTAGTAGAGTCTGAAGTAGCACAATTGGCAGCTCCAACAGGTGGGGCGGCAGGTCGCCCATGTTTCTTCCAGCATTTCTCGACAGTATGTCCAGGTTTGTCACAGAAAGTGCATCGAGGACGAGTCCCACGTCCTCTGCCCAAGCCAGGTCTGTCAGCTGGTGTAGGTGCAGGTCGTCCTCCGCGAACTGCTGCAGCAATGGAGGCATGAGAATCTCCAGAAGGAACAACAGGAGTAGGATCAACTGACTCAAAGGTGGACTGCTGAATCCTAGAGAAAGCTTCTGCAAGGCTCGGCAATTTATCGGACGCAAGGATCACACTTCTTGCTGAACCAAATGAGGAGCTAAGGCCAGATAGAAATTTAGCAGTGACAAGATCATCTCTATCTTTAATCTGCTCAGCAACTCTCACTGGATGATAGTAGCTCAACTCCTGGGAGATAGCTTGAATCACACCGAAATACTCTTCAAGTGATCTATCACCTTGTTTCTCTACAAACAGACGATCATAGATCATAAACTGGCGAAGAGCATTCTTCTCTTGAGCATAGTGCTGCTTAACGGCATCCCAAATCTCCTTAGCAGTGGAGTAGAACATGAACCTAGAAGCAATAGAAGGTTCCATGCTACCCCAAAGCCAAGTCTTCACTAGGCTGTCAAGACGTTTCCACTCGGCATAGTCTTTGTCAGTGCTAGTGAGAGGTGCAGAATCAACAAACTTTGCCCGATCGCGCGATTCCAAGACAGTATGAACCGCATTCATCCATAGCAAAAAGTTCTTCCAATTGAGCTTGATAGGAATAGGCGAGACCTCATAATAGGTCTTGTTCTCCATGATGTAACTGGGATATGTGTGACGGAGTGATACACGTCACAAAGAAGGCTGAGTGGACGGACAGATACGCGTCCCGTGACGGAGAGATACACGTCACAACAGAAACTGGAAAGAGGATGCGTTACTGACGCATCGACAGCCTTCAAACGAGAGGTTCCTAATCACACATGAAGGAGATGTGATTAGGAAAGCACTGTGGAAGAGACGAGACCTCCGGGTAGGGCTTTAGAAGGCCGTTGGATCAACCGGAGATCCCCAAGCAGCAGGGTCGGCGTCCGAAAAGGGACCGAAAGGTGCTGAAAAAGTTCCCGGAGACGTAGACGAAGCCTTTAGATCTTTGCGGCTGGACCTACGGCAGCATGAGATGGACTACCGAAGTCCAGCGGCGATGGACGGGCGGTGGGAACCCTCCCTTAGGCGGCTAGCAGCAGCGCCGCAGGGAGGCTCCTGCGCTCCTGCCGCGCGCCGGCGGCAAGGAGCAGCCGCTGCTGCGGGCGACGGCGGCCGGCGGCTAGAAGGGACCGGCGGCGGCCGGCTAGGAGGGAGAAGAGAGGGGCGGGAGGGAGGGGCGGTGCCGAAGGAGAACGGGCGGGAGGGAGGGGCGGCGCTGGGCGGAGCGCTAACCTGCTCTTGATACCATGTAAGAGGAAGAGACGAATGGAGCGTTGTTGCACACTGGCAACCTAAGAGACCCAATAGGGTTCTCCTCTCTATTTATAGTAAAGGGAAAATTACATGTAGGTACAACAGTAATATGAAATATGAAATAAACACAAAGTAAAGATATATTAACAACTGCTGTCCAGACAAAGACGACATCTAGTAGGTTGTGATGGCAGCGTCACGCTGTTGAAGCACAAATGATACTGACCACACCACCGATAGACAAAGTCCATACATTGCAGTGCTACTGTGCAACTGACAATTGATTTTTCTATGGACAATCGAGAAGCCGAAGGGTGTTGCTTTGGAGACTGGAAACCAACTGTAAACAGAGTTATAGTAGTTTGCGGCGGCCGCCATATGGAAATTAGGGGTAGGGCGCTCTTTGCTTTTTGTATAGATTTTTTTTCTGGGACCCGGGTACGGCACGTGCCCCCCCCCCTCCCCGGGGCCCGTTAGTGGCTCCGCCACTGATCCATGCCACAAAAGACTCTCCATAGTAATAGAGGCCAAGAAGCTCATACTGTTCGTCAATCGTCTTAAGTGTCTTCATATCCTATATGAAAAGCATCATGTAAGAAAGTGACAAAAACTTGAAAAAGAATGAGTTAACTTGCTAATAGAAACTAGAATAGAAGGAAATTTAGGTATAAAAGTGTTGAATTGAGAGACATGTGATATGAGATAAAAGTAAAAGTAAAAAACAAAGACAAGTCTAAAGCATAAATAGCATAAAGCATATATATATATATATATATATATATATATATATATATATATATATATATATATATATATCAATACTCCCTTTCAAGCTGGAGCATGATGTCTTGCATGCCCAACTTGTCCACCAGAGTAGAAAATCTTGATTTAGGAAGCAACTTTGTGAAGATATTAGTGATCTGATCTCCTATCCGGATATAAGACATGGAGATGACAAAGTGACTATCCACCTCTATGTGTTCGGTGCGCTCATGAAAGGTCAGATTACTAGCAATAAAGATGGAGATCTTGTTGTCGCAAAACATACAAATAGGTTTTGGATAACAGATGTCAAATTCTTTGAGAAGTCCATGAACCCACATCGATATACGTGTACTATGAGCCATGGCTCTATACTGATCTTTAACACTAAAACGAGCAACAACTATCTGTTTCTTACTGCGTCATGTGTAGGGGTGTAAACGGTGCGGGTTTGGCCATACCCATACCCATACTCATCTAATTTAGCAGGTCCGATTCCGGTTCTAGACCCGCATAATACAAAACCTGGACCTGCACCATACCCGTACCCGCAATAATAGCGGGTATGCGGGTAAGCGGTTCTATAAAACATCATATTGTTTATATAAGAGAAATGACTATGTTATATATATATATTGTTATCATATAGCATCTTAACATGTAATAGTTATATTAGACAATGTTATATTCTATGCAATAACATTAATTGAATAATTGTTTACATATTTGTAGTCATGATCATAACGTTTAATTTATGTAGAAAGTAATGTAAATTAGTAGACATTTTTATTTTAAGTTTACATATGATGTTCATTATTGTAATTAGAATAGTTAATTCTTAATTATATGACTAGTCTCAACCTTATCATGGTTAAAGTAGGATATAATCTCAATAGTTATATTAGTTAGACTAGTAAAGTATGATATATATAACATATTATTTTAGTAGTTACTTATGTATAGCGGGTACACGGGTCTAGCGGGTCTGGGTCCAAGCATACCCATTATTGGACCCACTTATATGCGGGTCCAAGGGTATATAGGTCCAAGGGTATGCGAGTATAAAAAATTAGACCCGTGACGGGTTTTTTAAGGGTCCGGATTTGTGGGTCCGCGGGTCTACCCGTACCCATTTACAACCCTAGTCATGTGACCAGATTTCCTCCAACAAACATGCAGTAGCCGAAGGTGGATTTTATCACTTCTACTGCCAGCATAGTCTGAATCAGAGGGACCACTGAGTTTATATTGTCCATGCCACCGATATTGTAATCCTTTTCCTCCCAGTGACATTGTTGAGGTTTATCTAGATACCTACTGGCAAGTCCTACGAATGAAGTAATGTCAGCTCTAGTGACAATAAGATAAATAAAGGTAGAGATGACTCATCATCCCAATTTGTATTGGGATCAAGAGGGGTACTTGTGGGTCTAGTATCAAGCATGCCTATTTCTTTTAAGAGGTCAAGGACATACTTGTGTTGTGAGAGACAATCAGACAAATTCCAAAGAGGAGCAGGAAACCTTGATTCCCAGAATATGTCAGAGTTTCCCTAGATCCCTGGTAACAAAGTGTTGTTGAAGATATTCTTTAGTTGCTTAAATACCCTCCTTGTCGCTTCTAGATAGAATAATATCATCCACATACACAATCAAGATGACAAGCCCAGAAGTAGTCTTCTCTACAAACACAAAATGAGCAGAGTGAAAGTACATGAAGCCAAATTTTGAGAAGAATATCGCTTGTTACTCACGCTTAGTCAAGCTCTTGGGTTTTGCTTTAAACCATAGATAGCTTTGTGAAGTCATGCGAACTTTAGAACTTTCCCATGAGCAACAAAACTAGGGGGTTGCTGCATATATACTTCTTCATGCAGGTCCACATATAAAAAGACATTTTTGACATCAAGCTAATAGAGAGGACAATCATGATTGACAACAACAAAGAGTAGTATCCTAATAGAATTCAGCTGAGCAACAAAGAGAAAAGGTTTCAAAATTGTCGACACCATAAATCTAAGGATACCCCTTTGCAACTAGATGAACTTTTAGTTTTTCAATTTTACCATATGGTTGGTACTTCAAAATAAATATCCAATGAGAACCCACAATAGAAAAATATGTAGGAAGATCAACAGGATCCCTAGTATGTCGATCACGAAGAGCATGCATTTCAACTTCCATAGCTTGACACCAGGCAAGATGTTGCAATGCTTGAGTAACATTTTTGGAAACAAATGTAACAGTTGTGACAGACTTAAAGCATGCAAAGCTAGCACCACGGTTAGCAGTAGAGTAGAGATTATTCTACAAGTTGGAAACGAGATTGCTTATTATTGGATGATTAAAAAGAATATAGGAGGCTCTCTTTTATAAGACAAGAGAGTGTACAGAATTTAGAGATAACCCATATGGGATAAAGAGTAAAAGAGAAAAAGCAATAAGCAAAATACACTAAGTAAAGAAAAGCAGTAAAGTGTATATACTAATACTCCCCCTCAAGCTGGAGCGTAGATGTCAATCATGCCCAGCTTGGATGTCATAGTAGCAAATTTCGTCTTTGAAAGAATCTTAGTGAATATGTCAGCCACCTGATCAGAAGTACGTATATAGGGAGTAGATATCTGGCCAGATAAGACAGCTTCGCAAACAAAATGGCAGTCAACCGCAACATGTTTAGTTCTCTCATGAAAAGTAGGATTACTGGCAATAAATGTTGCAGCTTTGTTGTCACAATACATCGGAATAGGAGAGGAATCAGAAATACCAAAATCCTTCAGCAGGCTCCGAATCCAGAATAGCTCACAAGTAGTATGCGCCATGGCGCGATATTCAGCTTCAACACTTGAGCGAGCAACCACCGTATGTTTCTTGCTTCGCCAAGTAACAAGGTTTCCTCCTACAAATGTATAGTAGCCAGAAGTGGAGCGTCGGTCAAGCTTGCTCCCAGCATAGTCAGAATCAGAATAACCAAGGAGTTTACAGTGACCATGTTTCTTATATAGCAGGCCTTTCCCAGGAGAGCTCTTCAAATATTTAAGAATGTGGCAAACAACGCCCCAGTGACATTGTCGGGGTTTATCCAGATATCTACTAACAAGCCCGACAGCAGAAGTAATATCAGCTCGTGTAACAGTCAGATAAATAAACTTACCAACCATGCGTCTATACTGATGATGGTCAGGATAGGAAGGAGAGTTCTCATCATCCCAGTCAGTATTTGGATCCAGAGGTGTGCTAGCAGGCTTAGCACCTAGAAGTCCAGTTTCACAAAGCAGATCCAGAACATATTTGCGTTGAGACAAACAAAGACCAGAAGAGGACCGCAAAACTTCAATCCCAAGAAAAAACGCAGAGAGCCAAGGTCTTTGGTAACAAAGTGTTTCTCCAGATAGCACTTGGTAGCCTGAATGCCTACAGGATCACTCCCTGAGAGAATGATGTCATCAACATATACAATAAGGATAACAATGCCAGTAATAGTATGTTTGACAAAAACAGAGTGATCTGACTGGGAGCGTCTAAAAGAAAATTTCTGAAGAATAGTACTCAATTTATCAAACCAAGCACGGAGACTCTGTTTCAAACCATAAATAGCCTTCCTCAACCTGCATATCTTAGAGGACTCCCCCTGAAGCACAAATCCCGGGGGTTGTTCCATGTAGACCTCCTCATGTAGGTCCCCAAACAGAAAAGCATTCTTTACATCAAGTTGATACAAGGGCCAATCAGAATTAATAGCAACAGAAATAAGAATCCAAACAGAGTTCAGCCGAGCCACAGGAGAAAAAGTCTCAAAGTAATCGACCCCATAAGTTTGTGTATAGCCTTTAGCAACAAGTCTCGCCTTCAGCTGTTCAACCGTGCCATCCGATTGATATTTGACAGTAAATACCCAACGACAACCAACTGGAGAACAATCTACAGGAGGATCAACCAGCTGCCAGGAGTTGCGTTCAGTAAGAGCCTGCATTTCAGCTTCCATAGCTTGACGCTAAGTAGGATGTTTAAGAGCCTGAGAAGCATTTTTAGGAATAGATATAGCAGAAAGAGCAGCAGTAAAATTTGCAAAATTAGTCCCCAGATTATCAGTAGTACAGAAATTTCCAATAGGATATTTAGTGCAAGTTCTAGTTCCTTTCCTCAAGCTGATAGGAACATCAAGATCAGAGAATACCTGCGGTGGTATTTGATCTGGCATTGAGGATGAAGACGTTGGAGGGGCCATAGAGGGAGTTACTGTCTTCTGTCTTCTGTGATATACCTTTAGAGGCGGCTTTTCAGTAGGAGAAGCAGTATCAACAGTATCATCCATGACAGGTAAAGGTGTGTCCAGTAATAAGTCCGATGAAAGAGCCGACTCGACAGACGAGTAAAAGGGCATATGCTCAAAGAAAACAACATCAGCAGATACAAACCATTTTTTTGACACAGGATCATAGCAGCGGTATCCTTTCTGAGTGCGCGAGTACCCTAGGAAGACACACTTAGTCGCTCTGGGATCAAGTTTGGTTAGACCGGGACGAAGGTTTTTGACAAAGCAGGTGCTCCCAAAGATACGTGGAGGCACAGAATAAAAGGGCGCATCCGGAAACAGAATCTGATACGGTACTTGATTTCCAAGCACAGAAGAGGGCATTCGGTTAATTAGGTAACAAGCAGTAGAGATAGCCTCAGGCCAAAAATACTGGGGAACATGATAATGAAACAGTTGTTACAATATATTCCTGTTTTATATATTCTGTTAATTGTTTTGTTATTTCCATATTATATGTGGACCTCTCTGTAATTGTTTCAATGTTATATATATGAGGGTGCACACATTGTGCAACCCTACGCTTCCCAAACCTGCTTTGTGTTTCACATGGTACCAGAGCAGTAGATCCAGTCCGCCGTCACCCTCCCTTCCCTTCCCTCTCTCTCTCTCCTCCCCCCCCCCCCCCGCGCCCCGCCGCGCCGCCGGCCAGCAGCACAACAGCCGCCGCCGGCCAGGCGCCGCAGCAGCCGCCGGGGCCGGGCGCCCCCTCCGCCGCCGGGGCCGGTGTGCCTCCGCGGTTTCTAGCCGCCGGTTTGTTGGCTCTGTGAAATCCTCCAGCGCTCCGGTGGCTTGAAGACGTAGACCGTTTGTTTCGGTCTCTTGCCTGCCTGCCCGTGTAGGCCGTTGTGCCACCGGGTTCTGTTCTGCGCCTCGGCGTAGACCGTATGTGAGAGGTCCTCTCCGGGTTCTTTGTGCCTGCTGTGCCTGTCTGACGGTGTAGACCGTCTCCTGCCTGATCGTGCCTGTTCCTGCTGTGCCTACTGCTACCATGGCGTCTTCGCATGATGACTTCCGCCGTCAAGTTACTACTGTGAAGCTTGATGGGCGTAACTACCCACACTGGGTCTGCTCCATGACGATCTATGCCAGATCCCAGGGCAAGTACTCACATCTTATCCGTGCGGGTCCGGCCGCACCCGCCGAGGACGCTGATGCTAAAGATGTGAAGGCGTATGACGATTGGGTTCGTGATGACTCCACCGTGATGACCTGGATTCTCAACAGCAGCATTGAGAAGATCAGTGTCACACTTCTACACCTGCCTACGGCGAAGCATATGTGGGATTAGCTCGCTGGTACTTACTCGCACAGTCAGAACCCCAAGAAGGTGTTTGACATCACCAAGCAGCTGGGACGTCTACAGTTCACGGGGACAGATATTGCGGATTACTTCTTTGACTTCACTGGTTTATGGGGTGAGCTGGAATCCTATCACTCTCTCTCCACGGACCTGGCTACTATGCAGCGTCAGCGTCAGGAGCTTCAGTTGGTTCAGTTTCTCTGTGGATTGCCCGAGTCATATGCTGGAGTTGTGGACCAGATCCTAGCTAGTGACCCTCTGCCGTCACTACAGAGTGCCTACAAACGCCTTCAGCGTTTGCCTTCGTCGTCTTCTTCTCTGACTACTGATGTTGGAGACTCTTCGGCCCTTGCCGCAGCTTCTGGTCGCGGTCGCGGTCGTGGTCGTGGTCGTGGTCATTTTACTGAGAGCCGTTCTCCCCTGGGTGGAGGACGAGGACGGGCTGCTCCTGGTCGTGGAGCCTCTTCTACTGCCCCTACTGCTGGTGCGCGTCCTCAGTCAGGACAGCGCCTTTGTACCTTCTGTGGCCGGTCCAACCATATTGAAGAAAAATGCTGGGAGAAATATGGTAAGCCGGCGTGGGCCAATGCAACTGCGGACTCCACTCCTACTGCTTCAGAGGGAATGACTCAATCTACTGATTCTGCCTCCTCGGGTGCGACTGCTGACTACATCCGTGCTGAGGTGGAGCGTCTTCTTCTTGAGCGCGCTGGTGCGTCGTCTCAAGCTTCGACTAGTGGAGCTCATGCCGCCACTTATTCTGGTTATGACACTGCCTTTCTGAGCTCTTCCTCTGCTCCTAGTAATACTAAGTGGGTCATAGACTCCGGTGCATCTTCGCATATTTCTGGAAATAGATCACTATTTCAAAAATTATTTAAACCTGCTAGACCCTCTTCTGTTATGTTGGCTGATGGTTCCAAGTCTGCAGTGGTTGGAGTAGGGGATATTTCTTCTGACTTTCTGCTGAAATCTGCCTTATATGTGCCGCGATTTCCTTTGAATCTGTTGTCTGTTAGCAAGATATTGCGGAGCTTACAGTGTAGTCTGACTTTTATTCCTGGTTCTTGTGTTTTTCAGGACCTTCGCACGAGGATGAAGATTGGTGGGGGGTATGAAGGTGCTGATGGACTCTTCTATCTGGATCAATTGCCTAAAGCTGCTAAAGCATCTGTGACTTCTGCATTATCTACCTCAGTTTCTGCATTACAGTGGCACTACCGGCTGGGCCATCCCTCATCTGAGAAGCTTCGATATTTAGTGTCTGATCTTGGAGTTTGTCGTTTTCAGTGCGAGTCATGTCAACTTGGAAAACAAACTCGTGCTGTTTATCCTAGACGCAGTCAAATTAGCAGTAAAAATATATTTGATATAGTGCATTCTGATGTATGGGGACCTTGTCATGTGCCTAGTTTATCTGGTCATAAGTATTTTATTCTGTTTATTGATGACTTTTCACGGACTACTTGGTTATTTATGATGAAAAGTAGGTCCGAAGTCTTGTCTGTTATCAAGTTCTTCTTTGCTGAAATAAAAACTCAATATGGTATGCCTGTCAAAATTTTTCGTACTGATAATGCACTGGAATTTGTTAAAAAAGATGTGGATGTTTTTTGTAAATCTGTGGGTACAATACATCAGACCTCCTGTGCTTATACACCCCAGCAAAATGGTGTGGCTGAGCGTAAAAATAGACATGTGTTAGAGGTTGCTAGAACTATTATGATGCATGCACATGTTCCTCGCTCGTTTTGGCCTGAGGCTATATTGACTGCTTGTTTTCTGATAAATCGAATGCCATCATCTGTGATTGGAAACAAAATACCTATTCAGGTGCTTCAACCCGATATTCAGCTATTTACTGTGCCTCCTAGGATTTTTGGATGTACCTGTTTTGTACGGTTAGTTGGACCTACTTCTGATAAATTGTCTCCTCGTGCTGAGAAGTGCATGTTTTTGGGATATTCCCGTACCCAGAAGGGGTATCGGTGCTACAGTCCTACTGCAAGAAAATGGTTTACTAGCAGTGATGTGGTTTTCTTTGAAGATACTCCTTACTATTCGGCTCGTGGTGACAGTTTACAGTCTGATCTTATTGCTTTACCTCTACCTGTCATTTCTGAATGTGTGCCTGACACTACTGACAAAGTCACTACTGAGGCTGATAAGCCTCCTCTTATAGTTTATCAACGCAGGAACAGAGTGTCTTCTACTCAAGAAACCCCCCATGAAAACCAATCTTCACCTCTAGAAGGTTCTGCTATACCTGAGGTACCTTCTGATCTTCATTTACCCATTGCTCTTAGAAAGGGTACTCGTTCCTGCACATCACACAGTATTGCTCAGTTTGTTTCTACTGACCATCTGAATGTTCATTCTAGCAATTTTGTATATGCCTTATCTGCTGTTGCTGTTCCAAAGAATATCCAGGATGCTCTACAGAGTACTGGTTGGTTGTCTGCTATGAAGGAGGAGATGTTAGCTCTTGCTGAACGAGATACTTGGGAGTTGGTGGATCCTCCTCCTCAGTGCAAACCTGTAGGTTGCAGATGGGTGTATGCTGTGAAATATCAACCTGATGGCACTGTTGAAAGGCTCAAGGCACGCTTAGTTGCTAAAGGCTACACCCAGACGTATGATATTGACTATTTTGAGACATTCTCTCCTGTTGCTCGCCTTAATTATGTTAGAATTCTTCTGTCTGTTGCTGTTAATCTTGACTGGCCTTTGTTGCAACTTGATGTCAAAAATGCCTTCTTGTATGGTGATTTACAAGAAGAGGTCTATATGGAGCAACCTCCTGGGTTTGTTGCTCAGGGGGAGTCTCACAAAGTTTGCAGATTAAAGAAGTCTATTTATGGGCTTAAGCAGAGTCCCCGAGCTTGGTTTGATAAATTGAGCAAAATTATGATTGATTTTGGGTTTCTGCGATCTCAGGTGGATCATTCTGTTTTTACTAAGAAGACTTCAGCTGGTATTATTATTCTGATTGTCTATGTTGATGATATTATCATATCTGGCAGTGATTCTCTTGGTATTCAGGCTACTAAATCTCATCTGGGCAAACATTTTGCTACTAAAGATTTGGGCAAACTTAGATATTTTCTGGGCATAGAAGTTTCTAGAAATTCTAATGCTCGTGTTGTCTCAGAGAAAATATGTCCTAGACATACTGCAGGAGACTGGTATGCTGGGGGCGAGACCTGCTGATATTCCTCTAGATCCTAATGTAAATTGGGATGATGATTCTTCTCCTCTGTTTGCTGATCATAAAAAGTACAGGAGGCTGATTGGTAAACTCATTTATTTGACTGTCACCAGAGCTGACATTTCTACTGCAGTGGGCCTTCTTAGCAGATACCTTGATAAACCCAGACAGTGTCACTGGGATGCTCTTTGTCAGATCCTACGATATTTGAAGAAGTCTCCTGGCAAGGGACTTCACTACAGGAAGCATGGACACTGTTCTCTTACGGGGTATTCTGATTCTGATTACGCAGGTAGCAGAGTTGACAGGAAATCTACTTCTGGGTATTGTACATATGTTGGAGGAAATCTTGTTACCTGGCGGAGTAAAAAACAAAATGTTGTGGCCAGGTCCAGTGCTGAAGCTGAATATAGGGCCATGGCCCATACTGCCTGTGAATTGTTGTGGGTGCGCTCTCTGTTAAAAGAGTTTGGGGTTGACTCTTCTTCTGCTATACCTATGCACTGTGATAATAAAGCTGCTATCTTCATTGCGAATAATCCAGTTTATCATGAGCGCACTAAACATATTGAAGTAGATTGTCATTTTATTCGGGAATCTATTCTGACTGGCAAGATCTGCACTCCCTTCACTCGTTCTGAAGACCAAGTTGCTGACATCTTCACCAAGCTGCTGGCGAAGAAGCAATTCTGCATTCTGATGGACAAGTTGGGCATGATTGATATCTATGCTCCAACTTGAGGGGGAGTGTTACAATATATTCCTGTTTTATATATTCTGTTAATTGTTTTGTTATTTCCATATTATATGTGGACCTCTCTGTACTTGTTTCAATGTTATATATATGAGGGTGCACACATTGTGCAACCCAACGCTTCCCAAACCTGCTTTGTGTTTCACAACAGTAAAGTGCGTGTAACTTCAAGGAGGTGGCGATTTTTGCGTTCAGTGACTCTGTTTTGTTGTGGGGTGTAAGCACAGGAAGTTTGGTGTATGGTACCCTGTTTTCGATAAAGGAGGCCGACTGAGGCTTGCACAAATTCCAGGGCATTATCAGTTCGGAATTTTTTAATGGGTTTAGCAAATTGGGTTCGAATCTCAGCAAAGAAAGCAGTAATGCTGTCAAGAATAGTAGACCTGTCTCGTAGCAAAAACAACCAGGTGGTTCTAGAAAAATCATCAATAAAACTCAGAAAATATCAAAATCCAGAAGTACTCGGCACAGAACAGGGTCCCCAAACATCAGCATGAATAATGTCAAACGGCTGTTTAGAGCTAATACATGATTTTTTGGAAAAGGATGCTCGGGTCTGTTTGCCCAGTTGGCAAGTCTCACAATGAAAAACAGAATCTAATACATCAGGTAATAACTGTTTCAGCTTCGCTGCAGAAGGATGTCCTAAGCGATAGTGCCACTGGATGCCCGTCACAGAAGATGTCAAGTATGTTGCGGTCTTCGGAACGTCTAGGTAGTATAGCCCGTCTGGTCCCTCATGGCCCGAACCAATCGTCGTCCTTGTGCGCAGATCCTGAAAAATAACACCATCCAGATCAAACGTAATCGAGCAACGAAGGCTCTTCACAGTTCTATTGACAGATAGCAGATTAATAGGAAACTTAGGAACATACAGAGTAGACCGCAGAGGCAGGCAACCAGTAGTACAAATATCACCAATTCCAGTAACCGGTGTCTTAGAGCCATCAGCCAGTGTAACATGAGGTATAATAGAAGTATTTTGTAGTTTAGAAAATAAAGCAGGATTGCCAGAAATATGAGATGTCGCACCAGAATCAATCACCCACGAAGTTTAACCAGACTATGTCAGGAGGGCGGTGCTACCATCAGTAGAGGCTTCAACAGAAGAAGCAAGACGAGCCTGGAGAAGTTTCTCGAATTCTGACCGTATCCAATCAGCAGAAGGCGGAGTAGATGTGGTAGCAGTCTCAGGCTGATCCGTCGTGACTTGGTTTGCCCAGGCGGGCTTGCCATGCTTGATCCAACAACGGTCTTCAATGTGGTTTGTCCGCTTGCAGAAGGTGCAGAAACGAGGTTCAGTAGATTCAGCGCCAGAGCCACGTCCAGGTGTAGTAGAGCGTCCACGTCCGCGGCCCCAACCACCACTGACTAATCTTTGGCTCAACACTGTTGACCATCCATGTCATAACACCGTAGTCTTCCTTGGACTAGAGATCGTAGGCCTGCTTGGTCTTTTCATCAGCATCAACTTCGGGGACCGCCGGTTCCTTAGTAGATAGATGAGAGTAGCGTCCTTGTGCTTTAACATAGAGTGCAAAGGAAGCCGCCCAGAGGTGATAGTTGGAGTTATCCAACTTCACAGTGGTAACACACAAAGTCCTTGGAAGATCAAGAGTCCCCATCGGAAGATGGAGACAGAGGAAGAAGCACAGGCGCAGAGGGCAGCAGAGGTCAGCAACAGCAACAGAAGTCAGCAAAAGTCCAGTACATGGACTAGTAGTAGAGGGCAGAAGATCCACGCATGGATCTTAGAAAAACCCACGTAGGGGCAGCAGATAGAGATGAAAAACCTACGCCAGCATGGAGGATTAATCACTCCACCATGAGGCGCAGGCAGACAGAGAAGGAGAAGCCGTTTACGCCGTCAACGTGCCAGAGCTGGAAAACGCCGGGGCTGTTCGGAGAATTTCGGAAAGCAAAATGGAGCATGAAAGAGAGACCTGTGGTAGGTTAGGCCATAAGGATAGGAGATATCAGGGGTTTGGAGGTTGGTGGAGGGATTGGTGGGGTGGAGGAGCGGCGAGGAGTGGTTGGTGGGGGGGGGGGGGCGGCAGCAGTACTGTCTAGCGGCGACAGGGGGGGGGGCGTGGGGATAAGGGGGGGTTAGGCGGCGTGGGATGATGGTGGGGGGAGGCTAGGCGGCAAAGGGGAGAGGTGAGGAGAAGGAGAGGAGCAGCGGGGGGTGCGTGGAGGGGAGGGAGGTGGGCGGCGGCAGCAAGAGAGAGAGAAGGAGAAGGTGGCTGCGGCTAGGGTTGGTGAAGATGGCGGATAGGGTTGGTGGGAATAGGATTAAGGGGGATCGAACCGCTCTGATACCATCTACAAGTTGGAAACAAGATTGCTTATTATTGGATGATTAAAAAGAATACAGGAGGCTCTCTTTTATAAGACGAGAGTGTACAGAATTTAGAGATAACCCATATGGGATAAAGAGTAAAAGAGAAAAAGCAATAAGCAAAATACACTAAGTAAAGAAAAGTAGTAAAGTGTATATACTAATTGTTACATTATATATTTCCTGTTTTACATAGTCTGCTATTTGTTTTGTTATTTCTCTTTTATATATGGACCTCTCTGTAATTCTTTCAGTATTATATATATGAGGGTGCACACATTGTGCAACCCTAAGCTCTCCAAATCTCATTGTTTTTCACATGGTATCAGAGCGGGACGATTCACCTTAAACCTAATCCCTATCTCCACTAACCCTAGCCGCCACCACACTCCGAAACCTCCTTTTTTTGCCGCTACAGTAATGCTACAGTACTGCCGCCGCTGCTACAGTACCGCCGCCGCTACCGATTGCCGTCCACCCCTCCGCAGCCCTCCATCCACCTCTAATCCCCTAATAAACTCCATTCTTGTGGCATAATCCACCACAGGACCCTCCGTCTAGCTCCGTTTCTCTTTCCGAAATCTCCGGACAGCCTCGGTAACTTTCCAGTTCTGGCACGTTGACGGCGTAACGGGCTTCATCCTCTCTGTCTGCCTACGCCTCATGGTGGAGTGATTGATCCTCCATGTTGGCGTATGTTTTTTTCTCTTCATCTATTGCCCCTACGTGGGTTCTTTTTAAGATCCATGGGTGGATCTTCTACCTTCTACTACTAGTCCATGTGTTGGACTTTTGCCTCTGACTGCTGACTACTCCTTCCTGTGCCTGCCTTCCTGCCTGTTCTCATGGCGTCTTCTGGAGATGACTTCTGGAGAGACTCGCGCCGTCAAGTTACCATTGTTAAACTTGACGTGCGCAATTACCAGCTTTGGGTGTGCTCCTTTGTGATATATGCCAAATCACAAGGGAAGTACTCTCATCTGATTCGCACTGGTCCGCCTCAGCCTGCAGCGAACGCGGATGAAAAAGACGTCAAAACTTTTGATGATTGGGTTCGTGAAGACTCGACTGTGATGACATGGATTCTCAACAGTGCCGTTGAGAAGATCACTGTTACTTTACTTAGGCTACCTACGGCGAAGCAGATGTGGGATCAGCTCGCCAATACCTACTCTCACAGTCAGAATCCCAAGAAGGTCTTCGACATAACCAAGCAACTGGGGCGACTCCAATTCACGGGATCTGACATCTCCGACTACTACTCCACCTTCACCGGTCTGTGGGGTGAGTTGGAGACTTACCACCCGCTGTCTACTGATCTGGCGACTATGCAGAAACAACGGGCGAAACTACAGCTGATACAGTTTCTGAGTGGCTTGCCAGAATCCTATGCTGGCGTTGTGGATCAGATCTTGGCGAGTGATCCGCTCCCTACTTTGCAGAGTGCCTACCAGCGTCTCCAGCGCCTTCCTTCATCGACACTGTCTCCTGAGACTGGAGATTCTACTGCCCTGGCTGCTTGGGCCGGGCGTGGCCGTGGTCGTGGCCGTGGCCGTTCACTGATGGCCGTCCTCCCCTGGGTGCAGGACTGGGACGTGGACCTGGTGCTGGACGAGGAGCCCCTCCTGTTGCCTCACCTCCTGCTGCTGCGCGTCCTCAGCAAGGACAACGTGTGTGTACCTTCTGTGGCCGGTCTAACCATATTGAAGAAAAAAGTGATGGGAAAAGTACGGTAAACTGGCTTGGGCCAATGCTGCTGCAGATTCATCGTCTACTGCTTCTGAGGCTGTTACTCCGACGCCTGAGCCAGCGACTGCGGGAGCGACCGCAGACTACATTCGTGCTGAGGTGGAACACCTCCTTCTTGAGCGTGCTGGCTCTTCGACTGTTGCTTCTACTAGTGGAGCACATGCTGCATACTCTGGTTATGATACTGCATTCTTGAGTTCCTCCTCACCTTCTACTTCTGGTAATACCAAATGGGTGATAGATTCTGGTGCCTCTGCACATATATTTGGCAATAGATCTCTGTTTAAAACTTTATCTAAACATGTCCGTAACTCTTCTGTTATGCTAGCTGATGGCTCAAAGTCTTCGGTCTTTGGAGTCGGTGATATTGTTTCTCAGTTTTGGCTCAAGTCTGCCTTATATGTGCCTAGATTTCCTCTGAACTTATTATCAGTCAGCAAAATTTTACGAAGTTTGAACTGTAGCCTGACTTTTGTTCCTGGTTCATGTGTTTTTCAGGACCTTCGCATGAGGACGAAGATTGGGGGGGGTATGAAGGTGCTGATGGACTCTACTACTTGGACCAGTTACCGCGATCAGAGAAAGCTGCTATGGTATCTGCTTTATCGGCTTCTGTTTCTGCATTGCAGTGGCACTACAGGCTGGGACATCCATCGTCAGAGAAGCTGCGTCATTTAGTTTCTGATATTGGCAGTTGTAATTTTCAGTGTGAAACTTGTCAGTTGGGAAAACAGACTCGTACTGTGTATCCTAGACGTAGTACTGTGAGCAGTAAAAACATTTTTGATTTAGTTCACTCTGATGTATGGGGTCCATGCCATGTACCGAGTTTGTCTGGTTACAAATATTTCATTCTATTTATTGATGACTTTTCTAGGACTACTTGGTTGTTTCTATTAAAAAGTAGGTCCGAAATGCTGTCTACTATCAAATACTTTTTTGCTGAAATAAAAACGCAGTTTGGTTTGCCTGTTAAAGTTTTCCGCACCGATAATGCTTTAGAGTTTGTTAAGCAAGAAGTGGCGGTTTTCTGTAAATCTGTTGGTATACTCCACCAGACTTCATGTGCCTATACCCCACAACAAAATGGTGTCGCTGAGCGGAAAAATAGACACTTATTAGAAGTTACCAGGACTATCATGATGCATTCTCATGTTCCCCGCTCCTATTGGCCTGAGGCTATTTTGACTGCGTGTTTTCTGATTAATATGATGCCATCATCTGTTATTGGAAATAAGATTCCTATACAGGTTCTGCAACCTGAGACTTCTTTGTTTGCTGTGCCTCCTAGAATTTTTGGGTGTACCTGCTTTGTCAGATTACTTGGACCTACTTCTGATAAATTGTCTCCTCGAGCTGTTAAATGCATTTTTCTGGGCTATTCTAGAACTCAGAAGGGTTACAAGTGTTATAATCCCAGGACAAGGAAATGGTTTACTAGTAGTGATGTTGTCTTTTTTGAAGATACACCGTATTATTCTTCAGCAGGAGATAGTTTGTAGACAGACATTCTTGCCTCTCCTTTGCCTGTTATTTCTGACTGTGTGCCTGACAATACTGACACTGTGACTACTGAAACTCAAGATCCTCCTCTTATTGTTTATCAACGCAGGAATAGAGCACCTTCTACGCAAGTACCCCCCCAAGGCAACCAATCATCTCCTCCAGAAGGTTCTGTTGCACTTGAGGTACACTCTGACCTTGACATACCTATTGCACTCAAAAAGGGTACTCGTTCCTGCACTTCTCATAGCATTGCTCAGTTTGTATCTACTTCTCATCTGAATACTCATTCTAGCAATTTTGTATATGCTTTATCTGCTGTGGCTGTACCTAAGAATGTTCAGGATGCATTGAAAAGTACTGCTTGGACATCTGCTATGAAAGAAGAAATGATTGCTCTTACTGACAGAGACACTTGGGAGCTGGTGGATCCACCTCAGTGTAAGCCTGTGGGCTGCAGGTGGGTATATGCCGTAAAATATCAACCTGATGGTACGGTTGAGAGGTTGAAAGCACGGTTAGTTGCAAAGGGCTATACTCAGACATATGACATTGATTACTTTGAGACTTTTTCTCCTGTTGCTCGCCTTAACTCTGTCAGGATTCTCCTATCTGTTGCTGTGAATCTGAACTGGCCTCTTCTGCAGCTTGATGTGAAAAATGCTTTTCTGTATGGTGACTTGCAGGAAGAAGTGTATATGGAGCAACCTCCTGGGTTTGTTGCTCAGGGGGAGTCTCACAAAGTATGCAGGCTTAAGAAGTCTATCTATGGGCTCAAGCTGAGTCCTCGTGCCTGGTTTGATAAGTTGAGCAGGATCATGATTGATTTTGGTTTTCTGAGGTCACAGGTTGACCACTCTGTGTTCACAAAAAAGACTTTAGCAGGTATTACTGTTCTGATTGTATATGTTGATGACATTATTATTTCTGGCAGCGACTCTCATGGTATTCAGGCTACCAAAGATCATCTGGGCAAGCACTTTGCTATAAAAGATTTGGGCAGACTTCAGTATTTTCTTGGCATAGAGGTCTCTAGAACCTCTAATGCCCTGGTGCTTTCTCAGAGAAAGTATGTTCTTGATATTCTGCAGGAGACTGGTATGCTTGGAGCAAGACCTGCGGATACTCCTCTTGATCCCAATGTGAATTAGGATGACGATTCCTCTTCTGTGTTTGCTGATCATAAAAAATTCAGGAGGTTGATTGGTAAATTGATTTATTTAACTGTTACTCGTCCTGATATTGCTACTGCAGTGGGTCTTCTTAGCAGGTACCTTGACAAACCCAAACAGTGTCATTGGGATGTTGTATGTCAAGTCCTGAGATACTTAAAAAAGTCGTCTGGCAAGGGACTTCATTATAAAAAGAATGGGCATTGTGTTCTTGAAGGGTATTCTGATTCTGATTATGCAGGCAGCAAAGTTGATAGAAAATCTACCTCCGGTTACTGTACTTTTATAGGAGGCAATCTTGTTATTTGGAGGAGCAAGAAAAAGAATGTCGTTGTCTGATCTAGTGCTGAAGCTGAGTACAGGGCCATGGCCCATACTGCCTGTGAGTTACTGTGGGTACGTTCTCTCTTGAAAGAGTTTGGGATTGAGTCTTCTTCGGCCATTCCTATGCACTGTGATAACATAGCTGCCATCTTCATTGCAAATAATCCTGTCTATCATGAGCGCACCAAACACATTGAAGTTGACTGCCATTTCATCAGAGAATCTATTCTTGCTGGCAAGATATGCACTCCATTCACGAGATTAGAAGATCAAGTTGCTGATATCTTCACCAAGCTATTGGCGAAGAAACAGTTCTGCACACTGATGGACAAGTTGGACATGATTGACATCTATGCTCCAACTTGAGGGGGAGTGTTACATTATATATTTCCTGTTTTACATAGCCTGCTATTTGTTTTGTTATTTCTCTTTTATATATGGACCTCTCTGTAATTCTTTCAGTATTATATATATGAGGGTGCACACATTGTGCAACCCTAAGCTCTCCAAATCTCATTGTTTTTCACACTAATAATTATCAATAAGACACAGTACATGAACAAACACCTTTCCGTAGACTAATCGGAAGGTCCAAAGCAAAAGTAACTTAGGAGGTTTTGTGAACTGCTGATGAAGGAGGATTTAGTTGTTGAGGGGTCATAGAGGGAATTGTAACCTTGGGTCTTTGTTCGTAGACTTTGAGAGGTGGAGTGAGAACAATAGTATCTTCATGGAGTCATCTTCCACAATTTGGGGTAGCGGAGTAGTATCGAGAAGGTTAGGAGATAAAGAAGATTTGGTCTTAGGATAGAACGATGAGTAGTAGCTTGAGAAGGAAGGCATACTTGAAGAAGGGTCTTTGACTCATAGTAGATTCACTCAACAATGGTCAATGTAGAACTAGAGGCAACAATACATGGGTAGCTTCAGTATTGTCAATGGTGACTTGGTTTGCCCATGTGAGTCACCATGTTTAGCTCATCAATGATCTTAAGTGTGGCTGGTACTACCATAGAAGTTATATAATCTTTATCATGGAGGGGGGTTTCCACGTCTAGCTCCAGGTGGAGGAGGACCACGTCCAAGACCACCAGAAGAATGATCTTTGCTACGACTACGTCCCCGACCATGATCACGTCCTTAGTCTCCTGAACGAACAACAAGCGCATAATTTTCAGAAGAATCAGAAGGTAGAGATGACATCAGGGAGGCCGCTAGACTTGCTTGAGAACATCGAGCAGAGTAGGCAATGGATCATTAGATAAGATCTGATCAACTACCCCACTAAAGTATTAAGTAGTCCAGCCAGAAATTGAACTAATTGGAGTTCATTGTGTTGGCACTGAACTTATTTTATATCAGAAGATAGAGGATGATAAACCTCATACTCATCCTAGAGATCCAAACACTAGTTCTAATCGTGGAACATGACTTTGACTTTGAGTCAACTTCGATGGGTGTGGAAGTGGAAGTTTTTGGAAACATCGAGGAAACTTCGAGGATTTTTATAACTAAACTGCGACGCAACCTCGATAAACATTGAGCTAGAAATAGTCATTTTGTGACGAAAATTGATAGATTTCATCAAATCTAGCTAAGAAACGCAATATATGTTTACATATATCCATATAGGTTTACATATGTAGAAAAATATATGATTACATGCAGTCATCACCTGGCTATAGAGTTCATGACAATAAACAAACTACATAGAAATGGTGTAAACCTATAGTACATCTAGCAGAGAGGGGTTCAATCTATTAATATTAGCTTAGAATAATAAAAATTAACATCAAAATTACCTCACCTCAAGCTCCAATGCTTCCCCCCACACAACAAACTCCACAAAACACTAGAAGAATGTCGCGAACTTCAACGACTTCGACTGATGTTGAGGAAGTTGGGAATTTTTGAATGAACCTGGGCCAACTTCATCAAAAAATGGAGAAATGTCGACAACTTCGACGAAATGTCGAGGATATTGTGGAATAAGAATGTTTATGTGGATTTAACATCCCCAGTCATCGACATCGACAAAATTGGTCAAATTTCGCTCAACTTTGATGATTTTTTAATACATGGTTGTAATAATCCTCCAGAGAACCATTAATGGAGTATTCTTGTTTGGAAAAATTCTTGAAGATCTCAAACACCTTCGAATTCTGTTTGTGAGAATAAACATGTAAAGCTAATCCCACATGGCCTTAGCAGTTTGGAGACTAAGAATAGATTGACTAACCTTGGTTTATGTGTTGTTAACCATCCACCTCATCACTCCAGATTTGTCTTTGGTCTACAAAGCATGAGCTTGTTTGCCTTTATCATCAGTCATTTTAGTAGGTGGTGCCGGTGCATCAGAAGTGAGATGAGAATACCACCCTTAGGCTTTTTCATAAAATTTGAAAGAAGCAGACCATAGATGGTAGTTGGAGCCATCAAGTTTGACAATAGTGACACATAGCGACGTGGGTAGATTAGTGGATGCCATGCGGTAAAGAGAAGGTGTGGCGAATCACACATCAACAAAAGACAAAATAGCATGCCCGGTCACACTGAGCAATAGTAGAAGATAAAGTACGCAGGCATAGGCAGTAAAAGAGAAAAATCAACAACCTACGTCTCCGTGACATTCAAGTAGCCATTGGATGTAGGTAGGGAGAAGAGGGGTCAAACCCCCAAAAACTCACAAGCGGAGATGTGCTAGGCGGATAGCTGGTAGGCGGGTGGAGAGGGCGATAAGGCAACATGGGGATGGGTTGCGCCTCAGATGGGGTAGAGAAGGTGAAGAGCCAGATAGGGGGTGGTTTAGCAGGGAGGCAGAGAGGCAAAGGGGGCGAGTGAGGCAAGGGGGCGGTTGGGAGGGAGATGCAGTGTGTTGGGTGGCTGGTATGATGTGTGGCAGGTAGGTTGGGGGGGGGGGGTAGGAGGGCCAACGGGTTGATCTAGGAGGCGGAGTGTGGGGGGATAGGGAGGTGTGGAGAAGGGCGATGGGGAAAGGGAGAAAGGGGCGGCGGGGCAATAGCAGACTAGGGTCACAATGGGGCGGGAAGGTGTGATGGTGTCTGAGGAAAGAAGAAAGAAGGGGGAGAGGCATGGTGGTGATTAGGAGGGATGGAGGGAAGCGGTAGGGTTAGGGTGAGAAAGGAGGGGTGAGGAGGCTAGGGTGGATGGTAAACGTCTGATACCATGTAAACAAAGTAAGATGGATTTGATGTGTTTAATACAATTACAAATCACTCTCTTTTATAGGATAAGAGAGGAGGTGGAAACCAGAAACAAGAGATATATATAGAAGGAAAAGTAAAAGAAAAGACAAGTCTAAAGCATAAATAGCATAAATCATATATATCAATACCTGTAATATGATCAGTGGCACCTCAATCAAGAACCCAAGAAGACAATGTTGCTCTAGAGGTTTGAGAGATGTATGCGATGAACCAATATTATGAAGGAACGAGGCAACAAAAGAAGTGGCCTGTTGTGAAGCGCGAAGATGCATCCAATGGTTATACTCCTTTATTAGTGACTGAAATCTGGTGTGTAGACACATCTTGTATATCCTCATTTGTAAATGCCATATTTGCAGATTTAGTTGGAAATCCATGTAGCTCATAGCAGGTTTCCTTAGTGTGTTCTTCCTACCACAACAAATGCACTCTAGATGTTGACGTGGTCTGCCACAACCACCACTAGTTCCTGGACCTCTATTATTCCTTCCTCAATGTCCATGGCCACGTGTCGAAAGATTTGAGTTATCTTGAGAAACTATGACAGACTTGTCACCAGTGGAGGGACTCATGATGGACACATCTTGCTTGAGAAAGGCATGTGACACCCTAGAATAAGCTTTAACAAGGGATGGGAGCTCCGCTTCAGACAAAATCTGATTACGGACACCCTCATAGTCACGTCTAAGACCAGCAAGAAACTTTATCACCACCATTTGATCCCTCTACTTCTGCATCTTCTGAATATCATTAGCGAGAGGAAGTAAACCATGTTAGTCATCATCTAACAATGTGACTTCTTCAAAATGTTGAGTTAAGGATTTATCACCCTGCTGTAGACCATACAATTCGACTTGCATATCATACATCTGAGAAATATTGTTGGATATCTGAGTGTCAAAAATCCCTGAACTCCTAGCAAGTTTGAAAGTACTTTTTCATGTTTGCCAATTGTGTTTATGTGGAATTCCACAACATGGATTGGAGGTTGGCATCATGCTATTCCCATTGAGTGAATGAAGCATCGGTGGAGGCAGGCGGACAAGATGCTTATATTTTCCTTATCCTTTGGAAAAGATTCTTATGGTCCAACTCCATTGTGCAAAATTCTTCTCGCTCAACTTCCGATTTGTAATATGTAGGTTCCGGACAATGTTGGTAGATATTTGACTAGGCACCACAGTCTCCTTTTAATCATGCATTACAACCAAGAAAAGATACTAATCGACCAAGATCTTGATTGGGACCACCAGAGGCTGAAGTGGAACCAAAAGGCCCTATACTACTGTTCAGTATAGTGCTGCTAGACCTTCCGGGGCAAGATAGTGGGATTGGGGGCGCCTCACAAAGAACCAATTTTGTGGTGGAAAAGCCCCTCTATGATAGATGGAGTGCTTATCAAAGTAGGTGACACAATAGCCCCTACACCCAAAGAATAGAGAGTCGCAGCAACATTCTAATGGGTAAAAGCCCTCTCTTCCTTCACCAGCAGGCCGCTAGGGATAATGAGAGGAAATTGGTACAAGCCCACTTGGGGCATAACCCAAAAAAGGAGATGGCCATGGCTCCTTTCCTGTCACCATTGCTGCAGAAACACTGTAGCAGTAGATCAAAATAGAGGAACAACTCTTTAACGACTAGAGAAGCGGGACGAGGACAACTTCTAGGGCTTACTCCCACTTGGAGAGGATGTTGAAAACCCTACACTTAAACCCCTTGCTCTGATACCATGAAGAGAATTACTAGGTTGTTGACATAACTTCTGTCGACAATAGTCTCTCTCTCTATATAAAGAATGTACATAAACAATTTACTTGTGAACCCTCATGTATACTTAAAATACATACACATACTTTCATACCATATTAAAAAACTGCTTGCCTGCATGTTGAATCAGAGCGTCGGTCGACACAGGTCCAAAACTGCAATGGCCCTTATTTGTGGTTTGCCATCTTCACGCCTTCTAGTTAACCACCTAGCAAGTAATGTCAGAGGAATCTTAAATACTATGATGGCACCTTGTCTTTTTCTTGATGTCTTGATGGCATATCATTTTCATTCCACTTAGCTCTTGCCATTTGTACTATGTGATCATGCTTTTAACTTGAGTACTCCAATCTTCATTTATTCATTAGCTGTGTTGCTCTATTCTCTTTAGAAGCTTGACATTTTTGTTGTCTGTGTGTGGGAGGGGAGTTCTTGTTTGTAATTTCGTATCTTTAGAGGTTGTGTTTCAGGGGTACCGACATATATCTGTATGGGCTTGTGTATCTAGTAGGTCCTCTAATCGAGTGTTTTGTCTGACATTTTGCTTATGTTCTAGCTTGAAGGGGATTGTTAGACAAACATATTAGCTTCAGTTTGTTGTTGAGTGAGTCATATCTATGGCTTGCGCTAATAGGCTATTATCCATAGCCCTGGTATCATGATCACCATCCATGTAGGATTCTTTTATAGATCTCTATTTCTAAAGAAGATTTTACATGTTCATAGTAGAATTATTTTCCTTATATCATTTGATTTACATTCTTGATTCTATCTTCAATTTAGTGTTCCTAGTATTTTCAAGAAAAAAGGCCATTAATTAATGTCATGGTTCCCGATCGCACGTTATGGCAGAATACTACTTGTCACAGAGTATTTTGAAAGGTAATTGTTTGAATACGTCAATAGGTGGTAAAATTGAGGGTTATCATAATACTGTTAGTGTAATAAGCATTTCTATTTTATTTGCTTAATTAGGACTAATGGGCCTCTCCTACTTAAGCCCACTAGCGTCAGTCTAGTTTATCATATTATGTTTTACATGTACACCGAGTTTATGCATAGGACTAGTATTCCTGTTTATTGTTAATAAGATTGCTGTCCAAGTTACTCACTTGGTATCGGAGCAATCCTAAACCCTGAGAGTTTAGAGAGCTGTCACCAAGGAGGGGACAACAGTCGGGCAACAACAACAGCCCGAAGACCGCCGCCGCTAGGCAGTGCCTCCCCTCTCCAGTCCTCTTCCTCCACCGACCGCCTCCCCACCCTCCTCCCTCTCTTCTCTGCCACTAGCTACAGGCCACCACCAGCCGCTGGCCGTGGGCAGTGCCTAGAAGCTACAGCTGCTCACTCCGGGGTAGCAACATAGGTTGTTGTAGTCCTCTTGGGGGGAGAAGCAGGTTGCCTTCTCCATCGGACTTGAAAGTGGTGCAAATTCGTGTAGCAACCTCCAAGGGAGTCAGACTGGCACTGCTGTCTCTCCTCCGTCATGACTAGAATGTGTGGTCAAAATTTGAGGGTTACCATAATACACTATCAAATTAGAATGTGTTCACAGGAAAACACAATCGAAGATGAGAGCAAGGAAATAGTCATGATTTGGCATTTCATGGTAAAGATCCTTCTAATATCTTGAATTGGGTTTGATTCTAGGAAGTATCTTTAGGCACTCCAAAATCGTTGGACATAATGTGGTTTTGTGATATAGAATCATAATTAGTAAAAGTTCACTTTTTTGTATCTTTTTGGAATAGAATGTCGTCTTCCTTGGCAACAATAGATTTTGTGAATTCTCCATTATAATTTTCTTATGTTAACAAGATTCCCAAAATTTAAGCAAATTTCACCAACATGTGCCGAAATATTTCTCTTAGTTTTCGTGATTATGATTGTAATATTGCATGTGTTTCCTTATTTTTAAGTTTGACATTAAATGCTGTGTTCCATTGAGTTTATGCACTTCTATGGTTTTGATTTTCTTGTCCCAACTACATGAACATCACATATGGATTATCTTACTGTGATCACTAATCAGAGTTTCAGACATCAATAAGTTATCAGGCAATTAGTAACTGGGTTAAAATATAATATTGAACCAAGTTCTTCAGTTATCTTTTGATATGGCTAGACTATTAACCTATTCCATCATATAACTGCTATTTATATCCCGTAACTTATCTGTCCTATCAAATTTAACGTTTCTTTTGCATGCAGCCATGGATATATCTTCGGACCTTACTGAACTTGGAAGGACTCCAGTGACGGTGATTTCTGCTGGAGTGAAATCGATCCTTGATATCCCAAGAACCCTCGAGTTTCTAGTATGTGTAATCTCATTAATCGAACATGGATTTCTTCAAAACATATTTTTTAAGTTTTAAAACATGAATCAAATTTGTAATGTATCATCATTTCATAGTCAAATAATTTGGTAATTCCACTTTTATGGCACCTCAGAACTAAGGCTTCTTGAGTTTAAATGAAAATGCTTGTCACCATGCAGAAATGATCTATTGTTGACTTCTTGGAGGAGAACAAGGCAACCTGCTTGATAGTTATTGATCTCTCCGTAACTTTGACATAAACTCTAAGCTTAATTTTATAGGAAAGTCGAAGTAAGTAATAAAGTATTTCAAACAAAGTCTTAGTAACTATTAAAGTATCACTGGAAAAGCAGATAAGCAGTTGGAATATAATGAAACACGACCATTCAAATTTCCGCATTGTGTTTGCGCTACTGGTTAGTCAGATGGAGCACAATACCAGTAGAATCAAGGTTTCTGAACTTGACCCTAAAATCTCTGCCTTGTCAACCCAATTGATGTGATGCTGTTGTTATGCGCATGACACCCCCCACCACGCAACTAAAATACGCACGCACACATGCTAGTTCTATGCTACAGCTCAGTATCAGTTGTAATGCTCAGGCCTATGACCCAATGCGCTAGCGAGTTGTCAGGATTGATGACTAGCCTAACAAACCAACAATAAGCTTCTTCACATGTTTTGTCTTCACGTGCAATGTGAGAATAATTTTGCAGGAGGCCACCTCCTAGTACTACTAAAAAATAAACATGCTTAACTGCAGAGTTTCTAGTGATAGATTCCCTGAAAAGGAGGTGCACTCTGTTAATATGAGTAGTTTAACCATTTTTTTAATTACATTTTATGTGAGGTCTCTAGTCTTGAGACACACGCACACACATAGACGCACGATCCAACCCTAATTTTGGTTCTTAGGTGTGCACACACAGACATCGAGTGGTGACCTACCAAACCGCTTCAACAACTATGTTTTCAGCTAGGTGGGATCGGGTTAGACAATAGAATGAAGAATAACAATGAGAGCTAGGTGATTTCAAGTTCCAAGAGCAAGGTGGGATTGGGTTTGACAAATCTCTAGGTGTCTTGCTACGTGGGGTTGGATTTAACAAAGACTATTTGGAACATATATGGATTTTGAAATCTGGACTAGACTGGTCCTGGGATTAGGACTGGCGTGATCTGAATCTGGTTTGATTCTAGTTTGGGAACTCAGTCTGGTTTCAATCTGGATGCAGTCTGAATCTGTTTATATAGCAATATATACAATAGGACTGCACCTGGACTAAACTCATATTAGGCTACAAACATTGCGCATAAATATTTTTTATTTTTTTATTCTTCAAAATATACAAAAAATATATAATAATTTATTAATTTTATATTTGTGTAAATGATATAATATCCTTTCGATACCATGACTATGCTGGTCTGGATAACGTGACTCACAACGGGGTCCACTTTTTGCGAGCTTGCCAAACAACTTATAATTTATATTCAAAGCGGATTCAGCTCAGCTGGCGCAACATGGCAGGGCCTAATCTCACTGATCCAATGCCAAACAGAGGCTTCGTAGAATGAAGAGTGACAGTGAGACTTTTGAAAGAACCTTTACTATTGCATTATCTTGGTGGTTGGCTAGGTGGCTTTAGTTTGTTAGGTGGGTTCAGGTTTCAGAATCCTTGGTGGAATGAAGAATGATACTAGGAGCTAGGTTCTGGCTTTAACAAACTACGTGGGGTTGAGTCTAAGATTCCTTTGTAGAGTGAAGAATGACAGTGAGATGACTTTCACTAATGATGTTATCATGATTTCTTATATTGTATCTTATTTTTCATTCCTTTGCCAAACAATGAAAATGTATTTGTATTCTGTCATTAATTAGTTTTATAAACAATCTTGGATGTATATTGGTGTTGGTAGCGGATATTGCCTAGATTTCTGGCAGCTGCAATCTCATATGGCTATTTGTTAGGACCATAAGTGTTTATAATCCTCACGTGGCAGTTTGATATTTTCTTTTAATAAAATTTCAACATCAAAAGAACTCTATTCCCTTCCCAAACCTTCTGTAGTTACATGTGGATGAGGACCCTGAGGTTATTTGATTGGGGAACGCATTTGAATAAGGAAGTTTACTAACCCATTATTTAAGATACCTTGTTATTTTGTTCGCATCTCTTATGAATAAACTATTATCGTAATTGGATCAGAATGTTCTGCTGCTGATAACTATCGACAAACGATTGAAATAGGAACTAATTAACTTAAATTGTTTAACTGGTGTTTATCATATAAACTTACATGCTGTAGACTGTAGATACTGTTTGAATTTTGTTCTCAGGCTTGATCTGCTGTGCAGGAAACTCAGGGGGTGACAGTAGGTGCTTTCAGAACACATGAATTTCCATCATTTTTCACAGAGTCCAGTGGTTGCAAGGTTAGCAGATTTGGTCTTGTCTGCAATAACTTCTGCTCAAAATAGAAATAGAGGGGGAATACTATGACGCATCTCATGGTTGATCTTGTTAAATATAGAGCAACTGGCGTTGTATCTTTTCCAAAAAGGGACATACTAAAGAACCTCACTTGAATTATAAACAAACTTATTGAGCTTAATTAACATGCACCTGACAGACACAAAAGAATTCTAGGCTAGGTTTAGGTTCAACACTTAAACCTACGTGACTAGATTGCTCCCAAAAGAGAATAAGTTATTACCCATTTTCAACAATTTTTCCATATAAATCCTCATCATTTAATGAATTAGTCAGTTAACCAGGCTATAACAAAGATAAGTACCATTTCTAGGCTTCTATAAGCAGGTCACTTGTTTCCTTGTGGTCTTAAGTGACAGAGCGGTTAGTGGAAATTTATAACCTCATGGGAGTTTTGTAATGAACCGTGATATTTATATTCTGTTATTAGGCAGCTGAGATCCTCTGTTGCACCAGGGAGAGAGATCTGCCATCTATGGCCCTGCCGTACTGTATGTTATTCTTGGGGAAGTGGGTGGGTATGTAATGGTGCTCATGGTCCCCTCTGTGTGAAAAGGATGATCAGAAGCATGACTGTGTAATGGGAAAATCCCTAGGATTTATTTGCATATAGTAATGTAATATGGTTGTCATTGGAGGTTCTATGAAGTATCTAACCACAAGTAGTTCTTAAGATATATTAATAATGATAGGGAAGAATAAACTGCATTTCAACGAATTACTAGAGGTTATTGTTTAGTATAACAGAAGACGAGTAATAATTGTTTAGAGGAAATATGACCTCATCATCATCATCATCTAAGCCTCAGTCCCAACTATGTTGGGGTCGGCTACATGGATCCTTCGTTTCCATTCAGCTCTATCATGGGCCATATTCTGATTGAGATGCAGAGATTCAAAATCTCTCTTTATAAGCTCATCCCATATTAATTTATGCCTTCCTCTTCTTCTATTTATAGTGTTTGGCTCAATAGCATTGCTTCGTATAGGCGCACTAGTAGGTCTGCGTTGCACATGTCCGTACCATCTGAGTCGGCCCTCGCGCAACTTGTCCTCAATGCTCGCCACCCCCACTTTATTCCTGATATAGTAATTTCTCAAGCGATCTTTTCTTGTCTTCCCACACATCCATCTTAGCATATGCATTTCAGCCACGTTCATCTTGTTGAGACCTTGTTTCTTCACCGCCCACCATTCACTCCCACAGAGCATGGCAGATCGTATAGTTATTCTATAAAACTTACTTTTTAACCTGAGAGGGATCTTCTGATCGCATAATACTCTAGTTGCACTCCTCCATTTCAACCATCCTGCAGTGATCCGGTGACAAACATCATTTTGGACATCCTCACCTATTTGAATAGTAGAACCCAAGTAACGAAATTTATCACATTTTGGTATATCTACTCCGTCCACTTGGCTCCATCATTCACACTGCGAGATTGGATGAAATTGCAATGCTTATACTCAGTTTTTCTCCTGCTAATCATCAATCCATTTGATTCCAATGCCTTTCTCCAACATTCAACTTTATCATTCAATCCATCTTTAGTTTCGTCAATCAAAACAATATCATCAACAAATAACATATACCAAGGAATATCATCCTGAACATTCTTTGTCAACTCATCCATAACAAGAACGAATAGATATGGGCTGAGTGTGGATCGTTGGTGTACCCCAACTGTGATAGGAAACGTTGGTGTCTCTCCTCCAGGAGTCTTGACACTTGCAGTAGAGCTATCATACATGTCTTTGATCAAGTCAATGTATTGGATTGGCACACCCTTTTTCTTCAAAACCATCCACAACACTTCTCTGGGTGCTCGATCATAAGCCTTTTCTAGATCGATAAACACCATATGAAGATCTTTTTTGTTTTGTCTATACTTCTCTATAAGCCTCCTTACCAGAAAAATATCATCTGTTGTTGATCTTCCAGGCATGAAACCAAATTGGTTGTTTGATACATGCGTTATAGATTTTAACCTCTGCTCAATAATCCTCTCTCAAAGCTTCATCGTGTGACTCATCAGCTTGATACCTCTGTAGTTTGTACAGCTCTGAACGTCACCTTTGTTCTTGTAGATGGGGACTATAGTACTATTTCTCCACTCATCCGGTATCTTCTTGGTCTTCATGATCTTGTTAAAGAAATTTGTTAACCACGTAACTCCCTCATCCCCCATACTCTTCCATACATCAATGGGTTTACCGTCTGGTCCGCATGCCTTTCTCATTTTCATCTTTTTCAAAGCATTCTTGACCTCAAATGGTGAAACTCGTCGTGTGTAAATGATATCTCTTGTATTAATGTCACACGAGTCGCTAACATTATATGCTGTATCTCCATTGAAAAGCTTATGGAAGTAAATTTTCCACTGGTTTTTGATATCATCGTCCTTCACCAATAATCTACCATCTTCATTCTTGATGCATTTTACTTGACTCAAGTCTCTTCCTTTCCTTTCTCTTATACGAGCCATTTAATATATATCTTTTTCCCCTTCTCTGGTGTCTAGCTTCTTATACATATCATCAAAGTATCTAGGCCTTGCCTCCCGAACAACCTTTTTAGCTTCTTTGTTTTCTTGCTTATTTCTTTGGAATGTTGCATCATCTCTAGATTTGGGCAAGCTCCTATAGATCTCCCTTTTCAGTTTAATATCCTTCTGTACTTCATCATTCCACCACCAAGTCTCCTTCTGTGGAGGTCCACGACCTTTAGACTCCCCCAAAACCTCTTTTGAAATTTTTGTTATGCAGGAGCTCATGTTATGCCACATAGTGTTAGCATCATACTCCAAATTCCAAGTTACCTCCTTGATGAGTTTATCATGAAAAGTCAATTTCTTTTCTCCTTAAAGATTCCACCACTTGATCCTACTATCTTAGTTTCTGTTATGCTTGCCTTTATTGATCTTTATGTTAATATCCAAAACCACCAACCTATGTTGGGTTGTGAGTTCTTCGCCAGGAATCACTTTACAATCCTTGCATATGTTACGATCCACCCGGCCTTGTAAGGATGTAATCAATTTGGCTACAGTTGCACCCACTCTTGAAAGTAATCTTATGAGATTCTTTTTTCTTGAAATGGGTGTTTGCCAAAATCATATCATATACAATTGCAAAATCTAATATCCTCTCTCCTCCGTATCTGCTGCCATATCCAAAACCACCATGAACTCTCTCATACCCCCCATTGCTACTCCCCACATGGCCATCTAAAACACTCCCAATAATAATCTTCTCCTCGATTGGTATTCCTTGCATCAATTCATCCATGATATCCCAAAAATCCTTCTTCACATCCTCGCTAAGGCCAATTTGGGGGGCATAAGCGCTAATAATGTTAAAAATATTTCCCCCAAGAACAACCTTGATAGCTATGATTCTATCACCCATCCTTGTAATCTTGACAATGTCATCCTTCAACATCTTATCAATAATAATACCTACGCCATTTCTATGTTTATCAATACTTGTATACCAGATTTTGTATCATGTGTCTCCAGTCTCTCTACAACGTTCCCCTGTCCACTTGGTTTCCTGCAAGCAAGCTATATTGACTTTTCTTCTCATCATGGTATCCACTATCTCCAAAGATTTCCCTGTCAAAGAGTCAATATTCCAAGATCCAACTCTAATCTTTTTTTGTTGAACTTGCTTCTTTACTTGCCTTCGTCGAAAATGTTGCCCTTACACATTTTTCACTGCATCTGGGCAATGATGCGGCGGGACTAGCTTCTTTACCCACACCCGTCCAAGATGTGGAAACCCTTGCACATTTTTCACTACTTCCGGGCGATGATGCAGCGGGACTAGCTTCTTTACCCACACCCGTCCAAGATGTGGTAACCCTTGCACATTTTTCACTACATCCGGGCGATGATGCAGCGGGACTAGCTTCTTTACCCACACCCATTCAAGATGTGGAAACCCTTATTTGTCCTTCAACACAACCTGACGTCACTGTGTCAAAACCTCTTGCATATTTATCACTGCACCCGGGTGCCGATGCAGCGCGTCCTAGGTAGGGACGCTCCAACGATATTCTCATAAGGATCCATGTCATAGAAAGAGTGACAGTTTTTATAGGCTGGCTGTCAACCTACCACCAGCCCTCCTTTACCCGGGCTTGGGACCGGCTACATTTACACAAAATACTATTTTAGTAAATCTCAATCAAGCCCAAATTATTTTAAAGCAATATGGTTGTATTTTTAGAAGCTTTATAATCCGCACTCCGAATATATATTCTCAAACTGTCCTTGTAGTCTCTGGTCAAGTTTTTACATAAACACTGGAACATTATAACCAGAACTCTAGCCAGTTATTTGTAATTTATATCATTTTTTTACTAGGATTAAAACCATGTTTAAATTACTTTTGATGCTTTTCCTTAAATTACCTAGGTTACTTGTCGATTAGATTCTCCAGAAGAGTGTGCCAAACTCATTAGTAAGTAGATTTTGACAATTTTTCTTCCTTGTATCTCGACGACTTCTGTGGTAATTGTATCCACTGGAATGACCATTACCCTTTGAATTTATAGATGCAGGTCTGAATTTAAGTCTTGGTTCAGGCATTCTAATTGCAGTACCCATACCCAAAAACCATGCTGCCTCTGGACGTCTCATTGAATCTGCCATTCAGAGAGCTCTCCTAGAAGCAGAGTAAATTCGAAACACAATTTTCACTTGTGCAAAAGAAATATTATTCTGATCTGTTTGTGTTTTGACATCAGTGAGAAGAATATCACTGGCAATGCCGCAACTCCATTTTTGCTTGCAAGAGTTAATGAACTTACTGGAGGTGCATCTTTGGCTGCTAGTATCCTTAAATATAGAAATTTCAGTTGAAACTGTATTGCCTAATCTTGTAGAAGGCTCAGGGGTTTGTTCTGTCTACACATACAAGAAACACTTTGGTGTTTCCAGGGCATCATCCATCATTTATTTACAAGCTTTTTATGGTAGTTGTTTTGGATTGGCATCCACGGGAAACCCGAAATCATTTATTTGTTCATAGTTTTAATGTTAAAAGTGTGCTTGGCAACCACTGCACCTGTGTATCTGCTTCCAGTTCTAGCTGACAGGGACTAAGCAGTTTGATGACAGTTGTCCACTTCAGTTTTACAAAAAACAGCGTATTATGTACCAATTTCTGACAGTTGATTTTCAATGACGTAAAACCCATTGATCTAATTCTTTCATTGTCACTTTTGTATAATTTGTAGACATCTGTATATCTTTTGACAGCTAATAATTCATAAGGAAAATAAATAGAACAATACAGGTAACTTGGGAGGATCGAGTAGTGTATACCTGTAGGCTGTAATTTTGTAATTAGTTGTGATCTTATCTGATAGCAATGCGGTAATTACTGAGTAGGATGATAACTGTGCTTCAATTCTTTCCGTGGCACCAGTTATTCATCAATTTCTGATGTATGAGTTCAAGGGCATAAAAAGCAGACCCTCTCATACTGCCATTTTTGTTTAAAATACAACTGTCGTGACATTGTGACAGTTAAATAAGTCATGCATACAAAACTAATTAGAACAACTGTGTCTATCTGAAATTTTGTGGTAATTTTTCAAGCTGTAACGAAGCTGTTATGATTCTTATGAAGTTTGATAAGTTTCAGGGTTAATGGTTTGTTGTGAGACTACTGCTTTCGGTATCAAATGTGCTGTTACTTCAGAAATTTATCTTAACTTGTTAATAGACATTGCACTTGTGAAGAACAATGCTCTTGTTGGTGCAAGGATAGCCGTTGCTCTTGCCAGTCTGAGACGGAATAGTCTTTCTGGTCAGTGCTCATATATGATTTCCCACATTTCTTGTTAATCATGCAATTTTATTTATAAGCTAATGCTGATTCAAACTGTATTTTAAATCAAGTTTCTTTTGTGAAGTTAAATTTAAATGGTTTCAAGACATCTGGAAGTGTGAATTTAGTATTTTTTTTGTCTGAAAAACTTACAAGTGTGAATAAATAACTATGGTATTGGTTCTGTTATAGGCTTGAGCTGTAGCTTCATATCTGTAGTGATCCTTCTGATATGCTATGTTTAGAAAGATCTGCCAGCTCACTTGCATGATCTCTAAAAGTACCGACTTTCCACTTCATTCCAGCTTCAAGTTTTCAACTGTATAATATAAGTCTGCTCTTTTTTCAGCGCTTGGTTATGAGTGCTCTCTGCTCATTTCATATTCTGTACCATTTCTGATTTCTCTGTCGAGATTCACAAGAAGCTCTTTATCTATGATCATTGATAATCAAATATCAATAGTTTTTTTCTTTCACAAGAAAACTTTAGAATTCTTATTTTCCTACAATTTTTATTTGCACTTTTCCAATGAGCAACTCTTTGCCTGCAGGTACCCTAAAGTCAGCATTATAGAGGTGAATGCACAATTCAGTCACTGGGCTATCTTCAGTTTGTTCAACCTTCTTTATTTGAAGTCATGTACAAATACACTTACGGAATACTAGGGGATTTTTTTCTTCTTGGGAACTGGGGAGATTTCCTTTTGTTTTCCTATTTACATATACCCTGATTTGTAAGACATCTTAAAATCACAGATATGGTACATAATTTGCGTGGTGAACATTGTATAGCCTAGGTCTTTAGACTGCATATAGTGAACCCTAGTTCGCCGTCCCATCTGCCTTTCAAGGTACATGTAGCTGATTACATTGTTTATTCGCGTTGTAAGGTGCTATTTCCAACTAGTGATGTGTTATCAGACACATTTTCTGGGAGTCAAGGTGCTATTTATTCACCTTCTCCTCATCGGGCAGGCAAACTGGTTAAATTAAATGCACTAATTAAAAGACGGGATCGAGTTTTTTAAAACCCAGTGGTTTATACACAAAATGCCTATAGATTACTGGCATTCATATTTGCAATGTATTTCATTAAATAGATATGTGGCAGTAGCAAGGTACATAAGATATGGCGGTCTTGGTAACTTCCACGAACCGCCTCCCATTTTAGTTTTTGAACATCCCCTTGGACAGTGAACAACTTCTAATTCATGAAGGGATATTGAATTTCAACTTTTTAATCATTTCAATTGATGGGTTTTCAAGTGATAAAATTCAAATATAACCACGAGTATATTGTTTACAAAAAATTGAGTTGCCTTGCCTAGGCAACGATGGATACTTGCACAACCACTTTAATCAACATGCCACTTGGTTAAACTTCAACAACTTAATCGACTTTCCTTTGTTGGTTGTTGGATAATGGCATGTGAGGATGTCTTCATCAAGTGCTTGATATGTTGCCAATTGGTTTTTTTTCGAGGCTTGTTGAGCTTAATTTGGTCTATAAACTGATTGAATGTCGATCGACATAGTAATATTTCTACTCGCGTTGCCCACTAGTAGGTCCTGACGGACCATGGACAACTGTAGGTTGAATGCATATTCTCTACGCATGACATTGGCTTTACCTCTAATCCATTGTCCCTTATCATCTCTATCTACAACGGTTAGGACATGAATATGAGGGGTTGGGTTCATTTTGAGTTTAATCAAATGGTGCAACATCTTTGGACCAGATCTATATCGTGTTGTTATATGCGGCGACACAATGTGGTTTCTCTCTCTTTCTGATCACCTTTATTAATAGTGAGTTGATTATTGACAATGCCAGTAACTTTGGGTCCAGGTTTGTTGGTTTCTTCATAAACAAAATTGTTCACATTTTTCTAGACCATACACATGAATACATTAATCTTACCGAGTCGGTGAATGTTGTTTGTTGACATCTTTAGACCGAGGTTGAACAGTCTCTAGGACTATGACACGCGAATAAGGCAGTAGTCATTTCCAATTCATATGGACAGAACATGGATACAAACTTGTATAAAATGAAGATTGGTTTCTTTGATCAGGTTACCATGAGGGTATAATTATTACATGTTAAGTTTCTTGGATATCTCACATCATGACTGTTGTGACTTAAGATTACTAGGAAGATTGATTTTCTAGGGCAGCTTGGAGTTCTAGATGTCATACTTCCTGTAATAAAGTGAACCTTTGAATATCGTTGACATATTACTTTTTACCCCTCAAATACCTTGTTTTGCTCATTCTTGACTTTTACCAAGCTCATGGATCTTATGAGACTCGATTGAAAAATTATGGCTTAAATTGATTCTACATACATATATATATTTGAAACCCAAATCATATTCCAATTCTTTACTCACATTGATAATTACTTGACATATGATGCTCAAGTCTTCAAACTTTTTGAATGTGTTCTTTTCCCCCAACCTAGTTGTGGTTAAAATCTCATCTCCAAAGAAATAATTTTACAAATAATACAATTTTCTAAACTTTTTGCCTTGGAAAAGCCCCTTTAACTCCTTTTTCTTTTCCTTTCTTTTCATCCCAACAACATGAACCGACCACTTCTTGACCTTGAACTTGGTTCTTGGTCTCAGACCATGCTTGAGGGAAGCCAATTTGGGCCTCGATGCTCGGGTCGTCCCCTAGCTCGCACCCAAATAGGAAGGTGGGGGAATTATACCAATGTGATTCTTCGACCCTCCATCCCTCGTGATAATCAATTAGCTCCTAATTTCCCTTTTAATCAACTTCACTCTTGTATCCACCCCAACTTATGTGTAAATTGATATCTTCTGATATCTAGACTGCCAAGAAATACCACCTTCTCTCTCTCAATCCTTGAAATCCTAGCCGCAAACACTGAACCTAAACCCCATCAGTCTATAAAATCCCTAGTCCACTTCATTTTGCTCCCCTGTGCCAACTGGCCTACTCCTAAGCTTTACTCCCCTCTCATTCTTTCCATCTTTCTCTAGTGGAAAATGTTGTTGTGGGATGTTGTGCCTCACATGTGTGCCTCCTCATGAGGACAATAAGTCGTGGTAGCTAGATCGTAATCAAATGCTGACCAAGACCCACGAATGACGACCCTCCATTTTTGTTGCCACAGAAAGGTATCCCTCTCTGCCAGAAATTCAAGGAATTGATCAAATCTTCTACAATTTATAACAAATGATTCCGAACTCCAAAAATTGCAAAAAATACTCTACATTGATCATAAAAACATGAGGAACTCAAAAATTGCTTGGAAGGGCTAATTCTAGTTCATTTTTGGTGATATATCTGATATCAACTTTATTGATTATTTAAATTTGATTAATATCTTCACGGTGACGGTTATGACTCAGGTTGATTTCTACTTCTATGACTCTTCATCATGATGGGGATAACTTGGACTAATCTTGAGATCAAACCCCAATCATATCGATTAACAGAAATATCTAGACCCACTCTTAATCACTATTTGATGACTATGTTAATAAAGTGATATGAAACTTATTTATGATCATCGAACCCTAATCTTTGTGATTACTAATTTATTGTGATCAAATCTTATGATTTCCCCTTTCAAATCTTGAAAACCTATATTGGATAATCTTGTGGGAAATCATATTTGAATCTCAACTCAAAATCTTGATAATGACAATGTTAACCGTTGACGGTCATCTACGATTTGTCCTGTATGACATAGATTGGAGATCATCCTCTAAATCTGATGTTGTATAATGTGGAATATGATAATAACATCTTGAAATCTTGTTGTTTAGAATCAAGGATGAGAATCTCACTCTAGGTCAATATAAGGATCAGAAAACCCTAATTGATTGGTCTGTGTGACCTATATTATTAAAAACCATGTTTGACCCTTATCTTGTATAATCAGGGTCTACTCGAATCTCTAACTTCAAAATCATACTAGATTTCTACTCTTGAATTAAAAGGTACACTTACTCTCAGTTGGCTGGACTAGCAATGTTGTTTATATTGTTTGATATGTATTCTTTTTGTGTGCACTTATGGCTACTATACTTGTTTGAGCTACTTCGTTCTCTATTGATATTCTTTAATTTACTATATATGTTGATGGAACTTTGAACCTAAATAATAAAACAACTTCCATTATCATTGAGTAATGCGCTTCACATCGAAGTGGCTATAATTTGCGAAAATCTATATCACGCTTCATGTAGAAGTGATTTTTATCATTTGGCATCGTAACACACTTCATGTGGAAGTGGCTGTATTTTTTAAAACTTATCATGATTTGTGTTGGAATTAGCTACCTAATCATAATGGAAGATTTCATGTTAAAATGTTAAGGTTTTCTATGACATGATTTTTGTAACAATAACATGTTCATTCTTTTTGTAAGTCTCCTGCATGCATACTTTATCATTTTGTATAATAACTATGCTTGTTTTAGGGCCAGCGTATAAATGCATTTTCAATGATCATGTATCTTTTTTTTTTATAATTTTAGGTTATGATAGGTGAATGGCCAAGATCTTGCTTTCACACTTGATTATATTGCTCTAATTTCATAATGAACATGTTCCACCAAAACCATCTTTAGGAGGGATCTTCTTTATGTAAAAAGGGCTATATAGTTTGTGAGTTTAGTTTTCTCATGTATCTTTTCCAAGTTTGCATTTGGGCCATGTCGTACACTCTGAAATGCTCATTCAATTAATGAAAAAGAAATTTACTTTGATTATTATGTATGTTGTGTATTCTATAATGACTAGTTTGAATTGGGGTTAACCCAGTCAGCAACACCTCCTACCATTGGTAGTGATCTTTTTGTGGATGTGAAGCCTATTATAAGCTGAAGATGTGTTGAAGTCCTTCATTTGTTAATGTTCCATTCCAATACACCTTTCCTAACATTAGGATGGGAGGACAAGAATGGAAATTTCTATTTGTAATATGATGTTAAAATGAATTCAATAAAATTCCTTATCACATTGCCCATCAATCAATAATAAATAGAACGACTTGCATATCATCTAGTTCCATGGATACCACCTTACTATAATACGATAAGGTAAGATTTCATCTTGCACCCAATTCGTCAATCATATGGTAGTGGGATTTTCCTTAAGGATGTTCATGTCACATTGTGTAATCTCTTTTTGCTAAATATCGTGCCATAAAAAGATCCGTACACCGAGAAATTTCCATTTCTTCTAATCATGTTTTTTCCCAATAATTCATGCTACAAAGCCTTCGTTCTGCTCTTATACTCCAAAGTAGTTTTCACGAGGACAACTTCATTCGACTTCTTAGAGACCTTGATTCCCAAGCATCTTTATATAGGTTCAATGACCTTCCCTAGAGTCAAATGACTAATAGGCTATTTCTTTGTATTGCCATCCAAAATGAAGTGGCACCGTGAAGATGTATGAGTTTGGCATTGTTAGCAAGTGTACACCCACCCATGCGCGTGTGTACACACACATGCAAAGGGGGAGAGATGGATAGTGTGTGTGTGTGTGTGTTTCTTAGGTAAGATATGCACACTATGTATTTTGTGAATGAAATACAAATATGTAAAAAATGTTAAGATAGTTGTGAATAATAGGAACACCTAAGTGCTTCCTCAAATGATCAAGAAGGCACTCATGCACATGAACACACTAGAAAAACCTTTCTCAGACAAGATATTCACACTCTGTATTTTGCGAATGATATACACATATGTGAAACTGTTAAGTCTATTGTGAATAATGGGAACATCAACGTGCTGATCCAATTATCAAAAATAAGATTTTTTTTGCATGACAAAACACATGTTGCTCATACAAATAATATTATATTTTTCAATATATTTATGTTGGATTGCATGTAGGCTTGATCGGTAGTATCGTCTTCATCTAAGACTCACTACCAACCTTGTTGGGGTAGGCTACATAGATCTTTCTTTTCCATTTAGCTATATTAGAGTCGTATTCTCATTAACATGTGAAGATTCAATTATTCTCCTTATTATGTTCTCTCTAAGCTAATTTAGCCTTGCCTTGTCTCCTTTTCATTTTGTCCACTCAATAGATTTTGTTTAAATTGTCGCACTTGTTAGCCTATGTAGCACATGTCTAAACCATCTCAAGAGACCCTCTTATAATTTTTCCTTAATACTTGCCAAATATTCCTTATAGGCCCATTTTTGAAGTGATATTTCTCCCAGACATCCTTGTTACCTTATATATTGTGTCATAATTCATCTTGTCAATACATTGTTTCTTCAGCTCGCAACATCGAGTCCCATACTACATTTTTGACATATAGATGTTCTACAAAACTTACCTTTTGAATCAAGTAGAATCTTCCAATCACATTTCAAATTTCCTTCCTCCATTGCAACCGTAATGTTGTGTTCCTGTGACAAATATCAAGCATCATCATCCATTTCTATTATAGAATCTAAGCAATTAAACTTATTACATTTTGATACATTCACTCTACCAACTTAGCACCACCGTTCATAGTTTTATAGTTGTTGAAATTGTAATGCATATATTCTATTGTGCTTCTAATGATTGTAACTTCGTTAGATTGAAACACAGTCATCCATTGTTAAATTTTATCATTCAATCTTTGTGTATTCTCCTCATTCAATATAATATCATCAACATGTGGCATACACCTAGCGATATCATGTTGAATATGCCTTTTTAGCCCATCCATAAAAGAAACAAGTAGATATGGGCTGAAGATCGATCCTTGATGTACCTCAATTGTAAGACATGATCTTGGTGTCTCCCCTCTAGGAGTCGTGATATTAGTAACTAAGCTATCAAAATGTCTTTGTTTGATTCAATGTGTTTGATTCAGACACCCTTTTTCTCCAAAATTGACAAAGCCACTCCTTCAATAACTGATCATAAGCCCTTTCCAGATCAATGTCTTTTGTTTATCTATACTTCTCCATAAGCATCTTTATTGGAAAAAAAATAGTTGCATGAAACCAAGTCAGTTTTTATATCTACACCATACATCTTAGTCTTTGCTCAATTAGTCTCTCTGATAGCTTCATAACATGACTCATCAAATTGATACCTTAATTTTGTGTAGATTCAAACATGTCTTTTCTAATTGTAGGCATGGCTATTGTATTATTTCTTCAGCTATTTGCATTTTCTTGGTCATCATAACCTTATTGACGAAAATTGTTGACCACATAATTTTATATCCCCATATTGTTCTATACATCTATAATGATATCTATGACCCACATGCCTTTTCCAATTTCATCTTCATCAAAGCACTATCGACCTCAAATTGTGTAGCTCATAATGAGTAGGTAATACTTCTTATATTCATGTCACATTAAAACCCACTCTGGTGTGATATAACACTAAATTGTAATTAGCTTATTTGAAGTACTTTTTTGTTATATGCAACAATGTTTTACAAAGCACAAAGCAGAAGGCAAATGGATGAGACCTTGTAGCCACTGAAGCGCTAGGAAGGCACTTAAGTAGACACTTCTCAAAAAAGTTGATCCTTAAGTTTCTATGTAATTTAATGCAAATAAATATATGCTCATATATTTTTTAACTTATATACGCATGTAAACCATACTGTGGTGTAAAATACAACCAACACACCTATGCAAAGAAAGAATATATAGTATCGTGGTATTACTACATTATCTTATGCAAAGCATATTACTAAGTAATTGATATATAATAATTTTAATTCTCAAATACATAGTTACATACCATATTACTATACTAGTACTATACTCATATTTAGTAAGATTCAATACTATGTATAGTATAGTACTACACAGTCATATGTTAGCACTATATAATATTATATAGTAGTATAGTACCGTGTTGTTAGAAGTACACTATCATGTACTACAATTGTATACAGGTATTATATACATATAGATTTTTAGTACTATAACTATAATGCTACTACATACTTTAAATTTTGAAGTCGTATGACACAATCGCATATAATATTACTAAGATATGATTGCATACTTAACTATACGATACAATAGTGTGATATTACATACTCACTATTATATAGTAGTATAAGATTGCATGTGATTATAATTTACCAATAGTATAGTATTCGAATATAGTTATAGTTATGACATGTAAGCATACTTAATATTCAATAGAATGAAATTAAATAGGTGGTTGACACATCTATCTAGATTTGTATAAAATATAAGTATATACTTATACAATATAACAATACTATATTGCACACGTCTTAAATTGTATATCTTACATAGTTTTATTTATACAAGCGGCTTTTAACCGCAACTAATTGAGATTGGACTAAGAGAGGGTTCTATTCATGCTATTCATAGAGAGCCGACGTGGGCTTTGAAATTGAAGATGGAGGCTGGCACTTAAGCGATCTAAGAGGGCCTTAAGTGGGCACCTTTAGTTGGTTTGCTTAGGTGGGTGCCTATTTCCCATTTTAGGAAACATGTGGTCTAGATCTCTTAAGCGAATGCATAACCCATTTTTTAGAATATTGGGTGTAATGAACATAATTCTTTGACTATTAAACCCACTAAAACCTCTTATTCTAAGTTCTAAATGTGCCCAAAATCAACATTGTCTAATCGTGTACAAATTGAATTAAATTTTAGGACAAACCAATTGTATGTTTGTGTGTCAAAGGACCCCTCTAAAACTATGGATTATTATAACCCTGCTTTAACCTCTAGTTACATCCCATGAGATTAAATTTAAGGGGTCCTCGGTGATTACTCAACATCCATTCCATTGGGTGATGTTGATTAATGTTGCCACTTTTTGAGTGCTCTCATACAATCCTCCTTGGAATTCTTATTGCTTTTTGTCCATGACAAGTCACAATTTTCATGTGGTTTGTCTATACCTACCTCTAGTTCTTCTAGTGTAGTTACCTATGCCTACATATAGTACTTTGTTTGCAGCTACTCATACTTGTCATCTAGATAGATATACCCAATGCCTTCATATAGAGCATCATCCAACCCAAAGCCTCTACAACAAATGTCGCCCATGTTCAATTGTCTCTGGGTTGATCACTAACGCTCTACTTAAAATTGATAACCATATTCATTGTCGCAATGTATCCTATGGTTGTATTGCAATACCCCTTATTGTGGTGGCCTTATTGATTGCAATGATGTTGACTCCTTTTGGAGAGAAAAATACTCGACATGTTCAATTTTAAAATCTGTAAAAGATGAGCTATTGCACTATATTGTAATTGCAACATGCAATTGCCCATACCATACTCTTTTTGAGATTACATGGTATTGAGATGTACCATTTCTTAGACATGTTCCTACATTTTGGGGTCTTTACAGTGGTGATGGTTTTGAAATGACTAGTATAATTTTGTTCATAAATTTACTAAATTATATGTTCTTATCTAATGTTACTCATTTTAGTATATATTTATAGTTGGTTCAAATTGCCTGATGAAAGTACCCGATGAGATGGATAGGATAATGTTTCCTTGTATGAATGTTATATATGGAATATTTTCATGCATTATTGTTTGCCTTTGAGGTGTTTTTTTTCATTCTGATGTTTCAACACATGGATAACATTGGTCCTATAAGTACTTATGAATAAAATACATTAATCTTTTTGTGAATAAAATATGTAATATGAAATTATGTATATATACTATTTTTTGTTGATCTTTCTACATATATTTTAGTTATAAGAAGTATAATGGCACATATAGATGAGAAGGGGCGAAATCAGGGGCGGGCAGGGGCCATGCTCTCCCCCCTCCAATTTTTTTAAAAATAGTAAATATAGGTATATAGGCATATATTTGTCAAGCTAAGTTGATAATATATATTATTTATACTGCATATTGATCATAGACATAGATATGGCGATTGGTTTGCAGCTGCAGTCATGTCCAAGAGGTCATGGATTTGATTGTCGCTGAGGACATTATATATTTTTATGAAAAATGCAACATACAATTGTTATATATATATATATATATATATATATATATATATATAGAGAGAGAGAGAGAGAGAGTCAGGCTAGAATACACTCGAGTGTACGGATCACACGAATACACTCAAGTGTATTTGTATATCAAGACTATTTTTTGCAAAATGTAAACCGCTGATCTTCACTGTCATACTATAAATAGACTACATACAAATTTTGAGCCCATTTTGATGAGTGTAAGTCACTCATCCGAGGGCAACAAAATCGATGCGTGAAACTAATTTAAAATGCATAATTTTTGCGGTCTTCATAACTTGAGCTATACATATCCAAATGTGCTCAAATTTTGTGTATGAGTTGTTCACAAGATGTTTAAGAAGATCAACAGATTAGATTTTCAAAAAAAAATATTGCATCATGAAAAACTACTTGAGTGTATTCCGCTCCGGATACACTCGAGTGTATTCTAGCCTGACTCTCTCTCTCTCTCTCTCTCTATATATATATATATATATATATATATGTGTGTGTGTGTGTGTGTGTGTGTGTGTGTTCTTTGACACAACAAAGCACATAGTTATAGTAGGTGTAGTGGTTAACACATTTATTATTGTACTTTAAGTCACAAGTTCAAATCTTACATGATAATTTATATTTTTATGCCTCCCATCCACCAATTCCTGGTTCCACCATTGTTTGTAGTAAGCTTGTATACACTATTGGTGTATGATGGCTTGTACTGGATCCAAATACCTATTGCCATGTTCTTGATACTCATGATATGAATCTTGCAAAATGTCAAGTGACTTATTGAGAAATTTTGCGTTACATAGTAGTTTGATGTGTTAATTAGTGAAGCATGTTCATGTAGTGTGTAGTACTCATGGATGCATTATCATTATGGTTGATTTTGAGATTAGGTATTGTGATGAATCTCTCTTTCTCCTTTTCTCTCCCTTCCATTCTATCTTTATTTCTATCTAGCCTATTATGCACACGACATAGATCTTAGGGTGTAATCATATGTTTATTATGTTGTAGTTTCCAGAAATGCACCATGATAACATTATCTATAATGTTAACATTATCAATTTCAATATTTTTAAGGAGTGTATAGTTTTCCTTGCTCTTTCCCTATTTTTTTCAAGACTATTGTGCTTATGGCACAATTGTTGGTGTGTCCCTTTCTCTCTCCACACTTCCCACTCACACTTCTAGTCAACCAAATTTACTAATGTTTTAATAGATAACTACAATTGAGTTTACTTACAACTATAATGACGAGTCTCTCTTTCTCTTTTTCTCCTCAATCTATATGCAAATGTCTTCATGTTCAACTTGCATGCATTAGACATGGTTTCCATGGAACCTTGTCTTTCTTAAAAAGTAAAAAGTTAGGAATGCATGATTTTATATAATGGTGATTTTGGCGGGGGTTGTTGTCATGAAAAAGAATTTATTGTAGCCATGTAGTGTGTACATGTGTTTGTTGAAGAATAATAAAAAGGCAATGTCGTACAACATTAGGTCAAACAAGGTGGGATAGAAGGTAGCGTTTGTGTCAAACAAAGAGAATTCATTTCTTTTAGATTTTTAGCCATTGTTGTGGATGTTGTCTTGTTGACTTATTGGATGTCACATTTATGCATGCACAAAATGATCATATTTTCTAAATGAGTGTAAAATTTTAACACATTATATACCTTTATTATAATAATTGATGCAATACCATGAAGCTTGAAATGGGGGAGATGATCAAAGTATTTTGTTCCTTATTACTAGTAGTTGAAGCTAAATGGATATATTAACATATTTTCCTTAAATCCAAGTAACACGAATTAAGCATTTTACATAGATGGGTCATGATGCCGGGCCTTCATATCACTTTGGTAGTGGGTATGCATGCTTAGTAACTTAACAAGACTAAAATACTTGGGATTTGTCTTTTCTTTGTTGCGGTTACATTCTTTCATAAGAAGATAATTATTGTATCTGCATATTTCTGCATATCCAAAATATCAATGACTTTTTAGGAGTTTTCACTATCGTCAATATAAAAGTGTATATGAATTCATAACGAAACATAGTAACAACCGCCCAAGAGAAATCCATAACTAACAACACCAGAAGCATAAATAGTTAAGATCACTCTGGGAGATTGTTATAAATAATTATTCTTGATTCATTCATCAAAATAATATTGAAAACAATACATAAGACTTGATAGAAAAAAAGTGATTCATAATCTTGTCAGAAAAATTGGTTCTCATACATGATCCTTCATAAGAATTAACAAATTTAAGTATAAAAAGGAAAATTAATATATAAGAAATTGGAACTTGTCTAACACATATATATGATGTCCTCCACGTCAATAAATCATAAGGTCCATAGTATTAAAACCTCCTCAGTGCTTGTAACATACCACAATCTTACCACCTAGCCCTTATCCTAAAGTTTGGATGCCTTTGTACTTAGTTTAGGAATAAACTTCTAAGTATGGTATAAGTTATATTGTTCTAGACATAAAGTGAGATTAATATGTACGTGGTTAGAATGAAATATAGATAAGTATTTAAGGTAATTCGAAACATGCTTAAAAAGATATAAGGAATCATATAATGTGCAATATTGGTCCTTTTTCATTAATAATACGGAAATAATAAGTAATTCGTGCTAAAATGATAATATATAATTTGATTTTTCATAATAAATTTTTATCATATATTTTAGACAACTCATACACTTAATAAAACTAATAAAGTGTAACTTATAAATCAATGTAACCATGTATGAAATTTATTGTAACAATATGTGACAATCTTTATATACACACTTAAGATGAATTAGTGAAGTATAATTTGGAAATTCATGTAACAGTGTATGACAAGCTTCATATAATGAATAGCATACATATACATGTAAATATATTTATGTGTTTCCAACTCTCAATAAGGTACTAATTAAATTGTTAGTAATGTAAATGAGATTGAACATATCCATATAACAAGACTGAAGGGAAGCCTTTTAATAATCCTACAAATAATACTAAGGATGATGGATATGGCATGTTTTAATTGGAAATCTAAACATCTAAAAAAATAAAACTTGAATTAAACAATAAAAAGTTGCATATGAGATGTAAGGAAAGTAAGTTATGTGTTCAACAATGCCTAAAACGAGATAAATCACCTCCAACTAAGTAAAATTGATGTAAAATATCTAAAAAGAAACTAATGGAATCATCATCTAAGCCTCAGTCCCAACTATGTTGGGGTTGGCTACATGGATCCTTCATTTCCATTCAGCTCTATCATGGAACGTATTCTGGTTGATATGTAGAGATTCAAAATCTCTCTTTATAATCTCATCCCATGTTAATTTAGGCCTTCCTCTTCTTCTATTTATTGTGTTTGACTCAATAGAATTTTTTTGTATAGGCGCATTAGTTGGTCTGTGTTGCACATGTCCATACCATCTGAGTCGGCCCTCGTGCAACTTGTCCTCAATGCTCGCCACCCCCACTTTATTCCTGATATAGTCATTTCTCAAGTGATCTTTTCTTGTCTTCCCACACACCCATCTTAGCATACACATTTCAGCAACATTCATCCTGTTGAGACCTTGTTTCTTCACCGCCCAACATTCACTCTCGTAGAACATGGCTGGTCGTATGGCTGTTCCATCGAACTTACTTTTTAATCTGAGAGGGTTCTTCTGATCACATAAAACTCTAGTTTCACTCCCCCATTTCAACCATCCTGCACTGATCTTGTGACATACATCATTTTGGACATCCCCATCTATTTGAATAATAGAACTCAAGTAACAAAATTTATCACATTTTGGTATATGTACTCCGTCCAACTTGACTCCATCATTCACACTACGAGATTGGCTGAAATTGCAATGCATATAGTCAATTTTTCTACTGCTAATCATCAATCCATTTGATTCCAATGCCTTTATCCAACATTCAAATTTATCATTCAATTTATCTTTGGTTTAGTCAATCAAAACAATATCATCAGCAAATAACACACACCAAGGAATATCATCTTGAACATTCTTTGTCAACTCACCCATAACAAGAACAAAAAAAACTAATGGGATAATGTACATAAATAGAATATAAATTTGTGTATAGGTTATTACATGCACTTGTAACTCTATGCATAAATATAATGGAAATAGTTGGAGATATATAATTAGAAAAACCATGATATGAAAATATTATCCAAATCCAAATTTATTTTAAAGGAAGGTAATAATTTATACATATGGATGTAATAGCATCACACTTCAATGTATTAAATAATTAAATGTATAATGTCATAAGTGGAAAGTAGGAAGAGAATATATATTTTCCTCTTCTTGGTTGTCTTTAGAGTATGCTATTTATATTATGGAAACAATTAACATAAATTGAGAAACTAAGTTATTGTGAAGAAATTATAAATAAATACAATTCAGTACAATTGGAATGAGATTGAGGAATTGAAGTAAATATAAGATATGAATACTACCTCATGAGTGAATAATCTCAAAAGGAATGTAAATACTCAATATACACTATAATGATATCTATTTTAGTATTGGAAGAACATTCATATATATGAAATAGTCTACCAAATAATCTCAAAATGAAGGAAGTAATGTCAAATTTATATCTTTCATGTATTAATTGGTCTAGTTGTCAAATTCTACTTCAATTGGATAATATTAATTTCCATAAATAAATTATATAAAAATTTAATTGGATCATGCTAAAAGGGCTCAAATAAATTAATTGAGAAATTAAACATTTCTAAAAGTAGAAACGAATGGAAAATATGGATTTGACATGCTCAAAGTAGTCTAGACATCAGCTTTTATGTTGATCAGATAATCTCATACTAGAAAATAAAATAGGAAATAAGGTAAATTGAATACATACATACATACATACATACATACATATATATATATATATATATAATGTGTGTGTGGGGGGGGTCACAACTTACCCACGTCACACAAGGATATTTTTTTTCTTTTATTGTATTTAACCAATTGAATATAGTTCCTATGTACCGCTTTGACAAAATGATGGTAGAGTTGTCACTTACCGCATATCAATTTCTAAAATATAACAAAATCATACCTTCCTAGTCTTTTTTCTCACTCACTCTTTCTTTCTTGTTAATTTCCTTACTATTGGTATACCAAAACCATTATGCAAAAAACCTTTTCTCCTATGGTTAAATATCCATCACCAAGAAGCATATTACACGCACACACACACATATACACACACACAAATATATATATATATATATATATATATATTATTCCCACTTGAAGTATCCACATGCAATAAAAATAACCTAAAATCCACCAATTCCTTCTCAAATTGTAGCAAACCATCTTGACAACCTCCTCTATATCCTAAGTGTGATGATTATTCTCCCTCGCTCTGGATACCCTTGCCAACTAGAGGGTCTAAAACCAATCTATAAACCACTATGAAACTTTTTTATTCCCATCAAGCCCCCATTTCCACATATTCTTGCTCATTGTAGTTGCTTTGGATACATTTTTTGTTGACTTTGGTGATTGGAAGAGGATATAAACAAATTATAACCTACCATAAGAAGCTTTATTCATTGCAAGTTTCCCTGAAATAGGCTATTGTTCTGTAGGGAAATATGGTGACAGAGTAGGCAGCAAAAACACAAATTTAACTACCACATTCCCCTTAAAATAGTGGATCACAACAACAATTATGCAATAGGATGGATGGTTTAGAAGATACACCTGGCATTAGAGAAAATCCAACAACAATCTCGTCATTGTAGTTGTGCACCTTTCTTCAAGTTGTACTTGAACAACGTCTACGTTAGCCTCCTAGTTGAGCATCACAGACAGTAGGTTGGCGTTGTCCCCCAAGCAAAAGGTAACAACCTCCTCTCCTCTATAGTAGTCCACACAGACCATCGAGAACTCTTATCATTCTAGAATAATGGACAAGAAGGAGTTGTCCCTCCACAATGGTGTACTGCCACCAACTTACTCTCCTATAATTGTTCTCCCTTATTATCCCTCCCTTTATTTGGTAGGACTTGCTCAGGTTCTCTCAGTTACCACAACCAGATAATACAAACAACTGTCAGAAGAAATTGAGTTGTGTCTCTCAAAAGCCCCCAATACTCATCTATTTATAGGAGGCTTAGGGTCAGGGTTCCCAATCTGTGATGGAGTGGAAGGGACTGTAATTTCATTAATTTCCTCAACCTGTGAGTGATGAAATGATCGGTCCATAGTTGAATTGATTGGTTGGCATGTGAGATGATCGCTTCACCCAATGAACAATTCATTTCATCATATTTCCCATTTGCAGTTGTATTAGTAATTCTAATCCAATTAATGCAGAGCACGATGTCAACACTAATCATTGATGCAATGAAATTGATCCATGAATGGGGTGATTCATCTCATGACCTGGTCATCTGGTGACCTTGAGCCAATCCATTCACAAAGTGAACCGGATGGTTCATGTCTTGATTCATCCAGAATTCAACCAATGCATCTTCCAATCAACCTAACATGCCAACTGGTCAGTTCAACACTTGAATAGGTCGGTAAAGAGTCTAGTTAGTCAATTCTTGTTTAAATTGAATACATAAATACTTTAATAATCAAATTAATAATCATTCATAATGAAATTCCTATTCTAAGTGAACTCTTTGTGTGTGACCCTATAGGTTCCATGTTACACTGGTAGTGAATGTCCATAAACAATTATGACATCACAAGAAAAAAGTGATGTCTAGTAACACATCATTGCTACCCAAGTAAGCAGAAAGTTAAAGAACAACTTCAACCTACAATTTGTGATTGGTATTATAGTGTTTGTATAGTTCGTTTTCCACTGATATCTGGATTGAACTCGAGGCAAGAATCATCATCCTCTTCAATATTTCAATCCATGTTCCTTGATCTAGAGCAGACTAACTAAGATATATGTAAGCTCAATAACACATATTGTCTCACATGTGCATGTACATGCATTTCTTAGTCTCTCTAATCAAGTGGCCAAGATATCATACTCATGTAGGAGGGAAAAATCCCATCTATATCACTCACAATCATCCCCACATGTCATAGTGCACCCAAAGACTCACCTTTATGGAAACCCTTATTAAGAATTATGGTGGATGATGTCAAACTACATCGAACGACATGTGATGAGTGTAGACTTCAGGTCTAAGAACCATAGTCACCACCATAAGAGATGATTTTGACTACCATTTATGATTTCCATGTATCACTCTTAAGGTGGGTCTGTCTGATACATTGTTCCCTACAAGTATCTATGTGTTTGGTTTGATATCACATATCAAGACTGATGAGATTCTATCAATCAATACACACTCTAGTCTTTTGTGTTATTGCCATCTATCGACCTTCCACAATAGCATATGATTAGGGACATGTCAATAATGTATATACTCTTAACATCCTTATGATCTCATTATTCATGTCATCAACTCAAAGACATATGTCATTGAGTAATATCATTATTTAGACATTTATCATGTTACTTCATTATCTCATAACTAAATAAAACAAAATAAATTGGAAGATTGCCTTTATTATTAATCAAATCATTTACAACATATGCCATTACAATCATCATATGATTGGCTCTTTGGGCATACATACCAATAGACTCCCACTTGCACTTAGAGCCAATCACCCATGAATCTTATTCTAAGTGATCTAACATGACCATCATGCTTCTTCTATGAAAATTCTTTTGTTAAGAGGTCAACAACATTGTTCTCATTTGGTGCTCTGCAGATCTTCACATCTCCTTCTTGTACGATCTCTCATATGAGATGGAAATGCCTTTGTATATGCTTGGAACACTAATGCGATCTGGGTTCCTTAGCTTGTTCAATATCTCCATTGTTGTCACAATATAGCTCAATTGCATCAATGATGCTTGAAACTATCCCAAGTTTAGAGACAATCTATTTCTTGCCAACCCTACATGTATACATGATCAACTATTAAACTACCATCGAGTCTCTGACCTCCACGATCGTGATCAAGGCTTAGAACCTATTCCTTGTGTTCCTTAAAGCTTTTGGAGCCACCTATCTATCCAAATATAATGTGTTCCATTCTCTCCCCTTTTTCAAATAACCTCATATCGATTCCAGTGTTCCCAAATTTTTGTCAATGTTTAATATATAACAGCTCCAAGGACTCCTTTGAACACATCTCCGTGCTTTAACTTTGATTCGGTTTAGTTCTGGGCTTTCCCCATCTTTGCCACCTTCCCTTCTCAAAGCTATGATCCCTCTCTAAGCTTTAGGTCATCTTATGACCTGATCCAAGGCTCGTTGAGACATTAAGATCTTAGGGAATCTATTGTTGATGTTTTCTAGATGTATTGATTTTATATTCTCCTCTTTTAAATCAAAAATTGACACAATAAAATATTAGTTCTTGATCATGTTCTATTTCTACATTCGACCAGATGCATTTATCATTGTGTCCTTCTTTGTTTTACTTCCTGTAAGTTCCTCTTAGGCCATTATTGTCTTATTAAAACTTACTTCAATGGTGCCACATGGGTTTTGGTTTCTATTGAAAAGGTTGATATGCCTTGCCACACACCAAGTAATCGATGCCAAATACATGGGAAATCTAGTCATTAACCAACTTTTCTATATATAGTTTTAAAAAAAATTGGTAAAGCTCAAAAATTCATAACTAGTTAATGGTATCTTAGATAAATATGATTCGAATCATGAGATTATCCTCCATTTAATGGTGTTACTACCAAAACCTTATTCCAATATAATAAAATTGACATTTTAGGGGTTTATAAAATTTATGAGAGTTTAAAACTAATTTCTTATACATGCTTAATAGGTGGTTTGAGACCATATTGATGATCGAGGTTTGACTTTGGATATATCTAGACTTGACTTTGGGTATGTGGCATACCTCTATGAGTCATATTGAGCAATAATTTATGTACTCTTTCTCTTGGATTTCTTTGAGATATAATTATATTGAAATCACTATCATTCTTATTGACCTATTTTGGTCTAATCTTATGAAATTGGCATTGTGATATCTTTAAGATATAGAACTGCAAATTTGTGACTTGAAACCTTACTTTCCATGAGTAAGGCATAAAACTCTAATTTGATTCCTACAATATATCTTTTGAAATAGTTATTAAAATAACATCCATTGAGATTAATTTATCTCTTTTGAAATATTGACATTATTGAATATTCATTTATGATCTTTTGACCTCCAAAAATTATAATGTGGATGTTCTAATCCATTTCATGAGGAATTATATCACTTCTCCTTTTATTATGCATCATGTTATGACTTTCTAGTATAGATTAATATGTATATTGTGGGCTCTGATCTCCAAACCATGACATAAACACGATTAAAACTTAGCGGAAGCAAATCGGTAATCAGCGGAAGACAAAAATCATGGGAAATTAAAACTTTTCGAGATAAGAACTTGTATCCATAAAAACTCCTTTCATAAAGAGAGGTAACTGTTTACATCTCAGGATAATTACTTCTTGAGTAATTATATACATCAAGATACAAAATCTCAAGATCACATAACACAAGACTCCAAGACCTGAGAGTACAGAGGACACATAGGACTGACTCTAACTACACCACATGGCAGGACAAATCTCCACCTGAGATTACTGCTGCCCCTGGTGCTGCTGCTGCTGAGACTGATCACCTGTAGGCTGGTTCCTTCGTCTCCGACATCCACCTAAAAAGTTGAAGCCTACGGGGTGAGACAATTATACATAATTGTCCCAGCGAGAGTTATAACTCTTCGCCAGAAGCTTTATTATAACATCAAAGAATATCTTAAACAGTAAAGCCTTCAAAGCATTCTATAGCAGTTGCAGTTATAACAAGATCTCTACAATTTAGGAGATATGGAGAATATCAACATTATTGCAATGTAACATCAACCAACTAACTTGGAGTCATCTCTAACAAGTTATACTACATGGTTGATTATGTTTTACAAACAACATTATGCCCTGTGGAGATGAGGCTTACCACTCAAACTCCAACTGATCGCTGAGAAGCCGCATCAGTATCATACATAGGTCATTAAGAGAGCCGGATTCTCATGACCTTCACCTTCCTCAGTCAGTAAGAGGATCACTTGTAGGACATCTCGTGTCTCTACTATTATAGCTCACCAGGGTAAACTGGTCCTTCGCTATTCTAGAGTCACAGTGGCGTTCTGTACTCTCTTCGTCATCAGGAGGTTTCATATTTACCTACCACTGATACGGATATCTGTGCTGTCTTCGTCATCAGGAGGTTTCATGTTTACCTACCACTGATACGGTATGGAACTATAGTGAAGGATGGATGGATTACACATCTACATCACTTTCCTACACTAGGATGTAAGGTTCTACACATCCATGTACCCCACATACTCAAAAGTATGTGCTCCAGGAGTTCCCTAAGGAAAACCTGTTTCACCATCACTTAATTTCTGACAATGATGGATCTATGATCAGTGCTCTACATTATACTTGATTAGTTAGGTACATTCAGTATTCTTTAACAGCATACATTATCCTTCAAACAATAACAATAGCATAGCAGCTATAAAAGAAGAATACTAAATGTAACAAGCCTAACTCATATCAATCATCATTTCTCATTATCCTCATCACAAGTCATCTCTAAGGCTTGACCTTGATGGTATTCATGGCTCTCATAGCCCAGTATCAGCATAGGATGCCACTGGCAAGGCATCAGATTACATTACTTATTCATAAGGCTAACAACATGCCTTTAATGAATATAACATCAACATCCATACCTGGATATGATTACCTTCATATCAGAACATGCATGGTTAATACATCTGATAAAGGTAATACAACAATAATGAATGTACTTCCTACTTTTGTCATAAGAGTTAAATCTTTAATTCTGTTCAAATAGAGTTTATTGCTCAAAAGCATGCCATTACCCTTGAATTAGGGTTTACTATTCACATTACATGTCATCACCCTTGAATTAGGGTTTACTATTCACATCAAGGTGAATTAAACTCATAACATCATCATGTATGAGTAACATCTTCATTGATGCTCTTGGATTAGTTAAAGGTTCATCATTTATCATAATTAGGGTTTCTATGATCTCACACAGGTGGATCATACCCTAATTATGCTCATTTCTGTGTATCGGGGATGCTTCAATTGAGTTTCCATTTAAAAAGGGTACTTTCTCTCTCTAGAAGTACTTTCTCTCTCTAGAAGTACTTTCTCTCTCATCATAAGGTTAGGTGATGTCAACATCACTCTAAAACAAGTTGGGTTGAGTCATCATAGGCTAACATAGCCAAAAACATCACCATTAAGTGATTAGAGTTACTTTCTCTCTCTAGGGTACTTTCTCTCTCTAGAGTACTCTCTCTTTCATCATACTAATGGTTGATGATAACATTAGACTAGATCAAGTTGGATAGAATCATTATGACTAAAAACATCATTCTCATGTAATTAGAGTTTGAATTGAGCAAGGTATAACTCAATTGACCCTTCAGGGGTATTTTGGTAATTCACCCCATTGATCATCATCATAGTCAAAAACCTTGGTCAAATAACCCCTTACTATCCTAGATTATCATTAGGGTTTGATTTGGGCAACATTGAACCATTTTCATCATCAAATGATTGAATGTGGTCAACCTTGAGTCACATTGATTAATTCCAATCATTAATCATTAATTGAATTGAGATCGGTTGAAAGTGTTGACCGTTTGCCCACTTTGACCCTCCAAGACCGCGAGCCTCTTTCTAGCTCCAAGACCGCGAGCCCCCTTAGGCTTCAAGACCGTGAGCCTCTTCAAGGGTTCAGGACCGCGAAGCCTCCCATTGGTCCAAGTTAAAGTTGAGACCGCGAAGACCAATTTGAGTTGAGACCGCGAGGGTTATGAAGACCGTTTGCCCTTCTTTGACCTCAGGACCGCGAGGCCCTTCGCGGTCTTGAGACCGCGAGCCTCCTCTCGGTCTTGAGACCGTGAGCCCTCTCACGGTCTTGAGACCGCGAGCCCTCTCACGGTCTTGAGACCGCGAGGCTCTCATGGTCTCAGCCGCTTGGTCCTTCAACAAGGCTCAAAGATGCAACCGATAATGTCAACCCATGTTGAAGCCCTCAAATGGTCAAAGCTATGTTGACCACTGATGGATTTAGTCAATTAAGATTATGCTTGATTACTTGGTCATTCAATTGACCCATAATGGTTGAAATCGATTCAATTAGGGTCTATCAATGTTCACCCATCAACAATCATCAATGTGCATCAACACAAGGTTGAACCCTTCAATTGAGCTCCAATTGGGCCCAAACTTGGCCCAAACGGTCTTGAGGTCATGTGGGTGGACCCCACATGGTCTTAAGACCGTTTTCCCAATATTTCATCAAAGTCTAAGGTGATTTGATAGGGGTTGAACCATGATTGAACCACAAAACAGAATTTTGATTAAATTGATAACTTATTTGCAATTGGGTCCTCAATTGGTCAAATTACTCAACCCTAGACCTTCAAACGGTCTTGGGTGATTGTCCTCTCGGTCTTGAGACCGTTTGGATGAGTTCCAAACGGTCTTGAGACCGTTTGCCCATCAAATTTTGGATTCTAGTGCAAATTCTTCAAGGTCTGACCCATTGAGTTGATGATCATGTCAATATTTACTTGCAATGTAATTTGGTGTAAAAGTACCTTCAATTGGTCAACAAATCTTGACCCCAGACCTCCAAACGGTCTTGTCTGATTGCCCTCGCGGTCTTGAGACCGTTTGGTGACCCCCAAACGGTCTTGAGACCGTTTAGGTCAATCAACCCTAAAAACCCTAATTAGGTCACCATAATTTCAATACTGATTTTATCTAGGGTTAGCCCTAGTATTCACCCTTCAACTCTTAGCCCGTTTGGAATTAGACCATCAAACTTGGTGAGTTGTTAATTAACATAATTTTGAACAGTAATCTCATACGGTCAACGCTTAGTCAACGACCTTACACGGTCTTGAGACCGTTTGCCCAAAAAGGCAATTTCAGACCGTTTGAGAATCAGCAATTAATTCATTTAAAGTTGTGACTTAAAAAGGTCATATCTCCCGATTCCTTTGGAGTTAGTCTCCCAAATTTTGAGGGTAATTAGCCTATATAATTAGGAACAGATTTCCTATACGGTCCACGCTCGGTCAACGGGGCCAAACGGTCTTGAGACCGTTTGCCCTGTCGCGGTCTCGAGACCGTTTGCTCACCTTGCGGTCTTGAGTCCGAGAGAGCAAACTGTTAGGACCGTTTAAGGAAAAGAAAAGCGGTGGGTTTTTCTTGGAAATCACGCCTTCATCTTCTAGATCAAGAACAGTACAGATATCCCACGGGTTTTATTGCAAAATAGCAGGGAAAAGTAGGGAAATACTAAGAGCTATCATTAAAACGCATATAAAGATGCACATAGTAAAGCATGGGTTTAGAGTTATAAAACCCGCCTAAAGCTTGCTTCTTGAGCTCCAAGCTTTCAAGCTCCAAGCTCTAATGGCGTCCTTGAGTTCCCACAGGTTGGCCAAGGTGAAAACTCCAAGGAAGGATGAAAAGAGATGGCTAGAAAGATAGGGTTTCGAGAATTAGCCATGAAGCTGACCTTGAATTCGAATTCTAACCATGGAATTAGGCAAGAAGAGGGGTTTAAACCTACCTTGCACCCCTTGTTCGTCCTCCTTAGCTCCAAGGCAGTCCTTGGTCGTCTTTGGTGAAATGAAACAGTAAAGGAACGAAGGGTGAGTTCCCTTGCAACTAAGGGAAGGAGGGCTTATATACATGGGGTAGGATTTTCAACATTAGTTCATAAGTTTCCCTTAATTCCAACTAAGTCCTTCCTTTATTACTTGCTCGTCCCTTCCTCTTTATTCTAAGGACAAAACTTATCTTAAGTTATAGAAAAGAAGGCAAGGAAGAACAATTTAATAATAAAGTTCATACTTAAAGGGATATTGCACATATACCCTGATTATTCAATCACAAAGCCTATTTCTTAACTTGATAACTCAATTGAGGTGAATTCCTCATCATTTCTTCTCTAAATAATGGCAAGAGTCTAAAAAGATACTTTAGATGACATTATTTACAAATTGCATCCCTTTATTTGGGTAAATTGCATTTTACCCCAAATTAGGGTTTTCAAGCCCTGGGATTGCTTCCACAGCTGCACCTTGGTGCTCTAGCTTGGGAAATCCCTCAAACTTTGCCAAAGAGATTCTCATGATGTCTCAACATCAGAGGAACATCTCATCATGTGCAAATTGCAAGCTAACCCTTTCAACTGGGTAAATTGCACATAGGTCCCTGTATATCAAAACAATGCTACAACTTTAAATAAAAAGGAGCAAATACTGAAATATACGTTTCTGAGAAGCTTAATTACATGCTCAGAGTTAATCACAAAGATTTAATTACATATTTAGGCAAAACACCTAGGGTTGACTCATAACCCAGGTCAGGGATGTTACAAATTATCCACCCCTTACAAGGATTTTGTCCCCGAAATCGATAAAACATATTACGAGAAAAGGGCAGGATACTTCCTTCTCATCTCATCCTCTAACTCCCAAGTGGCTTCTTCAATACCACGATGGTTCCAGAGGACTTTCACAAGACTTATATCTTTCTTCTTTAACTTTTTAATTCGTTTATCAAGGATTGACACTGGTCCCTCCTCATAGGATATGTCATCATTCAATTCTACTTCCATAGGTTGTAGAACTGACTCGGTGTCTGGGTGACATTTCTTCAACATAGAAATGTGAAACACAGGATGTAACCTCTGTAATTCTGGGGGAAGCTCTAGTTTATATGATACCTTTCCAATCCGTTCAATGATTGGATAAGGCCCCATATATCTAGGAGCTAACTTCCCCTTCCTTCCAAAACGAAGGACTCCTTTCCAAGGTGAGACCTTAAGATACACTCTGTCTCCAACCTGGAACTCTAAGGGTCTACGACGTTTGTCAGCATAAGATTTCTGCCTATCCTGAGCAGTCTTAATCTTATGTTGTATAACTTTAATCTTTTCCGTGGTTTGCTGCACCAGGTCAGGACCTAACAACTGGTGCTCACCAGTCTCAAACCAACACAAGGGTGATCTACAACGTCTACCATATAAGGCTTCATAAGGTGCCATATCAATACTATGCTGATAGCTATTGTTATAGGCAAACTCTATCAGTATGTGGATGAAAGGCCGTACTAAACCTCAGCTTAGTGCCTAAGGCACTGTGCAACTGTTCCCAAAAACGACTTGTAAACTGAGGACCTCTGTCCGAAACTATTGTGACAGGAACTCCGTGCAAACGTACTATCTCTTGAACATACAACTCTGATAACCTTTCAGCAGAATAGGTTGTTTTGACAGGTAAGAAATGTGATGTCTTAGTCAACCTATCAACAATTACCCAAATGGAATCATGTCCTTTGCTTGTCCTGGGTAGGCCAACAACAAAGTCCATGGTCACATGGTCCCACTTCCACTGTGATATGGGTAAAGGTTGCATTGTCCCTGCAGGCTTCTGGTGTTCAGCTTTAACTTGCTGACACACAGGACACCTCTGAACAAACTCTGCAACGTCCTTCTTCATCCCAGGCCACCAATACTGATCCTTCAAATTCCGATACATCTTGGTGCTCCCTGGATGCATAGCATACATGGAAGAATGGGCTTCTTCCAGGACTAACTTCCTTAAGTTGTCCACATCCGGCACTATCATTCTTCCATTATAACAAGCTACTTGATCTTTTGAGTCATGAAACCCATCTTGCTTCTCATTTCCATACTCAGATCTTATATGTTGAACTGCAGCATCACCTAGCTGTGCTTCTTTAATCTGCTCTCTTAGGGTAGGTTTAATATGCATCTCAGCTAACAAACCAGCTAGCAATGACACCTTCAACTGTACATTGTCTTTCCTTAAAGAGATAAGCATATCTCTTCTAGAGCATACTAAAGAGTTTAGTTGTGCTCTATTCATGGTTGATGTTGCTGATTTCCTACTCAAGGCATCTGCAACAACATTGGCCTTGCCTGGATGGTAATCAATTGTACAGTCATAGTCCTTGATTAACTCCATCCAGCGACGTTGCCTCATGTTGAGCTCATGCTGAGAAAAGATATACTTAAGGTTTTTGTGGTCTGTGAAAATCTGGAATGTTTCTCCGTAGAGATAATGTCTCCAGATCTTCAAAGCATGAACCACAGCTGCTAACTCCAGATCGTGTGTTGGATAATTCTCCTCGTGTTTCTTAAGCTGTCGAGAAGAAAAAGAAATCACTTGTTTATCCTGCATCAACACACATCCTAGTCCATTTTTGGAAGCATCACAGAAAACTATATACCCTTTTCCTTGTTCAGGTAGCACTAGCACAGGTGCACTTGTCAACTTCTCCTTCAGCAGCTGGAAAGATTGTTGACACTTATCACTCCAAGAAAAAGGAACATCTTTCCGGGTTAACTTGGTCAAAGGTAAAGCTATAGAACTAAAGTTCTTAATGAACCTTCGATAATAGCCAGCTAACCCCAAGAAACTTCGAATTTCCGTCGGTGTCTTTGGTTGTTCCCATTGTAGAACAGATTCTACCTTTGTAGGGTCAACACGAATTCCCGAGGCGGATATTACATGTCCAAGAAAAGATACCTCCGGCAGCCAGAACTCACACTTGCTAAACTTAGCATACAACTTATGTTCTCTTAGAAAGGTCAAAGCTTGGCGAAGATGTTGCTCATGCTGCTGAGCATCTTTACTATAAATCAGTATGTCATCTATGAAGACGACAACACACTGATCAAGGAAAGGTCAAAAAACTTTATTCATGAGTTCCATAAATGCAGCTGGTGCATTGGTTAGTCCAAACGACATAACCGTGAACTCATAGTGACCATATCTTGTCCTAAAGGCAGACTTGGATATGTCACTATCCTTAATACGAAGTTGGTGATATCTAGACCTCAAGTCTATCTTTGAAAACACTGTTGCACCACGCAACTGGTCAAAGAGATCATCAATCCTCGGCAGAGGATACTTATTCTTTATTGTCACTTTATTGAGTTGTCTATAGTCGATGCACAACCGCATTGACCCATCTTTCTTTTTAACAAACAAGACCGGAGCACCCCAAGGTGAAGTACTCGGTCAGATAAAACCTCTCTCAAGTAGCTCTTGAAGCTGTTTCTTGAGTTCTGCCATCTCGGCAGGAGCCATTCTATACGGAGTTTGAGCTATGGGTTTCGTATCTGGAATCAGATTGATTTCAAAGTCAATCTCCCGAGGTGGTGGTATACCAGGAAGTTCTTCAGGAAACACATCTTTGAATTCCCTGACTATGGGAACTTCGGCAGGATTGGAACTTTCCTTGGTAACATCTACCACATGGGCTAAGAATGCATAACATCCTTGCCTCAACAGCTTATCAGCAACCATAGCTGATACAAGACAGGTGGGCAGAATCTTTCTTTCACCTTGAAAGATCCATGTGTTGCTTTCATCAGCAAACACAGCCAACTTGGACTCACAATCCAAGACAACTCTATACCTTTCTAAGGTATCCATCCCGAGGATTATATCAAATCCCTGCATATCAAGTGGTATAAGATCCACTTGAATGCGATGGTCAGAAAAGAGGAGGATGCAGGGAGAACATATCTCCTGCAAAACGGCAGACCCACTCAACGGAGTTTCCAACAACAAACTATCTGCTCTATGACTAACAGTCATATTGCAGTTATGAATCGCTGCACGAGTGATGAAAGAGTGCGTAGCACCCGGATCAATCAAAACGGATACAACACAGGATATAGACATATCAGAATATAAAAGTTTCATCTGACCTGCCACTACCCGTGGATTGACCACTGCCTCAGGTGGGTTCATAGCATAGAACCTCGCAGTCGCCTGGTGTTGAGGTGGTGCTGATGATCCAGCTTGAGACGCTTGTCCACATCCTCGAGCTGCTCCTTGGTGTTGTCTATTCTGAGATCCCTGTTGATTCTGTCTCGGGGTTTGTTGTGTCACACCGACAACCCTAGAATGGCAATCCTTCATCAAGTGTCCCATCTTACCACAGTTGTAGCAACTTTTCTCCTGTTGCTGTGGTCTGGGTGGTCCAGTAACTGACACTGATGCAGAACTGTGCATCCCTTGAAGCGGTTGACTCCGCCCTCTACCTCTGCTTGGTGTCCCTTGAGTTTGAAAACTCGATCTGGGTGGTGGAGGGTTAGGTGCAGAGAATCTAGGTCTCTTGGGATCCCTAGATGAAGAACCCTGGAACTGTGGATATCTTTTATGGGTTTGTCTTTTCTCAACCACAGATCTCTCTATCCTTCGGACTGACTCAACGAAGGTAGAGAATCTTTCTCTATTTTCTAAGGCAGACACAGGGGTTGACATATCGGAATTCAAACCCTTTTCAAATCTTCTGATTCTTTCCTCATCCGTAGCGGCCATGTGCGGACAGAACCGCAGCAACTCCATGAACTTAGCTTCATACTCACTAATGTTCATCATACCCTGCCTTAGTTTCTCAAACTGAGAGATCTTCTCATCTAGGAAGGTCTTTGGAAAATATCTATTGATAAATTCCCGACGAAACTCTTCCCATGAGAACTCTACTCCAGGTCTCTTCTGCTCTTCCATATTCCACCAGTGACCAGCACTGCCTTTGAGAAGATAGACAGCATGTCTAACCTTCTCAACTTCCGGAATCATAAGAATCCTGAAAGCCTTCTCCAACTCTGTCAACCATAAGTCAGCATCTGCAGGGTCGGCAGTTCCGAAGTACTCGGTAGCTCCGACACGACGAAGTCGTTCGAACGTCTTACCGATACCTTGTGCTTCAGGCTGGACAGGTGCCCTAGGTGCAGGAATGGGCATCCTATCGGTTATATGTGTCATGGCAGTCATAAACTGCCCGAACATCGTCTGTACAGCTGGATCACTCATGTCAGCTGGGTCGAATTGGGGTGGCTCTCTTGGCGACTCAGGTGCAGGTTGTTCTATTCTCGGAACTCTTGCACCGCCTCGAGGTGCACTAGCACTACTTTCTGCCACGTGCTCATCATGATGTTCTGACATTCTTATGTATCTTCTTCTCCTGAGGAGCAGAAGATTCTATTAGATAAGGAAGGAGTACTAAAGGTAGACTCGACATCCTAAGTCCTATGCCTCTGTAGACTCAACTGAACCTGGAGCTCTGATACCACTAATTGTGGGCTCTGATCTCCAAACCATGACATAAACACGATTAAAACTTAGCGGAAGCAAATCGGTAATCAGCGGAAGACAAAAATCACGGGAAATTAAAACTTTTCGAGATAAGAACTTGTATCCATAAAAACTCCTTTCATAAAGAGAGGTAACTGTTTACATCTCAGGATAATTACTTCTTGAGTAATTATATACATCAAGATACAAAATCTCAAGATCACATAACACAAGACTCCAAGACCTGAGAGTACAGAGGACACATAGGACTGACTCTAACTACACCACATGGCAGGACAAATCTCCACCTGAGATTACTGCTGCCCCTGGTGCTGCTGCTGCTGAGACTGATCACCTGTAGGCTGGTTCCTTCGTCTCCGACGTCCACCTAAAAAGTTGAAGCCTACGGGGTGAGACAATTATACATAATTATCCCAGCGAGAGTTATAACTCTTCGCCAGAAGCTTTATTATAACATCAAAGAATATCTTAAACAGTAAAGCCTTCAAAGCATTCTATAGCAGTTGCAGTTATAACAAGATCTCTACAATTTAGGAGATATGGAGAATATCAACATTATTGCAATGTAACATCAACCAACTAACTTGGAGTCATCTCTAACAAGTTATACTACATGGTTGATTATGTTTTACAAACAACATTATGCCCTGTGGAGATGAGGCTTACCACTCAAACTCCAACTGATCGCTGAGAAGCCGCATCAGTATCATACATAGGTCATTAAGAGAGCCGGATTCTCATGACCTTCACCTTCCTCAGTCAGTAAGAGGATCACTTGTAGGACATCTCGTGTCTCTACTATTATAGCTCACCAGGGTAAACTGGTCCTTCGCTATTCTAGAGTCACAGTGGCGTTCTGTACTCTCTTCGTCATCAGGAGGTTTCATATTTACCTACCACTGATACGGATATCTGTGCTGTCTTCGTCATCAGGAGGTTTCATGTTTACCTACCACTGATACGGTATGGAACTATAGTGAAGGATGGATGGATTACACATCTACATCACTTTCCTACACTAGGATGTAAGGTTCTACACATCCATGTACCCCACATACTCAAAAGTATGTGCTCCAGGAGTTCCCTAAGGAAAACCTGTTTCACCATCACTTAATTTCTGACAATGATGGATCTATGATCAGGGCTCTACATTATACTTGATTAGTTAGGTACATTCAGTATTCTTTAACAGCATACATTGTCCTTCAAACAATAACAATAGCATAGCAGCTATAAAAGAAGAATACTAAATGTAACAAGCCTAACTCATATCAATCATCATTTCTCATTATCCTCATCACAAGTCATCTCTAAGGCATGACCTTGATGGTATTCATGGCTCTCATAGCCCAGTATCAGCATAGGATGCCACTGGCAAGGCATCAGATTACATTACTTATTCATAAGGCTAACAACATGCCTTTAATGAATATAACATCAACATCCATACCTGGATATGATTACCTTCATATCAGAACATGCATGGTTAATACATCTGATAAAGGTAATACAACAATAAGGAATGTACTTCCTACTTTTGTCATAAGAGTTAAATCTTTAATTCTATTCAAATAGAGTTTATTGCTCAAAAGCATGCCATTACCCTTGAATTAGGGTTTACTATTCACATTACATGTCATCACCCTTGAATTAGGGTTTACTATTCACATCAAGGTGAATTAAACTCATAACATCATCATGTATGAGTAACATCTTCATTGATGCTCTTGGATTAGTTAAAGGTTCATCATTTATCATAATTAGGGTTTCTATGATCTCACACAGGTGGATCATACCCTAATTATGCTCATTTCTGTGTATCGGGGATGCTTCAATTGAGTTTCCATTTAAAAAGGGTACTTTCTCTCTCTAGAAGTACTTTCTCTCTCTAGAAGTACTTTCTCTCTCATCATAAGGTTAGGTGATGTCAACATCACTCTAAAACAAGTTGGGTTGAGTCATCATAGGCTAACATAGCCAAAAACATCACCATTAAGTGATTAGAGTTACTTTCTCTCTCTAGGGTACTTTCTCTCTCTAGAGTACTCTCTCTTTCATCATACTAATGGTTGATGATAACATTAGACTAGATCAAGTTGGATAGAATCATTATGACTAAAAACATCATTCTCATGTAATTAGAGTTTGAATTGAGCAAGGTATAACTCAATTGACCCTTCAGGGGTATTTTGGTAATTCACCCCATTGATCATCATCATAGTCAAAAACCTTGGTCAAATAACCCCTTACTATCCTAGATTATCATTAGGGTTTTATTTGGGCAACATTGAACCATTTTCATCATCAAATGATTGAATGTGGTCAACCTTGAGTCACATTGATTAATTCCAATCATTAATCATTAATTGAATTGAGATCGGTTGAAAGTGTTGACCGTTTGCCCACTTTGACCCTCCAAGACCGCGAGCCTCTTTCTAGCTCCAAGACCGCGAGTCCCCTTAGGCTTCAAGACCGTGAGCCTCTTCAAGGGTTAAGGACCGCGAAGCCTCCCATTGGTCCAAGTTAAAGTTGAGACCGCGAAGACCAATTTGAGTTGAGACCGCGAGGGTTATGAAGACCGTTTGCCCTTCTTTGACCTCAGGACCACGAGGCCCTTCGCGGTCTTGAGACCGCGAGCCTCCTCTCGGTCTTGAGACCGTGTGCCCTCTCACGGTCTTGAGACCGCGAGCCCTCTCACGGTCTTGAGACCGCGAGGCTCTCATGGTCTCAGCCGCTTGGTCCTTCAACAAGGCTCAAAGATGCAACCGATAATGTCAACCCATGTTGAAGCCCTCAAATGGTCAAAGCTATGTTGACCACTGATGGATTTAGTCAATTAAGATTATGCTTGATCACTTGGTCATTCAATTGACCCATAATGGTTGAAATCGATTCAATTAGGGTCTATCAATGTTCACCCATCAACAATCATCAATGTGCATCAACACAAGGTTGAACCCTTCAATTGAGCTCCAATTGGGCCCAAACTTGGCCCAAACGGTCTTGAGGTCATGTGGGTGGACCCCACATGGTCTTAAGACCGTTTTCCCAATATTTCATCAAAGTCTAAGGTGATTTGATAGGGGTTGAACCATGATTGAACCACAAAACAGAATTTTGATTAAATTGATAACTTATTTACAATTGGGTCCTCAATTGGTCAAATTACTCAACCCTAGACCTTCAAACGGTCTTGGGTGATTGTCCTCTCGGTCTTGAGACCGTTTGGATGAGTTCCAAACGGTCTTGAGACCGTTTGCCCATCAAATTTGGATTCTAGTGCAAATTCTTCAAGGTCTGACCCATTGAGTTGATGATCATGTCAATATTTACTTGCAATGTAATTTGGTGTAAAAGTACCTTCAATTGGTCAACAAATCTTGACCCCAGACCTCCAAACAGTCTTGTCTGATTGCCCTCGCGGTCTTGAGACCGTTTGGTGACCCCCAAACGGTCTTGAGACCGTTTAGGTCAATCAACCCTAAAAACCCTAATTAGGTCACCATAATTTCAGTACTGATTTTATCTAGGGTTAGCCCTAGTATTCACCCTTCAACTCTTAGCCCGTTTGGAATTAGACCATCAAACTTGGTGAGTTGTTAATTAACATAATTTTGAACAGTAATCTCATACGGTCAACGCTTAGTCAACGACCTTACACGGTCTTGAGACCGTTTGCCCAAAAAGGCAATTTCAGACCGTTTGAGAATCAGCAATTAATTCATTTAAAGTTGTGACTTAAAAAGGTCATATCTCCCGATTCCTTTGGAGTTAGTCTCCCAAATTTTGAGGGTAATTATCCTATATAATTAGGAACAGATTTCCTATACGGTCTACGCTCGGTCAACGGGGCCAAACGGTCTTGAGACCGTTTGCCCTGTCGCGGTCTCGAGACCGTTTGCTCACCTCGCGGTCTTGAGTCCGAGAGAGCAAACTGTTAGGACCGTTTAAGGAAAAGAAAAGCGGTGGGTTTTTCTTGGAAATCACGCCTTCATCTTCTAGCTCAAGAACAGTACAGATATCCCACGGGTTTTCTTGCAAAATAGCAGGGAAAAGTAGGGAAATACTAAGAGCTATCATTAAAACGCATATAAAGATGCACATAGTAAAGCATGGGTTTAGAGTTATAAAACCCGCCTAAAGCTTGCTTCTTGAGCTCCAAGCTTTCAAGCTCCAAGCTCTAATGGCGTCCTTGAGTTCCCACAGGTTGGCCAAGGTGAAAACTCCAAGGAAGGATGAAAAGAGACGGCTAGAAAGATAGGGTTTCGAGAATTAGCCATGAAGCTGACCTTGAATTCGAATTCTAACCATGGAATTAGGCAAGAAGAGGGGTTTAAACCTACCTTGCACCCCTTGTTAGTCCTCCTTAGCTCCAAGGCAGTCCTTGGTCGTCTTTGGTGAAATGAAACAGTAAAGGAACGAAGGGTGAGTTCCCTTGCAACTAAGGGAAGGAGGGCTTATATACATGGGGTAGGATTTTCAACATTAGTTCATAAGTTTCCCTTAATTCCAACTAAGTCCTTCCTTTATTACTTGCTCGTCCCTTCCTCTTTATTCTAAGGACAAACCTTATCTTAAGTTATAGAAAAGAAGGCAAGGAAGAACAATTTAATAATAAAGTTCATACTTAAAGGGATATTGCACATATACCCTGATTATTCAATCACAAAGCCTATTTCTTAACTTGATAACTCAATTGAGGTGAATTCCTCATCATTTCTTCTCTAAATAATGGCAAGAGTCTAAAAAGATACTTTAGATGACATTATTTACAAATTGCATCCCTTTATTTGGGTAAATTGCATTTTACCCCAAATTAGGGTTTTCAAGCCCTGGGATTGCTTCCACAGCTGCACCTTGGTGCTCTAGCTTGGGAAATCCCTCAAACTTTGCCAAAGAGATTCTCATGATGTCTCAACATCATAGGAACATCTCATCATGTGCAAATTGCAAGCTAACCCTTTCAACTGGGTAAATTGCACATAGGTCCCTGTATATCAAAACAATGCTACAACTTTAAATAAAAAGGAGCAAATACTGAAATATACGTTTCTGAGAAGCTTAATTACATGCTCAGAGTTAATCACAAAGATTTAATTACATATTTAGGCAAAACACCTAGGGTTGACTCATAACCCAGGTCAGGGATGTTACATATATAATTGGTATGAATGTGATAATATCTCAGTCTATATAATTGTGTGGAGGTGATAATTACTACAATGAATTTGGAAGGGAAGATGTGTATCATGTTCTTCTCAGAGAGCATATGTATCTTTTCCTACTTGACCCATATAGTAGATGGATGTGTAATCTTATAGCTCACCCCATATTGTAGAAAAAATGTGGTTGGGAATTCGATCCCATGTTTTCTGGGGCATTTGAATGCAAAAAGGGGGAGGAAGAATATGTTCTAGCCTTAGATTCCAAATCTGCATCTACATCACAAGTTTATGGTGAGGTTGGTGAGAGAGAATCCATTTGATTTTCTTTGATAGGGCATTGGTTGGTTAGGTAATGGTAGGTAGCTGTAGAAGACCTAAAAAGCATAAATACTGAATACAGAGTTGTAGGGATGTCCCCTCTTACTAGAATACGTCATCTGCCATATGTATACTTAAAAAACCCATCCTAGAATTCAAAATGTAAATGAATAGATGAATGAATACAACACTCTCAAGCTAAGAAATTGAATTATTTAGTTGAGGTTGAGAAAGCAGAGTTGCATTCTTTGATAGTAGTTCCTCAAATCAAACGCATGTATCCATTTTCCTTGGTACTAGTACCTATTCCACATCCTTAAGCATCAATCTATCTCTAGTTGCTTAGGATTGGTACCGAAGATCCCACACACTGACACATATAGCTTATAGAATTCTACCAGATGGGAGAAAAGTGAAAATATATTTTTAAATATATTTTTAATCTTTCAGTACTTAGCTATATATTATTTACGTTAATGAATTATCTAGATTTACAGATGAAAGCCCCACATAAAAATGAATATACCTTGTAGTATGATTTCATGCATATATATGACACAACTTAAAAACTGTACGTAGGAAACTGGGGCGCAAAGACTAGAATATGCATTATTAAACCAAAAACCAATGTTGTCAAGATAGAAATCTGGAGGAAGAAATAGGAAGAAGAGGAAGTAAAACATGTTGGTATGTATGCCCAGAGAGCCAATCATATGATGATTGTAATGGAATATCTTGTAAATAATTTGATTAATAATAAAGATAATCTTCAAATTTATTCTATTTTATTTAGTTATGAGATAATGAAGTAACATGATAAATGTCTAAAGGATGATATTACTCAATGAAGTATGTATTTGGGTTGATGACCTGAACAGTGAGATCATACGAATGATAAGAGTATATACATTCTTGATATGTCCCTAGTCGGATGTTATTGTGGAAGGTTGATAGACAACAATAACACATAAGATGAGAGTGTGTGTTGGTTGATGATGGAATCTCATCAATCATGATATGTGATATCAAACCAAACACATAGATACTTATTAGGGAATAATGTATCAGATAGATCCACCATAAGGGTGATACATGGAAACTATAAATGGTAGTCATAATCATCTCTTATAGTGTTGGTGGTGATTGTGGTTCTTAGACATGAAGTCACTACACTCATCACATGTTTTTTTATGTACTTTGACATCATCCACCATAGTTCTAAATAAGGGTTCCATAAAGGTGATGCTCGGGTGCACTGTGACACATGGGGATGAATGTGAGTGATGTAGATGTGATTTGTCCCTCCTACATGAGTATGATATCCAAAATACTTGATTAGGAAAATTGAGAAATACATGATCATGCACATGTGAGTCAATATGTTATATTGAGCTTAAATATATGTCATATAGTCTGCTCTATCTTAAGGAACATAGATTGAATGACTGAAGAGGATGATGATTCCATACCTTGAGTTCAATCAGGATATCAGTGACAAAGGAACTATACAAACATTATAGAACCAATCAAATATTTTAGATTGAAGTTGTTCTCCAACTTTCTATTTCTTAGGTAGCAATGATATGCTACTAGACTCCGTTCTTTGCTCATAATGTCATAATTGGTTATGGACATTCACTACCGATGTAACATGAAACCTATAGGGTCACAAACAAAGGATTCACTTTTAATAGGAGTTTAATTATGAATGGTAATTAAATTGATTACTAAAGCATTTAAATATACAATTTAAACACAATTGACTGACTAGACTTTAAACCGATCAGTTCAAGTGTTGAACTGATTGGTTGGAGCGTCAGGTTGATTGGAAGTTGTATTGGTTGAAATCTGGATGAACCAGGACATGAACCGATCAGTTCACTTAATGAACTGATCCTCTCAAGGTCGTCGGATGATCAGTTCATAGATCAATTCGATTGTATAAAGAATTAGTTCAGACGTCATGTTTTGTATTCATTCAATTAGAATTCCAATACAATTGTGATTGGAAAACATGATGAAATGATCGGTTCACTGGGTAAACCGACTGATCAGACACCTGTGAACCAATTATCTTGTCACTCATAGGTTGTGAAAATTCAAGAAATTTTGTTCCTTTCCACTCGTACACAGATTGGGAACCCTGACCCTAACCCTCCTATAAATAGTGGGGTATTGGGGATTTCCCAGAGACACAACTCAATTGCTTTGTATAATTGTTGTCTTCTCTGATTGTGATAACTGAGAGAACCTAAGCAAGTCCTACCCAATAAAGGGAGGGATAGCAAGGAGAAAAAAATTGTAGGAGAGCAAGTTGGTGCTAGTACCCCAACATGAAGGGACAACTCCTTCTTGTCCATTTTTCTAGAATGACAAGAGTTGCCAGTGGTTCGTGTAGACTACTATAAAGGTGAGGAGGTTGTTTCCTGCCGCTCGAGGGGACAACATCAACCTACTATCAGTAGTGATCAACTAAGAGGCCGACACAGAGGTTGTTTGAGTGCAACTCGAAGAAAGGTGCACAATTACGATGAGAAGATTGTCGTTGGACTTGCTCCAGGACCAGGTATATCCTCTAAACCATCCTTCCCATTACATAGTTATTGAAATGATCTACTATTTTAAGGATAATATGACAGTTAAATTTTTACTTCTGTTGTCTGCTGTGTCGTCATATTTTTCCATAGTGGTATTAGAGCCACTTCAATCTTCTATGTTTTGAGATAATCAATATGATCATATTTTTGGTTTTCATCGTTTATTTATTGCATGCAATGTGAATACTTAAATTAATGTGTATATATAATTAAACACCACATAAGATCACAATTAATATATATATATATATATATATATATATATATATATATATATATATATATATATATATATATATATATATATATATATATATATATATATATATATATATATATATATATATATATATATATATATATATATATATATATATATGCAGTTTGCAAGCATCACCCTAAAAGAGAGTTTTGATGATGGATGTAAAGCATGGCTATGGAAATAACCTTATATATCTTTGCATGGTTGTGTAGTTGGTTATTCTTATATTATCTTGGTTTGCATATTGAACCTCTACCTTATCTTCCAATTGTAAAAGTATTACTCTCTCCTACTTATGATCCCCTCAAATGTAACTCGAGGTTTCTAGTTCATGAATATGTAAAATCATTACGATAGTTTAATTTCTTGTTACGATGAAGAAGAAGACGCTCAACACCAAACCAACTAGCTGATAGGAAGGTGAGCCAACTGGAGGATTGAGGAAGACCCAGGATGAGCCAAACCATCCGACTGGTGTCCCGAACTGTTTGACTGGAGGATCCAGAAGATGGTAGACCGAACACCAGATGACCAGACTGACAACCAACCAAACCAATAAACTCAGATTGGCAAGCACAAATCTTCATCAGTAATATGTTTCTGCATGAGATGTAAACTCGGGTGGTGGTAGTTTGTTGTGGCTCCAAGAAGTTACAGTAGTATGGTCATAACCATCACTTATGTTTGTTGCATATTTTTGCAGTGGGATATAACATGTATATGATATGTACTATATATATGTGGTGAGTGGATAATTAATATTTATTTATAAATAAGTCCGTAAATAAAATATTAAGTCTAAGATGCTTTCCGTCAGCAACACACATAAAAAGCTTGATCGACTATGCATGGGTATGCCAAGAATGGTGTGCAATATATCTCATGGAAGGGTGATGATAATAATGTGGGATTTCCAAGTGGGATGCATTATTATCATGTTGGCTTTTGGGTCAGGATTAACTAGGTCTCCTTAATGAGATTAAGCACCTCGAAGCATGCATATGACTATGGTAAAGAGTTGTGCATATCATCTGTCTAAGAATTGCATCAGATTCAATTGGCAAAAGCTACCTACCTTAATAATTGACTATGGATGTTGATGTTGGATGGGTAATAGTTGAATTGTTTTGTATCTTGTCTCACTAGAAGGTCATATGCTACAATCTTCCAAGTTGGTATGTGAGGGCTATCAATTCGAGTAAAATAGTGGGAGCAATAATCAATTAAAAGCATAATTAAATGTCATCCATTTTTCAAATCAAATCAAATCAAAAGGGGTTTCGACAAATTCAAATTTTTTCTCTTATAGAATCAAATGACAATCAATCATCATTGTGATTGGTCCTTAGGAAGGATAGATTTAACACGAAAAATTTCCACGACTAGTTTTAGATTTTGAGAAGAGTTCTCAATGAAGAGCACAAGCTCTATGTCCTAGAAATACCAGTGCCAAAAATGCATGCTCTTGATGTGCCTAGGACTGAGGTGCATGCTTATGGGAAGCATGACAATGGTGCCTTGGAAATAAAGCACCTTATGTAAGTTTCATGAACTATGAGCTGCATGAGAAGTATGAAAATATGGTGATACTTGAGATGGTTTCACATCTTAAGAACTTGAACCATAAGTACACGAAGCAAGAAAGGTACAATATCTAAAAGGCGCTATTTGAGTGTAAGATGATAGAGGGAGACTTAGTTGAAACCCATATGTTCAATATGATTGGATGTGTGGAACATCTAGAAGAATTGGGATTCTCTTTCAGCCAAGAGTTGGCTACATATATGATTTTGCAATCATTATTTGAGTCACATAGCCATTTTATTGAGTTTTACCACTTGAATAACATGGATAGACTATTGTCGGATTTACTTGGAATGTTGATTAATGTCGAAACAAGAATGAAAAAGGACATGTTTGTGATGGTGATCAGTAGAATTGAGTCCAAGGATGAAAGCAAGGCCATGAAGAGTTCTGAGTCTAAGCCCAAATCTAGATCTTCAACAGTCAAGATAAGGATAAAGAAAGTACAAGAGGAATCTATCCTTTGTACTTGAAGGCATTCAGGAAGAAGAAGATGGGGATGGTGATCTCCACTTTAGGTATATATGTTATTAAGATAAACTTATCTCCTTCTTCATATTGGGTACTAGATACCAGATGTGGATCTCACACATCGAATATACAAGATCTAAAAAGAAGTAGGCCGTTGAGAAAGGATGAGGTTGAACTACAACTCATAAATGGAGCAAGAGTTGCTACCACTACAGTTGGAACCTATAGTTTATGTCTACCACTGGGCTCGTAGTAGAGTTAGTGAATTGCTATTATGTACCTACTACAAATACAAACATCATTTATGCATCTTGTATGGACAAGGATGCATATGAACTTCATAATAAGAATGGTCGATGTTCTATTTTAAAATATGCGATCTTTTATGGAAATGCCACAATGTCTTATGGTCTTTATTTACTAGATCTAAAGACATATATTTATAAAATAAATACCAAAAGATTAAGACTCAACAAATTGAACAAGTCATATCTTTGGCATTTTTGTCTACAAAACATAATAGAGAACCGTATATCTAGACCATATAAAGATGGTTATTTGGACTCTTTTGATTTTGAATCAATAGAGATCAGTAAATCTGATTTGTTGGACAAGATAACCAAGACTCCTTTCACTGGTAACAATGAGAGGGATAGTGATCGATTAGGACTCATACATACATCAATATATAGCCCTTTTAGAACAACTTCTAGAGGTAGGTATCCGTATTTCATTACCTTCACTGGTGACTTAATTAGGTATAGTTATGTTTACTTGATGAAACATAAGTTAGAAACTCTTGAAAAGTTCAAGGAGTTTGTGAATGAAGTACAAAACCATCTTGGTAAAAGTATTAAGGCACTTCATTCTGATCGAGGTGGAGAGAACCTAAACTAAGAGTTTGAGGACCTTCTGAGAGCATGTGGTATCGTATCACAGTGGACTCTGCTTGGAACACCATAGCATAATGGTGTTTTAGAAAGAACGAATCACACGTTGTTAGATATGGTGTGATCAATGATGAGTTTAGCTGAACTTCTGACTACCTTTTGAGGTTATTCTCTAGAAACCATCGTGTTTACACTAAACTGGGTACCATCTAAATCGACTCAAAAGACACCATATGAGATATGGTATGGGAAGTGTTCCAACGTGCCTTTTATGAAGATTTGGGGTTGTGAAGCTTATATGAGAAAATAATTTCCCAAAAAGCTTGGACCCAAATCTGGTAAATGTTATTTTGTTGGATATCCTAAGGAGACCAAAGGATATTACTTTTATTCTCTATCTAACAACAAAGTGTTTGTTTCCAGATATGTTGCATTCCTAGAAAAGGATTTTATTTCCAAAGAAATCAATGGGAAGAAAGTAGAACTCAAAGAGGTGATGCGGTCATAACAATTCTCCCCCCTTAAAAAGGTTTTGTCCCTGAAACATAGATGTGCAAGAAAAGTATATTCAAGGTTTCTTCTTGAATTTTTGAGATTTTAAGTCTCACTTACTCTTGTATTTTTCTTCGAAAATTGGCTTCAACATTGGGTCATTTATTTCTTTAATTTCTCTTCTTATTCATTACCACTTAAACTCATCTTTCTCATTTTGATCATATAGAGTAAACATCTTCAACATTAATCTTTTTGAAGTAAGAATGGATTATTCAAGAAAGCATTGAACGAATGGATTCACAAGTGGAATAAAGAGAATAACAAAATATTGTAGAATCTCAAATTCCCCAAGTACCACAAGTACCTGGTAGATCTAGTAGGACCCATCTTGAACCTGAAATATTTGGCTATCTTGTGACTCGCGAAGGTAGTGAATTGGTCATAGATGATGACCCAACAAACTATCTAGAAGCCACTGAGGGACTAGTGTCTGAGAAGTGGCTTGAGGCCATGAGATCTGATATGGAATCCATATATACTAACAAGGTATGGACGTTGGTGGATCCATCTAAAGGGGTCAAACCCATAGGGTGCAAGTGGCTTTTCAAGAAGAATACTGACATGAATAGTAAAGTACAAACCCATAAGGGTAGACTGGTTGCAAAGGGTTTTAGACAAGTTCAAGGTGTTGACTATGATGAAACCTTTTCTCCAGTTGTCATGGTTAAGTCCATTAGGATCATGCTTGCTATTGCAGCTTATCATGACTATGAGATTTGGTACATGGATGTTAAAACTGCATTCCCTAATAGGAATCCTCTTGAGAATGTATACATGACACAACCTGAGGATTTTATAAATCCAAAGGATGCAAATAAATTATGTAAGCTACAAATATCAATCTATGGATTGAAGCAAGAATCTTGGAGCTAGAATCTTAATTTTGATAAGATAGTCAAAGAGTTTGGCTTTACTCAAAATCAAGATGAACCTTGTATGTATAATAAGGTTAGTGGGAGCATGATTGTATTCCTCATATTATATGTGAATGGCATATTATTGATGGGGAATGACATACCTACTTTAAAAAAAGGTAAAGACGTGATTAGGAAATATGTTTTTTTATAAAAGACTTAGGCAAAACATCCTATATTTTGGGAATCAAGATCTATAGGAATAGATCTAGAAGGCTTCTAGGACTAAGTTAGAGTACGTACATTGATAAAGTGTTGAAGAGGTTCAGTATAGTGAGCTCAAAGAGAGGAAACTTGCCCATGGCACACGGAGTTACCATATCTAAAATTCAAATGTTCTAGTTCTTGTGAAGAAAGTGAATGCATGAGTATATGCATCTGTAATTGGATCTATCATGTACGTAATGTTATGTATTCATCCTGATATCTCATATGCCTTGAGCATGATGAGCAGATATCAATCAGATATAGGTGATGCTCACTGGATAGCTATAAAGAACATTCTTAAGTATTTGAGAAGAACTAAGGATCAGTTTCTTGTCCAAGACAGAGAGGAAGAGTCGGTGGTAAAGGGTTACATCAATGCAAGCTTCTAAATTGAAAAAGATGATTACATGTCACAATCTGGATTTGTGTTTTACCTCAACAACAAAGTTGTGAGTTGGAAGAGTTCCAAGCAATCTCTATTTAATGACAATCTTTTCACCACTAAATTATAATATATTAACAATTTGATTTTTAAAGTATTTTTCTATTTGAACTTAATTTGTAAAATTCATATCTAGTTATATATATGCCCAAATTGATTTGAGGAATTTTTTGAGGGAACTTTTTCTCCTTTCAATGGTGTGTGTTTGTTTCATCACATAATTTTATTATATTAATTACATATATTTTAGGTTTTTTTATCAGATCTTGTTAAAAAAATATCTAAATATCAACAAGTGAAAAAATACAAATAAGTAGTCAATGCAATCACAAAAATATTATCCACATGATGGTGTAGTTAGTGACCTATACCAGTAATAATAAAAATATATATTCTAGAATTCAATAAATACTTGTAATTAATCATTATGATTTTCATGTGTCAATTAGGTGACATGTGGCCTTGATCTGGAACTTTGGTTAACCTAGGGTATATCTAGACTAGAATTGAGGTATGTTGCATATCCTAAATTATATGTTGATCAATAAATCTAATTTCTCTCTTCGAATGTATGTTACAATCTACTATACATATTGAGAAATTGATATACGTTTCTCTTGGTCTTTTTGGAACTTAACCCCTAATCTTCTAAATCAAGTTAATTCCTTGAATTGTTTTTATTTGAAAGATCCCTTCTGTTATTAGATCCTCTTTTGATTCTGAATTCTATTGGATCTTATTTTATGGTTCTGACCCTACTTGATATTAAATGGATGTGCTCATCCCTTAGATGTTGAATTAAACTTGCTTATTCATTATTGTGCATCATGTGGTGACTACTAGTACAATGTGACATGTGTGATTTTGTGTAGATTTGTATGTTCCCACACTAAATAATGTAGAGGTGATTATTCTTGAACTTGAAATTATTAGAGTAGCATGTTAAATGTAATATTTCCTACCAATATGTTTATGTTGTTCTAGTATTGTCATATGTAAAACACATAGATGCCTTGCTCATATTTATCATCTTCTTATTTGAAGCTTGACTAAATTTAATTATTGCTTCTATATTTGTTATGTATAATAGACTAAAATTATTTAGAGAAGTGGTACCTATGTACCACCATAATATTATTGTGTGCACCTTTACACCCTGAGTGTACCTTTTCACTTGTATTATATATATTGGGAGTACCTTTCTACCCAGGCGGCACCTAGGGCTGTCAAAATTTGTCCGAACCCATGAACCCGGTTCTGTCCGACCTGGAAAAAATTGGGTCCGGGTTTCAATTGTGACATTCTGGGATGGTTTTGGGTTTAGGATTATGTTCTTGAATCTAAATCAGGTCAGTTCCGGGTTTAGAAACTGGATAAAATTGAGTTTTAAATAGTTACTTATATACATATACTTATGGGATGAATGTTGTATTTTGAAGTTATATATGTGTTGCTTTGATATAATATATGTGATATTGCAACATATTATAGTTATCTGGTATGGAAATCAATTCTTTTTTAATAGTATTATGATGTTCTTATTGTGTTAGAATTTACTTATGTGTTAGATAACACATATGATTGCTTTTTTAGATGTTGTTATGATGTGGTAGAAATATTATTTTTTGTTGGTAATATTCATCTCAATTGGTTTGAAGGGGTATACTTTGATGTAAATATGTGTTATTTTAGTATGATTTAGGTGGTGTTGCAACAATTTTGATATGATGCATGTGTTGTTTTAGTATGATATATGTGATGTTGCACTTGTGATGAGATTTTCTTGTATTTAGGTGAATTAATGTTCTATTATTGGTATTGTTTTCTCTAATAAAAGCAAAGAAAAAGTAATATTATAACTATTTAATAATGTATACTCATTAACATATTTGGTAGTTTATTTGAGATAATGAAATTATTTATAATCATGTAGGTACTTCTATCAGGAAAAAAAATCTGAAAAAAATCACCTTAAATTCGGGTTTAGGTTTGGTTTCGGGTTTAGATTTTTCAACCTGGGTCGGTTCTGGGTTGAGAGGTATGAGTAAAATCTGAGTCCGGGTTCGGGGTCGGTTTTGATATTTAAACAATCCAGACAAGGTTTTTTGACCTGGAACTGACCCGAACCCGATTTTTTGACACCACTAGCAGCACCTTTCTACTTGACTTAGCATTGAGGTTTTTTGAGTCTCAGTCTTTCTTAAATAATATTAGTTCCATTGTTTGACATACACTATTTATTACTATTTATGATTGTGACATTTTGTTGTGATACTGATTAAGGTAAGAAACCCCTTTATTGGGTTCGTTCTTTATAATATTTTCTATTTATATGCTCATACCGACATTTTTGTGCAGACAACTTCCACTTTGTCTTCCCTTGTGGGGTATGCCTCCAACCCTGTAAGTGAAGGACATGTATAATTTAACATGATGATATGGATTTTTCTTAGAGGACCTGAATCTTGGGAGATATATTGGAAATAGTTTGGAGATTACTCTCTTAAGATCCAAAATTGTTGGCTTTATGTAAGCCTCAACTGGGAGACTATTATGTAATCTTGTATAATTCAATATAGTCATTACATTTTTTTGTTGTTATGCATTGATCTTGTAATACCATTCTTTTGAGAGAAAACATGCACCTATTCAAGAATACTTGTTAGTGTGTTTGGATTGGATGAATTTTGTGACAAACTCAATTTTTAATATTTTATAGTTTCATATAGATGACTTTGAGATTTTGGTGTATCCAAATGATCCTGAAATTTGCCCAGAAGCTTATAATCATTTATTAGATCTATCGGTAAGATTTGAGAATTTTTGGAGAGCATTTGAATAATTATAAAATTCATATGGGACAAATAATAATAATTTTTGGGGATAGTTTAGTTAGATGGCTAAAAGAATTTATTTTTAGATGAAATTTAATGTAAGTGTTTCTACATCAGTATTGAAGTGTGATATAAAATTTTAGACAAATAAAAGCTTGTTTGATGATTCAAAAAAATTATACAAGAACTATAGATGAACTAAATATAATGGTTCAAGTCATTTACATTATTTCGACGAGACAGTAAACTTTCATATCATGTGATTCCTTTGTATGAATAATGTGACATTTTAAATGGAGCATTTTGGTTACAATTATGATTTTTGATAAGTTTTAAAGAAATTATGGATTTACTATTTTGGATATATAATTTATAAATAATATTTGAAATCATGATTAATCGATGATGTGGTTTGGAATATGTTTTAAAGTGTTCATTAGAAAATAAATTCTTAGTGAAGATTTATGTTATTTTAAGGATAAGTGTGATTTTGGTAGATAAGGATTTTTTTTCTTCTGGAAATCAGTTATGACTACATAAAGATGTTTTGATGGTTTGGTGAATCTTAATGACAATTATGTCTTTTTAACATATTTTTTATTAGGAGAATTATATAGACATCCAAATATTTTCATTTTACTCTCTTTATTAAATAAATAGAGAGAGAGAAGCTTTACGTAATGAAGAAGATCTGGTCAAAATTTTACAACATTGTAAGTTATTGTTTATAAAGTTACAATATTTTGAAATAGGAAAGAAGTAAGGTGCATATTGTTATTTTATAGACATCAATATAATTTAATAGCAAGTTGGTTTTAGACATCATGTTCAAAGATGGTACGAAATATTGACATATTAATTACACCAAAGAATTATGTTAGGAGATATAATATTTTTGTAGTAGTGGAGATATTTTGTTATATCAAAAATATTTTTTCATCAAAATGATTAATTACATTGTGGAACACATGCCTTGACTAAAAAGTTGTTTGAACAATTAAACCAAGTATTATGAGTATTCATAACACAAGATGAAAGTAAACTATAAAGGAAGTTTTACTACCACTTCTTTTCTCCCCTAATTAGATATACACACACAATATTTACTATATCCATGCACACAACAAACAACTCAGATTACAACCTCGACCCCTGTCTTGTGATTTTTTCTCCAAGATTGTGACGACAACATGTTTTTGAAGCGAGATTGCCTCTTCCTCTCCCATTTCCCCTCAAATCATGGCCACCAAACAACCACAGTGCAATTACACTAGCGTGCCTCTTCTCCATCTTTGTCGCTGGTCATCCTCCCTCTTCAAGATCTTGACCCTACCCCTATTTTCTCTTGGAACTTGCAAGTTAAGATCAAAGTACACTTATATCCTCCTTAACATATGTATAGTAATGCTTACTTGTATTGTATGGTTTATTTTCCTATTCTTGGCAAATAGTAGTATATGGATGAACTAAGTGACGTCCTACAATACAATGTTCTAATTTTACATTACACGTATATTATGAAAACATTGTACATAAAATAGAATCCAAAATACCTTAATAGTGAACTTAGACATGCAAATAGTTCCTCACCATTGGGTGTAGCCATGGTTTAATGTATAGGTACAAACAAGCCCTCACATTTGGGTGTAGCGAGGGCCTAATGTACATTAACACAAAGACATCCACATCTTTGGATGTAGTAAATGGATTTAATGGGGAAGTAAATAGACACTCACTTGTGGGTGTTGACATGGTTTAATTCCTATATACTTGACAATGATGGTCATATAAGTTGTATAATGGAAAGATGTTATAAAATGCATAATGTTTTCTTTAAACTTTTCCTCGATTAAAGCTTGTACTTTATTTATTTCTGCATCTTATATTATCATGTTACTTTTTCATTTCACCGTCAATGTACTTGTGCGTTTGCACTAACCGTGTGTCATGATTTTCCCCGATTAGGTAAATAAGATGCATTATGAAAAGATATCTTAGATCGCTTCTGCACTCAAAAAAATTTGATGACAATGAGAAATCTAAAAAATCATATAACATGTTGGTTAGTTTTGTTAAATCCTCTATATTTTGAGTTATTATTTTTTTATTGTATATGTTGGTGTGTGAGATCCATTTGAGCCACCCAGGGATGGGTGCTTCAATTCCTATACCACTATCTAGGCAGTGAGATTGGGATTGGGGTAAGAACGGCTCCATGAAAGTTGATATCAGAGCATACACACTCTCACATGTATTAAGTAAATAATTTCTCTAGTCTCTCCAACCAAGAAAAACCTAGAAAATGCTCAATGACTTATGATTCTCGCAATCCTAGTCACATCTGTCACGGAACCGGAATCCCAGTCCCATGAACCAAACAAATATCAAAGGCGATATGCGGAAGCGTAAAGCTTAGCACACATGAACAGATAACAAGATACAAGCACCAACATAAACTCAACAATCAACAATATATATATTAAGCAACATCATTATATTACTTGATTTGAATTACATATTCGAGAGTCACTGTGTACAAGTCTGCTCATGTATACTATATCTGGATCTTACAACAAGTACACCTAGCAAAGCTCACCGAGCCCATCAACCTTCTAGCCATCTCTGGACCTAAAAACAACATACGAGAAATGGGTCAACACACGAGGTGTTGAGTATGGGCCGAAAGATACACATATATATAAGCTTTGCATAATTTTGAAAAGATTTCAAGACTAAATGAACAAGAATAAACATGTTAATTGTTTAACAAATGCGAAACCATATTTTATGTCATTTCACTCCATTATACCAACAATATCAAACATGTTTAAGGCCTTTGACCATCTTCCCGTCGGAAGGGTCCGTAAGGGTGCTCAAGCTTAGCTACCCTTTTATACGAGAGGGACCTCAAGGTCGTAACCAAGAGCCCTTTATCAACAATATTATAATGGAGTTCCATATATATATGTGCTCAAGTTATAAAACAGACGAAGCAAACATCGAGTATGATATATCGATACTACATGGCAATATTTGAGAAAATAGACAAACAAGCATATAATATATGTCTTTTCAAGTAAGAAAGTGGTAGTCATATAACTAGATAAGGCCCATACCTGATTCAGAGAGTCATATCCTAACTTATCCTTCATCATCTAGCCACATATCAAACCTGATTAACAACAAGATTACATATATGCATTAGATTCTCATTATTAACCCTAATTAGATGTATTTTAGGGTTTTGGCCAATATGGGTTCCAAGTTGTTTATTGGTTCATTATATGATATTTTATTGATCTAGAGGTCATCATGATGGTGTGGTTCAAGTTTCATATCATTATGATGTTCCATGGATTACATATGACCATTTAGAGGTTCATGTTCCTTAGTACACATTAAAGGATCAAAGACTCATAATAGAGTAATCAAGGTAAAAGATTATCAATGAAGAAGGGCCAAGCATAAAGGATGGTTTTAGATTAGCAACACTTGGTCATTAGAAACACATAACAAGATTAGCAATTTAGGGAAAAGTTCAACATTAAAGTCCAAACTAAGCACAAATGTGCAATGGAGGTCATTCCTGAACAATGGGTCGATTAGGGTCCTCATTAGTGTTACAAGAGCAAAAGAACTACTGATTTGATGCTTAGGAGGATATAAGTATATCAAAGATTCAAACTTCATCATAATCATGCATTAAAGTCCATGGACAAGCTACAACATGCATTAGGGACAACCATGGATCAAAAGGGGATCTTAAGAGCTCAACTTGGTTCAAGGTGAATAAATATTACTGATTTCATGATTATGAGAGTGAAAAGTCATTAAAGATGCAAGATTCGATCATAATAGTGAATAAAAGTGCTCAAACATGACTAATGTTATCATTTTCCAGAAATCAAGGGAGTAAACATTAGATTTAGGATCTGGAACCATGCCCAATTGGTAGGTCTCGTCGAGCTGATCAATTTGGTATATTTATTAGTCTAATTTGGCCTTAGGAGTTTGAAGATATCATTTTTACAATGTTTACATTGAAAACTATAGTGGATATCATAGAGGGCGTTACCATTGATTTCTTTGTCATCTTGGGCCGTTGATGGGCGACTGGACGGCTCCTGTGCGTGCGCCAATCTCGGGCCCCAGGTGTTTGGGCCTCGACCAGGCCGATTTTCCCCGATCCAGCAGCCTCCCAGCCCAAACGAGCCGTCCGCCCTCCCATCTCGCGATTCCCCTGTTGGATGTGTTGGAACAGGGGAGGAACAGGGGAACCCCGCCCTTCTTTCTCCGACTGCCCACAGGCTGCAGCAGCACCCGTAAGATCTCGGGGTAGTGCTAAGGGGGGTCGGTGCAGCGCACACTGCCATCATCTGCCGCCCTCAACTCTCACGCTGGCCGGATGGGAGGTGGTGTATGGACGAGCTTGCTATCCTCCCCAGCAGGTCCATGGTTGGCGGCAACCAGGTAGAAGAAGAGGGAAAAGAAGAAGGAAAGTGGCTGGAGCAAGGCGGCAGCTGGAGATGGCTAGGGCAAAAGCAAAACGAGGCAGACACGAGGGTTATAAATAAGCCAGAGATCTAGGGTTTGAAACCCAAGCCAAGCCGCTGTGAGCGTTACTCCATTGCCCGATTTGGCAAGAGGTTACAGAAGAATTTTCCAACCTGTGATTTTTCCAAAATAGAAGGGGGGAGAGGGCAAGCAACTGGGCCCCGATTGTATATTTGGGGCCCACTAAGGGTTAAATTGAAACTAAAACAACTAATTCAAGTGAGAAACTAGTCATTTTTGAAAAGGCACAACTCGCGCTACAAATGTCTGAATAGGCTGAATTTTGCACTACTGGACTCGTTGTTGAAAACTCTACATCATTATTTATATTGGAAAGAATAAAGATTATTGAAATGAGGATCAACATATATATTAAGATGGTGACATATTGAAGTTTGTAACATAGCTCAAAAAGGAAAATTAATGTCAAACATCTCAACTAATCATTGGTGCGACTAACAGGAAGTATAATCACACTCACACTATGCAATTGATATTCAATTGAGTATAAGTCACCTGATGAGAGAGAATCAATACAATAAAAGAGATAGAAAATCAAGGTTGTCACATCCTTCCCTCCTTATAAAGAATTTCGTCCCCGAAATTCATCCACGATTATAGTTAAGAGTCTAGTCAGGATCCATCGGGTCTGGTTATTCAACCATGGTTATCAAGGTATTTCGCATGATGGAGGCACACTACGTTATCCTCATCAAGGGTGTACTTATCTCGACTATATACATATTACTTACTGTTCCATCGTAATGTGACGTCATCATGGAATTAGGGTTTACCCATCCTTTAGTATCCATATATCAGGGTTTTTGTACTAATCTTCATACACAACCAGGGTGTATTATCAAAATCTATGTTATCACTTCTCAAAAGAATCATGTTTATGGACATAACTTCAACAAGACTATCATCGAGTGTGTATCTCATCTTTACTCTAGATTTCATGTATGGTTTTGTTTTCCCCAAAATTCTACCAACTCTAATCAATTATGTTATTTCTTTTTCATTTTAAATCTAAAATTAAACAATTTATTCATCATGCTGATCTGAGTTTTGACTCCAAGAGTATTGTCATATCAAGTTGATCATTTGAGTATGAGATTAGGCATGTTACCCTTGATTATTCAAGCTAAGTTTTCATGACATCATCATATTATTTTCATGATTTCAAGGCTACATCTTTTATGTATAGTATGATTTCATATTAGGTCTAGCTTATGAGAGTGGCTTATCGTGCATATGTTAAATTTTAATGTACGTGAGGTATTTCATATATATATCAAGCACCATATGAGGAACAATATTATCATCAACTTCGAGGTTTTAAAGCTTTCTCACTTGTATCTAGAAAGAGCTCCACATGCTCAAGCCACTCAAGCTAAGCCATATATGTGTCCAACAAGACATGTTAACCACAATTTCTACCCGTAACATAAATTTCTACCCATCTTAAGGGTAACCACTAGATTCCTTTATATGTAACTACTAACCCGAGTATGAGGCTCATCATGGATATCACACGTCATCTTGGGTCTTGGGACATCTCCCTCACATATATATCAAGCATCAAATATTCAATTGCCTCTTTTCTCTAGGGTTAGATATTTTCATAGGACATCTAGGGTTCAACATTTTCAAGGAAACCGTCCACTAGGTCACTCAACCCATATACTTAGAAGTATTCTAGCTAGGGACTCATCATCAAGTATTTCATCATTCATATTATTCAACATTTCAAATATTTTGGAGTTTAGGTACTCTAACCTTTTCCCGATATGGGTCAACTCATATCAACATGTCGCCATATTCATATGTCCCATGCTAGAAGTCTTCCTTGGTAAAGAGATTGAGGCCCGTGTTGGTCTCAAACCATATAACATAACTCCACACATATAAGGCTAGGTACAAGCAAGCATGTCCACCCACTAGCTATGTTTAGTACATCAACCAAGTCATATGTATCAACAATGTGCTAGGTCTAGCTAGGGTTGCATGGTCCAACTCAACCTATGTGAATTCCTCAAGGACAAACTTGGGTCTTATCAACATCGACATCATCATCAATATCATAATCATCATCTTAGGTTTATAGGTTATTCACATGCCTAACCTATATCATGGCTCTAGACAACTCTAGAGACTATCACTATCATCTAAACTTTCTCATCTAGACTTGATGTTACATCTCTTTCTCCTAGGTTGCATGGAAACTCGCTACCTTTCTGTGTGTGGTAACATTTTTCATATGTACATATAATAATACTGGAAATATGTTTTCTCCAACGTTTAAACTGGTGATGAAAACCACCATACTCCATTCGAATAAAACCAAAACCAAAATGAGTTACCACACTCATGAGGCAGTCTAGTATCATGACACCTAGAGAATTAGTAAGAACATGGTGCACACTTGTGTAGACATCCTAAGCACATGTCACGAATCATGTCAAGGGAAATAATTTACACAAGTCTACACCTAGTTCTAGAACATCTAGGTTCTAACCTAGAGGCTAAGTCAACCTAGTCCACAAGGATATTTCATTAAGTTTCTAGGGTTGAGATGTAAGGTGAGTTTAGTTTATGTTTCATGTGAGCAATGTTTGGTGTAGTTGTTGTTCATGCTTTTATACCATCTATCACGGAACCGGAATCCCAGTCCCATGAACCAAACAAATATCAAAGGCGATATGCGGAAGCGTAAAGCTTAGCACACATGAATAGATAACAAGATACAAGAACCAAAATAAACTCAACAATCAACAATATATATATTAAGCAACATCATTATATTACATGATTTGAATTATATATTCGAGAGTCACTGTGTACAAGTCTGCTCATGTATACTATATCTGGATCTTACAACAAGTACACCTAGCAAAGCTCACCGAGCCCATCAACCTTCTAGCCATCTCTGGACCTAAAAACAACATACGAGAAATGGGTCAACACACGAGGTGTTGAGTATGGGCCGAAAGATACACATATATATAAGCTTTGCATAACTTTGAAAAGATTTCAAGACTAAATGAACAAGAATAAACATGTTAATTGTTTAACAAATGAAAAACCATATTTTATGTCATTTCACTCCATTATACCAACAATATCAAACATGTTTAAGGCCTTTGACCATCTTCCCGTCGGAAGGGTCCGTAAGGGTGCTCAAGCTTAGCTACCCTTTTATACGAGAGGGACCTCAAGGTCGTAACCAAGATCCCTTTATCAACAATATTATAATGGAGTTCCATATATATATGTGCTCAAGTTATAAAACAGACGAAGCAAACATCGAGTATGACATATCGATACCACATGGCAATATTTTTGAAAATAGACAAACAAGCATATAATATATGTCTTTTCAAGCAAGAAAGCGGTAGTCATATAACTAGATAAGGCCCATACCTGATTCAGAGATTCATATCCCTACTTGTCCTTCATCATCTAGCCACATATCAAACCTGATTAACAACAAAATTACATATATGCATTAGATTCTCATTATTAACCCTAATTAGATGTATTTTAGGGTTTTGGCCAATATGGGTTCCAAGTTGTTTATTGGTTCATTATATGATATTTTATTGATCTAGAGGTCATCATGATGGTGTGGTTCAAGTTTCATATCATTATGATGTTCCATGTATTACATATGACCATTTAGAGGTTCATGTTCCTTAGTACACATTAAAGGATCAAAGACTCATAATAGAGTAATCAAGGTAAAAGATTATCAATGAAGAAGGGCCAAGCATAAAGGATGGTTTTAGATTAGCAACACTTGTTCATTAGAAACACATAACAAGATTAGCAATTTAGGGCAAAGTTCAACATTAAAGTCCAAACTAAGCACAAATGTGCAATGGAGGTCATTCCTGAACAATGGGTCGATTAGGGTCCTCATTAGTGTTACAAGAGCAAAAGAACAACTGATTTGATGCTTAGGAGGATATAAGTATATCAAAGATTCAAACTTCATCATAATCATGCATTAAAGTCCATGGACAAGCTACAACATGCATTAGGGACAACCATGGATCAAAAGGGGATCTTAAAAGCTCAACTTGGTTCAAGGTGAATAAATATTACTGATTTCATGATTATGAGAGTGAAAAGTCATTAAAGATCCAAGATTCGATCATAATAGTGAATAAAAGTGCTCAAACATGACTAATGTTATCATTTTCCAGAAATCAAGGGAGTAAAAATTAGATTTAGGATCTGGAACCATGCCCAATTGGTAGGTCTCGTCGAGATGATCAATTTGGTATATTTATTTGTCTAATTTGGCCTTAGGAGTTGGAAGATATCATTTTTACAATGTTTACATTGAAAACTATAGTGGATATCATAGAGGGTGTTACCATTTATTTCTTTGTCATCCTGGGCCGTTGATGGGCGACTGGACGGCTCCTGTGCGTGCGCCAATCTCGGGCCCCAGGTGTTTGGGCCTCGACCAGGCCGATTTTCCCCGATCCAGCAGCCTCCCAGCCCAAACGAGTCGTCTGCCCTCCCGTCTCGCGATTCCCCTGTTGGATGTGTTGGAACAGGGGAGGAACAGGGGAACCCCGCCCTTCCTTCTCCGACTGCCCACAGGCTGCAGCAGCACCCGTAAGATCTCGGGGTAGTGCTAAGGGGGGTCGGCGCAGTGCACACTGCCATCATCCGCCGCCCTCAACTCTCACACTGGCCGGATGGCAGGTGGTGTATGGACGAGCTTGCTATCCTCCCCAGCAGGTCCATGGTTGGCGGCAACCAGGTAGAAGAAGAGGGGAAAGAAGAAGGAAAGTGGCTGGAGCAAGGCGGTGGCCGGAGATGGCTAGGGCAAAAGCAAAATGAGGCAGACACGAGGGTTATAAATAAGTCAGAGATATAGGGTTTGAAACCCAAGCCAAGCCGCTGTGAGCGTTACTCCATTGCCCGATTTGGCAAGAGGTTACAGAAGAATTTTCCAACCTGCGATTTTTCCAAAATAGAAGGGGGGAGAGGGCAAGCAACTGGGCCCCGATTGTATATTTGGGGCCCACTAAGGGTCAAATTGAAGCTAAAACAACTAATTCAAGTGAGAAACTAGTCATTTTTGAAAAGACACAACTCGCGCTACAAATGTCCGAATAGGCTGAATTTTGCACTACTGGACTCGTTGTTGAAAACTCTACATCATGATTTATATTGGAAAGAATAAATATTATTGAAATGAGGATCAACATATATATTAAGATGGTGACATATTGAAGTTTGGAACATAGCTCAAAAAGGCAAATTAATGTCAAACATCTCAACTAATCATTGGTGCGACTAACAGGAAGTATAATCACACTCACACTATGCAATTGATATTCAATTGAGTATAAGTCACCTGATGAGAGAGAATCAATACAATAAAAGAGATAGAAAATCAAGGTTGTCACAACATCCCTATTTATGAATACCTCTAAATTGTCATCTTATTGATTATTTTGAGTTTGGAAAAGTAACCCTTCCACCCAATTTTGATTCCTTGACCTAAGTCTCCAATACATCAGGTCTATGATTGATACTCAATCTTGATTCTCACTTTGTATACAATGTTGATCATAACGTTTGGTTAAATTCTTACAAAGACCTAGGTCTATATCATTCATCAAACATCGATGCCATGGTAATAAAATTGGTGATTGATATCACAAATGTTGCTCGAATGTCTCTCGATTGTTGCTTGATTATTAAATATGGATAAATGATCTCCCCTACGGTGTAAATGGGAATCTAAACCCTAGCTTTCCAATATTTATGATCTTGATGTCCAAACTTTGACTCTCGATATTGATGTATGAAATTTTGATATATTATTATGGATCTTGATATTGATGTCACTCGTATAATCACCCATGTCGATCTTGAGATCATACTTGATATATAGCTAGTGAATTTCATATTCCCAAATCTCAAAATGTTCAAAAAGATGACTATGTGGATTCAATTGATGTATATATTAGGGTTTACCTCTCATGTGGACTAGGGATGGGGCTTCCATTGATTTTGAGCATGAATCATGATATTGAAATATGATGTTTGTCTTGAATTGTTGAAATATGAAATCTCTATAATGGATGTATAACCCCACCTAAGACATGCAGAAGCCAGGACTCTAAGAAGTTGGGATTATTGTACTTTTGACCCAATAACTTTATTTGTTTAGCTTAAAATCTAATCATCGAAATCTTTAACCTTTGACCCAAAAACATAGATCTTAGGATGTTGACTCGATGATAATTCTAAGGATGATATTTTCAATTATAGGGTCAATTTCCTAAAAATGAGGTCTAGTCATCATAAACCTTGATTATCCTTGACTATGAATGAACATTGATGTCATGAAATTTTGCTATATCGTTGCTTTCGGATGAATGATCATGCATAAGGTCTAAATAAGAAATAGTATCGTACTTCAAATGTTTGGACAATTTTTTTATATTTGAATATTGACTCTTGAATTGTAATTTTGTTAGATCATGACCTCTTTTGATCCATGACGTATAATTTAGACTCTCAAACCTTATCCTCACTTGATATTTAGAACTGACTTGGAATTGAACTCTATTGATGAATTATGATCTTTTGACCTCTATTTTATCAATATAAGTTTATAATTGACTTTCAATTTCAACATGATCATAATTTGAAGATACTTCAAGGATGACATAGATCCATTCTTTGAAGGTATCTTTGAATTTTGTGGAAAAAATTCCCTTTAAGATGGGAAGGTTGTGACAAACTCAATGTTTTATAATTTCATATATATGACTTTGAGATTTTTGTGTATCCAAATGATTCCAAAATTTTCCCAAAATCTTATAATCATTTATTAGATCTATAGGTAAGATTTAAGAATTTTTAGAGATCATTCAAATTATTATAAAATTCATATGGGTCAAAAATAATAGTTTTTGGATATATTTTAGATGGATAAACAAAATTATTTTTTGATAAAATTTTGTGGAAGTGTTTCTACGCTAGAATTGAAGTGTGATACAAAATTTTAGACGAATCCAAGATTGTTTTATGGTTCAAAAAATATATACAAGAACTACAGTCGAACTGAATTTAATGGTTCAAGTCAAAACATTATTTCGGTGAAACAATAAAACTTCCATATCATGGGATTCTTTTTTCTGAAAAAGATGAAATTTTAAATGGAGCCTTTTGGTTATAATTATGATTTTAGATAAATTTTGGAGAAGTAATGGATTTACTATTTTGTAGATATGATTTATAAATAGTATTTGAAATCATGATTAATGGATGATGTGGTTTGAAATATGTTTTAAAGTGATCATGAGAAAATAAAGTCTTAGTGAAGCTTTATGTTATTTTAAGGATAAATGTGAATCTGGTAGATAAGGATTTATTTTGGAAATCATTTATGACTATAGAAAGATATTTTAATGGTTTGGTGAATCTTAATAACAATTAATTTTTTTACTATTTTTTGTTAGGAGAATCATATAGAACTCCAAATATTTCCATTTTAATCTCTTTATTAAATAAATAGAGATATAGAAATCTTACATTATGAGGAAGATCTGGCCAAAATTTCATAACATTGTAAGTTATGGTTTATAAAGTTACAATATTTTGAAATAGGAAAGAAGTAAGGTGCATACTATTATTTCAAAGGCATCAATTTAATTTAATAGCAAGTTGGTGGTAGACATCATGTTAAAAGATTGTATGGAATATTGACATATTAATTACACCAAAGCATTATGTTAGGAGATATAAGACTTTTGTGTTAGTGGATATATTTTGTTATATTAAAATTATTTTTGTATGAAAAGGATTAATTACATTGTGGAACATATGCCTTGACCAAAAAGTTACTTAAATAGGCAAACCAAGTAATTATGTGTTTTTTAACACAAGATGAAAGTAAATTATAAAGAAATTTTTACCACCACTTCTTTTCCCTCCTAATTATATACACACACATCCTATTGGCTATATCCATGTACATAAAAGACAACTCAGATTGCTTCCTTGACCCCTCTCTTGTGATTTATGCTCCAAGATTGTGATGACAACATGTTGTTGAAGTGTGATTGTCTCTTCCTCTCCCATTTCCCCTCAAATCATTACCACCAAACAACCACACTGTAAATACACCCGCGCGCCTCTTCTCCATCATTGTCATCGGTTGTCCTCCCTCTTCAAGATCTTGACCCTAGTCCTATTTTCTCTTGGAACTTGCAAAATAAGATCAAACTATGCTTATATCCTCCTTAACATATGTATAGTAATGCATGCTTGTATTGTATGGGTTATTGTCCTATTCTTGGAAAATAGTATTATATGGATGAACTGAGTGCTTATTTTACATTACAAGTATATTTTGTAAACCTTGTACATAAAACAGAATCCATTATAATTTGATCTTGAACTTAGACATGCAAATAGACCCTCACCATTGGGTTTATCCAGGGTTTAATGTATAGGTACAAATAAGCCCTTACCTTTGAGTGTAGACATGGCCAAATGTACATTAGCAAAAACATATCGACACCATAGGGTGAGGTAAATTGATTTAATGTGGAGGTAAACAAACCCTCACATGTGTGTGTTGACAGGGTTTAACACCTACATACTTGACAATGATGGACATATAAGTTTTATAATGGAATAATGGTTATAAAATGCATAATGTTTTCTCCATAGTTTTCCTCGGTTAAAGCTTGTACTTTGTTTATTTCTAAATTCTATTTTATTATTCTACTTATTTTGTTTCACCGACAGTGTACATGTGTATTTGCACTGACCGCATGTCATAATTTTCCCCGATTAGGTAAACAAGATGTATTATGAAGAGATGAATAAGAATGCTTCCACACTCAACAAACTTTTCTGACAAGCACAAATATGTAAAATCACATAATGGGTTGGTTAGTTTTGTTAAATCCTTTATATTTTAAGTTATTATTTTCTTTTTGTATATGTCAATGTGTGAGATCCATTTGAGCCACCCAGGGATGTGTGCTTCAATCTCGTTACCACTGTCTAGGCTGTGGGATTGGGATTGGGGTAAGAATGGATTTGTGATAGGTTTATTCCTCAATTTAGTGAGGAGTGGATCCCCTCTTCGGTCTCACTCCTAACAAAATGATACCAGAGCCAAGGTAGTCAAATTTTGACTATTTTTATTTTATGTCCCTTAAGTTTCCTACCTTTTCCCGTGAGTCGCTTGTAGGATCTGTACCTATGTGAAAACCCTAGATGAGATAGAAGAAATATGTAGATAACGATCTTGATGATAAACCCTAATTCTATGGGACCCTTAAGCTCATACCCTAATATGTACATTAGTTGATATATATCTCTTTAGATTATGTGATTTGACTTTAGGATGGAGTTAAGTGATGAGGATGTTAGAATTGTAGGTTCATGGGATGTTAATAAGGAAAATTGTGACTCAGTTATTGCAATTGATTTTGGACCCATCTTTTGTTTTGTGTCAAATATATTTCTTCGCCAAAAATATATTTTCCATTTTATTAATATATGTACAAATGAAACTTTTATGAATTTTATCATGGGTTTCTTAAATCTAGTTGCAAGAAATAGATGTATGAAATTATGGTGGAGAAAACCTAGAATCAGTTATAGCATAAACCCTAGTTTTGTGCATCAAGTGATGACTAAGAAGATGTATTTTGTACTAAAAGTCTAGTGGACCTACCCTCTTCACTCCATTAGGCTACAGAGTGTTTTACCTAGTGACCATTTAGGTGTTCACATGTAGCTTAGGATTTTTAGGTTAGAACCTGAAAGACCAAAGACTAGCACCTAGTTAACTAAGATTCTCTATTTGGGTATATCATAAACACACCCCTATGCTTGATATAAAATGCTAATACTAGTGGCAATGATTAGTTGACTTATCTAGTTAAATATTTTTAAGGGGTGGAGGGTTGTTGATTGGTATTTTTAAGTATGGTTAGAATTTGAGGAGAATCTTTAAGTGGTGGAGTGTTGTAGCATACTGGAAACTTACCCCCTAGACCTTATCCTATAATTTGTATGTCTTCAAACTTAGTTTAGGAATAAAATTCCAAAGATGGTAAGTTATATCATTCTAGACATAAAATGGGACTAATATCTAAGTGGTTACAATAAAATATAGATAAATGTTTAAGGTAATTGGAAACATGCTTAAAATAAAGATTAGGAATCATATAATGTGCAATATAGGTCATCTATCATTAGTAGGATGGTAATAATAAGTAGCAAATGCTATAATGGTAATATATAATTTGATTTTTTTCATAATAAATATTGTATCATATAATGTAGACAAGTCATACAGTTTAAACAAACTAATAAAGTAAAATATGAAAATTAGTGTAATCATGTATGAAAATCCTTGTAACAAAATGGAAATATTTATGTATAAAATTAAGATCAATTAATAAAATATAGTTTAGAATTCCATGTAACAATGGATGTCAAGCTTCATATAATGAACAATATATATACATGTAAATATATTAATGTGTTCCCAACCCTCAATAAGGTAACTAAATAAATTGATAGTAATATAAATGAAATGATGGGATCTAGAGAGGGGCGAATAAAGATAAACACTACATAAAGATTCATTACACCTTCAAGATATTTCTAAGAGATAAGGTTGCATATATGGAATTTGAGTGTAACTAAAAAAACATATCAAGGATGAGAGATATTGAAAAAGATCAAGAATAAGATATCCATAGTGGTTCCAAACTCCAAACTAGGAGTGTGTACATACACTACCTAGAGAGGTCAACCTCTAGGATTTTTCAACCATGTCTCAATCCTTATATTTCATTATAAGAGTTACAACATATGGTCTTCCTTTTTTGAGACAAGGATACCTAGCCTTATCTTTGAGGACAAGGGAGCCAATAACCTTAAAAAGGACTTACCTATCCAATACTAAGAGTCTTCAACTACACCAAGGAATTACCCACTTTTACAACTAGTCTTTTGGCTTCACCAAGGACTTACCCACTGCTGCAACAAGTCTTCTACCTTGAAGGAATTACCGACTCTTCTTGGATCTTTTACCTTTGACTTTACCTTATCCAAGGAGAAGCTTTCACCAAGGGAATCCTTCCCTTCTTCTTCTATACCTCTTTTACCCAAGTTAGAGAACCTTCATCTTCATGATGGATAGAGATATAGGGAGGTGGAGGAAGTGAGAGCCTCATAAGATATACATGTAGGACTAGCCCTCTTACAAATATTTTTTGTTTTTTTTATGACCGAGAGAACCCATCCCAGGAGAAGCTGACATGGAAAACTCTTGAGGCATGAGAGGGTGTGGTATGGTTACTCCCCCTCCCCCATCTAATCAGCATGAATTGTCATTCGCAAAGTGCCTTCGGTGAGGTTTGAACCTTGGTCCTTCATTGGGACTTACCGAGCTCTTACAAATCTTCTACTCTCTCTAATTGATGTAGTAAGTGATTAAGTTTAGAGAGTGGAGGGGGTCTCTTGGAGGCACTCAACTATGATATAGGGACCTTCATAGTGCTTGGCTAACCAGGGGATAAAGCCCAAGGGGTCCTATTTCTTGTTGGGATGCCTACTAGCTAGTAGAAGCACTTGCGATTGAATTATAGTTGTTTTGGGTGTTACAATAGATTTTTTTTAGTTTTACAACATTCCAATGGCTAGAAATAGTTATTCTAGACATACCATACACTGCAGTCAATCGAATTTCAATAAAACAACTCAAGGCAAGTAATTGCAGGATATAAAGATACCGATATAGAGAAACTTGAGAGATATAGTTGTATTCAAGATAGGCAATTCAAAGCATGACAATATGCATATCATAAATGTACAAAGAGGAGTGCCAATAGAATAAGGCTATTGGTTGAGAAAGTCTAGTTGAGAGGGAAATTCTCATCCAATAAGCCATCTATGTGTACTGTGTATAGTGTTGTCGGTCGAGTTTTTGGGTTGAACTTCTTGGATGACAAGTACTATTGGCAACACCCATTGGTATTTGTCAGTCGAGTTTCTTCAGGACAAACTTGGCTGATAACAATTTTTGTCAAAAGGCATACATATTATAGAAAATCATATCTAGAGGCACAATAAAAATATAATTCGTATCCAAACATGTATAAGAAAGTTAATAATGCACTATGAAAACATTAGAGACAAGTTTTGAGAAACAAAGTGATGAGAATTACAATATTTCCAATATTGACTCAAAAACTATATGTATAGTAAATACAAACTTGCCATGAACAAGATAATGACTGGATATGATTAAGAATAACATTACCTCTGTTCTTACCATTCTTTTCAACTTTGTTTCCACCCCATACACATCTCACCCTTTTTTTTATTGTGGATTGAGAAAGCAATTTGCAAATCAATAGCTCCTGTCAATCCAGTTACAAGTTACCTACAAGAAGAAAGATGAAATGGTCCCAAATCATATTTTTGGGTCAGGAGGAGTTAGCTTAGCAGCCCAAGTCCTATTTCTCTTGAGTTCTTTCCTAAAAGGGCAATACGTAGAATAATGACTAATTTCAGTGCAACAATTACATGATCTCCTAGCCTTGGAACTAGAGGATTCTTCATTGAAAATTGAAGGTCCTTTATCTTTTTTGTTCCTTAGGCTACCATCAAGTCCAACACCATCTCTACCCATTTTTTTGGCAGTGTAGCCTAGGATTTCATTGAGATCCTTTTTATCATCTACAAATCTTTGAATAGAAGATCTCAAACTATCATTATCATGCACAAGAGAAGTAGTAAAAGACAAAAGATTAATATCATCTCTAGCATGCAATAGACCGGTTTCTAAGCAAAGAGATCTGGTCATATAAGAATCTTTCTCGATGTGAAGAGCAACAACATTATTCTCTCTACTAGTAGTACTTGAACAAAACCAAAGGACATTGATTTTAGCAAGTAATGAAGCATTCTCATTTTCAAGAAATGTAATCTTAGAAAAATAAATAATATTTTTAGATTTTATTCCTTGCAAAACAAAATCTTTGTCCTCTTTTTCAAGTTTCATAACATCAATAATAATCATGAGAGAATTAACAATATAACTATACTCTTCACTGGAACTAGTCATAAGAGATTGAGCTTCTAGAAATCTAATCTTATCAAGCAAGTTAGAATTCATATGTTCAAGACCATCTTTCTCTACATGCAAGTTATCAACAATTCTAGCAAGCTTTTTCTTCTTCTTTTTATTACACTTAAGAGAGGAATGAGTAGCATGAGTAATGGAAATTAAATATTCTTTATTGAAAGAGTTTATATTGACCTCATTTGAATCTTCATATGTACTTTTCATGAGAGAAGAATGGCATTCTCATTCTTCAATGGAGCTTGATCTAGATCCTCCACTAGAATATTCACTTGCGCTTGAGTTAGAGGAGTCATTAGAGATTTTGTACCTTTTATCCTTCTTCTTGTGCTTCCTTACCTTTTCTTGTAAATATGGGTCTTTTTGTCTTGTGGGCATTCTTCCTTGAAGTGACCCTTCTTTTCACATTTGAAGCACCGAATGGAGGAGGAAGACTTGCCTTTGTAGAATCTACCTTTGGAGTACATAGTTTCTTCTTCAACTTGAGAGGATGTACAAGCTTGACTAATAATAGCTTAAACTTGGGCTTTGATTTCAGACTTCTTCATTCTCTTGATCTCTTTCTCTTCTTCTCTTTCCCCTTCCTCTTGCTTGTAAAGTTTGACTTCGTGGGCTTGTAGATCTCCTATGAGATATTCAATAGGAATATCACCAAGAGACTTTGTTTCTTCAATGGAAGTCACCTTGGTATGCCACCTCTTGTGGAGAGTTCTAAGGATCTTTAAATTTATCTCTCCTCAACCCATAGGATGACCTAGAATAGAAAGACCATTCACAATGGTGTTGAGCCTTGAATACATCACAACTACTCTCTCCTTGTTTCCCATTTTGAAGTTTTCAAGAAGCCCTTTGAGCATGTAGACTTTTCTTTCCTTCACTTGCTTTGTACACTAATAAGTGACACATAGATTTCTCCATATCTCATAGGTCATTTCACTTGAAGAAATCTATTTGGCCTCAGAGGGGGATATAGAGGCATAGAGAATTTTTATGGATCTAGTATTCAAGGTTGCTTTCTTCAAAGTAGGTTCATTCCATTCTTCTATCTTTGTCTCCAGTAGCTTGTATGGAAGATCCACCATTATCCATAGATCAAGCCTTTATCCTTGGATGTAGAATTGTAACCTTCTCTTTCAATAGAGGAAATTTCTCCCATCAAAGATTGGAATGTTGATGATATATCTCGCACAATCACCCATCTTCTCCTAATTATAGAAGTATTTCTTGGAGAAGACCTAATCTGATACCACTTGTAGGATCATATGATGAGATCTAGAGGGTATGTGAATAGAGATAAAACACTTAAAAATTACTCCTTAGACCTTCAAGATATTTCTAAGAGATAAGGTTGCATATACAACTAATAAAACATAGCATGGATGGGAGAGATTGAAAAAGATCAAGAACAAGCTATGTATAGTGGTTGCAAACTCCAAACTAGGAGAGTGTACATCCACTACCTAGAGAGGTTAACCTCTATAATTTTTCAACCATGTCTCACTCCTTATATTTCATTATAAGAGTTATAACTATGACCTTCCTTTTCTGGGACAAAGATACCTAACCTTCCCTTTGAGTACAAGGGAGCCAATAACCTTACAAAAGACTTACCTATCCAATACCAAGATTCTTCAACCTCACAAAGGACTTACTCACTTTTGCAACGAGTCTTTCGGCTTCAAGGACTTACCCATTCTTGCAACAAGCCTTCTTCCTTTAAGGAATACCCACTCTTCTTAGATCCCCTGCCTTTGACTTCACCTTTACTAAGGAGATACTTTCACCAAGGGACTCCTTCCCTTCTTCTTCTTCACCTCGCTTAGACAATAGAGAGAACCTTCATCTTCATAATGGATATAGAGATTGGGAGATGGCGGAAGTGAGAGTATCACAAGATATACATGTAGGACTATATCTCTTAAAAATATCTTATTTACTCTAATGGATGTAGTAAGTGATTCGGCTTAGAGAGTGGGGGAGGCTCTTGGAGGCACTCAACTATAATATAGGGACCTTCATAGTGCTTGGCTAACCATGGGATGAAGCCCAATGTGTCCTATTTATAGTTGGGTATGCCTACTAATTAGTAGACACACTTTGGAATGAATTTTAGTCGTTTGGGGTGTTACAACGGATATTTTTTTAGTTTTACAACACTCCAACTGCTAGAAACACTTTCTCTGCATGTTTTGTTCACTGTGGTCGGTCAAGTTTCAAGAAAGTAAACTCAATTGACAATACTATGCGATAATGTAAATTTGGATTATCGGTTGAGTTTATCCTTAATGAAACTCAATCGATGATTTAAAATTATTTTTCCTGTGTAGGGGTGTAGATCGAGTTTGTCCTGGGGAAACTCGGTTGACCCTGGCATTTCCCAAATTCCATCAAGGGTGTCAGTCGAGCTTATCCTAGATGAAACTCGGACAACAAAAGTCCCTACAATTAATTTGTAAATTGTCATTAAAGTGCTTAAATATTCAAATTAAGTCTCCTTATTTTTTCTAAGCTTAATTACAATTCATATAATCATTATAAGTGATTTACAACATGATTCTAAGGCATATATAGCATATTCCACAAAAGTGCACTTGCATTGATTTTGACTTGTATTTTCTCCTAGTTAGGATTCACAACTCAAGGCATTTTGGAGTGTGTCTTACCTAATATGAAATCATTCAGGTAGAAGCATTAGACACAAATAAGTGAAATGGTTAGTCATCATCAAAACAAGGGATTATTCAATTTAGACCTTGAGTCAAAAATAATAGGACTGATGGGAAACCTTTTAATAGTCACAAAAAGAATATAAAGGATACTGGTGATGGTTTTTTTAGTTGGAAACCTAAACATCTTTAAAAAAAAGGAAAACTTGATTTAAACAATAAATAGTTATATAGAGTCAAGCTAGAATACACTCGAGTGTACGGATCGCACGAATACACTCAAGTGTGTTTGTATATCAAGATTATTTTTTGCAAAATGTAAACCGTTGGTCTTCACCGTCATACTATAACTAGGGCTCCTATTGGTTTGGTGTAAGTCATGAGTTCCGTGGAACTCATTTTCTGGGAACTCTAGTTCAGTTTCTGGAACTTAAGTTCCATTGGCATCCATGTGATTAGTTTGTTGTAAGTGTAAATATGAAAATCAGTAAAAATATTGTTAATTTTTATTGTATAATATAAATAAACGAGGTTGGCAATGACATAAAAAAATTATATTCGTAAAAATATAACATTCTTAAATCATAATAACCACAACAAATGATTATGGTGTAGATTTTACTCCTCCAAAATATTTTATTGTCGTATAATTAAAATCTTAATAAAAATATTATGATATAAATCACATCACAATATTTTTATTTCGCTTGTGTATACAAAGTATTGTAATAGTATCCACATTTCATGTGTTCATAAATATAAGATTTTGTTCATCATTGTTTAGCGCAATGTAAAATATTAATTTTTACATTATTTTTGTAGGAAACTTTTACTATATTATTTGTGCAACGTTACACTTAATTATCATATTTCACATCATATTTTCTAAACATGAAGAATAAAAATATATTACGTAAATCACATTATTTTCACATGGTGCGGTGTTTTTTTGTCATGATGTTTATATTTTTTTATTGTGTAGATCGTTCTCATTATGGTGGTTATAGTGTAAAATATTTTTCATAGTGCAATTATAGTGTATGATATTTTGTCATATAATGTTGTGATTTTAGCAATGAACTATATCCACACCGCTAATATTTCTAGTCATAAATATTTTACGTGTCATTTATTACGAATGAAGAATATAATTGTATAAGAAATGTTGTTATTTGTCCCAGAACTCATTTTCTGCTCTTTTTAAGAGGAAACTCAAGCACTATATTTTGTATGTAAGTCTGTAACTCACCGGAAGTCATGGAACTCAAGTTCCAACACTTACTTTAAACCAATCATGAAAAACTACTCAAGGAACTCCAATTCATAAATTTTCTGAACGAGTTACGAAAAATGAATCGAAGCCTAGGTTACATAAAAATTTTGAGCACATTTGGATGAGTGTAAGTCACTCATCCAAAGGCAACAAAATCGCCACGAGAAACTAATTCGAAATGCATAATTTTTGCGATCTTCATAACATGAGCTATACATATCCAAATGTGCTCAAATTTTGCATATGAGTTGTTCATGGGATGTTTAAGAAGATCAACGGATTAGATTTTCAAAAAAAATATTGCATCATGAAAAACTACTTGAGTGTATTCCGCTCCGGATACACTCGAGTGTATTCTAGCCGGACTCATATATGAGATGTAAGGAAAGTAAGTTATGTGTCCAACAATGCCTAAAACAGGATAAATTGCCTCCAACTAAGTACAATTGATGTAAAATAACTTAAAATGAGTTAATGGCATAATGTACATAGATGAAAGTATGAATTTCTATATAAATTAATTACATGTACTTGTAACGCTCTTCATGAATATAATGAAATGGTTGGAGTACAAAATTAGGAAAACTTTGGGGTGGAAATATTACCCAAATCCAAATTTATTTTAGAGGAAGGTATTAGTTGATACTTATGGAAATAATAGCATCACACTTGAGTGTATCAAATAACTAAATGCATAATGTTATAAGTGGAAAGTAGGAAGAGAATTCAGATTTTCCTCTCTTGATTGTCCTTAGAGGATGTTATTCATACTATGGAAACAAATAAAATAAATTGGGAAACTAAGCTATTTTGAACAAATTGTAAATAAATACAATTAAGGACAATTGGAATGAGATTGAGGAATTCAAAGAAATATAATATATGATATACTTTCCTCACGAGATGATAATCTCATAAGGATCGTAAATATTCAATATAGTTTTTCAATATACACAATAATAATATTTATTTTATTATTAAAAACCATTTATATGTATGAAACTATCAACTCAACAATCTCAAAACAAAGAAAGTAATGTCAAAATTATATTTATCATGTATTAATTGGTTTACTTTCCAAATTCGACTTCAACTGGATAATACTAATTTCCATTAACAATATAAAATAATTTAACAAGATAATGCTAAAAGGACTCAAATAAATAGAATGACATATTCAACATTTCCAAAAGTAGAAACTAATAGCAAATTTAGATTTGACATGCTCAGAGTAGTCTAGACATCAGTTCTTATGTTAATCATATTATCTTAGGTTGGTAATATAAAATGGGAAATAAGGCAATGAATTGAATAATATACATATAACAATTGTTTGATGCATCTGATGTTTTTCCTGAAGCATTATAGTTTACCCACATTTCACAAGGATATTTTTCCCTTTTCTATATTTTAGCAATTGAATACAATTACTATATACTTATTTGACTAGATGATGGTAGATTCATCAAGCTATAACCGCAATTTATTTTATAAAAAGGGCTTACTTGACAATTTGTGTGCATAGTTTACAACTTGGGTTTCCTTACATATCTACCTAGAATAAAGGATTTCGTGTTTTCTTGAGCCAATAAAGGGTTGAGGACATGAGAAAAACCCATAATAAGAAAAAAGGCAAAAAAGAGAGAGAAAATGAATAATGTTTTCATATGTATAAGAATAACATGGAATACTCTAGAAAGTGGCATAGGTGGCCACAATAGGATGGTTTTAGTTTCACATGCCTCCTAATAACAAGAAAAATCAAAATAAAGAAAATATAAAAGAAAGAACGAAAAGTCAAAATAGATTTACTGACCTTGGCCGCCATGAGCGGAGGAAGTGATGGAGGGGGCGATTCTGGTGAAATGGGGAAACCACCACTGACACTTCTAAATCACCATGCTCTGCAAGTAGATCCTACCTTGAATCGGAATGGCAGACCTCGACAACCTAATGGTTTGGTAAGATCTCAAAGGAAGGAGGAAGAGTTTCCGGTTGCTTCAGTGACGAATAATTGGGCGGATCTATTTGCATAGAAGATAGATATGGACCTCAATATGAAGAGATGTGATGTGGAGATGGTCGACGGTGCAGTTAAGTACCCTAGATCCATTGCAAATAGGAACATCTCAAAATGGGCGAACACTGTGGCGGGGTATATTATCATGTTGAAACCGCATTGGCCTACCTTACACAGACATCTGAAGAAGATATGGAAGTCGAAGGGTGATTTCGAGATTCTGTCGTGTGGCAATGACTTCTTTGTCACCAGATTCTCAAATCTGGATGATGTTAGGCTTGCAGTTGAACAAGGGCCGTGGTTTGTAGCTGGAAAACCTATGATTCTTAAGAGTGGCAAAGGGGGGAGCCACTTGAGAAGCTTAAGCTTACTGAAGTCCCAGTCTGGGTGCACATTTATGACCTCCCTCTTGAGCTATGGGATGAAGAGGTGTTAAACATTGTGGGAAGTTTTCTAGGTACCCCATTGAGACCGGATTTCCTTACCAGGCATCAAAGACGATTGGACTTTGCTCGAATACAGGTGATCATGCCTGCTTTGTCAAATTTCCCTGATGAGATGCAGCTGGTTAGTGATGATGAAGTGAAGGATACCATTTGTTTTGAATACGAACGGTTCCCTGACGTTTGCTAGAAGTGTGGAATGTTTGGTCATGGTCAGAGGACTGTATTTCTGCTGCATCAAAGAATCCTCAACCAGTTGAAATTAATGGTGTTGGTGAGGCAGACATGTTCTACGACTGTCCTCCTATTGAAGTGGGGTCCTTATCGGTTCCAATTATTGCTATGGGCCCTGTTGTTCAAGTTGCTACGCCTATTGGCAAAGGAAAAGAGGTGTTGGTTCATACTCCAATTAGTACTTCTAACCAATGGCAGATACAGGGTAGGAAGTCTAAATCGCCACCTAGGTATGTTTCTAAAGTACCGCAATAGAGAGTCAATGGCTCCCTAGTATCGGCTAACAGCTTTAAAGCTCTGGAGTTTGCTGAAACTGAAGTTAATGAATTTGCTAATGATAGATTATTTGATGATGCTATCAGAATGAATCCCACTGGTCCTATTTCTCCCATTTCTAATGGTTGAGTTCTCTATCATTTCTTAGAATGTCCGGGGTTTAAATAAACCCGGGTGGTAGGGGGCAGTTAAGGAAGCTATAACTAATAATAAATGTTCTATTATTTGCATTCTTGAAGGTAAAATCAGAAGAAAGAAAATGAATTACAAAACTATGAATAATGTTTTGAACTCTACTAGTTGGGTTTCTAACCATAGCTCTCACCCTTTGGGTAGAATTATTATTGCATGGAGTAGGATGGATATTTCTATTCGTGTGGTTGCTGACGGAGATCAATTCCTTCACTGCTTTGTTAAATCAGATGATGGTGATTTTTTTCTAACTGCAATTTATGCTCATAACCCAGAAAGTAAAATGGCTATTTGGTGGGATCATTTGAATGATATTCATTCTAATGTGGGAGACAATCCATGGTTGATTACTGGCGATTTTAATGCAGTGCGGTTTGCATCTGATAGGTTGGGCAGCTCTAAACCTTCCTATAACTATATGGGTCTTTTTAATGATTTTGTTAGCAGTATTAGAGTGATGAAGATGATTCTTTGTGGCTCTCTTTATACCTGGGACAACATGCAAGTAGGAAACAAACTGGTTATGTCTAAAATTGACAGGGTCTTCTTTAATACGCATTTTGGTACTGTCTTCCTTCAGCTTTGGGGGTCTGTCATTCAATCCATCCACAGTGATCATAGGATCTTGAGCATTCATTTTGGCGAAAAAGGTTGCTTCAAACAGACTCCTTTTAGATTTGTTTATGCATGGGCAGATATGGATGGTTTCTACGGGGTGGTTGAGGAAGCTTGGAGTATAGAAATTGAAAGTAATCCAGCATATAAAGTTGTTCAAAAGTTAAAGAAGGTAAAACATGCTCTTTGCAATAGGAACAGGGAGAAAGTAGGGAATATTATGGAAAATAGAAAGCTAAAAGAGGCACAAGCTTGCCAAGATCAATCTTTGGCGGATACCAATCCTGATAATTCTACTCTTGTTCATGATGCTGCTGAAGCATGAAAAGAAGCTATCTTAGCTTATGAAGATGAAGAATCTTTTATTAGGAAAAAGTCACGGGTTCAGTGGCTAAAGCTAGGGGACAAGAATTCAAAATTTTTCTATGATTCTCTTTTTTTTGGTCGTTCAAAAACTCATGTTGCTTTTTTGTAATTTTCTCTTAGTTTCTGTACAATGCTTTCCAACTTCAAAACTGAAGATGGTAAAAAAGAGAAGGGATGTATTTTTACAAATGCTATTCCCAAAGAAGAAAAGAATAATGGTATAGCCTAAAAAAGAAAGAACACAGAGACCATCAGCACACTTCAGATAGCTCTCTCAACAGAGTGATCCAGTAGTTACCACCAGGCCCAAACGAAACATCAATAAGGCACAATGAACTTCAACACCAAAGTCAGCAAAGGGAGACAAGCAAGAGGCATCATACAATACCTCCTCAAAAAAACTATCATCATAAACTTACAAGAAAACCATGCTTCCATAAACTAAACCAAGACATACACCCTTGTCAAAATGCCAGATCAACCATCTGAGCAGCATGCACAAACTCAACCATCACAACTGCCAAACCAACTATAAGAGGAAAGCATAAGACCCAAAAGAGAAGCTAGAAGAACTTCAACAATCACAGGGAATCAACAAACACTCGACCATCACTGCATAGAGCAATGAGAGGGGAGCAAGCCAGCAAGACCAAACCAAGAAAACACCCTTGTCAGCCATCGCCAGATCAGTCAACAGAGAAGCAACAAAAAAACTCAACCATCACAACTATAAAACCAGCTATGAGAGGGGAGAAAAGAAACCCAAAGAAAGAAAAGGAACTATAGGAAACCTCCAACACGGGCATCAGAAACTCGACCATCATTGCATGAATCAGTGAGAGGGGAGCAAACCCAACCACGATGCTTCAACCACCAGAGAAAAGAACCAACCTATAGAACTACCTACAAGCATAACAGAACCAGGTTCGAAAATAGCAAACTATCAAATGCATCAGTGAGAGGGGAGCATTGGCACCCATAAAAGGGGACTCAACCACCACATAACCATCGCAACATGAACACTCAACAGAGAACACCCAACTGGAGCATCACCAACCACAGGGGACCACATGTAAGGCCCTTGAACTTACTTAATGAGTTGAATGAGCTTACTTACCATAATTGAATGCTTATAACCCTAGTATAACCTTTTTATATGTTTTGAAATCATAATACAAGCTTAAGTTTCAAATTTGGTCCAATTTGGACACTGTTTGAGCAAGTTATGCAATTTTCTGTACATTTTGGACTTTTCTGCATTTTACCCAATTGAGGGGTTTTCTTTGCAATTTGTCACATAAATTATGTTCTTTAGTTGTTATATTATCATTATTGAGATTTTTGAGCCATGGGGCTCCTAGTTGAGCCATGGTTTGAAGGTGTTTTTATCAAGGGTATTTTAGGGTTTTTCCCTTCATGGATGAGCTACCTTTAGTAGCTATCAACTAAGGAATTATGTGATTGGATGGGAATTTCGCCAAAGGAAAGCTAAGAAGGTCTATAGGGACGGTGGGAGAGCTGCTTGTGTGTGCGCTTATGTATTTTTAATAATTTAAAGCCATGGACACTTGGATATATACTAGAATTGCAACTTTTTCTTTTTCTTAATATTAAAGTGTCATATACTTATCCAAAAGCCCCCAAACGAACCATTTCCTCTCCATTATCTCTCTCCTTCTCCCAGCTTCGTACTCCCTCTGTTCATCTGCGATTTTTTCTGCCCAAGGAAGAAGAAAGTGGGGATTCTGTTGGAAAAATAATTCTAGGGTTGAAATTGATTCTCTTTTTGGGTCTATAAAGCTTCCCCCTAGTGATATTGACCTAAAAGTGTACATTTTTCCTTATTTCCTCCGTTTACTTCTTTGTTCCTCTTCCTCCTACATCTCTCCAGGTCGGAACCATGGTTTTTCATGGTGAAAGTGGCCCTAGAACTCAAAAATCCTTCCTTCTTATTTCTTTTCTAGGATTTTGCTTGTTTGTGGAGAGAATTGCATAGTTGGCCAAGTTTAGATATGAATCCGAGGTTTCCTTGCCCTATTTTCTCGAGATTATTTCTGTTTGGGATCTGACCTACTCTATGGAGGAAATTTTTATAACTTTCTCCACGTTTATTGCTTACCATAAGCATTCTAGATCATGTTCTTGCTTGAAAATGATGATCCATGCACTAAAAGCTATGCTTGACTTGGATTTTGATTTTTATAATGTTCCCTGTTATGATTTCAGTTATATATGAACCTGTGATCATTTGTATGTTATTCCTAAGTTATGACATGACTTGGATCATGTTGTTTTCATAACCTATGGTGCTAAGAACCTATCAAACTATGGTCAATTTTAGGGTTTAAAGCTGATTTCTTCTATAATTCATGACCCGATTATGGTGCCATTGCAATAACCCTATGTTGTTGTCATCATAACAAATGATGTTCGTGATCAAGGGTGTCAAATTATGGTGATAACCTATGGTAACCCCCTTAGGTCAGGTTTGGGATCAATTATAAGTTTAATGATCAACCATTAAGTACCCTACTGATGTTATCAATCAATGTTGACATTAGCTTAATATTTGATGTTGATTAATGAATTAGTATTGATCTAACAACCTATGGTGACTTAATGGTCACTAATGATGGTGGATTATGTCTCTACAACCTATGGTGAGTTAAGCATTGTAGTTGTAGCATCAATTAAGCCTTAGACCAATGGTTTCTTGGGTAACTTGATGCAATGGTCAGACATATACTGTAATTCATGGTTTTAATATATGAACTTGACCCAATGGTCAAGATATAATGTTTATTCCTCCAATAAAGTGGAATGATGGATAATGTAATATTTTTGTCCTAATAATGTGATTTATATGGTTTCCTTTATATGATCAACTTAAGGAGCTTACTTGTTGAAAATGGATGACTTGTTTTAAATGAACAGTCGATTGTGGGTTTTACCCTACTCTTAATGGAACTTTTTGTGATGTTAATCAAGGGATGTCTAGGGTTAGATAGTGACTCTTTATAGAGAACAAATCAAGGATTTCATAGGTGGTTTATGTAAGGTGTTTACTTATGTAAACAACCAAATGTCTTACCTTTTAAACATCCAATGGTTCTGGGTGACATTGTGGTATGCTGATACATGTTGAATGATGATGGAACAAATGGAGGGTTACCCTTAATATGTTAGTCTTACCTATTCACTCATATGAATAGAAGGGATGATAACCATATTGTGTTTATATGTAACCCTAATGAGGTATATCTTGTTATACCTAGCTTTAATATAACTAAATCATGGTAATTGGGTATGAATAGTCCTTGAACGACTAATAAAATCATGGAGACTTTGTTATTGTTGTTGAAACCTTAGTATGCTATAACCTGATGGTTACACCTTGATTTTTGTGTGGGTTCATACTTGAGAATAGTATGGAATGTGATGGTGATGTTTCACCTTATGCATCCATGATCCAATGGGGATGTCGTGAGTTAGGGTTTGGGTATAAGTGTTGATCAGTAACATTGGTATAAATTATCATGTTGAACCTAACTCTAATGCAAATAGATAAACATGAGTATTCATGTTAAAACATTCTTATATGATGGAATGATGGTGGAATAACCTCCTTAACATGATCATAACCTTAATGTGTTAACTGGTGGTTATCATAGCCACATGGTTGATACTTTCTTATGTTGAACATGTGCATTGTAAATATGATGAGTGTTAATCATATCTAGATTCCTTGCATGTTGATGTAATAAAGGAATATTATTAATGTTAATATAACCCTGCTATGATTGTTTATGAATACCACCTAGCTCATAGATGCAATATTGCGTTGATATGGTGTGTTATATATAATTGATGTTGTTGAGCCTTGTTATAAGGCATGCAAAGATAATGATGATCTTGTAGGGAATAATATGATGGTCTTAATGACCATTGGGCATGGTTGAGCCCTTAATGAGGTGAAATCCTCTTATGTCGATAAGGGTTGATACCTTGTGATATTGTGAAAAAGATTATTATGTTGTGATAGCATGATGACTGGTGTAGTCTCATGAGTGGCAAGTGAATAGTACCCTGTGATGATGAGATGAGAAATTATGTTTCACACATTTTATATCTTTTCAAGTTTTGATGTTTATATGCTTCCCAGACATGAATTAGGGTTTGTATGTCCACTTGTTTGATGCAGCCTTAATTCACCCAATTGGCATAATTAATCAAGTGCAACTCTAATCATGTAGTGCCCTGTGCCGTAGAACCATCTTCAGTGCCAGAACTTGCTGGATGGTGAAACGAGTATTCCTAAGGGAAACTCAGAGCGCATAATGTTGAGTATGTGGGGGCGTGGTAGGTTGAGGATATATCCTTGTCATCCACAATGCAGATTGTGGAGGTTGGCTATGGTCATGCCTCATACATCTGATGTGATTAAGAACGGCTGCGGTCGTGTCTCGGTGATTATAACATGATGTGATTAGAGGACAATTGCGGTTGTACCTCATTGTTTGGGTTTGAATACCCTAGTTTCTAGTGTCGTGACCTGTACCAAGGTCGGACTAGTGATTTTCAGCTTGACTATATGTCACTGTGGTGGCAGCTTTGACTGATATGTCACTGCCTTTTTACTCGTACTGACCGAGGAGAAGAGATCTTAGCATACCAACACTCCTAGATCTTGTATGGAACTGAATAGCCCTTCACAGGGGTCGGTTGGACTTTGAATGGTACGATTCAAATTCCCCAATTCATAATAAAAGATTTAATACAACCGTGTATCATATTTGTTTAGGGTTATACATGACGTTTCACATTGGATGATAAGCCTTGTTTGTTCTCTTTACATAAAGATGATGCTTAGTGCAATTAAGAGATAATAATTATTCTTATGTTGTGGATCATAAGATTGTAAATGTGTACATACAATAGTCATGCTTATGTTGATAACTATACTGCTACGACTGATTATAATCATGATGCTAGATATCTCATGTTGTTAGTTATGTTTAGCATGCTAGCCATGCCTTTATAACTAGAGATGCATATACTGCTAATTATGCAAATATTCGTTCTTATGCTGATAGCTCTGCTTATGATATTGATATGTTCAAATTCTTAGACATGCTCATGTTGTTAGCTATGCTATGTTACTAGACTTGCTCATGATGCTAGAACGACATATGCTACTGACCTGCTTATATTGTCAACAAGATAAAGGATGATAGTCTGGTTAATAATGATAGTTATTATCTGCTCCTTTATGTATTTTGTTAATCATCAGTACGATTGATCTTATTTGTTATATCTGATTAAACTTCTTAACTGTTTAATTACATAAAAATGTTGTAATCAATAAATGTTGTTGATGGTTATATCACTTGTCGGGACTGGGTCTCACCCTTGTGGTTCGCCACACTTTTTTAGGTAATCGGAAGTGACGAAAACAAACATGTGACAGGAAAGAGGAGCTATAGTAATGAATATTTGATAAAGTTGATTAGATGTCTTGTTTGTTCTAGAGTCGTCCATGTACTCTCAGGTCTGGGCAGGAAAAGTTTGTATATGGTGTTTCAAACAAATTGAACTTTTGTTAGCATGTTAATGCTTGTTTGTGTGACATATATGAATATTGTTCTCCTGTGTATATATATTGTGGCTAAGGCAATAGAACATTTGTATCAAATTCTTGGCCTAGTATGGATAAAAGAAAGATTTTGAGGTCTTATGCAAATGTTTCTGAGCAGGTGCTGACATTGAAATCGGTTTTAATTTATCCATATTTTTGGGTATGTCATTAATTAGTGGTTGACTATGTTTTATGTTTTGAGTAATCCTGTTTAGTGTAACGGGTCCTGACATGTTGGTATCAGAGCTTTAGGTTCACTAAGTCTACAGGGACACTAGGACTTAAGACTAGGATGATGTCTAAGTTAGGAATATGACACAAAAACATGGTGCATACTGCCTAATCTCTGTATTTTGGTGCCCTGGCTAGGTATTCAATTATTGAAGAAGGGTAAGTATGGAACTCTTAGATTGTTATCTTTCTGATTACTCTGATCAAGTAGTCATTTTGAGACAATCTAAAGAAAATAACGAATAAGAAATCATGGTGTGAATATCTCAATCCTACCTTAAAGAAGATGAGAATCACACATAATCTATCAAAACTTGAATGTTTGGTTAATATAAGAGAATGATACAACACCATGAAATCTAAATCTGAATAAAATAAGGAAAAGAGGAGTTCTTGAAGATGTGATTCAAGAAGATAATAAAGTAAAAGACATATAAGTCTATGCTTATAAAGTGAATCAAGGTATGAAATCCACATAAGATGGAAAGAACTCCTATAAAAATTACAAAATGAGAAGATGAATGGGAACAATGGCAAAGAAATAAGGTGGAACCTGAGTTAATCTTAGACCAACCTATGTATGTAAGAAAATTTTAATGAAAAATCAGCATGGCATGTGAAAGAAATTAAGGAAGATGATCCTGATTTAATGAAGCAAATGTGGAATATGAGTATTTACCTATTGATAAGTGGTTGAAAAATATAATAAAATAAGAGAACATACCCAAGTGTGATAAATAGTCATCAAGGAAGAAGTAATGAGATATGCTAATCATGATGATTCCTATGCTAATGGCAAGGAACCCAAATTGAAAAAGGTAAAATGATATGTAAGAAGTTGTAACTTGCATAATGAAAATAGAATTGGTTACCTTTTTGCTAGTGACCTTGAACAATGTTGCTATGATGTGGGAAGTGTATTTCCCTTCGTGTATTTCCTTTCTAAGGTACAACATTCAAGTGGATCATTGCCACTTGGTATGTGTGGATTCATTCTAAACATGAGGATGGATATCTTATTATAGAATAAGGTTGTTTGGACTATGGTTCCATGATCAAAAAGTTTGTGATGATTTTTCTTTTGAGCCTTCCAATAATTAGGAAGACTCCTCTTATATGTTTTAAAATTTGCTATGTTGGTAAAAGTAGATAAGGATGCGATTTCCTTATAGCACATGAGGTGGAAACCAAGGTAATGAATCCTAGTATCCAAGATGTATCAATAGTATGAGAAATATGTGAAGGTTGGAGATGATTATTAAATGAGCATTCCAAGTATTCCTCTCCCTTATATAAAGAGAGAGAGTTGATGATGATGCTATAAATGTTGTTTGAAAAAAAGTGATTCTATAATGTTGTGTATGGTTTAGTGATAGCTGGACAAGACCACTATCACGGATAGATGGTTTGTTGGTCAATAGATATGTGATACTGTGTTCCTTTAAGATAAACCTATGATTAAATATCAATGGTAAGAATTAGATTGGATGACATAATCCACATTACCATGATGAGTTTAGAGTTATGTTCTTTAGACTAACCAATGTACCAATAGAATTTATGAATAGGAGGAACAGAGTGTTCCAGTCATGTCATACAAGTTATATCCAACTTTGAATGATGAAATGTCAAGTATTTCAAATATGGTCAAAAATATGATCAATATTTCTTCAAAAACCTTAGGGTTGCCGAAGAAGCAATAGATATAAGACAAGTTGAACAAGAGTGAGATGGGGTTTATTAAATTTCTTTTTGGGATCATGATATGTCTTCTAAGTAGGTTGTGTAAATCTTAGTAAGGCGAAGATGGTGTTGTTGTTTCACCCCTAATAAGGTTGAATAGGAATGATGTTTCCTTGTATGGAATGACAGCTGCCAGCGTCAGCATTTCTTTTGATGTTGAAAAAGAACTGACAAGAGTTCTAGTGTCAATGTATATATATATATATATATATATATATAAGGATGGATACATGGTTTTTTTTTAATGCTTCAAGGAATGGTATGGGACACATGACATGATTGGTAAAAATCTAGAAAGAATGTGTTGATACAATATTTATAATTTTTGGATGATTGCTATAATTTAATGTTGAACATTACTACTAGAGTAGTACAGATGACACAACAAGGTTTTATGTACCATATTTGCAAATGTTTTCTTAGGTGAGGTTTTTTTTGCTGACCTAAGATGAGATATGTATGACTGATGTGACATCACCATGATATGTAAGTAACCATGTGAAGGTAATAGGATGATGTGCAAAGGAAGTACCCATCTTTGTTTACCATGGATTTCGGGGGCGAAATCCCAGTTAGGGGTTTATAGTTGTAAGGCCCTTGAACTTACTTAATGAGTTGAATGAGCTTACTTACCATAATTGAATTCTTATAACCCTAATATAACCTTTTGATATGTTTTGAAATCATAAGACAAGCTTAAGTTTCAAATTTGGTCCAATTTGGACATTGTTTGAGCAAGTTATGCAATTTTTTGTACATTTTGGACTTTTATGCAATTTACCCAATTGAGGGGTTTTATTTGCAATTTGTCACATAAATTATGTTCCTTAGTTGTTATATTATCATTATTGAGATTTTTGATCCATGGGGCTCCTAGTTGAGCCATGGTTTGAAGGTGTTTTATAAAAGGGTATTTTAGGGTTTTTCCCTTCATGGATGAGCTACCTTTAGTAGCTATCAACTAAGGAATTATGTGATTGGCTGGGAATTTAGCCAAAGGAAAGATAATAAGGTCTAGAGGGACGGTGGGAGAGCTTCTTTTGTGTGTGCTTATGTATTTTTAATAATTTAAAGCCATGGACACTTGGATATATACTAGAATTGCAACTTTTTCTTTTTCTTAATATTAAAGTGTCATATACTTATCCAAAAGCCCCCAAACGAGCCATTTCCTCTCCATTATCTCTCTCCTTCTCACAGCTTCGTACTCCCTCTGTGCAGCTGCGATTTTTTCTGCCCAAGGAAGAAGAAAGTGGGGATTCTCTTGGAAAACAAATTCTAGGGTTGAAATTGATTCTCTTTTTGGGTCTATAAAGCTTCCCCCTAGTGATATTGACCTATAGTGTACATTTTTCCTTATTTCCTCCGTTTAATTCTTTGTTCCTCTTCCTCCTACATCTCTCCAGGTCGGAAAATTGGTTTTCCATGGTGAAAGTGGCCCTAGAACTCAAAAATCCTTCCTTCTTATTTCTTTTCTAGGGTTTTGCTTGTTTGTGGAAAGAATTGCATAGTTGGCCAAGTTTAGATCTGAAATTGAGGTTTCCTTGCCCTATTTGCTCGAGATTCTTTCTTTTTGGGATCTGACCTACTCTATAGAGTAAAGTTTTATAACTTGCTCCACGTTTATTGCTTACCATAAGCATTCTAGATCATGTTCTTGCTTGAAAATGATGATCCATGCACTAAAAGCTATGCTTGACTTGGATTTTGATTTTTATAATGTTCCCTATTATGATTTCAGTTATATATGAACCTGTGAGCATGTGTATGTTATTCCTAAGGTATGACATGACTTGGATCAGGTTTTTTTGATAACCTATGGTGCTAAGAACCTATCAAACTATGGTCAATTTTAGGGTTTAAAGCTGATTTCTTCTATAAATCATGACCCGATTATGGTGCCATTGCAATAACCCTATGTTGTTGTCATCATAACAAATTATGTTCGTGATCAAGGGTGTCAAATTATAGTGATAACCTATGGTAACCCCCTTAGGTCAGGTTTGGGATCAATTATAAGTTTAATGATCAACCATTAAGTACCCTACTGATGTTATCAATCAATGTTGACAATAGCTTAATATTTGATGTTGATTAATGAATTAGTATTGATCTAACAACCTATGGTGACTTAATGGTCACTAATGATGGTGGATTAGGTCTCTACAACCTATGGTGAGTTAAGCATTGTAGTTTTAGCATCAATTAAGCCTTAGACCAATGGTTTCTTGGGTAACTTGATGCAATGGTCAGACATATATTGTAATTCATGGTTTTAATATATGAACTTGACCCAATGGTCAAGATATAATGTTTATTCCTCCAATAAAGTGGAATGATGACTAATGTAATATTTTGGTCCTAATAATGTGATTTATATGGTTTCCTTTATATGATCAACTTAAGGAGCTTACTTGTTGACAATGGATGACTTGTTTTAAATGAACAGTCGATTGTGGGTTTTACCCTACTCTTAATGGAACTTTTTATGTTGTTAATCAAGGGATGTCTAGGGTTAGATAGTGACTCTTTCTAGAGCACAAATCAAGGATTTCATAGGTGGTTTATCTAAGGTGTTTACTTATGTAAACAACCAAAGGTCTTACCTTTTAAACATCCAATGGTTCTGGGTGACATTGTGGTATGGTGATACGGGTTGAATGATGATGGAACAAATGGAGGGTTACCCTTAATATGTTAGTCTTACCTATTCACTTGTATGAATAGAAGGGATGATAACCATATTGTGTTTATATGTAACCCTAATGAGGTATAGCTTGTTATACCTAGCTTTAATATAACTAAATGATGGTAATTGGGTATGAATAGTCCTTGAACGACTAATACAATCATGGAGACTTTGTTATTGTTGTTGAAACCTTAGTATGCTATAACCTGATGGTTACACCTTGATTTATGTGTGGGTTCATACTTGAGAATAGTATGGAATGTGATGGTGATGCTTCACCTTATGCATCCATGATCCAATGGGGATGTCGTGAGTTAGGGTTTGGGTATAAGTGTTGATCATTAACATTGATATAAATTATCATGTTGAACCTAACTCTAATGCAAATAGATAAACATGAGTATTCATGTTTAGCATTCTTATATGATGGAATGATGGTGGAATAACCTCCTTAACATGATCATAACCTTAATGTGTTAATTGGTGGTTATCATAGCCACATGGTTGATACTTTCTTATGTTGAACATGTGCATTGTAAATATGATGAGTGTTAATCATATCTAGATTCCTTGCATGTTGATGTAATAAAGGAATGTTATTAATGTTAATATAACCCTGCTATGATTGTTTATGAATACCACCTAGCTCATAGATGCAATATTGTGCTGATATGGTGTGTTATATATAATTGATGTTGTTGAGCCTTATTATAAGGCATGCAAAGATAAGGATGATCTTGCAGGGAATAATATGATGGTATTAATGACCTTTGGGCATGGTTGAGCCCTGAATGAGGTTAAATCCTCTTATGTTGATAAGGGTTGATACCCTGTGATATTGTGAAAAAGATTTTTATCTTGTGATAGCATGATGACTGGTGTAGTCTCATGAGTGGCAAGTGAATAGTACCATGTGAAGATGAGATGAGAAATTATGTTTCACACATTTTATATCTTTTCAAGTTTTGATATTTATATGCTTGCTAGAAGTGAATTAGGGTTTGTATGTCCACTTGTTTGATGCAGCCTTAATTCACCCAATTGGCGTAATTAATCAAGTGCAACTCTAATCATGTAGTGCCCTGTGCCGTAGAACCATCTTCAGTGTCAGAACTTGCTGGATGGTGAAACGAGTATTCCTAAGGGAAACTCAGAGCGCATACTGTTGAGTATGTGGGGGTGGTAGGTTGAGGATATATCCTTGTCATCCACAATGCAGATTGTGGAGGTTGGCTATGGTCATGCCTCATACATCTGATGTGATTGAGAACGACTGCGGTCGTGTCTCAGTGATTATAACATGATGTGATTAGAGGACAACTGTGGTTGTACCTCAGTGTTTGGGTTTGAATACTCTAGTTTCTAGTGTCGTGACCTGTACCAAGTTCGGACTAGCGATTTTCAGCTTGACTATATGTCACTGTGGTGGCAGGTTTGACTGATATGTCACTGCCTTTTTACTCGTACTGACCGAGGGGAAGAGATCTTAGCATACCGGCACTCCTAGATCTTGTACGGAACCAAATAGCCCTTTGCAAGGGTTAGTTGGACTTTGAATGGTACGATTCAAATTCCCCAGGGCGTATTAAAAGATTTAATACAGTCGTGTAACATATTTGTTTAGGGTTATACACGACGTTTCACATTGGATGATAACCCTTGTTTGTTCTCTTTACATAAAGATGATGCTTAGTGCAATTAAGAGATAATAATTATTCTTATTTTTTGGATCATAAGATTGTAAATGTGTACATACAATAGTCATGCTTATGTTGATAACTATACTGCTACGACTGATTATAATCATGATGCTAGATATCTCATGTTGTTAGTTATGTTTAGCATGCTAGCCATGCATTTATAACTAGAGATGCATATACGGCTAATTATGCAAATATTCGTTATTATGCTGATAGCTCTGCTTATGATATTGATATGTTCAAATTGTTAGACATGCTCATGTTGTTAGCTATGCTATGTTACTAGACTTTCTCATGATACTAGAACGACATATGCTACTGACCTACTTATATTGTCAACAAGATAAAGGATAATAGTCTGGTTAATAATGATAGTTATTATCTGCTTCTTTATGTATTTTGTTAATCATCAGTACAATTGATCTTATTTGTTATATCTGATTAAACTTCTTAACTGTTTAATTACATAAAAATGTTGTAATCAATAAATGTTGTTGATGGCTATATCACTTGCCGGGACTGGGTCTCACCCTTGTGGTTCGCCACACTTTTTTTAGGTAATAGGAAGTCACGAAAAAAACATGTGGCAGGAAAGAGGAGCTATAGTAATGAATATTTGATAAAGTTGATTAGATGTCTAGTTTGTTCTAGAGTCGTCCCTGTACTCTCAGGTCTGGGTAGGAAAAGTTTGTATATGGTGTTTCAAACAAATTGAACTTTTTTTAGCATGTTAATGCTCATTTGTGTGACATGTATGAATATTTTTCTCCTGTGTATATATATTGTGGCTAAGGCAATAGAACATTTGTATCAAATTCTTGGCCTAGTATGGATAAAAGAAAGATTTTGAGGTCTTATGCAAATGTTTCTGAGCAGGTGCTGACATTGAAATCGGTTTTAATTTACCCATATTTTTGGGTATGCCATTAATTAGTGGTTGACTATGATTTATGTTTTGAGTAATCCCATTTAGTGTAACGGGTCCTGACACCACAGATAGCTAGCAGCTCAACCCCAACACCTTTCACACAAGTACAAATATGATAAGTGAACTCCACCAACAACCAACAACCCGGCCTCCATCACCACCAGTACCAAACAACAACAACACCAAAAAGAAGGGGAGCAACCACCACAAAAAAACCAATGAGCCAACAAAGAAAACACTCAGCACAACCAGCCATCAGATGTCATAATGTCACCCAATAAGTCTTGGAGGACCCAGTAGAACATAAGCCACAAGCGAACCTTCCACAAAACCAAAACCTTGCCAACTACCAAAACAGAAGGAGCAGAAAACATGAACATAAATAAAACCTTCATCTTCAGCAAGGCAACGGGATAGAGATTTAGCTCTCCCTTAGAATAGGAAGAGGCTAGGAATGATGGATCTCAACATCCAAAGATGGAAGTTCAACCTGCCACCATTCTCAACCAACAAAGACCTTACAGAGTTATTTCATCATATCAAAATCATTCACTATCAAATTCCAGATTTGGCTAGAGGAAATAAACTTGTTGTCGTGGACTCTCCTATTCCTCTCCAGCCAGACATGATAAAGAATGAAAGGAATTATAGTCCTGGCTGAGATTGAATTGTGATTCAAAACCTCACTCCAATTGTGAGGAATATAATCAATATGTTTGTCATTGAGAGCATTAGACCAAAAAAAATTAGTGAATTTACATATAAAACAAATATGATGATTCATAATCATTCATACAGAGAAAGCAAATAGAAACGACAGATATACCCCTTCTTCTAGCATAGTCAGATGTGGGTAATTTATTGAGAGCAGCTTTCCACACATGAATTTTGCTATTCATACTCCCTTTAGACTTCCAGATCCAATCATAGATGTCATCTTCAACACCTTCCTTTCTAATCAGTTCCCAGATAAGATTGAACTTCACCCTTCTTGAACTATTAAGAAAGAAGGACTCAACTGAAGAATTAGAAATGGGGATATCCAAAATTATGCTGAGAATTTCCTTGGACACCCTAGATTTTGCTACAAACCATTGATTGTTCCTAATAATACTGGAAAGCTTTGAATCTCAAGGAATCCCAGATCTAATAATCATATTGCTCTCCACATAGTTGAGAAGAAATTTCCCTTTGACCCATGGGTCCAACCAGGTCTTAATATTTTCTCCAGATCCAATGCTAACCGAGAACAAAGGTCTCAACTGTTCCCTCATATTAATGACTGAATTGAACATCCAAGAGAAGTTAGTTGAAGGTTCAATGCTCCAGTATGATTCTTTTTTGAAATATTTTTCCCTGATCCATTTTATCCACAAGGAATCTTTCTTGCTAGCTATGTTCCAGGCGTTTAACATAAGATAGGCTTTAGCAACTTCCTTGCTCTTTCTAAGCCCTAAACCACCTTCAGATTTAGGCAACATAACCATGTCCCATTTCACAAGATGGAGATTGTGTTTCTTTTCAGATTGACCCCATAATAAATTTCTACAAATTTCATCAATCTTGTCCAGAACAGAGCAGGGAATTGGGAAATAGAAAAACCAGTATAAGTGCATAGTGGAGAGAGTGGACTTTACCAATTCAAATCTACCAGCCAAAGAAAGCATATTGGATTTCTAGAAATCCAACCTCCTCTTAACTTTATCCACCAGGTTCAAGCAAAGTTTTTTGTTTAACTTCCCAGTGAAAAGAGGTAAACCGAGATATTTAGAATCATCAAGATTCCCTACTTTAATGCCAAGTCTGTTGGATAGCTCAATATCTTTCTTATTACTCAAATAAACCATACTTTTCTGAACATTTATCTTGAGACCAGAGGAATTACCAAATCTTTTAAGAAGAGCTTCAATGCCGGTAACACTAGTATCATAAACTTTTGCAAATATCATTAAGTCATCAACGAAAATCAGATGAGAACAGTCAAGGTTCTTATATGCATTAATAGGATGAATATTGTCTGCCTTACATCTCTCCTTCATCATCTCAATAAAACCCTACATAACTATAGTAAACAAATACGGTGCGATGGGGTCCCCCTATATCACTCCATTCAAGGGAAAGATAGGAGATGTAGCTTCGCCATTCACTAGAACTTTGTAGGATGTAGATTGGAACATGATTTCAATCCATCTAATCCATTTGATCGGAAAATCCATTCTGAACATAATCGAAAAAAGGTATCTCCAGCTGACAGAATTGTAAGCCTTTGATATATATGCCTGAATACACATCAAGTGGCTATTGCTCTTTTTGAAATCACTGATAATCTCATTGGAAGTTAAAATAGCATCTTTGATGTTCCCTCCTTTGATGAAAGCGCATTGATTGATATCAATGATGAAAGGTAAAACTCTCTGCAATCTATTTTTGAGATAATTTTATAAAAAGTATTACAAAGGGCTATGGGATGCCAGTTAGAAATGATAGAGTTATTAGTACCTTTGGCAAGCAAAGTGATGTAAGTTTTATTGGCTTCTCTGAGCAAAGTATCATTATGAAAAAATTCTTGAATCGCCATATAGACATCATCACCAATGATAGGCCAGGAATGTTTAAAGAAATAACCATTAAAACTGTCAGGACCTAGACATTTGTCATCATTAAGATTTTTGATAATGTCATCCACTTTGCTTCTGGAGATAGGCACTATCAGATCATCATCTTGTTGTTTAGAAACTTTAGGACATTCCACTATCCCTCCCAAGCCTTACCTTTGTCTTGGTTACAAAATAAGTTCTCATAGAAACTTTTGATGAAATCTTTAATAGTGTTATCATCCCTACAAAGTACACCATCAATATTTAAATAGTTGATATTATTTCCGGTTCTTCTTGTTCTCATAGTGGAATAGAAAAAACTAGAATTCTTGTTTCCTTCTTTTAGCCACTGTATTCTCAATTTTTATAGCCAGAAGGACTCCTCAATAAGTTCAGCTTCCATAGCTTCCTTCCTCAGAATGATGACATCCTTCCTTTTCTCCTTATCCATAGGGTTCATATCAGCTGCACGTTGAGCATCAAGAGTTTTCTGTTTATCTATGTTTGAGTTGATCGAGATATCACCAAAATTTCTCCAATTCTAGGCTTTCAGCTTGCCTTTAAGAATTTCCATCTTTCTGTATACTCTGAACATAGCAAAACCCTCCAAATTATGATTCCATGACTCCTTTAGAATACCAACAAACTTCTTATGCTGCATCCATCCATTTATAAATCTAAATGGTGTTCTTTTCTTCTTAACATCTCTGATAACTAGAAGGATCCTTCTATGATCGTTGATAGTATTAGAAATGCATTCACCATGAAAATTCTTAAAATTGTTTAGAAATCTGGAATTGTACAAAATCTTATCAATCATAGTGGTAATAAAATCATCATCATCTTGATGATTATCCCAAGTGAAGAAAGGACCGCTAAGATCCAATTCAATGAGACCATTATCAAAAATAAAATCATTGAAATTATCCATGGAGTTCCTTGAAGGTGCTTGTATGCCAATCTTCTCATCATTTCTTCTAACTGCATTGAAATCCCCTAAGATCGCCCAAGGCTCAACAACCATCTAATTAAAACTCTCCAGCTCTTTCCATAATGACATTCTATCATAGTCATCATTGTGACCATAAACAACAGTGACTAAAACTCTCAAATCTTCTTTGAGAATCTCCAAATGCATTGTTTGATCACTTTCACCTAGAATAATAACAATGAAATTTTCATCCTTCCATAGGACAATAATCCTACCAAGAGCATGGGATTTGATATTAGAAGATTAATTGTAATCGTAGAAGAACATGTTCATCATCTTGACTATTTTATTCTCTCTCAGCCTCATCTCCATAAGAACAAACACATCACTATTTGCTTTGTGGACTTCCCTTGGACGTTGAGGATTTTATTACTAATCCCACACACGTTCCAAGAGTATATACTGATGGAAGTCATTTAACACCCTTGGTTGTTAAGATGACAGCCTCAACATTATCTTCATCAAGGATTGGAGTGACAGCCTCAACATTATCTTCATCAAGGATTGGAGTGACAGCCTCAGTACTTGATGATGAGAGGTGAAGATCATTTTGAATTGGTGAGAATTGCGATTTTTCCACTCTGTGGTACATACTGACATTCAATATCCCATGACATTTAGGGGGTTCTTTATTGCCATGGATTATAACAGCAGAACTAGAAGCTTGAGAGCTAAATTCGCAACCTGGAGAGTCATTGTTCAACACAGCAATAGAAATAGGGATAGAAGGAACAGAGCCAGTAATAGCTACACCAACACCCTCTATTATATTTTGTTCAAAACCTTCATTCACTTCCATCGATATTTTCAGATCTTCAATGGCTGGTACTTCTTCACAGAGTTTTTCTTTAGCAATATTGATTTCCTCTTCATCGACAATTTTCTCAATGAATAATAGATCAACATCTTCCCCACCAATAGGAATATTGTCGAATGGGATGCCAGCATTACTCTTCTTTTCTTCCCAAACTTTCCTAGTAACAATTCTTGATGCAGAACTCTGTTTCTTCTTAGTCGGCCTCACAAGACATTCATGGCCAAAACAACCACAAGTCTTACATCTGTAGGGTATCCATTCATAGTCTAACTGGATTTTGTGCTCTTTACCTTCTTTGCTGCATAACGAGAGGTTCCTCAGATATCTAGAGTTCTTACTCACCATGACTTGAATTCTGGCGATATCTAGGCATCTCATGTTATACGTATCCTCATCCATTTTCACCGGATGACCCAAATAAGATCCTATTCTACTGAGCATCATGTCGTCCCATAACTCCATTGGGAGATCAAGGATATCCACCCAAATCGACACATCAGATAGAACCGCGCTATTATGTGAATCTCCAGGCTCCCATTTCTTGAGCACCACTGGTCTTCCTTTGACATAGGTTTCACTTTTTAGTGCTGAGTTTGGATCTGTTGCGTCTTCAAATCTGAGCAGGAAGAAACCTGACCCTCTATCGAATACCTCAAATGACTTCTTAGTGTACCAAACATTGTCAAAGTATTCAGTCAGGGTCAGAATATCTGGCCAAAAATCAACCACATAACCCAATAAGCAATTACTCCATCTTACTACGTTCTCCTCAGCCTCCTTTCCTGGATAGATTATCTTTCCATTCCTTGGCGTAACTTCGGTAGCATTTAGATCCAAGGCGTTCCCAGGGGATCTCAGGTATATTGACTCCTAGGTCTGCGGAGGGTTTGTGAGAGATTGAGAAATGGGCATATATGGGACCGAAGACACCTCGGGATGGTTGGTAGCTATATTAGCATTGAACTCCACACCCTTTTTTCAGAGAAGATCTGGGGAAGACGGATGATGAGATGTCGTTGCCTTACCCTTCAACTTGTCGCCCACGCCGGCGAGGTGTCCACACCTTTTTTCTATGATTCTCTTCATTCTAGAAGACATAATAATACTATTAGATGCATGTTTATTGATGAAAATAATATCTCTGACTCTTCTATTATTCAAGATCATATTCTGGATTTCTATACTTGTTTGTTTTCAGAGCAAGAACATGATATTTATCAATGGGATAGCAGATAGAGTTTGATGTCTCTCTCATCTGTTCAGATTGATTCTCTCTGTATGTTAGTTACAAAGGAGGAAGTTGAAAGGGTTGTCCAGGAGGCTGATGATGACAAAGCACCAGACCTAGATGGGTTTAATTATCATTTCTACAAGAAGTGTTGGCATATTATTGGAAAATACGTTGTAAAAGTTGTTCAAATTTTTTTCTCTAGTGGATGTATGCTCAAAGAATTCAATAGGACCTTCCTAACTCTTATCCCGAAGACTAAAGATGCATCTAGAGTCCAGGACTAGAGGCCCATTATGATGTGCAATGTCCTGTATAAAATCTCTTATAAGGTGATTACTAATAGGCTCCAAAGTATTCTTCCTAACATCATTGAACCTGCTCAGAGTGCATTTATAAAGGAAGGTGTATTAAAGATTCTACTCTTCTTGTGAATGAACTTCTTGATAATATTATGAAAAGCTCTAGACCTATGTTGTGCTTGAAAATGGACATCATGAAAGCATATGATTTGATTAATTGGAATTTCTTGTTTGGTATTCTTGCTAGAATGAAGTTTCCTAACTGCTTTATCCACTAGATCCAAGATATTTTTCAAACTACAAGTATGCAAATTCTTTTTAATGGTGTCCCAGGTAAAACCTTCAAACCAGGTAGGGGGATTCGACAAGGTGACCCCCTACCACCCTATCATTTCATTCATGCTATGGAAGGGCTCTCTAGTATTCTTAGATTTTGTGTTGAAGATAGTTGGTTCACTCATATCAAAGCTTTCCATGATATACAGGTTTCCCATGCCCTTTTTGCTGATGATGTTGTCATTTTTGCTGAAGCTTTAGAAAAGTTTGTCCAAGGACTTAGTAGACTTCTGACTTTGTTTAGTGAAGTTTCGAGGCTTCACACCAGCTGTGATAAAATCATGATCTTCTGTGCTAATGCTACTATGGTTGAGAATGTTTTGGGATTCAAAATTGGTTCCCTGCCCATGAAATACCTTGGTTTACCGATGTTTAAAGGTAGACTCACTAGAAGGCTTTGTGCTCCCTTGTTGGAAATAAATTAGCAAAAAACTAGAAGGGTGGAAGGTGCGTAGCCTCTCTTTTGCTAGTCGACTAGAGTTTATTTCCTCCACTCTCACATCCTTCCATTTGTATTGGGCTTCCTCATTCTCTATTCCTATTTTAGTGTCAAATGATATTGATAGATATTGTAGGAATTTTCTTTGGGGAGGTGTTGAACTTAAAAACACTATCCATTCTATCGCATGGGAGGCTATGTGTAAACCCAAGGATGAGGGAGGATTGAACTTGAAGTTTACCAAAGATGTTGTGGATGCTTTCATGGCTCTAAATGTCTGGAACATTGCCTCGAAGAAGGATAACTTATGGATCAGGTGGGTGCATGCTAAGTATCTGAAAGGGGATTCAATTTGGAGCGTTTCTTCTAAACCACATTTCACATGGATGTAGAGACAAATGTTGAGCATCAGAGACAGTATGTTACCCCTTATTCGATGGAAAGTGGGGAATGGGAATGCTACTCTTTTTTGGAGGGACCCTTGGGTCAATGGCAACCAATTTCGTACTGAACATATGGAGTCTAAAGATGTTTGGATTTTGGGTAAAGGCAGGCTAGTTAAAGTTGCTGACCTGATCATCAATGGGGGTTGGATTGAGAGTAGATCTTGCCATGTAACTAGAATACTTATTGTTGTGAATTCGTTTAATTCACCTGGATCTAAAGAAGATGATAGAGTTCTTTTTAATGGTTGTTCTCCCAAGAAAATGAATGATTTCTGGGGGGTTGGTCGGAGGAAGGGTGCAAAAGTCCTTTGGCATAAATGGTTATGGAAATCAAAGGCTCCCAGTAGATGTAAAATCTTTTGTTGGATAGTCTTCTTGTGGAAAGTTTTGACTCAGACTTATCTTCAGAGAAGAGGCTTTTCTCTACCTTCTAAATGTGAACTCTGCAGATGTTGCATTGAAGATACTGATCATTTGTTCATTGATTGCCTATTCAGTCAAAATATCTATATTTTTGCAGCTGTTGATGACTATATTAGTCACCCCCCACGTGTGTTTATATTTTTGTTGATACATATTCTAAGAAAGAGTTCGTATGTTTTTTGGTTGTGATCCATGGTATTTGGAAGGAAAGGAACCGGAGAATTTTTGAAGGCTTGGAAAGCACAACCCTTGCTATATGGAACTGTCTGAAAAGGGACATAGATTAAATAGTTTAAATTTGTATAGATAGATATCCTCTTTTCTATCTAGCTTTCTTTTGTTTTTTCTTCGTGTTTCTCTTTTTTATGTTCTGTACACTCTTTTTGGAAAAATACAAAAAAACGGAGACGCGCTTTGGATACCAAAAAAAATAAAGAGAAAATATAAGTTTAAATACATAATACATGCCTTATAAGTAAATGACTTGCAATTGAAGAAAAGGAATTAATCCTTTCAAGTTTTAGTCTCAACTTGTACACCCATGTATATTAAGTCATTAAGGACTTTCCCTTAAAATTTGGGAGAAAAAGGATTAAAGGATTAAGATATATGGATTTTTCTAGATTCCCTAAAGTGGAAAAGTTCACATTAAATGTCACGATTATTTGCAATCCCATTAATCCTATTTTCTGGATTTTTATTTTTTTCACACAACGAGATCTCTTGGATACAAAATCCACCATGTATATTCATCCTCTAACTCTTTCCAAAATGGGAAAGTAGGGGCAATGCTCAGACTTTCCAACCCGATTCCTCAACAATTCAATGCGCGAGCAAGTAATGTAACTTGCTCTCCACCTCTGTGAGAATAAGAGCAAACACAACCACACCAAGTTTCACCTACTTTGGAGGGTTCTAGGTGATTCACCCAAATCCCCCTCCATGGAATACCTAGTCGAATTGCTCGACTATAAATGGGGATAGGAGAACCCCAACAAGGGCACCCAACCATCCTCGAGGATATGCTTGTTCTCACACTTCATACTCCACCCTCAATTTCCCCTGAAGCTCTATCATCCACCGTACTTCCTCCTGACCTACTCATAAGAGATCCACTTCACCATCCCAACAACCATGACTGTCTTTGAGGGAATTGAAGCCCTCACTATGATCGGCGAGGGTGCACGAAGGTCTTGACATCGTCGTTGGTTGCTCCCAAAGACTGTGGCATGAAGTTAACACCTAAGTTGACTCGGCCAGACTGCTCTTGAAGCCAGCTAGAGGTTGAAGATGGGAGAAAGGAAAAGGACATCTCTGCCCTTCCTTCCTTTCTCATTGGGTAAGGGAAGTTATGACTTTCTGCTCTTCTTTTTGGCTAGTTGACTAAGACGCCACACAAGTGTGGGTTTCCACCATGTCACAAGTCCATTGATTGGACTAAGCAACCATTGGCACGACTGAAATTAGGGTTCACTGCTCAGTTGGTGGCCCATGATTGACCCATAGGGTTTGATCTTATAAAAATCCTAATAATTAGTAGGATGATCAAATGATGGAAAATAATATATGAATTCGGATAAGAAATGTAAGTTATTCAATAAAAATGTAATATTGGTCTATATGTGTTTCTAGATCAAAATGTATTTAAAGTCACCACCTTTAATATGTTAAATGAAGGGAAACTCTAATTTCTAGGTCTTGGTGTTTTGAATGCATCTAATTGTTGTTAATAATCAAAGTTTGACCTTTATGGATAATGAGGGTAACTTGGACCAAATTTGAGGTTAATGACCCATTAAACGATGAATTAGGGTTTTCTTGAGATTCAAAGTGTAATTAATGTTAATATTAGGGTTTGTAACTTAAAGAAACATGAAAAGAGATAATTAGGGTTTATAAAGACAAAAAAACTAGCGAAACCAAGTCAGTCATTAATGGTAGGTTTTGGATAAAATAATAACGCATGGGCATTATGCTTTAATTTTAGGGTGGTTACTTGCTTGCTTGCTCTTGATCTCTTGATCTCTTTGCTTGGATATCTACAATTTCCTAGGTATGTGGTTACACCTAAGAATAATCGATGTAGTTTCACATGGTTTCTTGGAGTTTTTCCCTCGCATGGTTTGAAAAATATATGTTTGCTTGGAACTATAAAGTGAATATGGGTGTCACAATATATATATATATATATATATATATATATACATATATACATATATATATATGGACATGACTAGCTCAGATCCTAATCCTCCAATGGAGCTTCATTTATTTATGAGAAAATGATAATCTAGATCTTGGTCTACCTTTTGGTGTATGACTAAAGGGAAAATGATTATCATAAGCCTAGATCTTGGTCTACATTTTGGGTAGGATCAAACGGCCATCACAGGTCTAGATCTTAGTCTACCTTCTGGTTAGGACCAAAAGAACCACTAATGGTCTACCATCTGAGTGAAGTATGATCCATGTCCACTACAAGGACTGATAGAGGTTGGATAGATTGGGATTGAGTAGTTATGGTTGAAAATGCTATATTTTGATTTATTAAGCAATAATTGGATGGATTATGTTGTTATAAATATATACAAACTATTGGGTTTTCCCCATATATCATTATAACTTGTTATGTTAACCACATGTTTTTGATGGTCGGTGTTTTTAGGATAATCTGCTACATGATCGAAATTTGGACATTCAAGAAAAGAAGGCACTGAAAGAAAACGAACAAAATAAGGCCTAGAGGATAAAATAGATGGTATTGTTTCTTGGGTGGAATCTTAGAACCCATATTTTTTGTAAACATTGACGAAAAGTTTTTTATCCTGTACCAAACTCAATTTTTTATTAGTAGAATTTGCTATTCATTTTTTATTATGCACAAAACCATAGATCTTCTGTGTAGTTGTAATGGCTCCTTCCTTTTGGCCTTCCTTACTTGGGGATTGCTGGGAGTGGGGTCATTACATTTGGTATCAGAGTCAGTTCCCCTCCAGTAGGTGGGGCCCACTTGGGTCTGCGGCATGTCAGTCTTTGAGTGGTGCGGTCCAAACATGTTGGAGAGGGCCATCCTAGTTTATGGAGCCACCGTTGTACAGGTAGTTGTGGTCGGGAGTTGGGTGTACAAGGGCCATTTGGTTCTGCACTGAAATAGGGATATATTATGAGGCCTTATAGTTGAGCCTTGATGAGGACGTCATGAGTCTAAGTGGGAAGATTGTAACATCCCAGGATTTGAGGCCTCCAATAAAATGATCTGAAAAGGAATGATTGGACTACCCATATCACCTATGTGCACCTCCTTTTCATAGAGCACATCACTAAAGAACTCTATAGTTAAGTGTGCTCATCTTAGAGTAGTACAAGGATGCGTGACTAGTCGAGAAGGTTATCTTGGCTTACGCATGAGTGAGGATAGTTTAGGCTATTGGTGGTCTATGGGGCCAGTCATCATTCCTAAAAATCTACTAGAGCCTTAGGTAGTGGGCCCGGTCATTACATTTGGTATCAGAGCATGGTTTTCCGTATAATCCCTAATAATTATTAAATTTTACAAATTCTTTTGACAGAGGTGTCTAGAATGGATGATGGGAGGGGGGCTAGCAATATTTTCCTCTTCCCCGCTTGTTAGTTTATGAGGACTCCTGGACTCATGCTTCCGACCTGGCCAAAGTCGAGGATTTCATTTGAAATAAGATACCTCTAGGATTTCTCATCTACTTCCATCCCTTCTCTATCCCCTTTCACTTAATAAACCCTAAGTACCTAAAGTTTTTCTCTCTCTCCACTTCCTTTGAGTACTAAGGTTGTTGGTGATAAGGGTTACGGTATCCTCCATCAAACTATAAAATACATGTAAATAAGATGTCATAGATATAAGTTTACACGTTGAAAATCCTAAGATATGAAACTATGGCTATAAAGTTGGTTTATGTGAAATAGCATGGCCCGCACCAGGATTACTATCATCCTTGGCCTCTGGGAGGGAAGACCCTCCTACCATGAGAATATGTCTCTAGGAGAGACGATGGAAGATGAGGCTTCTAAGAAACAGAAGAGGTAGAGGAGGCCACCACTGAGAAATGTCTCATACCCAAAGTTTCCCCCTCCAACGTTCTGAACCCAGAAGATAGCCCACACTCAAAGTACAAACCGGTGATGAAAGGTGAGCCCAAGGACAACCCCGGTCCTGCCATCGGTCATGAAACCAGAGAAAGACCTATTCTTACCTCTAATGATCTTTGGTTGGGAAAACAGAAGGGAATCACAAAGACTATCAATGACCTTACACTCAGAGGTGTTTACAGGGATAAGGATGGTGAGCCCCTACCTATCCACCCTCGTCATGAAGTTAGCATCCTTGACTTCATCAAATTGGGTAAACAAATGTTCTAGGTCAAAGGCGGCTATGAGGTGGAAGCCTGGCTTCATGCTGTAGAAAATGGCTTTCATATTCTGGGAGTGCCACCCAACATGAAGGTTCTCTTTGCTACTCACCTACTTGAGGGAACCATAAAGCTTTGATGGGATTATTACATCATCAACTATGATTTGATCATGGAACCAATGGCCTATAAGGACTTCCATACCATCCTCTCAGCTTACTTCTCCCAGGACATGGAGAAGACTGTTATGACTGCTTAGCATCCGCCCATAGGATATCACAGTTTCACTAATGGTAGCTCTGGCCCAAGAAATTATGATAGAAAATCCTAGGTCATCGACATGGAAAGGGTAGGAATGGAGGAAAAGAAAAAACCCCACCAAGAAGCGCCCCGCCAAGTGTCACAGTTTTGGGAAGATACACTGGGGTAGGTGCAGTTTTGAGAGGAGGGTGCTTCTACCGCTATCAGGAAGAAGGACATATTTGGGCTTCATGTCCCCTCTCCAATCACAGAGGACCAAGTCTAGTAACAGCTCAACCAATTACTACAACACCACATGAGGCAGCCCCAGATGATAAAGAACATTGATAGGTACACGTTTTTCCCCCAACGATAAGAAGGCTTAGGTCAGGGCAAACCAACTCGAGGAAGTAGTCATCCCTAGTGGTACGATACCTTGTATTAGGAAAACATATGCCTTGATAAAATGATATAAGCGTGTGAAATAAGAGGTATGACATCTTGTGTAATGAATCTTTTGATAGTGGTCTAACTCTTGAATGACATAATAGTATCACTTTCATGAAGTAAATGCATAGATGATATGAGGGAGATATGTCTGAAAAATATATTCCAATAGATCTTAGTGAAAGACTATTTTTGTTGGTTTCTAATTAATTCTAGTTTTATCGTGTCTTGGGATAGGACATTTCCTAGTAAAAGGAAACCCATAAATCAGTTTAAGAGTTAGGGTAACATTAAATGCCACTTAAAACTTGAGAGATTAAGTGTGGGAAGCATAAAATCACATAATTTTGAGTATGATTATTGGAATCCATGTATGACCATCTCTAAGGGACATGAAGAAAAGTCACTATGGAAGTGACTGATGCAATGGGACAAGGCTCAAATGGGTAGGTCGCCATGGGCCCAATAAAGGAGCATAAAGAAAACTATGGGTACCCTAAGAGATGAAGAAATTTGAGTGTGAGAATTATAAAGGACATGATGTGCTTGGATATTTGAAACAAACCTAATAAAATAAAGTCATAACCTCTCAATAGAACCCTAAGTCAATCCTAAGGTCAAGAAGGGATGATTAAAAGGTAAATATGATTGATGGGAATAGGAGGTCATCATCCCTAATTGTATAAGACCATAGGGTCAGGAGGTAACAACAATCTTTGCCTGAGTCCCATGAGTTAGGAGATTGGCCACTTCCATGAGTTCATGATGCCAAAGGATAAATGAGGGGAACTCCCTATATGCATACATATGAGATCACTCCACAAGTACATGTACCCCAAGATATCTTGAGTATATGACTAAGGCTAATAAGACATGAGGTATAGGAAGTAAAGTTAATAATGAGATTGCACAAACCCTAGAGTGAGGAAGGCTTTAGACTTCATAAATTGAAAAGCATGTCTGGTGTAGAGCCATGTGTGATGCACCATCTCTACTCTTGGAATGGGATAAGCTTTGCATTTGGACTACAGAAAAATACTTATTTCATCTCGTTATGAGTTTGAGAGATGAGACAAACACATGCCATATTAGAAAAGGAAACGATATGAGGAATAAATGCTTAACCTGACTAAGAATTGGAGGTATTACCATACCATTAGGAGAATATTGAATGAATGGCTTGGAAGAACTAGACGAGCAAGGTATTTTCCAAATTGATATTTCAATTGAGGATACATTTAACAAGTGGAGATTGAATTCTATATGTATAAGATTAAATCTGATGATCAAAATAAAGGATGCAAGAGTTGAGGTATCAAATAAAGATAACCAAACCTGATTTGTTGATCAAGCTTGTAGAAGTTGGTTAGATGACCTATAATTAGATAAGATGAAGGGTTTGATGGGGAGTCTCAAAAACACCTCTTGATGGATGTGAGTGGTGTAATCTGATATGCAATCTGTATTTAGATTCATGGGGATTCACCCTTAAAGATACATAAATTGCAAGAAGTTAATGGTTCTAAGTATACATTACACCTTGGCGCCACAAAAATAAATAAAGACATACAATGATATTTTGAGAATGAATAGAGAGATAGAAGTGTATGTATCCAGTTGTCCCACATACCAGATGGTGAAGGCTAAACATCAATGACCTGGTGGGATACTGCAACCAATTGAGATTCTTGAGAGCAAATGTGATTAGACAACTATAGTTTTATGGTGAGTACCCCCATGGTAAAGAAAGGTCTTGATGCAACATGGTTAGTTGAACTATATGATACAGAGATAGTTTGCTTGCATGGTGTTTTAAGTTTGAGTATTTCTAAACATAACCAAAATCTCACTCCTAAGTTGTGAAGATAAGTGCATGAAGAACTTAGTACCAGATTGGAGTTCAGTGTAACTTATCAACCCTAGACTGATGTACTGTCAGATCTTAGAAGTTTTGTTGATAGCATGTGTTCTTGATTGGGGTGGATCATGGGAACAATACTTGCCTTTAGCTGAGTTTGCCTATAATAATAGCTACCACTCCAGTATCAGGATGCCTCTGTACAAAGCTCTTTATGGGAGTCTGTGTAGGTCACCACTTCACTGGGAT